>OZ005653.1:58045570-58730570 GCA_963930645.1 Salticus scenicus
CACACTAGTACCTCAGCAGACAATATGAAATTATTGTCCATGAATTGACCTAAAATCCAATGATAGAGACTCATGAACTTTATGGAAAAAGTTAACTGTGAATATTAATGTACATAATTTTTTTTAATGTTTGTTTCTCTTTTTCGATTTTTTCTTTTAATTGTATTTTGCAGATATCCTCTAGTATCCTAGGCTGATTCGACGGTGAGGATACCTTACGTCAGGATGACAGAGCTCTGTGGGAAGTTACGTGGAAAGCTTTGTAGGACGCATTCCTTGTACAGTCAACAGATGGCGCTGCCTCTGATGCTCATCTTTCGACGAGATGACGAACGGGAGTCAGTTGGGATCTGCCTGCAACGAAGAGCTGTTGAGACCGTCAGCGCGAAGGCTGATATGGTCATTTTCTTCTAATTAGAGCTTGAAGTGCTCTTAGTAGTTGTGTAGAGCCACGGAGGGCTCAATATATCAATCTCACATATTTGATAAAGTGCGCGAAGTTACTTTTGTGAATTATAAGTGTGAGTAGGTGCTTAAATGTTGCTTTGGTGCTTAAATGTTGCTAGAGACGAGGGTATCAAGAAATGATTTCTTGATACCCTCGTCTCTCGCACTGTAAATGGATTTTCAACCACTGTCTATCGTAAAAATTTTGCAGTCTCCCTTCCTCCCCATGCGCGTTCATGTCACCCACCTAACCAAAAAATGGCTGCTTTCTATACTTTGCCGTGCCCTTAAACCGTGCCCTTAATATTTGTTCAAATCCTATTATATTGAAATCTGAAAATAAATACCTGAAAGCCATCGCAATTGACAGAGGTTATGACCCTTCCATTATAGACAAAGCTATCCAAAAATTACAACTCCCTCGTATTTCGTCTACTAAATCAGTCACATCTAATATCAGTATTGTTTTACCCTATTTTTCTAAAACCAGTCAAACCATAGCTAAAATTCTCAAACAATATGATTTAAAATAATATTTTCGCCTTCCAATAAAATCACCTTTTCTCATTTAAAAGATCCTATTGATAGGCATAATTCTTGGGGCATTTATAGTATTTCCTGTCAGTGTGGTTTATCATATATTGGCCAAACTAAACGCAGTCTTAAATTTCGTCTAAAAGCACATATGAATTACGTCCGCAACAAGAAACCAATAAATCGGCTATTTCTAAACATTGCTGGGAGGAAAATTATAATTTTAAATTTAATTCAGCTAAAATAATTTGCAAACCTAAATCCATTCATGAACTCGATTTCTTTGAAGCTTTTCATATTTATAAAAATTTTAAAAACCTTGTAAATTGTGATTTCGCTGTTCCCTATTTGTGTGATTGTTGGAAATTTTACATTCAGTCCACATTTTCTTAATTTTTCTACTGTTTACACAGCTACACATTCCTTAATTCCTATTGGCCACACTCCCCACCTCTTCCGTAATCCTATTGGTTGAACTAAATCTGGTCCCTCTCCTATATATACGAGCACTTCTCCAGATTCAGAATTCTTTTTGCACTGAAGACGGTACGCTTTAGGCTACCGAAACAGCTGTATGCACCTCAATAAATTTTCTTTGGCGTTCCTGACGTAGTAGTTTATTCCTGTTTTAATATATATATATATATATATATATAAAGTTTCTGCATTTCTAACACAACAAGTGGAGAAATTTTTCAAATTACTTATACATTTCCCTAAAACATATTAAATTTAAGAATTCTTCTTCTTCTTTTTTTTTTTTTCTCTTTGTTGTAATTAAAAAAAAAAAAAAAAGAACAATTTAAAAATTATCAGGTAACAAACTAATTTCTTAAATACTTCACTTAAGTTTAATGAAACTTGAATTTAGTTGGGTTTTTATCCTAAAATCTTAAGTCCAATTCTCTAATTGTTTCATAATACATTCATAAACCAATTATGAATAAAAAAAAATTAAATGTTATCAATTCTCATTAAGAATTGAAAGGATATCTCAAGAACATAACAAAATAATATTAATGAATAATGACAGAAACTTAGTGTTAGCATCGCATTAATTATAATTAATTATTTTCTTCGTTTTCGAAATAAACATCGAAGATGCTCGAATTAGCTGGAAAGGGAAACAAAAAGGAAATCTATGCAGGAATTAAAGTTGAAGTTAATTTAAAGATCGGAGGCTAAATAATTAACAAAAGTTATAAAAATACTAGCTGTTACCCGCGACTTCGTTCACGTGGAAAGTTTGATGTGTATGTGTGGGAACTGACGGTTTGATCATAATATGTAATGTGATGAAACCTTATCATTGTCGTGCTGTACAAAACAGAGTCTGATAAAGTACACTCAAAAAAATTTGTAACTCATTGAAAGCCAAAATAAAATGCCAAAATAAATAAATAAAAAGTTATCGCCAACATGGCGATAAAAATTTAAAATTCGTTCATAGGGATCTTGTACTAAAACAATACTGCGTTGTGGAAGTATAAAAAATGGGTCGTCAATTATGAATTTTATTTCGAAACCTTTCTTTGTATGATTTTAGTTCACTATTACACAATATTAATCTGGTTCTAATAATAATTTGGTGACTGGTGAACTAAAATTTTAATTATGTGGTGAAATTCATATAATATTTATGAGTTTCAAATTTTTAAGTTTTTTTTTTTTTTTTTTTTTTTTTTTACAAAGAAATGAATTTTTTTTCCATCTCCCGGCGAATTGTTGAATAATATTTTAGTTCTTAAACAATTTTGAACGGATTTGCCCGCTTCGCTGGTAAACTCTTTTCTATATAGCTTTATGAAAAAAAAAAAAGAAAAAAAACTGACATCGGTCAAAAGCTCGCTTTGAGTTCCCATTACCTTCGGCAGCGAGTTGTTCGTCTTTACAATCTCCGGTGCCTGTCCCTATTGCCTGCGACAATGACTTCCCGTGGGCTTCCATTTGGGTGCTTATCATATATGACAGTTTCGACACGGACAGTATCCAAAAATTTGAAGTACCTCCTTTATATCTGAATCCCAGTTACATATGAACAACATTATACGTGATGTACATAATATTTGCTCTCAAGTTATTTCCTATATTTATTTCATTTAATCGATCAACCATAGAATGGCAGCAGTTTCAAGCCACATATAATATTACAATACTAGCTGGCTTCGCCCGCTAGCGGGTCAGTATTTTCAAATGAATCACTAAAAATAATGAATCACTAACAGAAACTTTTAGTGTTAAGAAAAGAAATTAAAAAAAAAAAAATCATTTCTGATTGGGTAAAAAGTCGGGCCGGCTCCCCACGCGCTGCGCGCGCGTATTCCTTCCCTGACCCTACGTGCCCCCTAAAAAAATCATTTCTGATCGGGTAAAAACTCGCACCGGGTCCCCACTGCCTTCGGCAGCGCAGTACCGTGTGCGCTGCGCGCGCGTATTCCTTCCCTGACCCTTCGTGCCCCCTAAAAAAAAATCATTTCTGATCGGGTAAAAACTCGCACCGGGTCCCCACTGCCTTCGGCAGCGCAGTCCCGTGCGCGCTGCACGCGCACAACTTCAGGAATACACGCGCTGCGCGCGCGTATTCCTTCCCTGAGCCTTCGTGCCCCCTAAAAAAAAATCATTTCTGATCGGGAAAAAACTCGCACCGGGTCCCCACTGCCTTCAGCAGCGCAGTCGCGTGCGCGCGCACAAGTTAAGGCATACGCGCGCGGTGCACGCCTATTTCTTCTCCACCCTTTCAGGCCCTCTTAATTAACCTACGTATACCAATTTTGAACGATCTAACTCATTTGGCTGAGATGCAAAAGAAAACGTAATCAGGACACCTCAAAACGTGTAAATCTGGTGAAAACTTTCGATAATTTAAAAGAACTTTAAAATATCTTTCGAATGATGTATTAAAAATAATTGAATCATAATTAGAAATTGAAATATTGAAATTTGAAAATATTACAGCGCCATCCGGCGGTACAAATATCTGTATTCCACTGTTTGATTCCAATTCAAAAAAGCTTTCTAATTTTGTCTTACTTATGAAATTATTTTAATTAGTAGCTGAGATACAAAAGAAAACTAATTCAGGACACCTCAAAACGTGTAAATCTGGTGAAACCTTTCGATAATTTAAAAGAACTTTAAAATATCTTTCGAATTATGTATTAAAAATAATTTAATCATAATTAGAAATTGAAATATTGAAATCTGAAAATATTACAGCGCCATCTGTCGGTAGAAATTTCTGTATTCCACTGTTCCATTCCAATTCAAAAACGCTTTCTAGTGATGTATTACTTATGAAATTATTTTAATTAGTAGCTGAGATACAAAGAAAACTAATTCAGGACACCTCAAAACGTGTAAATCTGGTGAAAACTTTCGATAATATAAAAGAACTTTAAAATATCTTTCGAATGATGTATTAAAAAAAAATTAATCATAATTAGAAATTGAAATATTGAAATTTGAAAATAATACAGCACCATAAGAGAAAACTGATTCAGGACACCTCAAAACGTGTAAATCTCGTGAAAACTTTCGATAATTTAAAAGAACTTTAAAATATCTTTCGAGTGATGCATTAAAAATAATTTAATTATAATTAGAAATTGAAATATTGAAATTTGAAAAAATTACAGCGCCATCTGGCGGTATAAATTTCTGTATTCCACTGTTCGATTCCAAATCAAAAAAGCTTTCTAATGATGTATTCCTTATGAAATTATTATAATTAGTATATGAGATACAAAAGAAAACTCATTCGGGACACCTCAAAACGTGTAAATCTGGTGAAAACTTTCGATAATATAAAAGAACTTTAAAATATGTTTCGAATTAAGTATTAAATATAATTTAATCATAATTAGAAATTGTAATATTGAAATTTGAAAATATTACAACGCCATAAAAGAAAACTGATTCAGGAGACCTCAAAACGTGTAATTCTGGTGAAAACTTTCGATAATTTAAAAGAACTTTAAAATATCTTTCGAATGATGTATTAAAAATAATTTAATCAGAATTAGAAATTGAAATATTGAAATTTGAAAATATTACAGCGCCATAAAAGAACACTGATTCAGGAGACCTCAAAACGTATAAATCTGTTGAAAACTTTGAATTATGTAAAAGAACTTTAAAATATCTTTCGTATGATGTATAAAAAATAAATTAATCGTAATTAGAAATTGAAATACGCGTATTAGAATATTGCAAAAATGTCCGGCATGTAAAGATAAAATTTAATTTGCAATTAAAATGTAAATATTTTGTTTATTCACCAAAATCGATGAAATTTGAAATGCAAGTTTGTTTTGTGGTGTAAATATTATATACTAAATAAAATGTGTAAAATTTGAAAAATTGAAGAAAATAGAAAATTGCAATTTTTAATCGCAGTACGAAACACGTGACTTCATTAAATACCAGATGTGTTTCCGTTGAAGACTGCTCTAGACGAAAAGTCTGCAAAGCTAAGATTCTTGTGATTTGTTGCCAATATTTTTTTATAGTTTAGTTAATTTTAAAAAATCTAATTGTCCGATCGATAAGCCGTTTAAACCATCGGTTTAAGAAAAAAAAGCCCTTTCCAATGGTATCTTGTTTGTAACAATACGACTGATATTTCTAATTTATTTTCCACCTTTTCCGTAAAAATGTCGCTTTTTAAGTATTTAATCATGAATTCTGGGTCATTTTTCGTTAGACAATGGTCGACATTTTAATTAATATCTCCGCTAATTAGGGTCGCATCGTTTAGCAAATTAGATAACCCAGATCTGCGATAAATTCTCTGTCCGACGGTACCTGTTCGAAGTCCGTGCGACCTTTAGCGGCGGAGCCTTAGCTGCGTCAAGCCGTTTCTCACAGACACACACACGCGTACAGATTTTAATAATATAGGAGATGCTATGATCGGCTACTTCTATCGCATGAGACAATTTTATTATTATTATTATTATTATTATTTTGGGGTTATATATACTTCATGCTTAGTTAATAGTAGTTGGTATATAGAAAAATAAATTAATTAATTAATATGTAAACTTGATCATGGTACAGCCTTAATGCCCTTGGCGACTTTTGAATTTTTGTTGCCGTTTTAGACCAAAATATAATTTATGCGATTATTGTTCCTATACGCAAGCGAAGTGTGACGTCACTGACCGTCCGTGGATGCAAGAAAAAGATTTCCTATGTTAATCGCCCATTGGCTTTTTTGTAAAAAATTATAAAAAATCGAGGAAAATTATTTCCCGATTTTAATCTGCATATTTGGGTATATATATGTATTAGTTATCATGTGCATGTCTTAGATTGAGTTATTTTGCTGTCAAATTGACAAAATTTTAAATTTCAAAACCCTCTCGTTCTCTGCGCTTATTGTATTTGGTGATCAAAAATGTACTACGAAAATATACATGCCAGATGTATATTTTCGTAATATGCATTGTACGAAATATTGTTTCACATTATTCATTACTCTCTTAATATAAGTTGTTAAAATAACCATGATTTTTGAAAGGAATTAAATTATGTTCGTCAAATAACTTGGCGATATATTTTTTTTTTTTCTGCCAAGGATGACCGATATCAAATCTATTCCGCTGCAACATATTAGTATTTTATATCAGATACTTTATTTAGACATTTGAAAACAAATTTGACTTCAAATTATGATAGAATATTTATTATTTTCCTTTTAATTAGTATATTAGTTGGAACAACTATAGTATTTCCCCACAGCTGAATTTGGAGATTTATTTTTGGCGATTATGGCTAAATCATAAATCTAAAAGTCAAAAATCATATACGATAAAATCGTAAGCTAAATTATAAATCATAAATCATAAAATCATAAATCCAAAATAAATAGCATACAGGCTGCCATATTATATTGCAAACAGTCCAGAACGACATCATTATCGTTCAAATCGGCGCCAAAGAAAAATCGCCAAATTCAGCTGTGGGGAAATACTATAGTTGCACCTATTAGTTGGATATTTATTGTGTTAATATCATCCTTTGAAATGAAATGTTTGTGTTTTCAATCGAATATGGAAGTTTGCCATTTTTTTTCTAGAGTTTTGAAATTAAAAATTCAAATTTTGTCAATTTTACAACAAAAATAACTTAATCTAACGCATGAACATGATAACTAATACATATCTATACCTAAATATGGGGATTAAAATCGGCAAATAATTTTCCTCGATTTTTAATAATTTTTTACAAAAAATCCAATGGGCGTTTAACATAGGAAATATTTTTCTTGCATCCACGAACGGCCAGTAACGTCATCACTTCGCTTGCGTATTTCTTTCTATCTTTTCCTTGGCGAAAAATGTCCGATCTACTTCAGCATCAAAATTTTAAAAAAATGTCCAGAATTATGAATAAGAAAATACCTTTAATATAATGCTGAATTAGCTTTTATGCCAAGCGTGTTTCATCCGCCGTACAAAAAAAAAAAAAAAAAAAAAAAAAAAAAAAAAAACTGAAGTTGTGGTATATAAAAAAAATGCTATGAAATAAAATTCAGAAGAAATATGTTAGATTTGTAATATTACTATTTTATTTAAAAATTATAAAGTGTCATTTTCTCATCAACCAACTTAACATTTAGAAATTTTTTATTTTTCGCGTGAAAGCATATTTCATTTTATGTTGAAAACAATAAATAAATAAATAAAAATATCTCGTAAACTTTTTTTGGCAACAATTAAAAATTTAAATGGCTTATATTAAGTCTATCCGCGATTGTAATGAAATGCTCGCCCTCTGGTGGGCTACGGTGAAATTACAATAAACATGGTTTAATTCGAATTCCATATAGCCGCCATTGCTAGCCGATGTTTAGTTTCACATATATTTATTGAATAAAAATGAATAAATACGGTAAAAAAGATAACACATACTTTTGTGTGCCACAGTGTAAATCCAAAGCATCAAGAAATCCAGAATTGAGCTTCCATTTATTTCCAAATGACGAATTTAAAATTTCAGTTGCTTCGGCTAATGGAAGTAAAGAATTAATCAGATGATTTGAAATTAATATTTGTTCAACTTCAGTTAAAAATCTACTTCCGATCGAACTTTGAATAAACTGAAGTATTTTTTCCAAAAGCAATCCATTTTCCATAATGTAATGGCGGAGAAATTATAGTACGAATATTAAGTAGAATAACAAGAACACTATTGGAACACACGTGGCTAATGTTTACTAACAACTGCAGTGTTCACAAAGCGCCGTCTATCGATCATTACAAACGCGGATTACCAGCTTATTATTTTCCTATTTTAATTAATTTTAAAAAATCTAATCAAATTTCCGGTATAAATAGTAGCCTATGTTCTACTACTCCGATTCAAAAAATTAGAATAATGTAAAAAAGAATGAGTTTGATGTTGCTAACGCGTCAATTTGCATACTGCGTCCAGGAAAAAATATATTAAAAGTATCTAATTATCTTCAGAGCATTTATAAATATAACATAAATATTTATTTTTATCTGATATATTAATAATTAACTATTTAAAAAATATTAGAATAATTCAAAGAAATAGAATACCTCGATAGCATGGTTCAAAAAATTAGAATATTCAAATTTTTCTTATAAGTTGAGAGAACGGCTGCGGGATTAACATCTGTGGGACTATAAAATGTGCTCCGTTGAAAATGAAAAGTCGTTTGGCATTTGATTGTAGCGTAGTATTTGCTTAATATGGGACGAAAGAGCGATTTATCTGAGGCTGTGAAATATCGTATTGTGTACTTGCACGAAATAGGAAAAACACAACTTTTTATAGCAAAAGAAGTGAAATGCTCTCAAGCAAGTGTGAGTAGAGTTTTGAGAGAATATTCTAATAATAAGTGTTTTCAAAATAAACACTTTAAAAGTGGTCGAAAGCCAGTAACTTCAAGAAGAGATGAAAGGCAATTGAAAAAGAAACATCGTTTTCGGAGTGTGAGATATGTGCATAGAAAATGGAAAGAAATGGGTATAAATGTCTCGAAATCTACAACACTACGACGACTTCGCAAATTAGGTTTTAGATCACGTGTGCCTAAGATAAAGCCATTCTTATCATCTAAGCAAAGGGCTGCTAGAGTTAAATGGTGTAAACAGAACAACTATAGTATTTCCCCTCAGCTAGATTTGGCGATTTTTCGTTGGCGATTATGGGTAAATTCTACTTTTGAAGTGGTTGCCATGGATTTCTAACGTAAACAAAACCGAAATATGTTTTTCAGAATCGCATCATTAAAATAATTCATTGAACTTATTTCTAATAATAACAAAACAAATATGTATTTAAAATTGACTTACTTTCTTGATGTTTATGAATTTCGTTATGCTTTTACATTCCATACAGTTATTCAGTTTAAATGCTATTTTATATTTACCGGTAAAATATGATTATATAAATTAGAATTTCGTTTAACATTTTTAACAAAAGGAAAAAATTATTTTTAATGTACATATATGTACATTTATTTATATAAAAAAAAAAAAAAAAAAAAAGGAACAGCTTTACTATACGGCACCCATTGCTTATTGCCGTTGCCGATGTTTTGATCACGTGGTATGATGGTGTTTTGATTCAGTTTGTGAGTCGGTACTGCGAATCGTTTCACAACGTCGTGAATCGAATCAAAATGTTATGAAACAATACTTTTCATCACTATGAAACATTTTTTTTATGTTTCACTATGTTTTCTGCTGTTTGCTCGCTTCGCGAGCATTAAAACCGAAAAAAACATCACTGGATGCCCCTAATTCGTGGAGCATGAATCAGTAAAAGCATGAAAATTCATGCAGCAGCGGTCACTATGTTTTCTGCTGTTTGCTCGCTTCGCGAGCATTAAAACCAAAAAAAACATCACTGGACGCCCCTAATTCGTGGAGCATGAATCAGTAAAAGCATGAAAATTCATGGAGCAGCGGTCACTATGTTTTCTGCTGTTTGCTCGCTTCGCGAGCATTTAAACAAAAAAAAAACACCACTGGACGCGCCTAATTCGTGGAGCATGAATCAGTAAAAGCATGAAGATTCATAGAGCCTCGGTCACTATGCTTTCTGCTGTTTGCTCGCTTCGCGAGCATTAAAAAAAAAAAAAAAAAAAAAAAACAAAAAAAAACATCACTGTATACCCCTAATTAGCGATGCATGAATCAGTAAATGTTACGTTTCGATACAACAGAAAAAAGTATCGATACTCTGATTCGGGTCTCGAATCACCGTCATATCACGCGATCAAAACATCGGCAACGGTAATAAGCAATGGGTGCCGTATAGTAAAGCTTAGCCAAAAAAAAAACAATAGAAACAAGTTCCGTACTTATAAGTAAACAATATTAATCACTAATTTTAATTTTCCTGTCCTCCCATGGTAATTAAAAAACACAACGCTAGTTGCTATGGCATAAAAAATAAATAGTATGCAGCCTGCAGACGATGTTGAAATGATGTTATAATATTTCACCTAAATTACTACAAAAATCATTATATAAAACGGTCGTATTTTATTTTTTACTATTGATTAATTTTGTTTATAATTTATTATTAATTTGCATGGTAATAAAAAAATGACCAAACGCTGGTTGCTATGGCTTAAAAAGTAAACTGCATGCAGGCTGCCATATTGTATTGCAAACAATCCAGAACGACATCGTTATCGCTCAAACCGGCGCCAACGAAAAATCGCCAAATCTAGCTGAGGGGAAATACTATAGTTGTACCGTGTAAACAAAGGCTATTTTGGGATCACGACGATTGGAAAAAGATACTTTTCAGCGATGAAAGTGTGTTTTGTGTGTCTCACGGAAATCAAGGTATACGTGTCTGGAGACTCAAACATGAAGCTTATAAGAAAGAATGTTTAAAACGTTCGTTTAAATTTGCGACCTCTGTTATGGTATGGGGCTGCATGACTGCTGAAGGCCCAGGCAGGTTGTGTATTGTTTCCACAACAGTCAATTCAGAAGTCTATCAAGAAATTCTTGAACATTTCATGATTCCTTCAGCTGAGGATTTATGTGATGACGATTTCTTGTTTCAGCAAGATTCAGCTTCTCCCCACACTTCCAAATCAACAACTAAATGGCTCAAAGAGAAGGACATACCTGTACTCCCTTGGCCTGCAAACTCACCCGATCTAAATCCTATCGAGAATTTGTGGGGAATTATGAAGAAACGACTTCAAGAAGTTGCGCCTAGAGACAAAAAAGAACTTATTTCTAGTATAAAGAACATATGGGCGAATTTGGATAAAAAAGATTGTGAACCTTTAGTTAAAAACATGCCAAAACGTTTAAGAGCTGTCATTAAAGCTAAGGGTGATGCAACAAAGTACTGATTAGCAAGTAAAAAAACTTAGAGTTTAAATTATGTTCAATATATTTTCATTATTCTAATTTTTTGAACCATGTTAGAAAGTATTCTAATATTTTGAATTTTTTGTTGTTAGCTGATTTAAATATATTTTCTATTTCATTGTAATATGTTTACATTTTTATAATCTGCAAAATATGCAGATTCATATTATAGTACTTTATATTTGATATTGTTGATTATTTATTTGATAAATTCGATTTTCATTTCCCTTGACCATATTTCTTTTCATTATTCTAATTTTTTGAATCGGAGTAGTATTCCAGACTATTCTCTATCTCTGTACCAAATTTTATCCAGATCCGTTTAGCCGTTGTGGCGTGATTGAGTAACAAACATCCATCCATCCAAACTTTCGCATTTATATATTAGTATAGACATCCATCCATCCAAACTTTCGCATTTATATATTAGTATAGATTCATAATTTCAATATTCCCAGTTTTGGGGAAATTTCAAATTTTCCAATTTTGTCTTAAATTCCCAGGGAAAAAACCCGTTTTTTTTTTTTTCGGGAAAAAAACGGGTGTTTTGAAAGCCTTGCATCTCTAGTTGTATGCCACAGTGTAACTCCAAAAAATCAAGAAATCCAGAATTAAGCTTCCATTTATTTCCAAATGACAAATTTAAAATTTGAGTTGCTTCGGCTAATGGAAGTAAAGAATTAATCAGATGATTTGAAACTAATATTTGTTCAGCTTCAGTTATAAATCTACTTCCAATCGAACTTTGAATAAACTGAAATATTTTTTCCAATAGCAATCAATTTTCCATGGTGTAATGGCAGAGAAATTATAGCACGAATATTAAGTAGTAACACAAATAGAACAATAATAAGTACACGTGGCTATTGTATTTACTGACAACAAAAGCTGAAAAAGCGCTACCTATCGATCATTACAAACGCGGATAGAAATTATAAACATTTTTTTTTAAACAATTACTTAAAAAGAACGAAATAATAAAATATTAAAAAGAATCTTACCAGTGAAATAAAATCTTTATTTTACATAACTTCTAGGGCTTTTAAAGTACATCTAATTACTATTAAAAAGAACTTAAAAAAAAAAGGAAAAATATCGTCTGCTTAAGAAAAAGCCGACTTTAGAGCTTGGCGAGAAAATTTCAGTATTGGCCGGTTTGGCTTCCTGTAGTTCAATAGTCACGTGACTTTTTTTATGAGTTGTCTTTGCCACTGAAAAAGGTTGCCACTGTCCTGTCCACTTTTATAATAGGTCTATGGCATGCACGGATTAAAAGAGTAGGATGTATTACGAATGTTACGGAAAGGTAGTAATTTTCATCTTACAGATAGGGGGCGACCAGATCTCGAAAATACACCAATCAGCGCGTTTTTACATTTCTGGCTGTTCGTTTGTAGGTCGTTCTCGGAAATCGGGTGATGACTAAAGCCGAAGGGGCGGGCTTTCCTTTTCTTCCGATAAGTTTCAAAGATACTACACCAGGCGGCGATCGAATCGCTTTCCTACACTTCTCTGAATTAATGCGGAAAAGAAAGCTCCGGTTCCCGCGCTCGCTGCCCTATCTCGTTTTAATTCCTATACAATTTTCTTCCGTGATGGCATGGTAATAGAATATCTCAGGTATAATCACAGACTAAGGAATTACCTAGACCTGGCAAGACGACTATCTGGTATGGGGGAAAAGTGAAGTAACTGAGGTGCTTGTACTAATATGGCTGCTCAGTTACAGTTGAGACTTCCTTTTTAGAACCGTCTTGCCGGGTCTAGTTTAGGCTGACCAGATCATAATAGAGAAGCGTTAAAAAATGCTACAATTATCCAATTACGGATACATTTTTTCATTCTTAATAAATAAGGACTAAAAATAAATTATTATTGATTAATAATTTACTTTCTACGATTTTTTTAAACTTAGGTAGGTAGGTAGGTTGGGTTTAATGTCGCACTAGTACTGCGTTATGGGTAATTGACGATGGTCTGGGACGCACCGCTAGGAATGGTCCAGAGACTTGCCATCACAATTTCGATCCTCCAAGGAGGGGATGGCTCCCCCACTTCGGTGACACCCAGAGGTATAATTTTGATGGGAACATGGAGGACATTGTGGCCAGGACGGATTTTACGTGCAAGAGTCACCATTAGTGTACACGGCGGTCTTTTGCTGGCTTGAGTATCGAACCCTCAATCTTCCAATTACGAGCTCGGCAGTTCAAAATAGTTTCAGAAGCAGTTTTATTTGACATATATTTTTGTGTGAGAGGGGCAAGCCCCCCTTTTGAATCAGATAATTCTTAGTCTAAGAACATGATTCGACGAGGATTTATTTAACAAAACAGTATTAAGTGTACTTTTTTCATAGAGGAATTATTCCTAGCGTTCGAATAATTTTGCTACCTACTGTACTTCTTTTTCTCTCCATACCAGATAGTCCTCTTGCGGGTCTAGTTTATTCTTGTTTTTGCTCTTCCTAATATGGCTGCTCGGTTACAGTTGAGGCTTCACTTTAAGAACCGTCTTGCCTAGTTTAGTGATTCCTTAGTCTGTGTTCAGCTCAGTGGTCTGTGGTTTTGCTTGTACCAATATGACGGCTCGGTTACAGTTGAGACTTCACTTTTAGAACCGTCTGGCCGGGTTAAGTGTTTCCTTAGTCTATGGGTATCCGCGTTTGTAATGATCGATAGATGGCGCTCTCTGAACTGCAGTTGTTAGTAAATATAATATCCACGTGGATTAATAATTGTTCTTTCTCCGCCATTACATCATGGAAAATCGATTGCATAATATGATGATATGCAGTGGTGTGATAATTTCACCTTAGCCCACCAGAGGGCGAGCATTTCATTACAATCGCGGATAATCACTGCGTGTTGAATTTTTGGCACACAAAACTAGCTCGGTCGTACATCAACCGGAACCAACGCCATCTATCGAGTACATTAGAAAACGCTTGCTTGGTAATTTCATTAAAAGTATTTTAGCAGTATATTTTTTTAAAGTACTGTAATCTCTTTTACTTATTTATTTATTTATACTTTCAAATAAAAAAAAAAGATATAAATATATATTTTATTATTTATTTATTTTCTTTCTAATAAAAAAAAATGTATAAATATACATTATATTTTATTTTATTATTATTTTTAATTATAAAAAGGTATAAAAAAATTTTCAATTCAATTTAAAATTTTTAAAATATCTATATATATATAAATGAATGTTTGTCTGTATGTCCTTTATAAAATCGTAAACGGCTTGACCGATTTCGATCATTCTTTTTTTGTTTTATTCTTATAGGTCAGGGATGGTTTAGGAAAAAAAAATTGAAAAAATTAGTCCCCCAAGGGGGGGAAGGGGGGCAAAACATGAATTCAAAAAATCCTTCATATCTCAAACAAAAAAACAGATATCCGTAAAATTTTTGCTTTGAAATATAGCTAATATAAATGTCTAAAAACCAATTTCTGGAATTTTCGAAATTCGGTCCCCAAGGGGGTACGAGGGGGGGGGGGGCAAAATGGGATTTCACATGCGTAAAACGCGATTTCGCATAATCCTATATATATCTCAAACAAAAAAAAAAAAACAGATATACGTGACATTTTGCTATACAATATAGCTAATACAAATATCTAAAAACCAATTTCTGGAATTTTAAAAATTCAGCCCCCAGGTGGGGCAGCAATTAGAAATGGAGTTAGGCCTTTCAAAATTGGTACAGATAGGTTTCAATAGCCTGCAAGTCGGATAGGGATATTTTCGAAAGTGTAGGAGGGGAGAGAAAGGGGAGGAGAGAGGGGGGGCGCGCAAAAAATAAAATAAAAATAGAGTTAGATCGTTCAAATTTGGTATATAGAGGTTTTCGATAATTACAAATCGATTGCGGATATTTTCGAATTTGTAAAATTATTAGGCGGTGCGGGAAGGGGGTGGAGCGGTAAGGGGGGGCTATGGGCAAAAAACAAATAGAAATACAGTTAGGGCATTCAAAATTGGTACAGATAGGTTTTAAAAGCCTGCAAGTCGAATGGGGATATTTTCGAAAGTGTAAAGTTATTAGGAGGGGCGAGAAGGGGGGAGGGGATGGGGGGAGACAAAAAAATAAAAATAGAGTTAGATCGTTCAAAATTGCTACACAAATGGTTTTCGATACTTAAAATCGAATGCGGATATTTTTGAATTTGTAAAATTATTAGGAGGGGCGGTAAGGGTGGGCTATGGGCAAAAACAAATAGAAATGCAGTTAGGCCGTTCAAAATTGGTACAGATTGGTTTTAGAGGCCTGCAAGTGGAATGGGGATATTTTCGAAAGTGTAACGTTATTAGGAGGGACGGGAGGGGGGCGGGGGGGCAAAAACAATAAAATAGAGTTAGATCATTCAAAATTGGTACATAGAGGTTTTTGATATTTACAAATCGATTGCGGATATTTTCGAATTTGTAAAATTATTAGGATAGACGGGAGGGGGGCGAAGGGGGAAAATAACAGAAATAAGAGTTAGAGCATTTTGGGAATTTTTTCCGAAGGCAGTGAGAACCCACTGCGACATTTTTCCTAATCAGATTTTGTTTAGCTTTTTTTTTCACGTGATAAAAATTAATGCAATTTTGAGAATTCAGTAATTATAGTGATTCATTTAAAAATAGGGTCCAGCGAAGCCTGCTAGTTCAATGATAAAAGGGACAATATGTTTTGGCCGGGTTGCCTAACAAAATGTGCCCGCTAGTTTGTAATAAAAATTACAAATTGTATTAATAACTAACAAACATAATTTAATTAAAAGAAAAATGTTGTAATTGATACTGATGAGGAAACCCGGACGGGTTTCTAAAGTCTAGATTTTAATTATTTTTATAGGTATATTTTGTTTTTAAATGTATTTTTAGGACTGAGGGCCTATTAGTCTCAGACAGCGATTTTTGCGTTGTCGTTTTCGATAGTTGGACATTTGTCAAAATCATTTTTCGATAGTTGGACATTTATCGAAATCTAAAATTTATCGAAAATATAATTGAATAATTTGAAAGCAATGTTATAATTAGGAAGAAAAAAAAACTAATAGTCCTCCGTCCTAAACTAAATTCGGCTTTTGCCAGAATTTAATCAAAATTTTTTCAAAATGACATTGACATGAGTCCCCCCCCAAGGCACAACTATGACATGAGTCCCTCCCAAGGCACAACTTTGACATAAGTCCCCCCCCAGACCCAACTTTGACATGTCTCCCCAAGGCACAACTTTGACATGAGTCCCCCCCCAAGGTACAACTTTGACATGACTCCCCACAAGGCACAACTTTGACATGAGTCCCCCCCCAAGGTACAACTTTGACATGAGTCCCCTCCCCAAGGCACAACTTTGACATGAGTCCCCCAAGGCACAACTTTGACATGTCCCCCCAAAGCACAATTTTGACATGTCCCCCCAAGGCACAACTTTGACATGAGTCCCCCCCAAGGCACAACTTTGACATGAGTCCCCCCCAGGCACAACTTTGACATGAGTCCTCCCAAGGCACAACTTTGACATGAGTCCCCCCCAGGCACAACTTTGACATGAGTCCCCCCCCCAAGTTTTATATTATGGTTGAAAAAATTAAAATAGAGGCAAGAATTAAAAATGTAGATGTCTATTTCAAAGGAGGAAATGTGCTGTCTCGATCCACTTCTGTAGAAAAGTGTGGAAAGTTCCGGAAATTTCCGTATCTCATCAGCCAATGAGATTAGAGCTTCCATATTTGGTATATCCCTAATAAGGATTTTCTCGCCAAGGTCGCCAAAAAAATCGCCAATGTGGGAAAAAGTCGCCAAATTCGGCGCCAAATCCATTACCTGCCTTATTGGGGCTTTTTAATGCGTTTTTAAGGGAAAATAAGGCTATTTTAACGCTACAACGACTAGAAATGCACAAAATTAGCACTTTATCAACTTACTAAGCCTCTTTGAAAGAATTTATACAAAAATAAACACAATTATCTACAATTTTGTAACAATACCTATACTGTAAACAAAGTATTAGGACTGAGGGCCTATTAGTATCAGACAGCGACTTTTGCGTTGTCGTTTTCGATAGTTGGACATTTGTCGAAATCATTTTTCGATAGTTGGACATTTATTTTTTTATTTTTTTTTTCTGGTAAATAATGACATGGGAAAAGTATTTATCAACCAACAGATAATAATTTAAAGCTTTTTTAATAAGCACAAAATGTATATATAATTTTATTTATTTTAACTTAAGTTTTGTCTCGTAAATAAAATACGTAGTTTTCGTTTTTAATATATATAATTGAGACGGTTTGATGTCTGTGTACGTTAAAAACATAATTTAATTTTTAAAAAGTCCAAAAGCACAAAAATTATTTATTCTTTGTTAGAATAAATATCGAAATTCATTTAAAATTTCAGATTTTTAAACTTTCTTTGGACAGATTATTTAAAATAAGTGAACTTTAACTTAAAGACCAAAATAAAAATTATTACTTTTATTAGAAATATTTATGCTTGTATCTCAGTATCTATTTAAATATTAAGAAAAGAAAGGAAATGGTAATTATTATTATTATTATTATTATTATTATTATTATTTATTTTATTTTATTTTTTGAGGTTTTTAACAAAATTCCAAAAATAAAATCAGCTTTTTCTCGGAAAATCAATTTTTACAGATTTTCTTTCTTTTTCTTTTTTCTTTTCTTCCTTTCTTTTTTTTTTTAATTACTATATCATTTTTTCATCAAATTTCTTTCTGATTCAAAACTTAAATTTTATTTCCTTAAAAATGCGGATTTTTTCCTGATTTCTTGTTAAATATAAATTATAAAATAAATTTTGTTAAATATAAATTATAAAATTATTTTTACTACGTAAATTAAATATGTAAAGGAAATTAAATAAACTTCTTTCCTCAAAAAAAAAAAAAAAAAAAAAAAAAAAAGTTATAGTTGTGCGGGTTAAAGCCGATCGACTACTACATTATGGTACTATACTTAGATGGAATGTTTTTCGAGGGTTTATTTTTAAGGAGATCCAAGCATGTGTTCACGTGAGTTTCGGAGAAAATCACGGAAAAGGCAGAACAGCAGAGACAACGAATTGTGATATTGGATCACAATAGGGAAAAAAAAGAACAGATTTTGACACACTGGAAATCGCGAATTTATAACTAATTCTGACGAAAATTAAAATTTTGTTAAAAACAAGCGCTTATGGGTTTAATCTAAAAATCGCTAAATTTGATAGATATTTTTAATGATTATGGTCAATTAACTATGTTAGGATCCTAGTCCTGATTAGAATACTTTTCACAGAGATCTAAACAGATTTAAGCATATATTCACGCGAATTTCGAAGAAAACCACGGAAAACTCATAAAGGCTGAGACGAAGAATTGTGACATTAGATCGCATTAGGGAATACGCACACACACACACACACACACACATATACATATATATATACATGCGTGTGTATGTGTGTGATGTATTCACTTAACTTGAGTCACATAATAGCTATGAAGGAGAGAGTCTTGCACTCAGTAATGAATCCAAATTGAGACACAGGCATTTATTAAACCAGCTGGAAACATATCATAGGATACAGTCCATAATTAAAGGCTGAGCAAGTGGATGCAGTGCAGTGAAGCCGAGACCACTGCAAGCCCGCGATCAAACATCATGCGATCACTGTGACCCCTCCCGGGCCGTTATTTTGACGTGGTTTTGCTAAGCGCTAGAGCACAAGAAGAGATCATCATCATCATCACGTGCTTACGAAGTGCCACGGCTCTCGAGACAGCCGCTTACCTTCAGACAAAATACAGAAGGAGGGCTTGCATTATCAAGAGATTCGGAACAAGGGACCAGGGTTCCCAAGGGACCCTGGCGTGATGAGTTGATGCATTCAGCAGCATGACGGAAGAGAGAGGCAGAGCAGGGCCGATCTGAAAGCTGTGATACATATGGCAACAGAGCAAGGAGCATTAAACCTACAATTTTTTTTTTATATAATAGTGATAGGCCTAACCAGACTGTTAAGCAGTCATAATACTATACAATTTAGAGTAATACAAAAATAAAGAAAAATTTAAAAATTTAGCCTAGCAAGACTGTTAGGCAGTCAGAGAGAAAATATTTACATTAATTACAATTAATAAAATTAAATTACAAAAGAGATATTTACATTATTTACAACTAATAAAATTAAATTACAAATGAGGTATTTACATTATTTACAGTTAAGTTTAAAATTTTAAAAACCCTACGTAAGGTAACTGGCTGGAAGATTGATCATCCGCGACTGTAAAACGACACAGTAGGTTGCAGTTGTCAGTGGGATAGCCAAAAGTAGAAGAATAGGATGTATTCAATCTACGGGAAAAAGAATTTAGAGTGAGAATTCTGTGTTAAGTAACACCTGAAGGATCTCGCCTTCTGCGCTTGGAGACCGGGACAAACCCGTCCTCCCTGTAGAAGATGGCAAGTGGGCGTTTTTTGGCCCTCCCGATTCTGGGATCGTACCTTCTTATGGTATTTAACACAGGATTCTGAACTTTTGGGATAGACCTGTGAAACTTCAACGCAAGTTTCTTAATTTCCGAATAGATTGGCCTAATTTTCAGGTCTTTGTGAATGACAACATTGCGAACGTAGCGATGGGCTTGAACAAACCTACGCAATTGCTTGTTTTGGAATACTTGAATTTTTTCTAGCACAGTCTTTGAGGCAGATCCGTACACCACGGACGGTGGCAATATGCGCTTTATTCAGAGTCTCTGAGATTTGCTTATGCCACAATAATTTTGAATCTAGGTGAATTCCTAGGTATTTATAAGAAGTTTCCCAGGGAATAGGATCATTATTGAGAGTAAAGTTAACGTCGGGGGAATAGGATTTATTAGTGAAGTAAATGGCGGCACTTTTAGAGCTATAGAGCAGTTTCATATGACGTCATAGTGACGTAGATGGAGGGCTATCAACTCCACGTGAAAATAAATAGACGCCATTTTTAGAACAGTAAGCAAATGGCAGTTGAAAACAGCTCACAGCACCATGGCAACCGCGCATAGCAACCAATGATGGAGGGCACGCTGTCCACGTTGCCATGCTGTTATCAGCTGTTTGCAACTGCCCTATTAACTTTAATTTTCCATTTCCTAAGCCAAATAGCATACGAATGAAGCTAATCCTGGAGTTTTTCAAACACTGTGTGTGGTTGTTTATGTTTGTACATGATAGCAGTATCATCAGCAAATAAAGCTAAGTTGATGTTGGGCTTGCGCGGAATGTCGTTAATGTAAATGTTAAAAAGGCGTGGCCCGGCGAGAGAACCCTGAGGAACAGAACTGAGAACAGGCTTCGGGCTAGAGAGGGAATTTCCCACTTTTACCACGAAGGACCTGTTAGAGAGGTAATCAGAAAAGATTTTAATTAGCTGGTCAGGAACACCTAACTCAGCCATCTTAAAGAGAAGGCCGGCATGCCAGACCTTATCAAAGGCCTTCTGCACGTCGAGAAATATAATTCCCGCCACACCGCTGGTTTGGTATCCATCGTGAATAAATTCAGTCACTCTCCACAACTGCTGTTGCGTTGAATGACGAGTCCTGAATCCGAATTGCTCGGGTATAATCTTGTCATGAGAGTCAAGGAATTCATTCAGTCGGCGGACGAGAACATACTCATAAACCTTCGAGAGACTGGAGAGCAAAGAGATAGGTCGATAGCTAGAAGGAGAGTGGATATCTTGGCCCCCACCCTTCGGTAAGGAGACAACAATAGCTCTCTTCCAACAATCGGGAAAGATATTAAGCTTTAACATACAATTAATGATTAACGTGATATAAAAATAATATGGAGAGGTAGATTAATTAGCATATTGTTTGAGATAAGGTCCTCACCGGGTGCCTTGTGTTGTTTCAAGCCCGAAATGTAATCCTGAACCTCGGAGGGTAAAGCAGGTTGAAGAGTGTTTTGTGTGTCAGATTGTAATAAATTTTGAACCCTTTGGTCGACTATGTTCTCGACAATTGGGTTAGCAATGTCCGAATGAGGTGAAAATTGACTTCTAAGACTTTCGGCAATAGCCTCAGTGTTACTATAAGCCATGCCGTTAGGGCTAACAATGGCAGGAATGTGTGTTCGTGTCCTACGAATGCGGGAGGTGGCCCTCCAAATTGTGTTGTCCTCAGTCGAGAGAGACTCGACAAAATTATTGAAACGTGTTTTACTAAACTCTTTAATTGCAGCTCTAGTAGTACGAATAAGCTTGTTTAACTTATTCCTGAAGTAAGGGGTCCTATGAACCTGCCATTGCCTGCGAGCATGATTTCGATCCCTGACCATTTCCCTGATGTTATGCGGCAGTCTGTAGTAGTCAAACGATCTTTTGCGAGGTTCAGAGCTCAGCGTGTAGGCCTCTCGGAGTGAGTCCCCGACGCGAATTTGGAAAATGCCTACTCCTCAGAACCTTGGCGAAAAAACATAATCGGTCTTTGGCGAGCGCGAGTCATGATGATAGACGGTAGGGTTGCTCGCATGTCTGATGACAAGCGGACGTCAGAATTCGTATTAGCAATAACAACAGAAATTTGTTCAATAATTTTAAATAAATTTTAGGTGCTTTTGTATCCTGAATTAGATACTTTGAAGTATGATATAAAACATTCATTTTGTAATTGAATAGCTATTTTTATTTTCTAAATAAGTTTCTAAACGTTCATAGCTAATTGGAAACATCCTACAATTAAACAAATTGTCGTGTTTATATTATGTCTAGATAAACTTGAAAAGAGATTGACGTATATTTATTTTATATTTTGCCTATGTATGAGTTATTATTTCACATATGCATTTAAGTGAATTAGTAATTAATAATGCTGGAATCCAAATGTTTATTTTGTGTGTGTGTGAAGAACTTATTGCAAGGTATGTTCACAACATTCAATGGTTTTATAATTATTAGTTTAATGTCTGTAAGTTGTATAAGTGCCTAGAATTAACATTTCTTTTATTTTTTTAATTAAAAAATATTATTTTGTACATTATTGCTCTAGCATATTGAAATATTAGTATCTGATATTATATCCTGATGACTCATCTTATATCAGGTAATTTGTTTAGACATTTGAAAACAAATTTGACTTAAAATTATGATATAATTGTGATCATTCTCCTTTTAATTAGTATATTAGTTAGATGTTTATTTTGTTAAATATCACCGTTTGAAATGAAATTGGTCGAACTGATGATAACATGTAATTATCAGTTCAATCGTTTTTATAATGATAATATCGATGAATATATTTATTACACACTACATTTTGAATATTATAGTGAGATATATTTACATAGAATAGATTGCATTATGTAGACTGCTGATTAAGTAGTACACATACATTCTGAGTGAAGTTAATTTGAATTTATAAAAACAAGAATTAATTTTTGTTAATTGTGAATAATAATACAGTTTATGGTATGACTTAGCGTGTTTTTAATAAATCAATAATTTGGCACAATTTTGCTATTATCCTTGGAATTTACAAACCTTTACTCTTTAGGAAAGGAAAGTTTATCAAAGAATGCCATACTCAAAATGGCAGAAAATGAAATTGCATCAAAATACATTTAAAAAAAATTAAATGCAAAAAATGTATAAAGTACAATTAAAAAAAAAAAAAAAAAACAGTTGAAAAGCTCAAAATTATAAATAATCACAGTTTAAAGAAGATTGAAGAGAAATGAAGGAACAGTGTTTCTTGGAAAGTTCTCTAGTTATGAAGTTTATCCTATGCCAGCTGGACCATAGCTTCAGTGCACGAAATTGATTTTGTGCCTGTAGACTTGGGCTTGCTAGCGATTTTTATTAATATCGACATCAGATAGAAGAAGAAGAGGAGGATAAGCTTATTGAAGACTCCTTGTGACATGCTGTAAATAAATCTAAAAATAGATCAGCATTGAAATTTGACGTTTGATTTTCTTGTATCCTTTTCAGTTGCTTGCCATTCGAACTTTTGTATGTTTTTTAATTTTATGGTGTTTGTATATAAAAATTTTGTTATAGTTCATTTATTTTATTTATTATTATTATTTTTTTTTTTTGTAGATAGGGTAAGTGCACCAGTGATTGACACTTTTTGAGCAATCTCTGATGTTTTTAATGTTCTAGTCATCAGAAAATATTTTTGGAAATCTTAAGTTAGTACATATGGCATGAAAGACATTCAGAACCACATACATGTTAAAACATATACATTTTATAACGATTATTTTTTTTATGAATTTTTATTTGACACCCACTCAATGTTCCAGTAATTGACAATGCCAGTTTTTCATTTTATCAGTAATTGGACCCCTATGTTTCATTGTTTGACACTGCTAGTTATTCATTTTATCAGATATTAGCACCCTATGCTCCAGTGTTTGACAAAAAATGTTAAAATTCTTATACGTAAAATATGATTTTATTATTTTTCTTATTTATTAATTATTTCGGGATAGATGTCAATTAGTGGAGCATACCAATCACTGGAGCACCTACCCTATAGCTTTATCTGAAGAATTTGAAATAAGCAATTTCAGTGTATAAATCTATAGTTCCAAAAAATTGCACATTATCCTTAAATATTAAAATATGTATTTATATAGTTACTGTTTAAAAAAGACTGAAGAAGAAAAGAAAGAGCAGTTTTCCTCAGAAAGTTCTCCATTTGTGAAGTCTTTGCATCCTACGCCAGCTGGAACATATCTATAGTGCACAAAATTGTTTTCGTGCCTGTAGATGTGGGCTTGCTAGCTCATTTCATTAACACTGATGTCAGATGGAAGAAAAGCTTATTGAAGAAAGAAAGTTCATCATGACATGCAGTAAATAAATCTTTTCTTAAAATAGATAAACATTTATCATTTAATTTTCTTGCATTTTTTTGAATTGTTCGATATTTGAACTTTTCTATGTTTTTTAATTTTATGGTGTAATTTATTTTGCTGTTACTTAATTTTTATGGTAATATTCAATTGTTTCATTCAAATCGAACATAGTTTGATCAATTAGCAACAATTCAGCTTTAGTCCAAAGAAAAAACACATTTTTCATTAATTGGCAACTTTTTGCTTACACTCCCTGACTCAGAATTTTACATATTACATATAGATTTAATAAGATAAAATTTTTAAAAATGCTCCATGCAAAATAATTTTTAATTCTTCTGCTGAGATCTTAATTATGAGAGACTTGGAGATTTAATCACCACACACCCAAAATTTTACAAATTTCATGAAAATTTTTAAATTATACTTCATTTTTAACAAATTGTTTTTGAAGACTTAGCCTCATCTAGTACATTTAAAAATTACAATCTAAGTATAAGTTTATTATTACCGCCAAGAGAGAAAGAAAAAAAAGCATAGCATCCTAAAATGTTTAAAAAGTGAAATATTTGTGGCTGCAGCTATGGGTCTGCTAACATATTTCACAAATATCATGAAACGGAAGAAAACAGAAGAGAAAATAAGAAAGAACTGGCGTTTTAAAGTAATAAGTACATAACTTTGAATAAACACCATAAAATGCTATAAATTCACAATAATTGTTTTGGATCGAAAGAATACATGACCCTTCATCAGGCGAACAAAGGAAGCACGAGTGCTGCAAGCAAAGTGGCAACACACACTGCCGCTTTGATATCAGCATTTGTGCTTACCGACAGTGACACGATCTAATTAAAGAGAAAGCAAGAGACCGAAGAAAACATCCACTACCGATGGCATGGACCACGAGGAAGTAAGCTGATGAAGGAGGAAACCCCCTCACAAAAGCAGCTATTCAGACTTCCATAAAGCTGTAATGTAAGGTTTTATTCTTTACAAAAATTTTCAGCAAATCGCTAAAATTGATGCCAAGATCAACATTTGCGTCGGCTACAAACTTGGCAGCCTGACGAGATGACTAATCAAATTTGGTGACAAATATTGCTTCGGGAGAGCCAGAATTTTTAAACCTTTTCTCAATTTTAACAGAATTATTTGTTTTGGTAAAATGTATCATTTCTCACCACTAATTTTTGCCTACAAGAACAAAAGTAGGCAATTTATACTGAAATGATTTTCATTGAACACTAAGCTGTGTTTAATATTTAAACTTAAAAACTTGTTCACATACCATAAAATTAATAAAACCACTACCAGTTTCAAAAGGACATGGTCTTTCTTCTTCAGGTGCAAAGCACTTGCTATTACATTGGAGAAAAAAGCAAGACTGGTGGTTTTTGTACCGAAGAAGAAAGGCCATGTTTTTTCGAAGCTGGTAATGCTTTCATAATTTTATGGTGTATGAAAAAGTTTTTTTAATTTAAATATTCATTGTACACCAGTTTTTTTATTTTTGTACTGTCTAAGCTGAGTATTTGCCAATGGTATTTTCTGTAATAAGCCATAGAAAATTCCTGAAAAATTTACAATTGGTGGTATATATAATCTTATCATCAGGACTGTTGTGGTTGGAGTAGCTTTTTTTTTATTTGCTTGTTTTCAGGAATGTTCATGGACTAGAACCTGCCTGTTTATTTACAAATCAATTACCTCACACAAAAATATCAATGTTTCCATAACCATATGTATACTCCAATAGATGTATAAGGAAGTCGTGGTGTCCACGTCAGATTCTTTTTTTTTTAATGCTAGCTAAGCAAGCATACATGTATGGTACCGTGACCACTGCTATACAGATTTTCATGCAAAATGTGTAAGTTGTATTCAGTGATGTTTTTTTCTCTTTTGGTTTTAATGGTTGCAAAGTGAGTTCACATGCATGGAAGTGATCACTACTATACAGATTTCTATGCATAGTGAAATAGCTCAATTTTAAATATTTGTTTTATTAATCTTAAAAATAGGCTTCCATATTAAGGAAGTATTAATAAAAAATATGTACAACTGTATTAAAATATAGCTATAATTTATTAAAATGTATGTACGTGTAACATCATTAAGGCAATTAATTCGTCATTTAATAAAGATTTTCTTTTTCAAGTTTAAATTATTAAAATAAATATGGCTGCAATATTGACAAGTAAGTTATACTAGGGTGCCTTGATAGAAAGAATGACAACATACAAAAGACTGTCATTGGCCAAAATTTCTATTTTACCAAATCTATGGAAAAAAAAAAAAAAAAAATTATCAGGTGTACTTTGAAAATTAAGTGAATGACAGTAAATTTTACTTTTTTTTTTTTTTTTTTTTTTTTTTTAAATAGGAAAATATATTATTTATTACAACTTTGAATAAACACCATAGAAGCAAACACTCGCAACAATTGTTTCAGGTAAAAAAAAAAAAAAAAACCCTTCATCAAGCAAAAAAGTACACACGAGTGCTGTAAAAGAAGCGACAACACACTGTTGCAGGTTGCATTATGTTGCCGCTTTGTTACAGCACTCGTGCCTACTTTATTCACTTGACGAAGGGCTAGGTTTTCTTTTGACCCGAAACAACTGTTGGAAGTTCTTGCTTTTATGGTGTTTATTCAAAGTTTTGTAATTATTACTTTTAAACGTCAGTTCTTTGATGCTCTTTTATAATGTACTAGCAGGCTTTGCCTGCTTTGCTGGTCATTATATTGAAATGAATTTTCAAAACACTATACCATTAATAATTTTAAAAAATCATTGAAATCAGTCAAAATCTAACTTAAAGTTCTCGCTACCTTTGGTAAAGGTTTTTCCACTTGCCACACTTCACAAAATCCCTTTATAGTACATGTTGCATACACATACCTAACCAACACATTAAAAATCAGGATCCTGAGATTATTTGAAGCAGCACTATATTTTAAAACGTGTTTTTACCCCCTCCCCGCTCTTAAATGGAAGAAGGAGGAGGGAATTTTGGTAAATAATTTTATATTATGAGTTCGATATATATAACTGACCCACACATCGAAAATCTCCTTCTTAAGATAATTTACTGCAGAGTTACGCATGAAGAGTTACTGCAGAGTTTACCCCCACCCCTAAGGGGCGGTAGTGTGGAATTTCACAAAATAACTTTGTAGTGTGTGTGGAATATGCATAAGCAGTCCACACATCAAAAATTGCCATTCTAAGATTATTTGGAACAGAGTTACGCATGCAAACATGTTTTTTAATCTCCCCCCCCCCAACCCTCAAGAGGGGAGTAGGCACGGAATTTCAAATAATCTCTTTGTAATTTGTGTGTGTTGAATACACATAACCAATCGACATATCAAAAAATCACTTTCATGAGATAATTTCATAGCTGCTGTTTTTAATCTTTTAAATCAAAATTCACATTGGTATTTTAAATGGAATATGTAATATATATTTTCGACGATTAGTATTACTAAAACCAGCTATAAAATTTTTCCAGTCTGAAGTCCCCGTCAAAAAAAGTAGACTTGGTATCTATGTAATTTGGAGCAGTTACACTTTAAAAGGTGCTTTTGCCCCCTACTCAACACCCTTAAAAGGAGGAAAGAGGAAATTTCACAAAATACCTTCATAGTGTGTGTTGGAAACTCATAACCAGCCCGCACATAAAAAATCACCTAAGATAGTCCGGAGCAGATTTGCACTTGGAAATATGTTTTCTCCTCTCCAAGCCCCAAGGGGGATAATGTGGAATTTTACAAAATCTCTTTGTAGTATATGTCTCGAGAACGCATAATCAATCGACATGTTAAAAAATCACTACCCTGAGATAATTTGGAGCGGAGTTACTCTTATAAACATATTTTTGCCTCCCTATCCACCTGCAAAGGAGGGAGGAAGAAATTGCGTAAAAATCCCTTTACAGTGCGTGTTGGGAAGGCATAAGCAACCGACACATAAAATTAATCTTCATGAGACAATTTGAAGCAAAGTTATGCTTGGAAAGAGGTTTATTGCCCCCCCTCCCCCCAATTGGGAACTTTCGCAAAATCCTGTTACAATAGGTGTCAGGCACACATAAATAAGCCACACACTAAAATTTGTGATTCTATATATTTCCCCAGACAAATTTAGTGCTAAAAGGGGGACTTGAATTTGCCCCCTCGTAACTCCTCCCCAAAATCGAAAATTGCAGAAAACCAATAATGATTTTTTGGAAATATCCTCAAGTTGACTCTTAGTGGTTTTCTATATCTATGTGCTATTATTGGTAGTTTAACCCTCGCTTTCCCAAGATGGGATCACTTTGACCCCATTTTGAAGTGAAATTTAGTTAAGCCCGCCTCATTCAAGAAGTGCTCTAATTCGTCAGAGATAGCAAACATAACCAGTGGAATTTTGCAACAAAAAGGTGCTGTGCTGGTGATTTTCGCCAAACATGCCAAGCGGCACCTGAAAGCGATTTTTCTGCAGTAACGCCTTGATGTTGGAAAGCGAGGCTTAATTAAAAAATGAGTATTTTCTAAATTTGCCTCCAAAAATCATTTTTACCCCCTTAAAAATCTGGAATTCCAAAATTGCAGAAAATAAGTTTTTTTTTTTTTTTTTTTTTTTTTTTTTTGTACTCAAGTCTAGTCTCTCCCTCTGAAATTTTTTCACCGTGAAGCATTTTGGAGCAGAGTTATGTTTATAAAAATGTTTTTTCTCTCTGATTTTGCAAAATCCCGTGGTCATCAAGGTCCTAAAACCGACGTGCTCACCAAAATTTGCACCTGTATCTCCCATAGAATCGCCACGACTGTGTTGAGTCAGTAATCAGTGAGTTTACTCTTTTATATATATAGATTATTTATTGTTAGAATAAGTTATTTTGGTGGATACATCTCAAATACTTATATCAACATTTTTATTAGAGTATATCAAGTATACTTCGAAAATTAAGTGGATATCCTTAATTACTGTAAATTTTACTTTTTAATTTCATGTTTTCAGATAGCAAAATGTAGCCTTTAGAAGTTATTTTGAGGAATCAATCTAAATTATCACAGATATCAATGTTTTTCTTACAGTGAATAATGATTAAGCTTTTAATGAATAACATATATTTCTAAATTAAATATATTTTTATATTTCTTTTATTTTGTAACATTTTCATTAAAAATATTCATTTCATCATTATCATGCGATTATCAGGGGGAAAATAATATGCACATAAAATGATGAGCAACTAGTGAGTAATTTCAACTTCTAGTGCCAATCTTTGTAATGACAACACCATATGTGCTGAGAAAATGGCTGTGATACTATTTAATCACTTGTATATTAACTATATCAAAGTATCCTAAATTATATGACTATTTGGCACAGTCTACTGCATCAACTTAACTAAAAATTTCTCAATAATAAAAAATTAATTTTCAAATATCATTTTTTTTTTTTTTTTTTTTTTGTCCCCATTCAAGTTGTAACAATATAAAAGGCTACAAAAAAGGCCTCTGAATGGAGAATTGTTTGTTAAAAATGAAAGGGTGTATATATATATATATATATTAAGATTATATAAATACTTTTAAATGTTTGGACATAGTTCATTTTTACTAAAGCAAGATTATTACTGAAATAAATTGAGTTAAAAATCATTTACATAAAAATAATTAGGAATTTCATTCAAAGGAAGAGATTATAATACATGCAATTAATCATATTATCAATGTAATCAATCTATACCTGCACAAACATTTGAATTAGTTCAATTTTTAGAAAGTGAGCCTTATATATTTATTAATCTAAATAAGTAAATAGAAGAAAATTAATGTGTTGCTTTTTAAAAATTAATCGAGCTTAATAAATAAAACAGTGCATGCTACACTTAATTTCAGAGTTAGGAAAAGAAAAAAAATCTGCATTAATCAAAATTAACATTACCTAACAAACATTTTACTTAATTACTTATGTTTGTAATTACTTAAGTACATCATTACTTTACCAAGGATTACAATTTTTTTTTCCCTTGACGAAAATGAGACAGAAAGAAAGAATACTTCAGAAGAAATATGAAAAAGAATAAATTAATTTATATGAATAAAAATAATTTATATTGAATAACGAAAAATATTGAATGATAAAGTTAATAAATTAATGGAGAAATTTATTATGATACGTTTACATATTGGTAAAAAAAGTTATCTGTAACAAATTTGTATTTTTATTTAGCACATTTTGAACATAAAAGAAAAAAAAATGTCTTCTGTAAAATAATCGCTTTTCATTCAATTAAATGTGAAGAAAATTATTTTTATTTATTAAACAATATGTTTTACTTGGTTTGGTTTGATGAGTACTGAGATTTATTGCTTGCCTCTAAGGCCGCTTATATCTCGAAAAATCCACACCACAAGGGTTTATAAGTTTTTATTATAACGAGAACAGATACATGAAACACATAAACAAGGACAAATACATCCATGCCTTACCCGGGGTTTGAACCCGGGCCCAACAGTATAGTAGTCAGTGCTGCTAACCACTATACCGCCTGGGCGGCTATGTTTTACTTTCATACTATGATACGAATGCAAGTACGGTGGATGTGAATCGATGATTCATTCATTCTTGATTCATTCTGACAGGTTTGATTCAATCAATGATTAGTTTCCACATTTTCATATTTTTCCCTTAAAATATGTTGTGCGCCAAGAATTTTCTCGCCAAGGTTCTGAGGAGTCGGCATTTTCCAAATTCGCGTCCCCGACCATGGCTACCGCTTGCTCTACTTCCTGTTTGGATTCTGGGATAAGAGATGGAACGTCACGTTCCGAAAGAATATCCGCGAACAGACTCCACCTTGTGGATAGAGCCGTTCTCAGATCCAGATCGTAAGACCCCACATCAAACCTCAAGACAACAGGTAGGGATCAGAGTCTAGATCATTCAGCGTTTGAATGCTGTAGGCAAACGGAAAATTGCGGGTGATAGCAAAATCCAAAATATTTTGAGATCTCACGAAGGTGTGTTCGGGGGGCGCTAAAATTTGCGCGAAATTTCGATCCACCCACCTTCTTAACAGCTTGGACAGTTCCAAGACGTATGAGTAGAATTAAAATCACCCGCAAGGATAAAATTTGGAAAAGAATTAGTGATACGGGTAAGATCTTGCTCTAGCAGGTTACTCCTTTGCCTAGTACTTTGAACATACACGGCTGCAATTAAGCAATTTGGAATAAGGGGGAAGTCCAGAACAATAGGCGTGGCTTCGGTACAATTTAGATTAGGAATTTTAATGAGAGAAGCATTAAAACCATTTTTAACATAAATAGCAGTGCCGCCGGAAGCTTGCAGACTATGAGTCCTGTCGACATTGTAAATCTCATAGTTAGCAATACGAACAGTGCGTCCCTGGGAAAAGTGGGTCTCAGTGACCAAAATTAAGTCTAAATTATTACGAGTAACAAAGTCCTAAAGTCGTGCTTTATCCAGAAGTCCATTGGCATTCCAGATACCAATGGTGAAAGAATTCAAGCTCCGAGAAGACGGGAACATGTATAGCCGAAAAAGAAATTACAAGAGGGAGGGTAAAAACAATTAAGACATACTGCGGATTTGACCCCACAGAATGTGAATCGGTCAACATCTGTGGATGCAGTGCGGAGTGCCGGAAGAGCATTCGTAAATGCTAAAAAGACCAAATCAGGGTCGAATTGATTTTGGAAAGCTAAAAGCATAAGAATGAAGTCGGTGGCCGAATTTGCATCCTTGCTAGGGACCGACGAATTTTGAGAATTAATTTTGACAGGGGAAGGGGTAGCAGCCTCGCTACGTTCTTGAGCAACGCCCGAAAAAGATTAGGCTGGATCAACCTTCCTGGAATTGAAAGTTCGATGCTTCACCCTATCGGTCGGAGATTTACTAACATTGTTCTTTTTCTTTTTATTTTTAGGGGGCGGTCTTAGGGAACATGGGACAGCTACGAAAGTTCGCTGGATGCTCCCCTCCACAGCGCACACAACGGCAGGGCGTGTCAAATTCCTTTGTGCAGTCCTTTGACCTGTGATCCCCGGCGCATTTAACGCACCTTAGGGGCAGGGCGCAGGCCGCAGAGGAGTGAAAGAATCCCTGACAGTTGAAGTACTGTGTGGAGCCTTTCCTACCATGATACTCTTCGATGCTGACTTGCATCCCCATAAGAACAGTAATTTTAAAAATATTGTCCGAAATTTTGGACTTAGGAAGAGAAATTTGGAATAGGGCATTGTAGTGTTTTTTAGACACATGCCCTCTATACAGCTGAACGACAGTGGTGTCGTCAAAATCATAGGTATAGTGGAGGGCCTGCTGGATCCTCTCAACAGAAGTGTTGATAGGTAGGCCTCGAATGGCAACTTTTAACGGTTTTTCAGAATCTAAAATAAAGGTCTTGAATTGAACTTTCATTTCCGTTAACCTAGCCTGAATAGTTCTAAAATGATCCTCAGCAGAGCAAGTTACATTTAAAAATTTTCCTGAAGCTTTAGTTTTTAGTTTATCATCAATCATTTTTAAGTCGGTCAGAAAAACTTGCCAATCAGTAGGTGGCAGAATAAATAAACGGGGGATTTGAAATTTCCTAACAGTTAAGTTTTGACTAGTTTTGCTAGACTCGACCTCCATATTGGAAGTGGGGTGATCCCTAGGGTTGCCTATCACAACCTTCTTCTTAGCCCTACGTTTGCTAACGACCGTGAAATCCTGGGTCTCAGTTAATTCGACCTCAGACTCAGGAGGCCTCTTGTTCTCACGAGGATTGGGATTTTCATGTTTGTTAGCGGCGCTAGATGGCGCCACCTCATGGGACGAGTTCTCCTGAGTCTGTGCCGAAGTATCCTCGACAGGCACGGATGGAGGCGAGTCATTAAGTAAAGAAAAGCCAGTTACCTTACATATCCTATACATACGAGTATTAATTTCAAGCCTCCTGCTCTTAATACCTCCATCGAACTCTCTCTCCTCTTCTTCCGTCCGTTCCTTCTTAGCAGCAAGCTTGTCCAACTTGCAGTCCAGTTCGCAGTATCTGGAGAGAAGCTTCTTTAATTCCGTCCTGAGCTCCTTCAACTTTTCAGGATCGGTGATGAGCTCCTCATCAGAAGAGTCACCCGAAAAATCCATATCTTACAACACCAAAGATAACATCTACTTCACGAGGGAAGTAACCGTTGCGCCCGGAGATACTATTCTGGCCTTGAAAAAGGCCCCGACCAGCGACAATCAGAAACAAACTCTCGGCTTACAGCAGCAGGGGAAATGCGCAGAACGTAAAACGCACTGCGCAGCAACAGCAAGAAACGTCCACACTCGATGACAGCTGTATGCGAATGTCGCGAATCTGATCGTATGCGAATGTCCAAGAAGAGAGAGCTCCTCTACGCGCACTTTCTCTTAAATACCGGCATTTTTGGCGGGAAATCACACCACTCCTGTCCTACCTCTCATTATTGGATATTAACTCAATGATTGACAGCTTAGCTGAGGTCCAGATTACCGGGATTCATTATTATGCAGCTTCTAACCACAAGAAACTGCAAATTGGGTTTATTCAGCACTTTATTGTCTTAAAATTTGTTCACTTTTATGAGTTTTGCGTTATACTCGCACATTGTACTAAAACTTACTTAACAGGGGAAACTTTAGAATTAATTTTAAGTTAAGACTTTCTAATGGGATTTTCTTTAAGTTATTGCTCACTATTAATTTAAAATAATAAAATAATAATTTAAAAACTTACTTCTCTTTATCCTTTCATATCCCCCCTCCCTCCAAGACGACGTTCCCCTGAGCTTGCCTGCAAGTCTATGGGAACTCATTCAGAGGTAGTAGATAGTCCAGGAAAAGATGGTCTGTCTTATTGTGTAGCAGGAGGAGTGCCGATATTTTTCTTTAATTCCCGATTTAGGCCCGTTCGTTGAATTTTTTTTTCTGTAGTCTTGCACGTTCCACGTGCTCAACCCTGTACATACGACATACGATAGTTTCATAGTACTAATATAAAAATATAAAATAAAACATAATGTAGCACTCTTATACAATATTGTATTAAAAACAGAAACAATTTTTTCTTGTTCCCAACTAGTTGGTGAAGCGTACAGTCTTATAAGTGTTTTTTGTTCATATGCAATGAACTTCTGATAACAAGGTCCTTATACAATAAGTGTATGTAAAGAAGGTGTTCAACTGATCAGTAATACAAATAGTTGTTGTTTTCACGTCCTTTGGGTTGTGCACAGAGTCCCCAAAACTACATATAAAATATAAGGAATAAATGACACATCTAGAAGGAATCAGTTTTGAAAAAGAGAAAAAAAAACATACGGAACTCGCAATGTTCTTTAAAGTTCACATATATGAAAAAAAAAAAAAAAACTGACACTATAAATACATTTCTATAGTTGTATATAATTGATACTTTTTCCTGTATAAAGAGTTTTTACTACACTGCAAAACACATTTTCAAACAATCATTTAAAAATACTCACTAAAGATACAAACAATAATAATATTAATAATAGCAAAAAAAATTTTACAAACTATTTACACACCAAACCAATTTAATTACTTTCTCTGAGTAATTATTTGTTTTCAAAATACTACAGACTGATATAAACTTCAAGTTTGGCAATTTAAAAAAAATTATATGATGGGTACATTAACCCTTGAAACTCTGAGAAGGTCAAGTCTTTCCAAAAAGGTAATTTGGGGATAAAGGTTGAAACTGGCTAGCTTCTACAGAGAGGGAAAACAAATCAGTTTTCCCGTGTTCTCCGAACACATCACAATGGTAAAGATCAGGAAACCACGAGAAAACAGATTGCTTATAGAACAGGGGCTTTAGGAGCGGAGGATCTTCATTTCACGAAACTATCTGTATGATATTTAAGAAAAAAAAAATCTAAATAAACCGAAAAGGTATATTTGTAAAAAAGAAAAGTTAAGGGCACGCTAGTTCCACTGAGTCAAAGAAAGGAAGCTATGTCTCCCGACATCCCTCCGATTTCTTTAACTCAGCTAGGATCCTCATCCAATGCGTATGGGGAAATAGGAAAGAAAAAAAAAAAAAAGACATGGGACAGGAAGCTGATACCTAACTAATTTATTCATGACTTAATTTGAAATTTTGAGGATTATTATAGTACCTTAACTTAGATGAATGGACAATTTCTGAATTTCTCTTAAAATGGGGACTGGGTTTGTCTATCTCAAAATTGATGTTAGATAACTATTTTAAGATTTTATATGAGCCTGAATAAGATGAACTCAATTTACGCGTGTTTGGATATTGAGATTCCTCAAAAATCACTTCATCACCAACTTTAAATTTCACAGGGAGAAATCAAGCATCATATCTGACTTTTATTATGATATTGTATTGTTTTTTCTTTTGTTATTTTTCTAGCTTCATCAACTGAAGGGTAATAATTATTATTTGCCAATAAGGGGTCATATTGTAATTCTCCTTATAATAAATAGCTAGGTGGGAACTGAGTTACAGAATGAGGGGTTGAGTTACATTGATTTAAAACTTCTTCAAGTAATTTAGTCCAGGGAATTTTGTTAGAAGAAGAATTAACTTTACACTTTAAACGCGTAACAATAGTCTGATTGAGCCGCTCGACTTTCCCGTTGCACTCGGGATGATGGCTACTTGTTAATAAATGTTTAACATCATAATTTCGAAGACTTTTTTTTAAAACGGGATGAAGTGAATGCTGCATTTCTGTCCGTCAACAATTTTTTAGGCACTTGAATTTGAAATATTTGTTTTAAAAAGTGTGTATAAGTTTCAGTGGTAACGCTTTTTGATGGAAATCCCCACACATGCATGGTTGCATGGTCCACGACCAAATGCAAATACTTTTTGTGGAATTATAATAATTAAACCCACCAACAGTGTCCAAAGACAAACATTCAAAAGGTTTATCTGTTGGCGGTACTTGTTATAACAAGCCAAATCTTTTTTGTTTACATTTTTTATTTAATTGACAGATATGACAATGTTTCACAAATTTTTCAACATCTTTATTAATATGGGGCCAATAATATTGGGGTGTAATTAAATTTACCATTTTATAAATTCCAGGTTGTCCAAATTAAGTGTGGGTTTTCTCTAGTAGGGGTAATCTTAATGACATAGGGACTATTATCTTATACAAACCTTTCTTTATAATTACACTTACATCATCAATTTCAATAATTTTCTTACCATTAATAATTATGTTTTCTTTTTTTCTGATTGTCTTTAATTTCATTTAAGTCAAGGAGGTGTACATGGTGTGACACATTTACTAAATCAGGCAATCGGGATAACTTATCAGCTTCAATATTAGTTGAACCTTTTTGATATTGAATTTGGTAGTCAAACATACTAAGTTTAAGGGACAAGCGGAATAATCTTCCTCTTAAATTTTTAAATTTTTTTAGCCAAGTGAGAGCCGCATTATCTGTATGTATGACAAATTTTTGACCGTGCAAATAATGATAAAATTTATCTAAAGCATCAATGATTGCTAAACATTCTAATTCAGTAATGGCATAATTTTTTTCATAATTACGTAAGTTTCTAGAATGATATACTACTGGATGTAAAGTGCCATTCTCATCTGCCTGCTTTACAATACATCCCACACCATGACTCGAGGCATCAACAAATAAATGACAGGGACTTTTAGGATCATAGAGTCTTAAAATAGGTTTACTTATTAGAGCATTTTTTAATTTTTGGAAGGAATTTTCACATTTTTGGTCCCAAACGTAGGGGACATTTTTCTTTAGCAAATTATATAATAGAGCTCTAGTTTTTGCATATTCTGGAATAAATCTAGCATAGACATTTACGGATCCCAAAACTCTCTGTAATTCCTTGACATATTTTGGTGGTTTCAAATTTTTTATGACATCAATATTGGGATTATCAGGCGTAATAAGTTCATTAATAATTTCATACCCTAAAAAATTAATTTTTGTTTTGACAAAATTACATTTTGATAATTTTAATTTTAAGTTTTCTTTAACACGGATTTCAAAAAGTTGCTCTAAGTGATTGAAATGTTCTTCTTCTGACTGTGAAAATACAATAATATTATCAAAATAATTAAATGCAAAATCTATTTTGTATTTATTTAAGATTCTTCTAATTGTTCGATTGAAGATAGCGGGCTCATTCAATTTATCTCCCAACAAAGTAAAAATGTAATAAATAAGCTCTTTTTCGATTATGACGTAAAATAATCAAAATTTCTTCTGTGCGTACTGATAAGCAATGGAGGAACTGGCACTAAAATGGAGAATTTCGTCAAAAAGCCGGCGCGCCAATGTCTAGTCTCTTTCTATCGAGGGTCCCTATCCTAGGCCAGGGTGAAAAGCCCTCTGTGGGTGAATTTTCTAAAGAAATCTAGTTCGTATTTACACGAGTTTCGGAGAAAACTACGGAAGACTCAGATCGGCTAAGATGAAGAGTTGGGTTGGAAAAAAAAATTGTAAATTTTGAGATATCCTAAATTGCGAATTTATAGCCAATTTTGCGAAAAAAAAAAAAAAAAGAAAGAAAGAAAAGAATATAAATTATGAATTTAGAGTCTAAATTAGTTCTATAGTTTTATTTGAGGGGGGGGGGGGATATAGTTAAGATTCTCGGCCAGATTTAAATGCCTTTCATGGATGTTTTTCTAAGGTGATCGAAGCATGTATTTACGTAAGTTTCGAAGAAAACAACAGAAAATTCAGAACAGCTAAGACGACAAAATGTGATATTGGATCGTACTAGAAATTGAGAAAATAAAAATAATAAATTGTAACACACTATAATTCGCGAAGTTAGAGCCAATTCTGAGAAAAGTTAAAATTTCATTAAAAATTGCGATTATAGGTTTAGTTTTAGTCTAAAAATCGCTAAATTAGGCTGATGGTTTTAAGAATTACGGCCGATTAACGTGTTATTATCCCAATCTTTAGAAAAACACCTTTAAAACATCGGTGTTTTTCTAAGGATATCTAAATATGTATTCACGCGAATTTCGGAGAAAACCCCGGAAAACTGATAAAGGCTAAGACGATGAATTGTGACATTAGATCGCATTAGGGGGAAAAAAAGAAAAAAGAATATATATATATATATATATATATATATATATATATATATATGTGTGTAGTGTATTATAAATCGCGAAATTTATAACCAATTTTGACAAAAATTAAATTTTTAGCTATTATGAGTTCAGTCAAAAAATCGCTATTAAGTTGATGTTTTAATGGTTTAAGGTCCATTGACTGAGCTAGGATCCTAGGCCTGGTTATAATGCTTTTCATGGACGTTTTTTTAAGGCGATCCAAGCATGTAGTCACGTGATTTTCAGAGAAAACCACGGAAAACTCAAAACGACTAAGACGACGAGCTGTGACATTGGAGTATTGTGATATAGAAAAAAAAATATATATATATAAATGTATCAATAAGTTGTTACATATTTTAAACCATGAATTTATAACGAATTTTGGCAAAAATTAAAATTTTGTTAAAAATAAAGATTGTGAGTTGACTCTAAAAATCGCTAAACTAGGTTAACCCGGCATTACACGCGCGAGAAAAACGAACGGGTTTACACGCGCTGGGTATGTCATACCCATGATAGTTTCTTCCTATTTTCTACTATAAAATCTACACAAAACATAAAGCAGAAAAAGAATAAACGTCAATACAGATTTTAAACATATTAAAAATATTACTTACAATTATTCTATACATTTCTTGCAAATACATGCCATATGCTCCATACATACATGTTTTTCACATTTCTCACAAATAAATTTAGTTTTCAGCCTCATTGGTTTCTTTTGCGTCTCTTTCCCGAGGAAAACGCTCTCGAATTGATTCAATAAAAATGTTAGCCCAATCTACTAACTTCTATATCATATCAGAAGATATAATGAGATTCCAAGCATCCACAGGAGAAGTTTTTTTCAACACATTTTTCAACATTTTTCACATTTTTCAACAGATCTATTTTTAGAATTCTTTCGCTGATTCCCCCCTTCCAAGATTATGACCTTTGAGGCAGCTACACAAAGAATCGTCTATTTTCGAAAAAAGGGTTTGGAGAAAGAAGTGCGAAAAGGAGCCACTGGGTGTGACACACCCAGTGCGATCAAACCCGGGTTAATGGTTTGTGGATGTTGCGGTCGATAAACTACATAAAGGTCATAGGCCTGGATAGAATGCCCCCTGAGGGTGGATTTTCTAAACTATCTAGTTCGTATTTATGCGAGTTTCTGAGAAAACTACGGAAAACTCAGAACGGCTAAGATGATGAGTTGTGACATTTGGTTGCAATGAATAAAAAAATATATAATACTGAGCTATTATAAACTGCGAATTTATAGTCAGTTTTTACAAATAATAATAGAAATTGTGAATTTAGTCTAAAAATAGCTAAATTACATAGTTTTTTTTCTTTCTTTTTTTTGCGGGGGGGGGGGGGTTACGGTCGTTTGATTTAGTTAAGATTCTTGGCCAGATTTAAATTCTTTTCTCGGATGCTTTTCTAAGGTTATCGAAGCATGTATTCACGCGAGTTTCGAATAAAATCTCGGAAAACTCAGACCGACAAAGGCTGTTATTCACCAATAACTTCAACTGCCGGTTGAACATGAAAATTTGAAAAGCGTATAAAGGCGGGGTGCAAATTTTCAGCAAATTTTGCCGTGTTGTTGCTGCCATCTAGCGGTATAGTTATTTTCAGACTTTTTAGGTGGAAGAAACCAATCAAAGATTATATGAAATCATCAACGCTAGATGGCAGAAACAGCATGCCAAATTTTGATGGAAAGCTGTACCCTGCCTTTAGATGCTTTACAAGTTTTTGCGTTGAACCGGGAGTTGAAGTTAATGGTGAATACGGCCATAAGATAACTAATTGTGGAAAACGAATTACACTGGAAAATAATAATAATAATAATAAAATGAACAAATTGGGATATATTGTAATTGCGAATTTGCAAAGAATTTTGACACAAAATTTAATTTGGTTAACAGTAGAGATTATGTGTTCAGTCTAAAAATTGCTAAATTAGATTGATGGATTGGTTTGAGGGGATTACTATCGTCGTCAGGATCACGTCAGGATCCTAGGTCTTTGGTGAATGTCCTCTGTGGGGCGAAAGGGGGATTTTCTGAGGAAAACTAGTTCGTATTTACGTAAGTTTCGGGGAAAACCACGGTTAACTCAGAACGTCTAAGACGTCGAGCATGACCTGGGAATGAACACAACATCTCTCATCTTCTAGTTTCTACAGCAGAACCTCTCGGCTTCTTGTAGGTTAAATTCGGGTGAAAATTTAGAAATTTTAAAGAAAATAATGTTTAATTAAATTAAATTATCCGATGAAATTTTATAATTTTTGAGCTAACATTTCTCTGACTGAAAATCACAAAACTCATAGAAAAATAATATTTAATTAAATTTCATGTCAAAGATTTCATAAAGCTAGATTTACACTTTTTAATAACATTTCAATGATGTTGCTTATCCCTTACTTAAATTGCATCACTTTGATTTGCTAAATGTAAAGTTTTATTTTTTTTCTTTATATATATATATATATATATATATATCATGCATATTATATATATATATATAAGATATAAATTTTGTATATATATATATATATATATATTACAAATGAAATAGTGAAGCCTTGTTATTCTGAAAAACTCAACTTAATAATATTTAATAAAACGTTTATAAAATTAAAAAAAAAGTGGCCGTTTTTGAAGCTTTGTCTTTCATAATTATTAAGAAAAATTTAATTTTAAATATAAATAACTTAAATGTTAAATGAAGAACATATCATGAAGCATATGCACCTTGACAGCAGAAAACAATGCCGGAATTCTTGAAAACAGGTCTTTATTTTGTTTATTAGCTATTGCATAACCCGAGTTACATCCAAATACAAAACAGCATCGAGATTTAGACATATTCATCATAAAATAAAACAATAATTAGAAAAATAATGATGTGTGCTCTCTGTACTCAGTGTTAACGTGCTACATCAACTACAGTCAGCGCCACTCTGCGGCCAGTTCAGCGTGAGGTCCACTTTTAAAGGAGGAATCCTGTAGTAAAGGAAGTTCTTCTTTTCTATAGCTTCATGGTCTATGGTTAGAAAAAGAAAGCAAGAATATTTAAAAATAAAGCCACCTGAGCATACTACGTATAAAATTTATTTTAAAGATATAAAAGCCTTTAAAAATTCAATATCTTGATCATTTTGGTGTTTATAAAAAAAAGGAAAATATTTAAATAAAGAAACAATATATGGTGGCATTTGTTTTGAGTTTTGAACTGAATGAACTGGAAATTTTATTATCAATAGTTATTTATTTGAAGTAATCTATGTAATAAAATTTTACAGGAAACATGTATCAGAATTCAAGGAAAGGAATCGATAATTTTTCCTATGAAGAAAACTACGGAAGAAATCGACTGCGCATGCCTTAAAACAACGCCATCTTGGAAGCTGCTGACTGCGGCAGGGAGGAGTAATTTAATGTAGCGGATTGATGTTAATGTAAACATTGTTGCTTGATGTTTGCATTTGACACAATATTCACATCATCCGGCACCAACAAAGTTATCTTTTTCATCAATATCACTTTCAAAATATTTGTTTATGTTAGTTTACATTCTATCAAGTTCATTGGCATGACATAATCACTGACGTTTCTTATGGGACTTTTTTATTTATCTGCTGGATTTTATACAAAATAAATTTACTAAAAGAGGCCTTTCTACCGGGACCAAACATCACATGGTAGATAAACTCATATTATCAAGGTAAGGCAATATAATGCGCATTTACACGGTGTGTACTATAATGATTAAATGACCTGTATCATTGTGTCATTAGTCACCTAGCGATTATACATATGTATTATTTCTTTTGTGTATGCACATATTTATGCTTCATCTTGCATAAAAAGAAAGAAATTACGGGATGTACAAATTGTATATGGCTCTCGGGTTTTAATGCGATTGTCACTTCTCTATAAACATTTAATTTATCCAAAATATGGTTCTGCTCGTTTTGATCTGTAATAAAAAATTCTTTAAGTTTTGAACTGTATGGTTGATTTCACTCAAAAGTTTCCATATATATGCAATTAAAAAATACTTTTCGTTTTAAAAATAAATCAATTTTCTGGCTGTTTTAAAGAAATCAATTTTTTAAGTATGTTTAATAACAGATGTAAATTTTTATCCTGTACAGAGTTCATAATAATTGTTGAACTTATTTGATAAATATATATGTACTGCTGAGTGGTACCTTCAATATTTTATAATATGAAACAATTTATAATAAATAGTTTGATGTAAATAATTTTTCTAATAAAAGAAATATTTGTTCTGATAGGTATTACATTACATATTACTTCAGTCACTTCATTTTTAGGTTAGTGAAAATAGCTATATCTTAATGAATGATATATTAGATATAGATGTATGCAATTCACCCCAATTAAGTCCTTGTTTTCTTATTAGAGAAAGAGTGGTGAAAAAATGAAAAATTTTTATGAAAGATCCAATTTAGCACATGGATCCAATTTTTATTATTTGTTTTAACATTAGCTTTTTTAATTACTTCTGATATAGTTATTATTTCCAGTTGAGTTAAATTTTATTAGCAAATTTCAAGTTTTAACCAGAGAGAGCATGATCCATTTTATTAAATAAGATTTTCTAAAGAGTCGTTTTGTTGGTATGAGTTTTTAGACCATTAAAAGAATACTTTGATCTTTCCTTTAAATATGAAATTATCTATATTATATCCATAGTATTTGGGCTGTTGTTGAGTTTTTCAACAAAAGAAATAAAATGTCATTAATATCTTAATTTTAGCATTTTGTAAACATATAAATGAAAACCTTTTATATTTTAAATCATTATCTTGAGATCTTTTATTAATCTAAATGACTGTAGTGAAGGATTATTTTTAATTTTAACGTTTTATCTGTTTAAAAAGCTTGATTATAATAGTATATCTACATCATTTTATTTTTATTTTCTCCTCTCCTCTTCCCAACTCATTTTCTCTTTAATGTGAAACGTATACAGTACACACCCAAAAATCTGCACAGCTTAAGACCAAAGACTGTGCGGATTTTAGAATTTTGTGGAATTTAGATCTTTTTTGGTTGTATTTCTGAACTGGAATTTTTATGCTATTATGCTTTAAAGATGATAATGATATAAGTAAGCATGTAAAATATTTAAAAATATAAATTACAGCAATTGAAGAATAACAAATGTTGTAAAAGATGTAAAGTTTTTATATATATATATATATATATATATATATTTTCTAATTAACAAATTTGCCCCATAAAGTAAAAAATGTTAAAATACAAAATTTAAAAAAACATTCAATGCAATGTGTAGATTTATGTATTTTAAACTTACCAATTTTATTACAGTTTAAAAATATAGATCAAATACAAAATTTTTTTCACCTTCATTTTTTGAACTGTTATTTTTTATTCAAACTGAAATGCATGTGTTTTATTACAAAATGTAGTTACTCATCTCCAAGACTTCAATTAAAATTACCTTTCCTTATCTCTGTAGATTCAGTGTCTAAAAAAATTACTATTGAAATTAAAGCTGTCTTGATTTTTCACCTTAAAACTTTATTATACATTTCATTGTTTACATTGGTGTGTGGATTTCTGATAGTCTACTGTAGTCTATATTAAAGATACCCACTTTTAGCTTAGTTTAAGTTAGTTTTTATATGAAAATAGATATATTATCCTTAGGTGATATTTTGTAGTTATGTGCCTAAAACTATCTATGATAATAAAAGGAAATTATTTATTTAAACAAAAAAATACACTAAGATTCTAAAATAGGTTAATATTGAGTGGGTAAATTTGTATTAATTTTTTATTTTAATATATAGGTTATGCTTTCAGGAATAGACACTATGAAAATTGCCACAGGTCCTATGGACCAGTGATTTTAACATTTTAAGATTTCACTGGTCTGTTCACCTGTCTTTTATAGATTTTTAACCCGTTAGTAATCGCTATAGACAGCGCCACCTATTACAGATTGCACACTTTTCATTTAACTCACACCAATAATTTTAAGAAGTGATGTGATCGATGTTTTTTTTATTTTATTCGCGTTTTGTATATGTGAAATGCCACTTCTAAAAATTGTTGGTGGCTATTGAATAAAAAAATCTCAACATTGAAGGATGGGCGGCAAATCGACCAACTAGCGACCTACTAACGGGTTAAAAATACTTAAAAATTTGCAAAATGAAAAAAAAAAAAAAAATCGCGACAAATAAACTAAATTTTTGTAAGCTAATTTAAAAATACAAGTAGAGTCATATAAATTAATTGTTTTAAAAATGGATTAAATGTCACACATTTACCATAAAGTATTATATTAAGTAATAAAAGTAAAAAAGTTATGAAATTAAATGGAAAAATTATAGAGAATATGTCATATTGATAGTTATAATAAAGTATACTTACTATTATTGTAACATTTTATTCTGTATCAGATTCACAGGTAATTTTTCTTTCTTCACTTTCTAACCTTAATGTTACTGTTGGTATGGGATTAAAAAAAAAATTTCATTGGAGTCATTTAAAAAAACAAATTGTTTGGAGTATTTTGATATACTCTCAAGTTATTTAAAGACTTGGTACACAATGTGTTTTGCAGACAGAAAAATAATAATAATAATAAAAAAAAAGACTTAAATCAATAAGCTTTACTGGTCAGGTGGATAGCTATAATTTATATTTTGCTGGTCCGTTGAATGTTTATGTCTGTGATCAATGACTATGAAAATACAATTTCGTAAGAATTTTCCTTCATGCATCCTGTACATATTTAATTCTGTAGAAAGAAAATAGTATTGTACGGTCTATATCACAGTGATCTTCAAAACCACAGGGAATACTAACTAGTGAAATTGTACAAATATTAATAATAATAATGCAGTGTATATTTGCCATGCCATGGCAGACACAAAAATGCAGGGGTGTTTGTGTTCTGGGTTTACCCCTGATTTCAGGGTTTTTATTCTAACAATCTGTATTTTCTTATTATGTTTTTGTGGCTGATTACCAAAATACATTTTTTCCTTCTAATTCTTAAAAAAAAACTTTTTTTAAATTAAACTTTTTGATTTTTTTTTTTTACTACCATCAGCCTACTACCGTAGGTAATGGAAATGTTGTATTAGGTACAAAAATTCAATGTTAAGTTTTCACCTGATTTACACCTCCTGAGCCCCCAAAAATTAGTTTTCAGCAATTAGTCAGTGTGTGTGTATGTATGGAATCTTCTGGCTATCATATCTCCAAAACTAATAAAGATTGAACTACAAAACTTCACAACTGATACGGGTCTGGTGTACAGATGAATTTTCCAAATTTTGGTGAAAATTGGAAGAGTGGAAGTGGGCCATCGGAAACTGGAAATGGGACCATAAGTCCATATCTTAAAAATGGCTTTAACGATTTTCTTCAAAGTTGCTACTTAAACACTCTATTAGATGCCCTTTCGAATAATATAGTTAGTTAGTTCAGGAAAATTGATAGGTGTCCTGTATAAATAGCTCAATTTCAGGTCTCACATGTACATTCCTTTACTGCTCAAACGATTTTCTTGAAAATTGTTACATTAATCCATTTTAGATTCCCTTTCTCATGTATTACAGGGTTATTACAGGAATATTAACGGTCATTCTGATTAGGTAGATCTGTTTTAGATCTCGGAAATTGGTGTTAAAAAAATAACTACTTTTTTTTCTTCTTAACCCTACGTCAGGTGCACCCGTAGGATGAACAAAATCGGGCACACTCTGCCTGAGAGGCCAGGTAAATACTTTATTGTTAAAATACTTGTACTACAATCAATAAATTCGTACTTATGCATCAAATTTTCGTTTATTACTTTCTATTCACTTCTAATAAGGTCACCATATGGGTGTTTTTGAGTTAATCATGTGTAGGATATTTAAAGAATAAAAACCAGAACGAGCCTCTCAGGCAGGGTGCGCCCAACGGAGGATTAACTTGCTATGTAAACCCTGTTTTATATGTCTTTATACGTGCATAAATTTTAAAAAATGCACATAATATGTGTAATAGTGGGTAATGGAAGTCGTGTGGTTGTTTCACACCAGATTTATTTATATTTTTTATATTTAACAATTTTTGTAAAGGGTTCATTTTGCACTTCCTGATTGCTGATTGATAATAAGACCAGGGCCGTCCGAACACATTCAAACATCCTGGGCTAACAAGCTCAGGCACCCTTCCTTTTGGGGGGGGGGGGGGAGCTTATCTTAAATTTTAAATGTAATTTAATTTTAGTTTATTTTAAACAAATAATTTAATTCAAATTTAAATAGCTTACAATTTATAATTTAGATATTAATTTTTATTAATAATAATGGTTATATTTGAAATAATAAATTGGAAATCTTAAAATTAATGTATAAAATTGTCTTTGAGTATATTTCATATAATTGCACAAGTAAAATATATAAATAAAACACAATGTTAGTATGCGTGTTTCCTATAGACTCAAATATTACTAGACTGATTTACGTCAGTTTTTTTTTTTTTTTTTTTTTTCAAAATGAAAAAAAAAAAAAAAAAAAAACTGCTAATTTCTGGGTAGGTTTAAAGCTGTTGAAATGTTTGATTTAACAAATAGAACTCAAGTTATAAGATTTTAAAATAATAGTTTTGAACACCATCTACATTTTAACAATACACTTACTATTTACATTAATTCTACTATTCATGTCCCTGAATGTGAATAGTAAATGTTGGCTCATAATTATAATTTATTATACCAAAAGATGGGAAATAATCCAAGAAATCCAAATTGACCATTCAAATTGAATTATATGAATGAATTAAAAAGATATTAACAAAAACTCTCATAATAGCTTTAGAATTCTTAAATTAATTTATTATAAAGCTGCTGCCAATTTAAAAATAAATGAATAAATTAAAATATTTACACAGTTATTTAAGTAGTTATTTGTTTCTTGATGTAAGAAGAAATATATTTACACATGCAATAAAACTGAAATACAATTTTATGAAAAATTAAAATTTGACGGGCTAAAAAATTCTGTTATGTATAAAATGCAATGTTTGTACATAAGTTTTCTGTAGACAAAAAAATCTGGTGTAAAACAACACGCAACTTCCATTACTCACTAACGCATGTTATATTCCCTTACATTTTAGAGATAATGGGATCGGAACACATAAAATGAACCTAACAAAGTAGACACCTAAAATTTTTCCGGTAAGAAAAAACATATATGTGTAAAGCAGAGGTGCACAACCTGCGGCCCGCGGAAGGACAGACATTTTAGCTCACATTAATCATCAGCATGACAGCATGAGAGAAAAAATGAAAAAGAAAGAAAGAAAAAATATTTTATTTATTGCATTTGCAAAACTGGCTTCTACAAAAACTTTTTTGTTGTTGTTGTTTGCGGGGGAGGTGAGGGGGGGTGGTGGGAATTGTTGGTCTATATGCATGTTTCTGTTTGAGAGCTAAGTTTTCCATTCTATTTATCAATAATGTAACCCACAGTATGTTCCTTCATTTGTTATTGGAAAAATCATGGAATAATCTACTGGTAAGTGATCTTTATCTACCTGAGAAGATTGAAAAACTGAAAAATGTAACAATCAGTAAGTGAAAGCTCCTACCTCTTTTTTTTTTAATATTCCCCTTATGTGTGTTAACATTAATGATGAAGAAGCATAAATTTATAATTGTAATTAATTTCTATTAAAAAACTTCAAATGTGCAGTTAGTCAAATTTATTAATGTCCTGCGACATAAAAAAGAAATACCAAGTCCGGTGGGTTATTATTTTGTAAAGCTGAAAAAAACACCGATCGTGATAATTATGGCCATCATTCATGATTTATGAAGTTGCAAACAGAAATGGGGCAGTGGCTAAAAGATTGTGTAGATAAAACCAAGATTTTCAGTGATTGTGCATGTATTGGGGTTACATTTACAAAAATTTAAGATATATCACATATTTTCAGCAGTATATTCAGTTGCTAATGGTAACTATTATGATAGTTTAGCTGATTGCTAACAGAGACGTAACTACAGATGTTATCAGCAGGAGGCACGTAGGAGGTTGAGGCTATTTCCTAATTTGTTTAAAGGGTCAAAAATAAAAATTTATTTAATTCAGAAATATCTAAGCTACAATACAAGCACCCCTTTCCCTGGCAATGCCCTTGGTTGCTGTCATAATGTTTAGCAACCAAATCCTAATTAAATTAAGACTTTTGCAGAGCATGTTCTTTCTGTTACGGCTGAACAGTAAGGTGGCGCAATTTACATTGTTTGTAATTCATATGGAAAATGACAATTAAAACCCTGAGAAGCTTTTTCACTTATAGATCTTGCCAGTGCCATCTAATACCTCAAAGCGGTATTTAAATACCCATTTACCTACACTAAAACTGCCTATTTTGGTACCCTCTATCTGCCTTTACATTTGTGCTAGGTGTTTTTGAGAATCCCAGTATAACCTTCCCCCCTCTCTCTGCAAAGCAATGCATTTTATTTATCCTTATTTGTATTTTATATGATACATTTATTTGATTCTTTTGTTTACTGTTCAATAACTTTATGATTATTACACTTTGAGATATCACACTTGACTCGCTGATTAAAATATTTTTATATATATTTTAAGAAACACACACATATATATATATTATACAGCAAATACATCTGCACAGTTTCATTCTTTTATATTACCTCGTCTGTGGCCCTTCATGTCCCACTCAACCGCGCGAGTGGCCCACCAGCCAAAAAGGTTGTGCACCCCTAGTGTAAAGACATATAAAACAGAATTTACATTGCAAGTTAAAAATAAAAATAAATAATCGGTGGATCCACTTCTTGCAACACCAATTTCTAAGATCTAAAACTGACCTACTTAATCAAGATGACTGTAAATTTCTTTGTAATAACCACGTAATACAAAAGAAAGAATATCTGAAATGGCTTTATGCAGCAAATTCCAAGAAAATTGTTAGAGCCGTTTTTGAGATATTGACTTTTACCAAAACTTTAGTATGCTCATTTGTTGATCAGAAAACAACAATTATATACAAAAGGGTATCTAAAGAAGGGTTAATATTGCAAATTTGAAAAAATCCATACTGCTGTTTTTAAAGGAACTCACTTGCGAGATCTGAAATTGAGCTGTTTATACAGGACGCCTACCAATTTTCCTGAACAAACTAGCTATATCATACGAAAGAACATCTAATAGAGTGTTTATATAGCAAATTTAAAGAAAATCGTTAAAGCCGTTTTTGAGATATGGACTTACGGTCCTACTTACGGTTCCCAATGTCCCGCTTACGTTCAAAAATTGGAAAAGTCATCTGTGCGCCAGACCTGTCTCAATTCTGGAGTTTTGTAGTACTATCTTCAATAGTTTCTGAGATATGATAGTCAGAAGATTCTCCACATACATATTTACATACACACACACTGACCAATTGCCAAAAACTGCTTTTTTTGACTCAGGAGACCTTAAAACATGTAAACCAGGTGAAAACTCAATATCGAATTTTTGATCAAATGGAATACTTTCATTACCTACAGTAGTCGGGTAGGGTCAGGTGGGGTAAAATAGGTCAAAAAACAGCATATTTTACATATGCACTTAAACAGCAGAAAATGTATTGGTTCCATTTGTTAAAAAATTGCACAAAATGTGCAAATGAATATTCCTTATGACATTTTAAGAGAAATATCTCTGAAAAAACAAAAAATTTGTACTGAAAAATAAATTTTAAAATATGCTGTTTATGACTTATTTTACCCCATGGGTTGGGGTAAAATAAGTCATCCTTTAAAACTGTTTTAAATTTTAATGCAATTTACTTCATGCAAATAAAATTACAAATACACATTCCTTTTTTTTTTTTTTTTTTTTTTTTTTTGATAAAAACTTGATTTTGTGTTCTTTCAAGGAAAAAAATGTCTCTATGGTCCATCATTAGTTTGAAAGAAAAGAACATTTAGAATTTACGATGCATCTACATTAGAAATATCTTTTTCTGGAAAATCCAATGGGAACTTCCATTTCCACTTTTTTTTATCACTTCAAAATTTTCAGAATATTCATGATTGTGTGAAAGAATGATGCCATGAAATATTGTCTTGGACCTTTTCCCAGGAAATTCTACACATTTTCCACCTTTTACGAATTGATTAGTATTAATGCTGTCCAAATTTTCTTCTCGAGAAAGACTTGTTTTTTTTGTTTCTTTTACAGTTGATGTTTCTGTGATTTTAGCATCTCTGTTGATTTTTTTGTCATACAATCAATTGAAAAATAAAATGGTTGTTAAAATTACTCCTGTTTTCTGTTGCATATGGGTTTTTTTTCTGTGTGCATGTTTCAAAGCTTCTTTAGAAGACAATGTTTGATTGGGTGATAAAGTGTTTATAATAGCAGATTTTATGTACTAAAAAGGCGAATATATAAATATCCTGTTCCATGACTGTTGAAGTCGCACTAGAATTAATTTGTCAAATTGGTGATTCATGATCTAGATTCATCCACTCTTGCATTTGAAGTTGATGCTAAACTGCAGTGTTTCACTCAGTTTCAGGAGAATGTTGTGTCCTGCCTGCTCTTTGTATGAAAAACTGGCACCCTTCTTAAATAAGTTGGAATGAAACAACTTTTTGAATTACACCTTCAAACTGAATGTTTTGATTCAGCTTTAATATGTATTTTTTTTTTTTTTCTCTTAACAGTAAATTATTTTTTAACATTAAATTATTTTATATCTATATGTATGAAGTAGCTCCAGAACAATATAGGTTTAGCTTAATTTTAAACTAATATATTAAAAGAATACATATGGAGTTATTTAAAACACAAAAAATCTACCGTAATTTCGCGCACATAGTCCGCACCATTGTATAGTCCGCAGGTGAAGTTTTATGTAAAACTTATTTTAAAAACCATCAGATTGTCCGCACTACCGTATAGTCCGCAGGAGAAAAATATAACCCCAAGAAAACAGCAAGTAAAATACTATTATGTAGTTTTATATAAAAATATTAAAGCATTCCCACTATTAAATAAATAGTATAAAGAAAAGAAGTACTTGCTATTAATAAACCATATTTTAAAAGTTATACATTAAAAGGAACCTTTAAAGTGTATGTTTATATTTTCTATCGGAATTCCCGGTTGAATAGTTGAGTCATTGAGTGAGTTTTACTTTCCTACTAGAAATGCACTATGGCCTATTGATTCAGTACTAGGAGATATATTTTTTGGAAGATTATCTCAAAGTTTGTCATTGGTATTGCTCAACAGTAAAACTTCGACGATATTTTGCGAACATAATTTAAAAAATAACAGTACAGGAATATTCAGCAACGTGCTATCCTAATAGTAATCCTTTGCTTTATGCTCCATGGTTCGCTACCGATACAATACGATGTTTTCTTTGTGTCTTATACTTTTGTTTATGTTTATATTTGATTGTCAGAATCGCCAGTTCGTAGTATTCGCATGTTTAATTCTGATTTTGAGGATTTGAACTGTGAATAACTAGCAGATAATCCGCACCACCGTATAGTCCGCGGGTGAAAAAAATTTGTTTTTAAACACGCATAGTCCGCGGACTATACGCGCGAAATTACGGTAATTATTTACTTTATGTTTGCTAAGCATAACATGATTCAATACCTGACATATTTTACCCCACATGTGTTTTTTTACTCCAAAATATTAATATTTTATTTTTTTCTCACAAAAGTTTAGGAAATTCATCTCAAAAATGTGCTTTTTGGAATGATAAGAAAATACTGTAAAATTTGCTTTTGAATTAGTTCAAAACCGTAACTAAAAACTATCAGTTACAGTTAATTTTGCATACAAAATGAAGACTAATATAAATAATATATAAAGCCATCAAAACTGGAATTATGTTTTTTTAAAGTGTTTTTTTAAACTGACCTATTTTACCCCCTGACCCTAATGGAGGTAACAAGAATGAAAAATGATAGTACACAGTACAGCCAAAGTCCTCTAAATAGATTTATCTGTGTAGAGAGCTTTGATACAGTTCGCATAGATTTAAAATACTTTCCAACTGTACGTAGCCGTTGAATCGTTTAATCTTCTATGTATTAATTTCTATGATGATACATTAAAATTTTTTTTTTTGTTTTTAATTAGGAAGGATGTAATCTCACCAAAATTAATTTAGTACCTTTTTAATTGGTTTTAAAAAGGAGAACAAATGCTCCAATTTATTTATTTATTTTTGTAAAGGTCTTGGTGCTAAATACGTCCCATTGTGGTATCTCTAGTATCTAAACAAAATACAGCATGCTCACAAAAGTCAGTCTCAATTCTTTCTAATTTCTGAACGGCTGCAGCTGTAGTCATCAAAGGGGTATGTAGGTATAGTAAAGTAGCCATACACTATGAGATGCAACCGCATAAAGCTCTACCTGATGGAAAACAGTGTAGTTAGCATTCCTGTCTCATAAATGGCTGAAGATAGAGGAAAAAAAAAGTGAATTACAAAGTTGTAGATCATCTTCGATTGAGTACAAAAAGACACTTTGTGGTCATAAATTTTTAAAATAGAGTATTTAAAACATGTGTTTGTTTGTTCTCAGTTTTCTAACTGCGACGTGTCAAGCGATCTCAGAAAGAAAAAGGTAACAATTCATTAGGAAAAACTTTTATTTTCGACGTTTAAACTTTTGTCTGTCAATTCTCAATTGCAATGCACATTTGTAACCTTGTTTGAACTTTGCATTTTAGCGTAGTGGGCAACACATATGCTATGTAAAGTTTAAATTACGGCCATTGTAAGCAGTCTCATCGATTAGTGCATCATCCCTTTTCTATACCTAGATACCACTTTTATTATTATAGCTTCAGCCGTTCAAAGAGTAAGAACATACTTTAGTGAGCCACTATATGTTTGCCTGTGTTTTTTCATATTTTTTGCTCACAACCCCAGTGGCAGGAAGTTCTGTAGCTGTCTGCGACAGTCTTTTAAAATGTCATAATCTGTCTGCGAAATTTGCATGAATCAGGGGTGAAAATAGCTTACGCTCAAAAAGCCTGAAAGCTGATAGCAACAATCTTCAGGGAGGGGGGGGGAAAGCTTAACAACAGTGGTGATCTCATGCAACAATACACAAATACAATTTTACTACAGAATTATAAAGTATAAACAATTATAAAATAATAAGTTGAACTCATTCAGTTAAATATTTTATAGCAATGTTTGACACAACACAAAATAAATAACTATAAGTAATAAAAGTATTAGTTTTAGTTTTGATACAGAAATTTTTATAAGTGTATTTTGAAGTGGAGGAGAAGCTTTGGAGCAGTTTTAAATGAAATTAGAATTTTTTTACATTTCCATAGAATCTCAGTAACAGTGAACAGGAGAAAAGAATACATGCTTAATGCTGCCTATCAAGGGAAATCTAGGCTCCCTAGGTCGCTGTTGTTAAGCACTGTTTTGTGTGTTCTTAGGTTTTTACCAAGGAACCTATAGGGGGGCTCTAGAATTCCTACCAGAGATAGTGTCTAAGACGTCATACATCGGTAGCGCATTGTCAGCGAAAAATGTCCATAAATTGCAGACAATTTTTTATGACTGCAGACAGAAACTGTCCGAAAGTTGCGGGCTAATTCTTTTATTAGTGCAGGCAAAAACTGTCTGCAAGCCGTTTTTCTATGTTCGCGACTATGTCGCCGTGTCGCAGTGTTTTTGCCACTGGGCTCACAACTAATTTTTTAACACACGCTCTGACTTTGATTATTTATTTATTTTTATAAAGCTTGACCTGCAGAAAACTACTTTGTAAAACCATTATTATATAAACAAAAAATGTTTGTCTGTCAGTTTGTTTTTGTGCTTTGTTGGTTGACTTTGATTTGCTCTCATGTAACTCCTTAAGGAAAGCCCTAAATTCAGTAATTTTTTTTTTTTTTTTTCTTTTTTTCAAAAGGTGTTAGCTTAAAAATATATTTGACTGTCTGTTTATTTTATTTTTGTTTCTAGAGGAGAATTTTTGTTGATCAATAATTTCTTAATGGCTGCTCAGATTTTGATACTTTTTTTGTTGGAAGTTTTTGGCCTATAACGATTTTTGTGCGTGTTGAAGAAATTCAACCCCTTTTTTTAGTGACATAAATGTAAAATTACCATATTTTTTAGCTGTGCCGAACTTTTTGCCGGTGTGTGATATTTGAAGCCTCCTTCAAATGTCTTCCTATGATTGCAATATGAATATATTTTCATCGAAAAGAAAAAAATAAAAAATTTTTTTGGAAAAAAATGAAATTGACTCTACAAAGCAATTATTGTTTTTAAACTAAAAAATAGTGAATTAAAAATTGGTATAAAATGCAATTGTAAATTGTGCTTTAAGGTATAAAACAAATTCCTTCACCAGACAATATAAATACTACTATTAATCATAATCTTTAAATTTAGCACAATGCACAAAACAATACACACACACAATTGATACTTTTTGTTCAGTACACCAATTAAATTAAATTCAAAATATACATTCCATTTTGGCATTTGGAAAATACAATGGAAAACTATTTAGATTAAAACGAAACAATTAAGATTTTGCAAGCACCAAAATTTTGCAATGAGAACTCTAGTAACTTCGTAGAAACATAAATTCCAAATTGCAAAGAATGTTCATTGCTCTACATGGATGTTATTAGAGGCTAGAGGTTCAGTTTTATATACAGTAAAGCACCGTTTATACGTCTTTCAAGGGACTGACGTAAAAGGACGTATAAATGAAAAGACGTAAAATCGAAATTTTAATAATAACACTTTGATTTACCACAAATTTAATGACATTTAAGCGAAATTTATATGAAAATATTAATTAATAAAGTTTCTTAAGTTAGTAAATGTATATTATACACTTTAAGACAATAATTAATAAAAAAAAAAAAAAAAAAAGATTTATTATAAAAAGTGAGAAAAATCATACTGTTAATGCATGACTGGGTACTAATTACATATATCATATATTGAGTATAATATTACAATTTACATTTCTTAAGAACTATATGAACACATTTTTAATATTAATTATATTTATTGTGTAGCTTTAATAATAAGCATATTATTTATGTCCATACAGATAGCTATTTAATAATATTAAAAATCTTTAATATTCGTCTGATTTGCTGCTTGTCTATGAGTATTAAAAATTCTACTGTGAATTCAATTGATTCTTTGATCAGTATTCTTCGATCTTTCCTGTGTTCCTCCATTTAAAATGCTTTCTAGGAAAAATCAGTCTTATTCAGAATGGAAAATAATGACAGTTCGAGAAATTTTGCAAATTTTAGTAAAGTGGAAAAGACGTATAACCGATACTAGCGGCGTATAAACGAAGAATTTTTGCATTAAAATGAATAGGAATGAATCGGGACTTCACTAAAAGGACATATAAATGTAAAAGACATATAAACGGTGCTTTACTGTAGTTATAAAATGATAAAGGAAACTTTAAGGATGGATCATGCGAGACAACAGCATATTTATCGGTCTCAAAACAAATTTGTAAAAAAGAATCAAATTTTAATTTTAAGCTGATTTCAAAGATTATGGTTAGTAGTTGTATTTATGTTGCCTGGCGAAGGAATTTATTTTATACTTTTAGGCGCAATAGACAGTTCCATTTTATGTAGACTTTGTTTGTTTTTTGTAGTTTAAACAATAATTGCTTTTTGGAATTTTTTTTTCCTAAAACGTTTTGTCCTCATTATACTGTGAAATTATATTATACAATTTCCCCTTATATCTCATCTTGTAATGAATCAAAACAACTTTGTGGGGCCTTTAAACTAATCAATACCTTATTTTACTGAAAAAATTGTTTTGTGTGCCTTAAAAATACACTAAGAGACCAAAAAAAAAAGCCACACTGCTGAAAAATTGACTTATATATACCTTTTGTGTTTCTAATAACTTAAAAACTAATGATTGAAACAAATAAAACTGTTATGTTTGTATAATTTGTAAGTCATAACATGATACCTATGTACAGTTTTGATTTAATAATTCACTTTATTACACTCTACAAAGTATTTATTAATAAAAATCTGCATAAAATTTTCTTTTTAAACGAAATATAATAAACATATACTTTGTATTCCGATTTATTATATGGAATAAACACATTATATTTTAATGTATAAAATAAAACTATTTATTTGTTAGATCTAAACAATACTTAATAAAAATATGTATTCTGCATTGGATAATTCCACCTTTATATGAAATTACTGCTTTAATGTGTAGTGGCCAGGGTTTTAAAAAACCTGTTTTTTTTTTTCAAGACCAGCCCGGGCGGGTTTTTTGGGTTTAATTGGTTTTTTATGTTTAATGCAGAATAACACTGTTGGATTTGAATTTTAAGTTTATTTCAAAAGAGAACAGTTTTAGACTAAAAGAAAGCTTATTGCAAAATAATAGTAATTAATTATAATTAATTAAAAATTAAACGACCTTCATATTCTTAATATTGGTTTGGCCTAAACTATAAAATGAATTCTTATTTTATTCTATTCAGTATTTTATCACAATTTTCAATTTAATTTTTTATTAAGTTATTTTGTGTAAAATTAAAACTAGTAACAAAAGTGAAATATTTTAAACTTACCATGTACAGTTTTCATATTACAAATAATTATGTATTTTTATACGGTTAAAGTAAAAAAATATGAAAATATTTTTTTTTAAACTTTTGTTAATATTGATAACTGACATTTGATTCATATTTGAAAACTTAATAAAGGAATGCAAAACAAAATTATCACTGCCTACTTTGTACACTTACATGTCAGGAGTGCCTCCAGCTTTTAATTTTTGAAGCTTATTTTTGTGAAAAACAAAATTCTTATGTGAAATTTTTTTCTGCAAGAAAAAAATTGTGTAACACCTTCCATTTTATTAGTCGTTCTATATAAATGTTTATTATCAAGTTAATAGCATTTCATTGAACCATGTTATAGGCAAACATTAAAAATAATTCTGGAACACGAAAATTTTTTATAGAAAGGTCATTTTTATAAAACTAAATCTTTTAAAAAGGCAGTTTTAATGAATTTGAAGTTTTCGAGAGGCAAAAAAACCCCCTATTTTTTGCCTGTATTGAACCTTACAGGGTCAATATATTGTATTTGCTAGTTATGTTTAATGGTTGTTGTTAAATCCTTAGAATTTTAGGCAAAGTATTACTTTTATTTTTTCATCATGACTTACAAATACAAAAGTAGCTTTCAGTTTTGTTCATTTTTTCTCATCTTTCATTTTTTAAAACTGTTGCGTTCAAAAGAGATATTGTAGATAGATGGTTGAAATGAAAGGAATTTTTCTAACAAAGTTGAAAAATAATTACATAATTTCAAATTGGCATATATTATATCACTAATATGCTATGCTATGTTATGTAAATATAATAATAATTATATATATAATATAATAATTATACTCATACATATAATTATTATCCTACTGTTATGTTTTAAAAAAACATAACACTACGTTATTCTTAAGTTTCAAATAATTCAACATTTTTTTATTTAAAATTATAGGTTTTCAGTTGCCTTTTATTTAAAAAGCTTTCTCTTTCGAAATTTATGTTATACTCCGCGAAAATTTCTATCAAAATCGATCGCGATCTATTTATTTAAAACATTTCCGTTTTTACTTGAAAAATTTGCCTTTTTCAAAAATAAAATAAAATAAAAACAAATACAGAAATTGTATTAATATATTATCGTAATCGATATTCTAGGCATAAATCACTAAGAAAATAATAGAGAAATTACCAAAAGTGCAAAATTAAAATCAAAATGTATAAAATCAGAATAACCCTAAATTATCTGGTCAGCAATCAGTGTCCCGATTTTGCATATTAAATTATTTTTCCAAGCTTTATTTATATGTAACATTAATTTCATTAGATAGCTTATTTTATTTACTTTAATTTGAGCCATCGCTCATAGAAATAGCTAAAAAATTAATTGTTTTCCCTTCAAAAAATCATAAGTCCAAAAATACCTTTTTTTATTTAACTGTATTCTTAAATTCAGAGGTCAGCCATGTTTACTTAAAATGCTCGATTTTCCCGCGCTTTCAGAGGGGGAAGAAATGTTCTAGAATAATCCGGAATGGTCCCGGCGTCCGTTCGTGACGTCGCAGCGTCCCTTTCGTGCACGCTCATTGGCTGGCTTCGAAGAGAGCGCGAATTTCCGATAGCTTTCGGGGAGAACAGCAGGAGGGCTTGTACGGTGAGGTGGTGTCGCGCAGCTGCGGCCGGGAGTCTCTCCCAAGCCCAGGCTCGGCACGTAAGCTTTTTTTCTTTTCAAGATCATAGGAATAATCTTTAATAGATTTTGCTTTTTTATATGTTACCAACGGATCAGGAACATACCTAACTTTTTCAAGAAATGTGAAAATGTCCGAGCCGGCTAGGTTCTGATAAATGTGCCGTGAAGGAAACACCGTTAAAAAGGAAACAACTTGCACGATCTCAATCAGTTCAACATTTAAGAGACTCTTCCTTCAAGAATTGCTCTGCTGACGAATTGCCTATAGCATTCATATATGAAAGATGGTTCTACAATTGATACTACATTTTATGGAAACTACCACATTTAGATACCAGTAGCTATCAGTTCAACATTTAAGAGACTCTTCCTTCAAGAATTGCTCTGCTGACGAATTGCCTATAGCATTCATATATGAAAGATGGTTCTACAATTGATACTACATTTTATGGAAACTACCACATTTAGATACCAGTAGCTTAGGTGGCTAACCACATATCACATGTTAACGAATGTGGGGTTCTACTACATCTTACATGATCTTCGAATTACTTCTATATTGAAGAGACTCTTCCCTTATGAATTGCTTTGCTCATGACTCGCCCATAGCTCTCTTTTTTCTTTTTTATCTAAGATGGTTCTACTAATGATACAGCAGTGAGCAGTGTTTGGAAATAACTACATCTAGATACCAGCCGCTAAGATGGCTATCAATGAATCAGCGTATGTGGTGACTGTTTTTGATATAACTGAAAGATCTTTCGTTCGTTTTCCTTTTAATAATGAACATTCCACAAACTGAACACTAGCGGCCTTCAACTTAGTGTAATTTCACATATTCTGAAAGGTGTTTTAGATTTAATCAAGATTATACATGTGATATACGTTTTGTATAAGTTTTAGTAATTGTTTTAAAAAAAAAAAGTGGTACCACTCCTTTAGTGATTTGGATTAACACATGTTCCTTTCAACTCAATAAAACAGATGTTTGGTAAGTCATTTCTCATGTGTTTTATTATGCATGCCTTGTATTTTCATTTAGGATATGTTTCTCTTTCAGGGTAAATCACTCCAGTTTTATAAATTAAATTGTACTCCACTATTTTTTAACGATCATTTGTGGCTATAACTTATTTTTATTCCGAAACTTACACAAGTAGATTAAAATTCCTTTTTTTTTTATTTATTTTCCAAATTCCTAATTTTTCCCCCCGTTAGCAGATTTTCCTGCTAACATTAATGGTGCCATGACAAAAAACGGACCATAATGCTTAGTTTATTCCTTTTTATCTTTCCAACCACAGGTTTGGGTTTAAAGCTGGAGTGATTCCTTATAAAATGCTTTAAAATAAATCCTTTTGTGCAGATATCTCAGACAATTTTTTTTTTTTAACTGTTATTGTGTTTTTCTAATTTTTTTATTTATTTATTTGAGAGCAGTTGCATATAGATATCTATTTAATTTTATATTTTAAATTTGAGTATTTAAGCATATTAGTCAACTGATTTTAGCATTCAAAGTGTATTATTTTTATTTTATTTTATCAATTTCAGCATAAAATATTAAAAAAAAAAAAATTTCTTTTTTTCCTTTTTCTCATTTTGGAAGGGAAATGTGGAGAGATTATATATAATTTTTTTTAAAAAAGTAACTGTTTCGGTAAGCATGTTTATTTATTTATTTTTTTTTTTTTTCCTTCAACTGTGCCTGATGTCCGATTTTTTTTTTTTTAATTTTACTAGAATTAATTTAATGTTCTCCTAAATCAAAATTTTTTTTTCATTGTTTGGGTTGGCTTCTATTTTCACCTTTTGTCTGGATATATATATATTTTTTTTTTTTTCCCCTCATGAATATGTATTCTTTAGTCGGTTCTCTTGACAAGTTTTCTGGGGAAGAAGGGCAGGATGTCAACCATTTCATCCGCTCCATTACAGAAATGGCTAATCATGCCAATTGGCGTAATAGTCTAAGGCGGATAATTTTACGATCAAAGGTCTCAGGGAAAGCTCTGGCTTTTCTTAACACAGATCCAGAAGCTTCAAATGAAGAAAACTTCGACAATTTATGCCAACTCTTAAAGAACAAATTTGAAAAAGTGCCCACCCCCCACGAAATACAATCAAATTTTTCCTCTATAAAACAAGCTCCTAAACAAGATGTTGCTGCTCTTGCAGACCACATCCGTATCACTGTCCAAAATTTAATACTTAATCCCGATAATGCCCCCCAAATTCAGGACATCAGGCATAGTTTGATGTTTTCCAAATTTTTGGAAGCGGTTCGCCCTGACATTAAATTTGAATTGACTAAATTGGGACCCAACACCTTTGAAGAAGCCATTACTATGGCAAAAAATATAGAAAGGGCCCTCAACAATAATGAAGCCTCTGTAGCGAATGTCACTGCACAGAATGCAGACATTCAAACTTTAATTCAGCTACAGATTGAAAATTCTAAGAAAATAAATGAGCTTACTGAGACAGTTGCAAAACTGCAGGCAGTTACTTGCCACATTTGTGGTAAGGGCCACCTAACAACGAATCGTTATAATTATCCATCATCGTCTAATCAAAGTTCCAACTATGAAAGAAGAGGAAGAGGTTTTAGGAGTAATTTTCGTTTTAACAGGGACAGATCTCGCCCTTATTACAAAAATTCTAAAAGGCAGGGCCAATGACAACTACAACACAATGAAGTAAACTCCCAGGATTTAAATCTTAATCAATCCAAAAATAAATTAGTGTCTTCAGTTACAAATTTTGATGCAAATTTACCCATAGTAACCATAAAAATAGGAAAACACCATTTTCAGGCACTCCTCGACACAGGTGCTAACCTAAGTTTAGCACAACCACACGCTATAGACAAATTGAAAGATGACATGAAACTAAATTTTTTATCGCGGTCAGTAAACATTAAAACAATAGATAATTGCACAATTCCCTATTTTTCTACAGTAGATTTAAAATTTAAAATTTCAGATAAATGGTTCAACAATGCATTCTTTGTGACGTCAAATAATTGGGCATCTAATTATGATTTTATTCAAGGCTATGATTTTTTACACAGAAATAAAATCGTTTTAGATTCCTCAAATCAAAAAATGTTTATTGGTAATCTGGCTCTTCCTTTTGAAAACAAAGCCCCCAACTTAACTTCACCCACCAATTCCAACAATCTCGTAAATTCCCAATTAGATCAAAATCCAAATGCCCAAAATTTATTTGCTCGTTCACTAAAATTTGTAAAATTTAAACCTGGAGAGTCAAAAGTTATTATTCTTAAATTTCCCAAGATTAAATCCAACACTGAGTTTATTTTATTTTCCCCAATTGTGACAAAATTACCTCTTAAAATGGATGAAAGTCTACATTCACCATATGATACAAATTTTTGTTTTATTTTTGTGCAGAACAATTCTGACCACAAAATTTTTTTAAGGAAGGGAACAAAATTGGGTACTATTCAATTTTTAGAAAATGATGACATTAAACAATGTAGTGAGCAGCCTATTTTTCAAATTAACGCTTTAAACTCACAGGAGATACTTAAACTCAGAAAAGAAGAATTATCACCTCAAAATTTCAACTTAAATCATCTTTCTCCTCCTGAAAAATCCAGAATTTTAAAATTACATTTAGACAATTATGAAGTTTTTTCTACCTCTTATAAAACACTTGGTTCTACAGATAAAGTTGTTCCGCAATTCAAATTACTTCACGATTTTGCACTTCAAACTAAGCCCTATCCCATTCCTAAAATTGCCAAAGACTTTGCCAAAAAAGAAATCGCTCAATTAATAGATGCAGGTATCATAGAACCATCCTCCTCAAATTATTGTTTTCCTGTAATTTTTGTCAAAAAAAAATCCTTACCTAATCAACCTCCTGATCAATTAAAATTTCGCATGGTAATTGACTATCGATTGCTTAATTCTATAACAGAGTCCTTTAAAATCAGTCTCCCTAAAATTAATGATATTCTTCAAAGCATCTCCGGAAAAAAATTGTATTCTGTGCTGGATCTAAAGGCGGCTTTTTTTCAAATTAAACTTCAAGAATCAGACAAATTTAAATTAGCTTTTGCAACAGACTTTGGAAATTTTCAACCATGTAGACTTCCGTTTGGCCTTGTTAATAGTACCTCCTATTTTCACACACTTATCAACAAATGTTTAGCAGATCTTAAAGGTAACAACGTGCAATTTTTTTTAGATGACATAATTGTCGCAGCTGATAATATAGAAGAAATGATGTTTTATTTACAGAAAGTCTTTGACAAATTGAAACAATTTAACCTCACTTTGGATCCAGCAAAGATGCAACTTTGTAAACCCAACATAACTTATCTTGGTTTTAATTTACATGAGAACGGCTATTCACCCTCTTCGGATAATGTCAACAAAATTAATAGCTTCCCAATCCCTACCAATGTCAAACAGGTTCAATCGTATTTGGGCATGGTTAACTATTTTCGACCTTTAATATATAATTTTGCAGAAATCTTGAAACCCATCATCAATCTTACAAAAAAAAGGGTAAAATTTAATTGGACAGCTGACTGTCAGGAGGCATTCATGAAAATTCAAAACATTTTACTGGCTAGTCCGACCATAAAAAATATTGATGAAAATAAAGATATTTACCTCGTAACGGATGCTTCACACCATGCAATCTGTGGTATTCTGATGCAGAGCCATAATAACATTTTCCATCCTGTTCAATTCTTTTCCAAACTTTTAACTCCAGCAGAATCTAAATATCCTTCCATTAAACGTGAATTGTTTGCTATTTATTCTTCTGTTAAACATTTTCATGAACACTTCTACGGTAGGCAATTTAAAATTTTAACTGATGCTAAAGCCTTAACTTACCATTTAAATTTAACCAAACAACCAGATATAATTGCTAGATGGTTAATGTATTTACAAGGATTTAATTATACAATTGAGCATATCCCAGGCATGTCAAACCCCGCAGATTTTCTTACACGAGTTTTTGACAGTGATGAATCAAAAAACTTAAATGTTAATGCTATCAATTTATTTGCTCCTGAGGAAAACTTACTATCTTTTTCAAACATCTTAAAAAATCAATTAGAGGACCCAAAATTAGCAGATATCAGAAACAAAATTAATAAAAACAAATTATCAAAATCTAATTATTTCATCGACCAGCAAACTAACTTAATTATGTATAGAGATAAAAGCCAGAATGATTCTACAGATAAAATTGTAATTCCGACTTCATTACAACCTCAAGCTATTGAAATTGCCCATCAACCTCATTTTGGCATAGAAAAAACTTTTGCAAACTTAAAAAGAATTTATTTTTGGACAAAAATGTTTGAACAGGTCAAATCATTTTGTAACTCATGTCATAGATGTTTACAAAATAAATCCAAACCAACTGAAACCAAACCTAAATGCATTCCCAAATCTAATCTTGCCCCAGGTGCAGTGGCGGGTTTAAGCTGCGCGGGGCCCTAGGCGCAGAAAATTTCCGGGGCCTCTATGGTAGAAATTAATCAGAAGGTAATTTTCAATGGAACAATGTTATTTGAAATTTTTAACGGGGAGAGCTAAATTCTCGCTATGCAATATTTTTGTGTGAATGCATTTTTTTAGTTCCCATCATACTATATGTATGGAGAACTTAGGTAATCGTGAAAATTTTCGATCTCGGTTTTCTGACTTTTTTACACGTTTTTAGGTGAGAGGAATCGCAAAGTATCAAAATGAATATGATGATCGTCTTTGTTAGTCTGTGTACATGATATCGCACGAACAAATGATCGTAAAGAGGTCGGATCAGTTTTAAAATGCTATTTATGTCATTGGTAAGAACCCTATGTATTTACAACATTCTAATTAAAAAACTTAAGAAATTATTCGAAATTTACGATTTTCTTAACATGGGAGAATAGGGAAATGCTTCACTTAAATGTGCATGAAAAGGAATATTTTTCTCGTAAAATTGTAAGAACAGTTTTTAAATATCAATTTTGGTGCCCGGAGGAGCATCATTAACTTTAAACACGCTACTTTGAAAATATCGCAAATTATTCGATATTTACGAATTTCTTATCATGGAAAAATACGGCAAAATTTCGCATCAACGTCGGATTTGAGGGATATTTTCATCGTAAAGGTGTGAGACTACTTTTAAAATATTATATAAGATGCTGGCATAAACGTCCTTGACTATGAATTTTCCAATTTAAAAATTTCTTGAGTTATTTGAAATTTACGATTTACATAACATGGCAGAATTGGGCAAAATTGAGCATAATCGTCCATTTTGAGATCATAAATATATCAGACAATTTCAAAATAATATTTATGGTACTTGTTTGAACATCATTGGCTACAAATATTGCAACAGGAAAATTTCGTAAGTTATTCGAAATTTAAGATTTTATTAAGATAACAAAATTGGGCGATATTACATATGAATATGCATTTTGGGGATTGTTGCGTTGGAAATTTTAGCACGAAAACTTAGGGTTACATACAAACGGAACGCTTGCAATTTCGATGACGTAAATTTTGCAAGTTTTTTGCAAATACAGTCGGCAGTAAAAGTATCCGAGCACTAGCGAAAATTCCTATGTAAAAAAAGTACACTTAATTCAGTTTTGTTAAATAAATTCTTGTCGAATCCTGTTCTTAGTCAGTCTAAGCACACTATTCGACAAGGATTTATTTAACAAAACAGTGTTAAGTGTGCTTTTTTCACATAGGAATTTTTGCTAGTGTTCGGATACTTTTGCTGCCGACTGCAGTCATAGATTTGGAACGCTTGCAAACGGCTTTGCAACTGGAAGTGTTTCATTTGTATGTACCCCTAAACTACGAATTTGATCCCAATAAAATAATAGATTAGAATAAGATAAATACAGTGAAACCTCTCAAGTTGGACATCCCTATAAGTTGGACACCCCTCTAAGTTGGACGCTTTTTCTCGGAACGGAATGTATCCATTAACATTATGTCTAACCCCTGTAAGTTGGACACTTTTTCTTGGAACCGCAGGTGTCCAACTTAGAGAGGTTTTACTGTATATTGAACTGAACGGTGGGTGGCCCATTAGACGGGGATTTTGATTCTGTCACAGTGTTAAGCATTTGGTCAAATTCATTCAACGTTACGAGAGATAGAATGAACAAAATTTAAGTTCGTCTCGAAAAAAAAAAAAAAAAAAAAAAGATGTTAGGGGTTTTTATAAATATTTATTTACAATCAGAGGACGCTGTATAACCATTGAATTCAAATAAAAATTTGAGTAAAACCCCTTATGGTTGAGCTTTTATGTTTAGAGGAACTGAATATCAGTGCATTCTATTGTTCACAATTTTTTGAATTTACATGATATTTATGTTTGGGGGGTTTCCTATAAGTAGCTCAATACTTTTGACTGCTTAACTATGCAAATGAATTAAAAAAAAAAAAAAAAAAAAAAAAAAAAACTTGTGCGTGCGTAGTTAAAAATTATTTTTTTTAAATGCTCATATTTTATAAGATATTTTATATTTTTGCATTTTAATTGAAATATGCAGTATTATGTATCTAAAGTCGCATGCCAAGTTTTCTAAAAATGGCTTTGCTCTGGGTCTAATACCTACGTGTTATATTTAAAAAAGTGGTCTAAAAAAAAAAAAAAAAAAAAAAAAAAAAAGATACTGTAGCATCATAAAAAACTTATGGGCAATTAAAAGAAGCGTCATAATCACGTGCTACAGCCAAAACATATTTCAAGCATTACTTTTTACAGGATGATCCAAAACATTTGTATTTTTGTTTAATTTTTTACTTGTCCCCCTTTTCTCTTTGGGGCAAAACTTTTACTGAAATAGCTGATGTATAACATGTTGCAGACAATTCGTAAAAAAATATTCTAGATATTTTACAAAACGTCAAAATTAGAAAAAATCCAAATACTTATTGAGAGATAATGTAGTCAGTCACAGCCTTGAAAATTTAGTTAATTTCAGTGCAAATTTATTAAAATCGCCCCAAGTTTCTTTGTCGAAGGGATAATATATAAATATGTATTATTATTATTATTTTAACTCCGCCTGAATTCAATCTCGATAATAGAAAAGTACGGAAATTTATTTTTATTTTGAATTTATAATCATTTAAATAATACTTTTAATATTATTAATACCACTACTTTTTTTTTTATTAATTATTATAATCATTTTCCCCTGCCAAATCATCATCCTTTCATTGTTTTATTCATTCCTCAAAACGAATGATATATACAGTCGGTAACAAAAGTGTCCGAACACTAGCAAAAATTCCTGTGTAAAAAAAGTACACTTCACACGGTTTTGTTAAATAAATCCTTGTCGAATCCTGTTCTTAGTCATTGTAAGAACATGATTCGATAAGGATTTATTTAACAAAACCGTATGAAGCGTACTTTTTTTTATAGGAATTTTTGCTAGTGTTCGGACACTTTTGTTACCGACTGTATAATATATTAATTTCAATACCTATTTTTTAGTAATGACGTCAGTTTCGAGTGCTAGTTTCGGGAAACTTGGGCTTTTATTGTTAAAAAATTACTTTTCACCGTTATTACAGTGTAAGTAATGCCATAGATGCATATTCGACCATCAAAGACCCGTTCAAAACTGTTAAATATGTTAACTATAGCATTTTATTTTATTGGACAGAAACGCATTCATATTTTTAACAGATATACAGGAAAAAAAATCCAAAGAATAAGTTGCAACGTTGAAAGTAATTTTGTGTGGTCAAGTAAAAGAAGTGAAATAAAATTGGTGTTAGTTTTAAATGCTTCTAGGAAGTTAAATTCGACAATATAATTTTTCATCAAATTTTATATAAATTTCTTAACAATTGCGATATAAAGCATCTGTTATCCTGCATTTATCCACCTATTTGTCTAATATATTACCGTCGTTTCTTAAAAGTTATTTAATTGTTGATTAAAAGAAATAGCATTGAAGACATTAATTGAAGTCCTTTGATTCGAATGAAAAAGAAAAAAAAATCATTAAATGAAATTTAGAGCGCCTTTCATTTAAAATAAAACCCATTGAGCATCACTTTGAACCTAAACGCTTTTTGAAGAAAATATTTAAAATGCAGAAATAGATTGTTTCTTTTTCAAAACTTAAAAACATGAGCAGAAGTCAAAATATAAATAACATTCTATTGTGAAACATTTTATAATTAAAATATTATTATTATTATTACTAGAAAGTTAAAATAGAGGGGGGGAAATGATAAGAAAACTTACTTTTTTAGATTGTCATGGAAAAAGTTCGAAGCAAACTCATAAAGATGCACTACTTAACTGATTATAACCACATCTTAAACATTCGAGGTAAACTGACGCAATAAGAATATAGAAAATTATTGGTTTTACAATCTTGCAAAGTAACCAATCGGGTAGAATATGTAACGTTTTTAAAATATGGAATTGATATTTTTCTATTTTGCTATAAATAAAATACCAAATTCCCCCTATCTGCATTCATTCGATTGCACATTTTTCACAGATTTTAAAGAGAGAATAAATAATACCCATTTGTAACAGAACTGAAAATGAGGATAAATGAAGCAACACACATGTCTGAAAAAAAAAAAAAAAAAAACTATCATTAATATTGGTTAAGCAAATGCTGTTTGCGCAGTTTCGAAGATGTACTCATACAAAGTATCCCGCAAGAACTATTTTTGAAGCACAAGCCTCCTCATTAGCACTAGTACTTCTTTGTGCGGCAAAACTAATAGTGGAAAGCTTATATTCACACATGTTTGAAAGATGTCCGTGTCAGTTTTCTTGAACTTTAGTCATTTATATTAATAAAGAAGTGACCATTTTTAAGTACTGTCAAACGTGAGTATATGAAGTTGGGGAAATATGGTGCTGCCACTGTTGCAATTTCCTTTAGCAATTAGCGAAAAATCTATTATTCTCGAATTTTCCAAAACCCCCATCTTTCAGAATTCTAGAGTTCTGATGAATTTTTAGAATGCGCCGCAGGACACAGGTGTGTAACGCTATAATTAGAAATAGTATCCCCACTCCAATTAAGTGGTAATACATGGACCAGTAATAAAATGAAGTGAAATACGGAAATAGTGTTTTTACGATTTACGATAATGGAAAAAAAGAAGTACAGATGGTTATCTCAAAAGAATCTTTTGAAATGCCCTCATGCTAAATATGATTTGTTGTATGTGTATATATACATATATATATATATATATATATATTTAATCATGCGAAATATCAGGAACATAGGAATACGTTAAAGAATTTAACTATAAACAGGATAACATTGTAATATTATCTATATTAGTGCCTCGTTATTTTATTTTAAACTATTTATTCATTCAGAGTTACTCACTTTACACTAAGTTTCTAGAGTCAAACTGATTCGCTAATACTTGCAACCTCAGTATATATATATATAATATGTATATAGTTAGTTTTTAAAATCCTAGCTAAAGACAAATAATAAAAAAATCACAAATATACTTCAAATAACTGCTAATTGTTGATAATATATTTGAAATCTTTCTGAGAATTTGTAAAGAAACACAGAAGTTATAATTTAAAATGGATTTAATTTAAGATTCATTCAAATGTACATACTAATTCGTACAGATTCAAGCATAGTGCGGTTGTAGTACCAAAAACAGAAAAATGACAGCTATATAATAATAATAATAATTCATCATTACAATGGTCAAACACCAGGAAGGAAGACTTTAATGAATCATAAAGAATAAGAAATGGAAGTGAAGCCTTATATAAAGAAAAGTTATTTAAAAAGTTAATATTTTTGTTTCTGAGACTTGATAGTTGAGATCATATATAAGAAATATGTATAAAGTATAATAGAAAAAAAAAAAATAATAATAATAATAACTAGAAGAAAGAGCAGAGGTCGAGGCTTAAAACGGATGTAGCAGATTAAACAAATTTGGAAGGTGCCCAACTTCCCCCATATTCTTCTGCAAGATCATATAACAAAGAAAGATAAATGGTTAAAATGCAGATAAATTTAATTACTTAGCAGAGTAATTATAAAACTAAAATTAAGAAATCAGTTTTTATTTGGTTTAAAATGACATCTGAGATTACTATGGAAATTTTGAACTTCTCTAAAGTTTCTTTTCGAGAACTTACAGTCGGTAACAAAAGTCTCCGAACACTAGCAAAAATTCTTATGTAAAAAAAGCACACTTTATACAGTTTTGTTAAATAAATCCTTGTCGAATCCTGTTCTTAGTCAGTCTAAAAACAGCATTCGACAAGGATTTATTTAACAAAACTGTATTAAGTGTACTTTTTTTAGATAGGAATTTTTGCTAGTGTTCGGAGACTTTTGTTACCGACTGTACATGGCTCGGTGTTAAACACCCCCTCCCCCCCCTTTTTTTTCTAATCTTGAGTATATCACATGCATATAGAAATAATGTACTTTTCAATTTATTAATGGATAAAAATTTTGAGCATTTTATAGTATTTTGCTAATTTTAGAAATTGCTTTCAAGTAGGCAAGAAGAAATGTGGGGCCCTTGACAGAATAAAGGCTAGGGTGTAGAACTTATTGCATTTAATTAAATTTAAAACGAATTTGTAGTCTTATTTCGCGTTCCTATTACACCAAGTCTTGGCTTCTGCAAACCCTATACCCTTTATTAAGAAATTGTGTACATATTATAAATGCAATCTATATAAAATAAATACAAATTTTTTGGAGAATAAATGTGTTTGATCCCAGAATGCTTTTAAAAACAAACTAAAAAAAAAAAAAAATTTCAAATATTGAAATTGCTAAAAAAAAATTCTAAAAAAATTGTAATTATCTAAAAAAAAAAAAAAAATTAAACGCGAGGCCTCTTAGGCGCGGGGCCCTTGGCGCGCGCCAACTGCGCCTTATGGATAATCCGCCACTGCCCAGGTGAGATGATAGCAATTGATGTAGTTGGCAAACTGCCGAGGTCACATGATGGCAAATTTTTCATATTAACCATTGTCGATCATTATTCCAGGTATCTTGAGGCAATTCCATTACCTAACGTTACTTCACATACTATAATTAAAACACTTAATGATTATTTTTCACGTTATGGCATCCCCAAGATAATTCTCTCTGATAATGCTCCGAATTTTATTTCTGATGAATTTGAATTTTTTTTTAAATCTCTCAACATTAAACACAGAAAATCTTCTATTTATTTTCCAAGGTCAAATGGTCTTCTTGAAAGGATACATCGCTCTCTTAAACAATCTATAGCTTCTTTGTCAGATAAAGTAATTGAATGGTCAGAACGTTTAAAATTTTTTGTGCTACATTACAACAATGCGAAGCACTCTGTAACAAATTTTACACCAGCCCAACTTTTTTTTGGCAGAAGATTAAACCTCCCCATTGACATAAATCACCCACCCAACCTTGTTGAACCACCCTCTAAATATTGGCTTAGACAAAAACAACACTTTCATGAATCAAAACAATTAGTCAAACAATATGAACAGAATTACTTTGAGAAGCATGAGAAATTTTTGAAAGGTATTCCAAACCCTGAAATTGATTTAAATGACATTGTGTATTTGAAAGCCCTACACCCACCCTCTACCTTTATGCCAAAGTTCACTGGTCCCTATGTTGTTCTAAGAAAGTTCAGAAATAACAACTATCAAATACGTGATGCGGATGATGATACGGCAAGACCCTTTAAAGTGAATGTTTCAAAACTTTTCAAAAAACATTAATTTGTATATAGATATTTTTTTTTATTCCTATTTTAGTTGGTGTATGTTTGTGTATTAAATCAAAATTTTACTCCAGAAAAAATAAGTCCACTGTTTGCAAAATATATCTTTATTTTATTCATTTTTACATTATACACATTTATCTAGTACAAATATTGTTTACTTTATGTTAGGGATTTATGTACATTTATTCACATAATGAGTAATATACAGCAACAGCAAAATTTCAAGACACTTTGTGCCATATGCAGTTTTCTTAAATTCAATCCTTGCCCATATTCCTTTTGTAGAGTGCAAAAAAAAAAAAAAAAAAAAAAAAAAAAAGAGGAAACAGAAAAGGTTGACAATATTTAAGTGGAGAGTCTTGTCAAAGGCCTAGGCGGGATCTCTTACTTGTGCTCAGGCTGGTCCTGGCATTCAGTGCTACTTTTGTATTGAAAACTTTTGATTTTATATATTTTTTTTAAGCATCATCACATCATGACAACAAACTGAAATTCTCTTTTAATTTGCACTCATTTGATAATCTTACCTTAGACAAGTAGATCATTAACACCATAATATTATGGCGAGGGATTCTGCAAAGGAAAATTGTTTTTTTTTTTTCTTCTTACCTATAACTTGCATATTTGAGTTCAGTATAAATGTACCGCACAAGGTCACTATAAATTGTTGAAATACTTTGAGAAGTTCAGGCAAACTAAATTTGACATCAATTTGAAAATTAAGAGATATATAAAAAAAAAATTTTTTTTAATCTCAATTCTCTGTGCACAGAACTATGCTTTATTTGAATTCCTATCACTCCTTACAAAGACTAAAAAGGGTTGAGCCTATTCAATAGTGTCTTCAACCGTCTTTAAATAAGGTTATAAATGTTAGGATAAATATTCTCCAATTCTTATTTAATATAGCAAAAGTATAGAAAATTTTAGATACTTACTTTAATCTAAATACTTACCATCTGCCTGTTCCAAAGTGTACCAAGTCTAACAAATGTGTTGCTAAATTCCTACGATATGTGATATTGGTTATCTAGTCCAGAATTTTATATTTTTTCCAATTGTTTGTGTTTACTATTATCTATATATGTATTTATGTGTGCTTTTTCAATTGTCTGAGACATTTGTTGAAATATATCCTGAGTGAATTTTTTTTTTCTCTAATATGTACATGACTTACCATTTAATATGTATAAATTTGTTGTTGGTTTTGCTGCTCCTGTTCCGTTGGTTCTATGTTTACGTAAAAGTTTAAAGTTACAGGCAAAATATTTTTTTTTTCTCTTTTTTTTTCCTTTTGGTGGGGGGAAATGTTATGTTTTAAAAAAACATAACACTACGTTATTCTTAAGTTTCAAATAATTCAACATTTTTTTATTTAAAATTATAGGTTTTCAGTTGCCTTTTATTTAAAAAGCTTTCTCTTTCGAAATTTATGTTATACTCCGCGAAAATTTCTATCAAAATCGATCGCGATCTATTTATTTAAAACATTTCCGTTTTTACTTGAAAAATTTGCCTTTTTCAAAAATAAAATAAAATAAAAACAAATACAGAAATTGTATTAATATATTATCGTAATCGATATTCTAGGCATAAATCACTAAGAAAATAATAGAGAAATTACCAAAAGTGCAAAATTAAAATCAAAATGTATAAAATCAGAATAACCCTAAATTATCTGGTCAGCAATCAGTGTCCCGATTTTGCATATTAAATTATTTTTCCAAGCTTTATTTATATGTAACATTATTTTCATTAGATAGCTTATTTTATTTACTTTAATTTGAGCCATCGCTCATAGAAATAGCTAAAAAATTAATTGTTTTCCCTTCAAAAAATCATAAGTCCAAAAATACCTTTTTTTATTTAACTGTATTCTTAAATTCAGAGGTCAGCCATGTTTACTTAAAATGCTCGATTTTCCCGCGCTTTCAGAGGGGGAAGAAATGTTCTAGAATAATCCGGAATGGTCCCGGCGTCCGTTCGTGACGTCGCAGCGTCCCTTTCGTGCACGCTCATTGGCTGGCTTCGAAGAGAGCGCGAATTTCCGATAGCTTTCGGGGAGAACAGCAGGAGGGCTTGTACGGTGAGGTGGTGTCGCGCGGCTGCGGCCGGGAGTCTCTCCCGAGCCCAGGCTCGGCACGTAAGCTTTTTTTCTTTTCAAGATCATAGGAATAATCTTTAATAGATTTTGCTTTTTTATATGTTACCAACGGATCAGGAACATACCTAACTTTTTCAAGAAATGTGAAAATGTCCGAGCCGGCTAGGCTCTGATAAATGTGCCGTGAAGGAAACACCGTTAAAAAGGAAACAACTTGCACGATCTCAATCAGTTCAACATTTAAGAGACTCTTCCTTCAAGAATTGCTCTGCTGACGAATTGCTTATAGCATTCATATATGAAAGATGGTTCTACAATTGATACTACATTTTATGGAAACTACCACATTTAGATACCAGTAGCTATCAGTTCAACATTTAAGAGACTCTTCCTTCAAGAATTGCTCTGCTGACGAATTGCCTATAGCATTCATATATGAAAGATGGTTCTACAATTGATACTACATTTTATGGAAACTACCACATTTAGATACCAGTAGCTTAGGTGGCTAACCACATATCACATGTTAACGAATGTGGGGTTCTACTACATCTTACATGATCTTCGAATTACTTCTATATTGAAGAGACTCTTCCCTTATGAATTGCTTTGCTCATGACTCGCCCATAGCTCTCTTTTTTCTTTTTTATCTAAGATGGTTCTACTAATGATACAGCAGTGAGCAGTGTTTGGAAATAACTACATCTAGATACCAGCCGCTAAGATGGCTATCAATGAATCAGCGTATGTGGTGACTGTTTTTGATATAACTGAAAGATCTTTCGTTCGTTTTCCTTTTAATAATGAACATTCCACAAACTGAACACTAGCGGCCTTCAACTTAGTGTAATTTCACATATTCTGAAAGGTGTTTTAGATTTAATCAAGATTATACATGTGATATACGTTTTGTATAAGTTTTAGTAATTGTTTTTAAAAAAAAAAGTGGTACCACTCCTTTAGTGATTTGGATTAACACATGTTCCTTTCAACTCAATAAAACAGATGTTTGGTAAGTCATTTCTCATGTGTTTTATTATGCATGCCTTGTATTTTCATTTAGGATATGTTTCTCTTTCAGGGTAAATCACTCCAGTTTTATAAATTAAATTGTACTCCACTATTTTTTAACGATCATTTGTGGCTATAACTTATTTTTATTCCGAAACTTACACAAGTAGATTAAAATTCCTTTTTTTTTTATTTATTTTCCAAATTCCTAATTTTTCCCCCCGTTAGCAGATTTTCCTGCTAACACCTACATAATATTTATTATATATAATAATGTCAAGAAAAATAATAAGTTATTTTTTAAAAGTGAAAAATTTTATTAGATTTAAAAAAACCCAATAAAACCCACTTGAGTGTGGGTTTTATTGAGGTTTTTTAAGTGGGTAAACCCCCCCAAAAAAACCACCTGGGTTTTTTTTGGGGTTTGTGGGCGGGTCCAAAACCATGGTAGTGGCATAGTCTTTTATAGTTTTTTTTACATGAAACTCAGAAATACCACTGTGCCAAATATGATAAATATTTTTTTCTAGTTCTTTCAAAGTTGTAGGCTACAAATTTCTAAACCCCACCCTCTTTTATAGACGAAACATTTTCCAGCAGATTGAAATTAGGAAAATTTTCAGGTCTAATAAAGAAGAAATCCTGCGATATTCTTTGTGGGATTTAATTTTAAGTAAAAAAAGTTATGATAACTTACGAAATTATAGATGCTCATGAGAATGGATAAGTAATTTTAACAACTTGAATCATATAAATATATCACAAGTGCCATATAAAGGTGCATTATCATCTTAAATGCAGATTATGGAAGAGTCAGAAATACCCCCAAAGTAGTCGCACAGGTATCAATTTTTTACTGGACAAGCATTATTTCGGGTTAATTGAGGGTGGTTGTGAGATGGGCATTTTCTCTTATCCTTTTTAATGTATGTTCAAAAATTAGTTAAGTATTTTATATATATAATAATTTTCGTTGCATAAAAATCTTAATTTGTGTATGTATCACCATTGCAGTTATTTCATCTATTAAGTTTAATTAAGTCTATAAAAAGTCTATATATTTGAGGTAAAAACTTGTTGTGAGGCCTGTATATATGTAATTATTTAAATTAATTAAGCCTACTTTATTTTTACTCATGGTCCATTTGGTCAAGTACTCGACCAGCATCAGAAGGGACCTATAAATCAATCATATTTTCCTGACATTCTTTGGCTTGACTTAGCACTAGTCTATATGAATTGCAGGATGATAAATAGAAGAATCTTATTGTTTTTTCACCAATCATGTTTGAAAGAAAGGATTAAGCTAAAAATTTAATGTAAAAATGTGAGAAATGTTGCAATTTAAAAAAAAAATATCAACTATAAATTTCTTTGTTTACATTAAAACATCAATTGCAAATGTAGAGGGATTTGCAGATTATAAGTCTGTGGATTAGAGGAAGTTGATTGTATGTAATCTTTATCCAAGTGTAAATTGATCATGAGAGAAAATAATATACAAATAAACACATGAACATTGTCATTTTACATTTGTTATTATGATAAAACATTTAACACAATATAGACTTCTCTTTCTAAATTAAATGTTTTTTAGGACCAAATTTAATTTAATTTATTTTATTTTTTCAGAAATGTAGAGTTAAAAAAATTATAGTATTCATGCCCAGTACTGCCATTAAGCTTCTCCTATTGCTGGTTAAGGAGCTAAATTGGACCTAACTGCCATGCCGTCGTTACCTAGGTAAATTTTTCTTTAACATTTACATTTATGTTTTAATATATAAATTTTAGATATAAAATATGGAAAATGTAAGAGGAGAGAACACTGTGGTTTTGATAAACTCATAAACCCTACTTTTCGTAACTATCTTATAGTTTAGATTATGGTGAAAGTATAATATACATTTTAATTTTTGCAAGATTTTTGAAGCTTGAAATAATTTTCCAATTCCCAAAAAAGTACAAAATGTCTCTCAAGCAATCACCTTGGAAGCATAAGCAAGAACTGTTCTTGACTTTGCCTCCAAAGAAGTTGCATGTCTTTATGCACCTGAGGATGAAATATTTTATTCTTGTGAAATCAGTGTGTAAATATACTGTTTGATGTATTAACAGTGTGTTATTTCAATAAATTAGTATTTTATTCCAGTAGTGTATTAGTGTATATTTTGCTTGGTTTTTGTGGCATTTCAACATTTTACCTTCATCAGTCCTTTTCTTTTCAATTTTTTATTTATTTTTAATGAGCTTTCTACCTGATTAAATTTTCTTTCTTTCTTTCTTTTTTTTTTTTTTCCAGTTTTATTTAACACTTGTTAAATAAAACTGGGGAAAAAAAAAAAAAGAGTAAAAAACATCAGAAATTACTGGAAAAAAGTAAGCTTTTTCTAAGGTAGTTTACTTACTTTCACAATAAATATTTTTATGATTTGTTTGTACATATACCTTACCTAAATTAGTTCCATGCTAGAAAAAAATAAGTATACTAACTAATTACAGGTAGTTTATCATTTAAAAATGATACTGAGAAATATTTTTAGTTTTAGGCAACAAAATCACACTGTTGAAGCCATATTCTAAATCCTACTGTAATGCCTATGTAAGTATTAAAAAGGGACACAACGATAATAAAATACCAAGCATACTTAAAAAAAAAGGTCTCCTCTTTAATTGTCATTTAATTGGTACAAATTGTTAAATATATTTTATAACAAGAAGAAAAATGGCTCTACAAAACCTTGGTACAGATATAGTGAACTAAGAAATGTTATATATGCATTATGTATAATGAAAGGTTGTTTATTAAAGTAACAGCTTTTTGGACAGTTCTTCACTGGTCTTGGCTACTTTATCTATAATAAAATATTTATCAAAGTTATAAAACTAGTCTCTTTCTACATTCATGAAAAGAAGATTAAACATAAGGTCTTGGCTTAAAATACAGCTAAGTCAATTCTTGATTATTTTAGGTTTAGAAAACACCCTTTCACAGGTGACTTGTGTACAAGGTATGGTTAGTACAAATTTGTAAGTGGTTGGTAAACATTCCAGATTGTGAGAGAAACAATAGAAAAGGTGCACTATAAACACCAAAAACGTTGTTTCTTATCAGAGCAGTAATATTGTCTTTAATTTTTACCCGAAATTAAAATATTAAAAACCTCTGATTTTAAAAATTAATTTTAGAAAATTAAATAATAGAATTGTTTTGCTACTGTTCTTTTTTAATTCTTTTTTACCAGGTACATAAATGAAAACTTCTACAATACATTTTCCTGCATTTTATTGAAAGCTTTGTATAATACCTTAATTTCCTACATTCTATTCTAAAACAAAAACAATAGCGAAAAAATTCAACTATTTAATGCAGTTTTATTCGAAAAAGTAATTTTGATTGAAAATTGTCGCCAAGCATATGAAAAACGAAGCATTGATAACAGTCACTTAATTTGGACTTATATTATTATGGTTTTAAGGGCAAAAACAAAACATTACAAGAAATATAAACACGGGCTTGCCTCAAGATACCGAGTACAGGGAAGGTATTTAAGTATTATTTTTATATAAAATCCCTAATTTTAAAAATTAAGTTTAGAAAATTAAATAATAGAATTGTTTTGCTTGAACTTATGAGATGATAAACTAATTTGAGTTACCTGTATTTAATGTGTTATATTTGTCCTTCAAAGGCTGACTTTGCAACTCAGAAGTGGAACTAGTTAACCAAGTATTTAAACATTGGGAAATTTTTTCAACGTCTAAAGATTTTCTCTTCTTTTCTTTTTTTGAAGTGCCACTTTGATATACACGTTTCATGTTCACACAACTGTAACTACAACCCTACTACGAGAGTTAGTGAATGAGCATTGCTACTAGGGCTGGATGATATATCGATATATCGTCAACTATCGATATATGCCACAAATCATGATAATCGATATTGATCAACCACAAGTCATGATATATCGGCTATGTATAGATAATATAATTTCTTATGAAAATTTTTACATGAAATCTTTTACCTATCAATAAGGATGAATAAAAATAGAAATTGCATGCAGGAAAGATGAAAAGAAGTTTTATATACATAGATTTTATGGGGAGGGGAACAGTTTTTTATTTATTTTATTTATTTATTTATTTTTTTTTTTTTCAAGGGAAGCAGAAGGGTTGTTGTTATTGTTTTTATTCATTTTTTTTTTTTGTGAATTTGGATGTTTTATGAAAGAATTAAAAATGACAAAAAATTACTAATGTTCTAAAAAAGTAGAATTAACTTCTTATTAATTTATGTTCCACATTTTCAGTTTATGGAATGCTAAAAAGGGGGAGGGGGACAATAATATTCTTGATGTCCATATCAGAACTTACTACATGTATTTTAATTCATTGTTGAAATATTTAGCTTTGTTGTGCAATGATAATGATTTTATATGAAATCGTGTATCACTGTTTTAGAAGCAATTGATTTTTTTATTACCCTGCTGCTAAAATTGCCCTTAATAAAGATATATTACTTTGGAGGGAAATTTCAATTCTAACTTAAATGGACTTTTTTAGAAACCACATTTAAAAAAAAATAAACTATGTTGTGGCTATTAGAATGACAACCTTCCCGTTTTCGTAGAATATTGCTTCACAGCAGCGCCACCTATCGGCGGATATGCACCCAAATTGTATCATCATAATGGCCTTTTCATGTATCAAGTTCGATCATACGCAATACAACCTGAGATACAGCCTTTACTTGTATTGCGGAAATCGCTGTATAGCAGCACCATCTTTAGAGCGATTGGCATTAAAAGTTGACAGAAACTAATAAATATCAAGGTGCATCTGCATATAAATTTATATGCAATTCTGTGCAGTAATTACTGAGATATAGCTTCTCCTGAAATTACGGAAATCACTGTATAGCAGCGCCACCTGTTGGGCGGTTAACACCAAAAGTTAGTAGGCACTAACATATGTCAAGGTGCATCTACATATAAATTTATATTCAATTCCATGCTGGAATTCCTGAAACTGCAGAAATCGCTATATAGCAGCGCCACCTGTTGACCAATCGGCACCAGAAATGGATAAACACTAATTTATGTTAAGATGCATTTGCATCATAAATTTATATTCAATTGGGTGCAGTAGTTCTGCAGATATATTTACCACAAAATTTTTGTCACACCTATTTTCTAAAAATGGCCAATTTGTGTTCTGGACCTCTCAAAACGTGTAAATCCGTCGAAAACCGTAAGTCAAAATTTTTTACAAATCCAATACTTTCTTGTATTGAGTATAGAAGAAAGTAAAAAACAGCTTAAGCAAGCTCTGAGCACTAGTAAAGTGAAGACTTGTGGGATTTTATATTATCCTAATTGTCTTTGTTGATAATATTTTGAAGAAAAAATATGATTAAGGATTAAAATATTTTTATTTGTTTTAACAAAGCAAGCCTATAGCAAATCTCTTTCATAAAATAGCAAAAAAAAAAAAAAAAAAAAAAACTTGCTTTATAAATTTTTTTCAACAATAGTCACGCGCCGCACACTTGAATATCGTTTCAATCAAAGAATCTATTCTTTGGTTTCAATCATTTCAAGATTTACTTCACAATATTCACTAAAAACTCAACATCATGTCCATATCGTATTCATAAATGAAATCGAAATATCAAAGTGCCTAATCATCCCCGCTACTCATGAATAAAACGAGTGACGATCAGTAATACGCTTTATCATCGTAATCATGATTTTTGATTCCATGATTAGAATAAACTCATACTCACATTCACTCACTCACAGATTCTGATTATATTCATGAATATAATCAGAAACATCACGCCTGCGCAGAATAGCCGATAAACACTCAAGAAGGAAAATACTGTTTGTTTACTCATATTACTCACGATGACGATCGCTGTCGCCGGAGATCGTGATTGAATATTACGGGACGGCGGGGAACAAGCATGTTAAATTTTTATTGTTTGATTGGACTCATAATTTGATTATTATAATTGGCGGGAAGATTCAGATTGCCGAATTTTCGATATTAATAAATAAATGAATGATAAGTATTGAGCTACAATGAATCTTAAATAAAGATAAAAGAGAGTATAAAAAATTATTTTGTATCTGTAATGGTTTTTTTCTTTTTTCTTCTAAAAATATTAAAAAAAGGGTTTACATGTATATATTTTAATTTAATTAATGGTATATTTCCGATATTAATTAATTAATCTTGTCTAAATTTATTTTATAAATGAAATTTATAAACAAAATTCTTTGTTCTATATAATTATTTAAAAAAAAAAAATATTTTTTAGTGATATACATAATTCATGATGCTAATTAATGATTGAATCATAAATGAATATATTAAAACTGGATGAACGATCGAAAATTTCTACAAACCAATCAGTATTTATGGTCTATTTTAGTTGAAATTCTTTTAAAATTAGCAATATTTAAATATATACTTAATTTTTTGGTATTTATTAATTTAAAATCTTTAATTTTTAAAACGACAACGAGGCATACTATTGATTCTTTCGAATATCATAATTTGGTATCTAAATCAAAACCTAAAAGTCAGGTTTGGTCTACTTTTGGGACACCTGCCAATAAGCATGGTACTGTTATTAACACTGATGTGGCAATTTGTAAACTCTGCCAAAAATATGTATGCGCAAAAGGAGGGAGTACAACAAATTTACTTCCTTATTTGAAAGTGCACCATACATTAAAATTTGGTGAGTACACTTCAAAGAAGCCATTGACTTCTCCTCCTGTTATACATACATACAGTGAAACGAATGATTCTGATAGTCCACCTGTAGAAAGTAGTGTTTATATTTGCTATACTGAATGATCTTTTCATTAAACAATTTTTCATTAGAAAATTTTAATACATTGTTTACCAAGCCATGAGTTTACTCGTAGTTAAACTATGAGTTATTTTGTAGCTTGACAGTCAATGTGTTAAAATATTTTCTGTATTTCTCTGCCTATATTTTAATAAATATGTCAATTTACAGAATTTTGCTTATTTAATAACTATAATTATTTAATAGCTTATTTAATATCTATAATGATTTAATAACTGTAATATTTTACTTGAATTTGTCGTGATATCGATATATCAGAATATTGTGATATGAAGATGACGATATATCATGATATTAAATTCCTGACATCGTCCAGCCCTAATTGCTACAGAGAAGTTAGTTACATTAGATCAGGGCGTGAAATTTCCACTCGCCAGCTCGCCATTAGCGAGCAAAAATTTGATCTAGTTATAGATAGAATTCTTACATGATACGGTAATAGAAAACATTCTTTTTATAGATTTAAATATGACAAAATCTTGCCATATATTATCTTGCCATCTTGGCCGCATCTTATAATGTCATCTTATACCTCTCCTTTTTCTCTTCTGGGAGTGCCGAGTCTTTGTGCCCAATGATCACCCGAACCTGAGAAAGGAAAAATGTTTAGTACATGCATAAAAGTTTTAATCTCTTCGGCAGTTACGTTTTTCCCATTTCCCACCAGTGGTGGCTTGTGCACCGAAAATTGGGAAAGAGGCACGCTGTATTCATTTATAGAATAAATATTTACATTTAAATAAATATTTGTAATTAATTTTAGTTAAGACCATGCTTAATAAAAATTATGATTAAAAATACTTAAATATTTTTGAGCTCTTAACGTACTTTTGGTTCACAAGCCGTCACTGTTTCCCATTGTGATTTCTTCAGGTAGAGTGAGAATAGACGAGCAGAGAACCTCTTTGCCCATCGCCCACTATCCGAGCGTAGAAAAATGCGAAAGTTTGCCTATATATGATATTAGCGCATTAAAATGAGCCCGAGCCCTTTTAAAGATACTGCCTATGTTTATTTTGTTGAATAATGATCAAAAAACAGTTAACATTTTCAGTTTTTGTTGAAACGCCAAGAATTTGCACTTGTTATGATTTGTAAGCAATGATTTTATCGAAAAAGTAATTCCGAAAGGGCTATTTCAAATGACAATAATGAACAAGTTATACACATCGACATTCCGTCTGATTATAAAAATAAAATAGACAAAAAAGTCATTTTTGATGTAAAAAGTTAAATAAATAAATAGGTAAATAAGGAAGCTTAATCTTTCATAATAAAAATATTTTCACCGGATATTGTTTGACAGTTTTTTTTTCTTTTTTTCTTTAATGAGTTTTTGCATTAATAGATATTTTAATCATTTGAAATCTCAAATACAATGCATTATAATGATTTTTTATTATAGATGATTATGAGACATGATGATATACGACACACTTTTAATGTATACAATTTTAGGCACATTTGTAAAAGCATTTTGAAATAATTAGAAAAAATAATTATAAGAAAAAAAAAACTTTTTATATACCATGTTTTAAATTTTCTGATGAATCATAGAGCTCTTATCAATGTGCATAAAATTTTTAATGTGATAATGATGCCAATTTTTGTGAGATGCATAATTTAACTTTTTATAATTTTTTAACATTTCACGTTTATTAAATGTATTTATTTTTATATCGAAAGAAAATGAACTTGTAAATTATTTTTTTGGCAACAATTAAATTATAGCTAATATTTTAATGGCTATTTTAATGCTTTAGGTCGTTATTATTTTCATATTTTAATTAATTATAAGAAAACTAATCAAAAATCAAACTTCGAAGTATTGTGTTGTCACCAGGTTCTGAGCTACTGTGAAAGTTTCAAATGTCTAGCTAGTCGGGAAGTTAGTTAAAATTCGATTGCAAGATTTGTACCGAACAAACAAACAAACAAGAATAGAAGTTAATAAAAGCATGGTAATAAAAAATCCGTAAAAAAGAAAAAAAAAATGACAACCCTATTTTGTTGTGAGTAAAACCTTTTTTTCGGCGAGCGTAATCCGGGTTGAAATTTCAGGCCCTGCATTAGATACTAGCAGGCTTTGTCTCCTTCGATGATCACTAAATTTGAAGGATTTTTCAAAAAACATTAATTACTATATTTTAAATCACTTTATAAGTAAACAGTAAAAAAATTCCATCAAAATCGTTTAAAACCTCAATTCGGGTGACCGATTCCTTCGGCAGTGATTTTCCCGCCTATGCTATATCAGTTCCAGATCCCCATTGCCTACATCTGTGCCTTAATCAGATTTTTCAGTTTAGATATTCAGTGAACAATATGTGGCGCTACTGTTCTTCAAGAACAACGGTTTTTTGGGGGATACATTTCTTGGACAGATTTTATTATCTTCACTCAACAGATGGCAGCACCAGATAATCTATTCAGTTGCAAAAATTTTGATGAATTAGAAAAAACTAATCAAAAATTCTTAGAATACTGTGTAGATACTGAAAAATTTTCTTTTATTAGTTGATACCTTTTCTATTAATTATCCACAAAAATTAACATTTTGGTCCTTATAAGATCGAATCCATGGCTTTTGCGTTATTAGAATGACGCTCTAATCAACGGAGTTAATGGGCCACAGAATGTCTTATCGCTTTTATGTTTCTATCCCTAGAGCCGACCTTTTCAGAAATTTTCAGAAAATAAGTTAGTTAAAAAAAAAAAAAAAAAAACTCATCAAAATTTTAGAAGTTGGGCTTTGAGGTGTATCAAGCAAGGTTAATATGAACATCTGTGCACATTTGTGTAGTTTTGTGATCCTACAAAGTGCATACGAAACACACAGTCACACACATGCACATCTTTTATTATATATTGAGAAAAGCAAATAATTGCAGCTCCGAAGAGACATAACTATTTCTACATTTTAAATTTTCGTGGTTGCTTTAAGATATTAGAAAGCAAACATACAGAATGAAGCATGAAGCAACGTGCTCCATGAATGAAACATTGCCGACTTGACCTGTAGTTGCATTCTAGAGAAAAACGATAATTGATCAAGCAGCAAGCTTCAATACTTGTTTGCATTTATGTTCTTTGGTCACAATGCACTATATATCTGAAACTATGAGCACTACACAACACGCGATGAGTCAAAATTGATTGTAAATGAGCAAAATTATATGAAAATATAAATAGTGAAATTACTCTGATATAATTAATTATAAAACAATATATTTCATTTTTGGGGTTTTCCTGGGCTTCCTTGGGACGGGGGCCCTCAGCAATCGCCGACCTGGGCAGTCCAGGCCTGTATCTACCGTAATTTCACACGCATAGGCTGCACCATCATGTAGTCCGCAGATGAAGTTTTATGCAAAAATTGTTTTTAAAAACATCAGATTGTCTGCACTACCGCATAGTCTGCAGGAGAAAAATATAACAGCAAGTAAAACACTATTACGTAGTTTTATATGAAAATATTAAAGCATTCCCGCTATTAAAATAAATAGTATAAACAAAAAATTACTTGTTATTAATAAACTATATTTTAAAAATTATACATTAAAAGAAACCTTTAAAGTTGATATTTACGTTTACTATCGGAATTCTTGATTGAATGGTTGAGTCATTGAGTGAGTTTTACTTTCCCATTAGAAATGCACTATGGGTAATTGGTGATTGTCTGGGATTCTGATTCAGCACTAGGAAATATATTTTTTGGAAGACTATCTCAAAGTTTGTCTTTAGTATTGCTCAGCAGTAAAACTTCGATGATATTTTGCTAACATAGTTTAAAAAAGTAACTGTACAGGAATATTGAACAATGTGCTATCCTAATAGTGATCTTTTGCTCTATGCTCCATGGTTCGCTACCCATACGATATTTATAAAAATAGTGACCTTAATTGACTGTGCCATTACTTTCATAAGCTGCTTTTCACCTGAGGGCCCTTGGCGTCATCAGTTATGGCTTGAATGGAAAGTTTCCACTCAAGCCATAACTTATAAAAGTAATGGAGCAGTCAAGTAAGGTCACTATTTTTATAAATATTAATTAAAGCATCGCTTTTTGGATAATTTAAAAATACGATACATGTTTTATTTGTGTCTCATTCTTTTGTTTATATTTGATCGTCAGAGTTGGCAGTTTGTATTCGCTTGTTTAATTCTGATTTTGAGGATTTGAACTATGAATAACTAGCAGATAATCCGTACCGCTGTGTAATCTGCAGGTGAAAAAATTTGCTTTTTTGACACACATAGTCCGCAGACTATACGTGCAAAATTACGGTAAGTTTTTGGTGCACATAAATGAAGACAAAATATGCAGCCTTTTTATTTGAATTTTTAGCAGAGAAACAATAGGAGCGATGCAGATATTTTAGCATAGTGATAACTTGATAACTACAATTCTATTGATACTTGAATAGTTATATTTATAATATCATTTTAAAGTTCAGATCTGTGATAGTATTAATTTTGGCTGACTAATTATGGCTAATTATGACTAATTATGGCTGACTAATTTTGGCTGACTAATTATCCCTAGAGCCGACCTTTTCAGAAATTTTCAGAAAATAGGTTAGTTAAAAAAAAAAAAAAAAAAACTCATCAAAATTTTAGAAGTTGGGCTTTGAGGTGTATCAAGCAAGGTTAATATGAACATCTGTGCACATTTGTGTAGTTTTGTGATCCTACAAAGTGCATACGAAACACACAGTCACACACATGCACATCTTTTATTATATATTGAGAAAAGCAAATAATTGCAGCTCCGAAGAGACATAACTATTTCTACATTTTAAATTTTCGTTAAATACGAAAATACGAAGGTGGTTTAAATTAACTATTATAAACCACCAAGTTCAGAGTTTTGATCCCAAATAAATCAATGTTTCTGTTTGGTCTCATTTTTCGAAAAATGCAGAAAATTTACTCAAAATACAAAAATTAAGATTTTCACACTTTTTTGCTAAAGAATGGTCTCATTTTTCGAAAAATGCAGAAAATTTACTCAAAATACAAAAATTAAGATTTTCACACTTTTTTGCTAAAGAATTGTATGAAACGCTATTTAGTACTTTTAAAAAATCACGCTACTGTCTGGAATTCTGACAAAACTGTCAGTTAGGTAATGAAAATCATGGAAATCTGTTAAAATGAGTTGGAGAAATCAGGGAAAAATCAGGAAACTTTTTTCAAAATTTCTGTAGCCTGTATATATATACTAACTAATAAAAGAAAATGTTTTTTGTATTATTATTATTATCTTTTTTTTTTTTTTTAATAGTATAGATTATTACTTTTGTTATTGCCTTTTAATGTATTTTTTGTTTTAGAACATATTCTTTAGTGATTTCATTATATAGTATGGATTCATAGTCTCTCCTAAAGTGTTGTATATCTCTAAGATAAGACAAAATAATGCCAAATTGGCAATTTATTAGAAGCATACCAAGACATACCATGAACTTCATCTTTACGTAATTTGGTTCTAATAATAATTTGGCTTCAGAGGAATTAAGGTTTAAATTAAGTGGGAAAGTTGATATAAGATTTATGAGTTTTAAATTTTTAAACTAAGTAAGAAAAGAAATAAAGTGTTTATATTTCGCACAATTTTTTTTAATATTTAATAATTCTAAAGCTATTATGACGTCGATTTTATCAGAAATTTTTCATGATAGAGCTTCGAATTTTCATTTTCATTTATGTTTTATTTTCATATAAATAAATGTTTATTTTTATGTTAAAAAACTTAAATAAGTTTAAGCATTTTATTTTTATTGGCATCAGCTTGAAATTAAAGAAAAATGTTGGTAAAAAATGCAGAAAATTGCATAAAACATTAAATTCTTAAAAATCTAATAAGAATATCAAAAATCTAAAGGTACCTATTTTGCACAACTAACACATCCTTTATCTAGAAAAATTTTTTCAGAACTGTATGTGTCATGTTTTTTTTTTTTTTTTTTTACTTTGCAAACAAATGCTCTCTTTTATTAGTATACATAATTCTTATATGTTTTAACTGTATTTAGTATGTGTTTTATCTTTGCTGCTTCTAGTATTGCTATTTATTTATATAAATAATCACAAATCTTTGTGAATTGTTGATTTATATATGTATATATATATATTTTAGTTTTGAATAATAATGTTTAAATTAATTCTGTCCTCTGTAATATATATTTTTCTTTTTTCATGATGACATTTTCATATAAACTAAAATGTTATTTCTTCAAATTGTTGTTTTTTATAGAAGGTATCTATTTGTAAGACTTTAAAAAATTAACTTATAGTATGAAGTCAAATTTTTTTATCCATTTTAACACTAGAATTACGGCGATCTTCGTATACCTAGAAATACGGCGGGGGTCATTTTGACCCCTGGGAAAAAAAATCTGCATATTTCCCTATATAATATTATACATTTTGAAAATTCAATAAAAATAAACTAAATTACAATAATTTAAGTATATTTTAAAGGGTATGGATAAATAGCTCGCTGAATAACGTTGAATTTCTTATTATTCCCTTTTGAGCATATAGTGCTAGTTCCTGTTTTGGCATTCTTAGTTATGTCAGAATTTGAACTACTGGAGCTAATTTATTTTCACTTTCACATGAGCTAGAAAATGATATCACATGATCTCTCATTATAACAAATTCTGAATCACTAGAGGTTCTATTTTCATCTCTATTTGAAGAATTGTTATCCATTTCAGAACCAGAAACGCAGTCAGATAGTTCTTGCATCAGTGTAACTATTTCTTCTTGCGTTAGTCATCTTCTACGAACCATTAGTATATAAAAAACTCCAATAAATATCACAAAAAAGTTATCAAAAATTCTTATTATATGTAACAAAAAAAATGCCTAGCAAAATCTACAATCGTTCTTTCGAACATAAGTTCTTTTATCTGTTCTCATTTCACAAGTAAATGCATTCCGAAAATTCAAATCACGTGACTGGCAAATGAGAGATTATACAAACACATCATTTCCTTTCCTTTTATTTGTTTTTTGTGTAGCAGGTGAAAACAAAAATAGTTTACCGCAGAAAAAATATTCATTCTTTCTTTCTCACAGGGGTCAAAATGACACCTACCCGTATTTCTAAGTATAAGCCTTTGTTAAGACTAAAAGTTAAATATGATTTTATTGGAAATTTTATATTTTTTAAAAGCACAATGATTTAGGAAAAGTCAAGAAAGGATTAAGATAGTTGTGAGAAAATAGAAGAAACATTGAAGAAAAAAAGTTTGCTTGGGGTCAAAATGACACCTTCCGTAATTCTAGTGTTAAACATGATATAAAATCAAGTAGTTGACATATGAGAGTTTGATTTATACTATAGTGCTTCTTTTGATGAAAAGTTTTATTTAAGCAAATAAAGTTAGTTATAAATTTTGTTCATAGATGGCATTGTATTTTAAAGATAGCAATAAAGATTATTAAAGAATGCAACACAAGAATTATATTTAATAACAGTAATGTGCACTATATGTTTTCATAGCTGCCACTGTTTTATATTTTTCAATTTTTTTAATTACGAAAAATTTATGTAAAATTCAAATATTAGTTTCCTGGTTTGCGGTTGACCTAAGGCTCCTATATATACGAGCTGGCGCATCAGCCATTTTGTTGCCTTAGGGTTGCTACATGTACCCAGTGTTTTCCGTAGATAAACAAACGACAGCCATTATTTCTATCGTTTTGTATTACTTTTGAGTTACTTTTTTAATCATTTTCATAATTTTAGGGAGATTGTTTAGTGATAAATTGCAATAATCACTCAAGGAAAGAACATAAAATGTTAAGATTTCCATAAGATAATTTAGAAAGAATAAAATGTAACTTTTATTTACTTATATTTTTCTCTGTGTTTTTCACATGTTCAAACAGGAAAATACAAAGAATGTGCCATTTTAATCATAATATTTATGTTATTAACCATAAATTAATTTAGGAAGACTTTTTATTACTATGAGTTTGAGTTTTGGCAACATTTTCTGGGATCGCCAAAGTTGTTTCATTTCTGTGTTGTAATTACAAATTATATTAAGTTTCGTTTAAATGAATAGTATGTGCTAGAAGTAGCAGAAAAAGTAAGTAAATAAAGATTTTCCACTTTTAAACAGTTAACAGATTTTTTTTTTTTTTTTTTCAAAAAGTTATGATTTGTATTTAAAACAAACAGAAATAGGCCTAGCAACACATCTTATCCCCAGTACATCCGCACAATATCTTGAGGATGAAAAAACATAGCAAGAATGTACTGTGTATAAATGCGTTGTTAGGAATATTACGTGTTGCTTATTGCTCTTGACTGATCGTAGCTTCAGGTCAAGATTTCTTAAAATTGCTTGTTAAGTGATTAGGATGCCAAGCGGGAATGCTGCCCTCATCCGAGGCAAAAAAAATGGCAGCGATGCGTTGGCCTATATATTTCATTTAAGGGGCTCTAGGTTGACCTAATACTGAAAATTTGTCAATCTAACTGAGCAAGTTTAAAAATATAAAAACATTTCATATGATGTCACACTCATCTTTTAATGGCATAAAATAATATTGTGTGAAGAAAGTGGCCTATAAAAAAGTACCTAAAATTTTTCTCTTCTGTTTCAGCCATTAGCATTGTAATAGCATGCATTAAGGATTTTTAAACTACTAAATTATGATGTATCCAAATAAAATGTGATTATTGTGTTAGCATTTCATTATTTACAATAGAATTGTTTTTGGAGTCAAAATTTCTTTTTTAATGTTTTTGTTTCCATTTAATTCCATATGAGCAAAGCTACTGAAATTCCCTATATAAAAAATAACACTGTGCTGCAAAAAAAAAAAAAAAGAAAAGAAAAAGAAAAGAGCCCTGATACTATTCTTGCTGATTCTTATGTAAAATGACCCTCTGAATCAGAATATGACACCCATTTTGCCCAATCACCCACTATTTTCTCAGGACGCCACCCCCTCCCCTAATTTTTATCACAGTTTGGTATTTTATGGCCATGAATTTGATTTGGAGAATGGAAAAGAATTATTTTAACACTTAGACACAATATATATATATATATATATATATATAATAATTAATAAAAATAATAATTAATTAATAAAATATAATAAATGTAATGTATAATTTCAGTGGCAAATCCCCCCCCCCCCCCTAAATTTTTCCCTTGCTGCAGATGCTCATGTTTTAAAATTTTCCAACTCTGTAGTCCCATGGAAGATATTTAAGTTAAAATAATCCCCCTCCCCCCATCCACATGCAAATCAAATATATAGCTGTAAAATTACTAAAAAATGATACAAATATGGAGGCGTCCCTAAAAAATGGTGTGTGATAGTGCAAAATGGGTGCCATATTCGGATTCAGGAGGTCATTTTCCATAAGAATTTGCAAAAATGGTGTTGGGGCCAATTTTTATGCAGAGCAGTGTAATTTTTAAAAATTCTTAATATTAGGAATTTATACTGTTTTTAAAATACATTGTAACACTGCTTTTATTTGTTTGAAGAGCATAATATAAATAGCATAAATTGTGAGAAAATGTAAAAGGTGGAAAATAATTTTTTACAAACTCTGGTGGAAAAAGTAAATAAAAAAAGCTTGCTATTGACATAAATGTTTTATTTTAAATAACTGATTAATTAAAAAAAGTTTACTAAGAAGTATATATCTACATTTCGGTATCCAACATAAAAAAAATGAAAGTATACTAAATACTATTAATTGAAGAAACCTTTTAAACACTTGCCTCATGTTTGGCCGTAACATTTTCGGCTGGATGCCCAGCTCTCCTTGGCAGCTTCATCTGTTGTGGAGTTCTTAGAATGATGTTTTTGGGTAGTCTTCACCATATGGTGGCACCACACTGGGCGTCTAATCGAAAATGTTACAGCCAAACACGAGGCAAGTGTTTAAAAAGTTTCTTCAATTAATTAATAGTTTAAAAGTGCCTCATTTAAATTTATAATTTCTAAGTACACTAAATACTGTCATATAATTTGTTTCGTTTTTTTTTTTTTTTTTTTTCTCCCAAGGATAAGCTCAGAAATTTTTATATAGGCCTTTTTTTTTTTTTCCTCAACTTCATGCAAATTTTCAAGAAATTGGAAATTAGTGCATATGGGTATGATTCACAATCAAACACTTGATTTTACGTAGTCACTTTTAGTATTGATCAGCTTCGCATTGCAATTGTAATGCATAATTTTATTTTTTTGAACATGCAATAAAGAATAGTATCGTTTGTCTTAATTTAATATCTGTCTCAAATATTTTTATATTGCAATATTTTTTTTAATTAAATCATAATATGTATTACTATTTCCTTTTTATTTTCTGTGTATATAATGGTGAAAATGGTTTGAAATTCATTGCAAAATAGGAAAAATGAAGAGAACAAATAAATAAAGTGTTGTAAATTGTATGGAATCATAAGTTCCAGGAACATGAGGGTTATATATATTTCTTGCTTTATGAATTTAATAAGAAATTATTATTATTAGAAATTCTGAAAAAATAAATTTGCAAGACAATGTTTGATTTTTTTTTTTTTTTTTTTTTTTTTTTATCGATGTGTTTATGCATTTACTATATATTTCTAATTAAAGAAAGAACACTTATTAAAAAAATTACCAACTTTAATTTTCAATTAAAAATACCATATTTACTTGCATATTTTTTGCACTATGTATACATTTTAATTTCTCTTTGTCATAATTTTGAATAGCTATCATGTGTACTCACGTGTCAAGAATTGCATTTCTAGTAAAATACACATTTCATCCCCCCCCCCTTTACAATTTTAATTCAATGTTATTTTGAAATGATAACATAAATCCTTTTCCATGCTTCTTTAGTTTCTAACTTAATAGTGCTGCCTTATTCTAGAAAATAAAGCAAAAAAAAAAAAAAGACTTATTTAATCATAGAAGATTAATCTAAGAATGTGAATCAATGTAAAAAAAATTATATTTTGTTTCTTAAAAAAAAAAAAGGAAAGAAAATCTTTTATAGCACAATGACAAAAGTCAGGTGTGAAAATTACGCTAGTAAATACGGTAATTCATGGATGAATTGTTTATTTATAATTTTCTTTTATTTGAGATAGGATATCTAATGATAGGATATTATCTGTTGGCACCTGTACATAGACCACAAACAGAAAATGCCTCCCAAAAGTGCTTACAAGATGTATGTATGACATAGCTCTTTCATGTTTGAGTGCATTTTCTTATTAAATGTATGGTTTTTAAAATGAAAGTGTTTGATCTCTTTATTTAACAAAGTAAATTTAGCTTTGTTTTTAGTGTATTTTCAGTAATTAATATAATTTATAGGAATTTTTTTATGTAAAATCTTTTTACTGCATTTAAAATGAATTGTATGCCCGTTTATTTTATAAAACAGACCTGGTAGCTTGAAAGATCCTGAAATTGCAGAACTCTTTGATAAAGAAGATCCTGAAAAGATATTTATTGACCTCCGTGAGATTGGCCATGGAAGCTTTGGTGCTGTATATTATGTTAGTATCCAGTAAACTTTCTATAAAATTCCATTTATATTTAATTGTAGCCTTTTTTTTTTACTACATATATATATAAATATATTTCTGTTCTTTAGGCAAGAAATGCAGTCACAAAAGAAGTGGTTGCTATTAAAAAGATGTCATTTACTGGCAAGCAATCTGCTGAGGTAATAATCTAGTTATACCTAGATCTTCTAAATAAACTAATTCAGTGTTTTTTTTTTTTTTTTTTTTAATCTGTTAATATATTTAATATTTTCCATTTATTTCCATTTATTCTTTTCTTTATTAGGAAAATGCAAAAGCATAGTACTATTGTATTAACATAAGTAGATTTTCTACTTTTAGTTTAGTCATACTTACAAGGGCCATATTTAGCAGAGTTCTAAGTAGAGATGTACATAAGCCAAAATTGTAGTTCATTGTTCATTTTGGTCTGACCAGGACACTAACTTTTTAGTTTAACTTAGCCCATGTCTAATAAAAGGATATTGGCTCATCTCAAACTTCAAGCTATGCCTGATTCCAAACAGCTGTCTACTTTTATAACCCTCCCTCCCCTGAATCTTCTTTTTTGTGTTGCCATAGAATATTGCATAAATGTGTTTTAATAATTCTTTTACTAAACTATTTAATAAAAATTTCATTTACAATTTTAATGTAAAAATCATAGTTATTATTTATAACTATATAATTAAATGTAATTTAATACTCTATGGAACAGCAGTCTTTTTTACTTTCTTCTATATGTAATATAGAGAAAGTATTGGATTCGCGAAAATTTTCGACCTCCGTTTTTTGACGGATCTACACGTTTTGGGATGTCCTGAACACGAATTGATAGTTTTTAGAAAATGTCTGTCTGTCTGTGGTTTAGTGTTTTCACCGTATCTCACGAACCAATGAATGAAATCCAACCAAACTTGGTATATAGTTGGACCCTGGCGGGGCATTGTGCTGATTAGATTTTGGGATCAATAGCTCATCAGGTGGCGCTGTGATCGCATTTTATGTAAATTTTTAACATGGCAGTATAGGACAAATTTTCGTATTTTTCACCGTATCTCACGAACCAATGAATGAAATTCAACCAAACTTGGTATATAGTTGGAACCTGACGGGGCAAGGTGCTGATTAGATTTGGGGATCAATCGTCCGGCAGGTGGCGCTGTAATCACAAAATTTCGTATTTTTCACCGTATCTCACGAACTGATGAATGAAATTGAACCAAACTTGGTGTATAGTTGGACCCTGACATGGAAAGTGTCTGATTAGATTCGAGGATCAATCGCCCAGCAGATGGCGCTGTGATCGCATTTTATGTAAACTTTTAACATGGCAGAATAGGACAAAATTTCGTATAAATGTACATAATGAGCGTTATTTTAAACTTGTGATTGTAAAATTAATATGAATTATTGATAATAGTAGTAGTTAACTACGAAAAAAATTTTGTGCATGTGGAGGCACCGGTTCCCACCCTGGGGGGAAGTACCCCCCGGGGGGGGTAAATTTTCAAGATGGGTATCTTTCGAAAGATCTCGTCAATACCTTTAAAACGAATGGTTGAACTATAAATCTGTGATAATTTAAAACAAAGTTATCAATTTTTTTTTACTTTTAACAAAAAAAAAAATCGTAATTTTTTTTTTTTTTTTTTTTAAATATTGTTACTGGTTGAATATGTATTACTTTTAACAAAAAAAAATTAGAAAAAAATCGTTTTTTTTTTTTTTTTTTTTTTAAATATTGTTACTGATTGAATATGTATATAGGAAAATATAGAAGAAAGTCTTGTGGTGGCCACAACATACTAGTTTTACTTTGAATGCAATGGTATATTTCTTTTTTTTTTATGATAAACTTTCAAAAATTCTTTTTTCTTCTAGAATACATGGCAAAAACATCTAAATAAAATCTCTCCACTTATATGTGGGCCCAGTGGCAGAAACACCGCGACATAGTCACAGACACAGAAAAATGGCTTGCAGACAGTCTTTGTCTGCACTAATAAAAAAAAAATTGCCCGTAACTTTTGGACAGTCTTTGTCTGCAGTAATAACAAAAATTGTCTGCAATTTATGGACATTTTTTGCCCACAACAATGTGCTACCGATGTTTCCAAATTATTCCAAAGTGCATTACCCAAGGATCACACACCTGCTCCAAAAGTGCTAATTTCATTTAAAACTGCTCCAAAACTTCTCCTCCACTTCAAAATTCACTTGTAAACATTTCTGTATGAAAACTAAAACTAATACTTTTATTATTTATAATTATTTATATCCCTAATTATACGCAAATTTTGCAGACAGATTATGAAATTTTAAAAGCCTGTCGCAGACAGCTACAAAACTTTCTGCCACTGGGTATGTGGGTGCATGTTCATTCAGAAATTGAGCAGATTCTAAATTAATCATATTTCACAAATTTAAAAAAATAAATGACTGCATAGTTTGTTTTATTAAAGATAATGAATGAGCATATGAAACCAGTATAAAAAGTAAAGGTTGTTAAAAAAGATGCATATTTGTATTAATTCAAATTTGCTATGTTATTTAAAATATTTTATTATATTATTATGCTTAATAAGTATTGATTAATAAATTATTATTTTTACAGAAATGGCAAGATATCATAAAGGAAGTAAAATTTCTTCGCCAGTTAAAACATAGGAATACTATAGATTATAAAGGTTGTTATTTAAAAGAACATACAGCATGGGTATGTTATTGATATTTCAGTAGTAGCATGTTTTACATATAATATATATATATATATAGAAGAGAAGAAAACACTATCTGAAATCCTAATTTTTATTTCAGCTTATTATGGAGTACTGTTTAGGATCAGCATCTGATATCATTGAAGGTAAAGTTATAAATTTAAAAATTTTTGCTTTTCTGTGATATTTTTAAAGTTTTGTTCTTGTGAACTTATTAGATTGAGTAAACAATAGTAAACTTGATTAAGTAAGATTGAATTAACAATAATATTAGTAAACAGTATAAAACTAAAATTGTTAAAGAAAATGCAATTACTTCTTAAACACAAAATTTTATGTAATTTATAAATTTCTGTGTCTTTCAGAAAATATATACTAAATAAAACTAATAGCAATTTTTAGATATTATTATTATTAATGTGCACCTTTTCTCCCTTAAGGCATTCTAGGTCAAGCTTGTTGATCTAGCCATATAGAGTTTTTTTGTGTGTTTTTCTTGAAATTAGTGGGAATATGGGCCCTTAAAAAGATCCCCCCTGAAAGCATTCCACACAAACTTATGTCTCCCATGCAGATTATTGGCCTTAACCCCTATATGCACAACCCCCTTAAATTTTTACTAATGTGTTTTCTACCTTGTAAATAACTTGGTTTTTTCTTTTCCTTCTGCATTGTTGCCCTATATAATGATCAATGTAGCTTCATAAGCTATTATAACAGGTCCCTGTATTCTTTGCTTTATAGATTAACAGTCCTGTGAACATTCCATCAGTAGTATAGCAATTCTGTAAATTAAGGAGTAATCCTATCATATGCACTGTTTACCATTCATTTGGCAAATTATGTAATCATTAATTCGGTAAATATATAATAATAATAATACCCATGAAATATTAGTATAGTGGCACCTAAGCATCAGAAGTTTTTTGGACAAACTGAATCATTAGTACTGCAATTCTATAAGTTTAATCTAATGCTTAGAAATAATTGAAATGCCATGTGTTTGGTATTTGTGCATTTTGGTGTAGAAAAATATTAAGATAAAACCTAAATTCTTGTTCATGCAATGTTTTGCTGAGTTAAATATTATTTATTGTAAAAATAACTAAGTTCCGCAAGCTTTGCACTTGTAAGTACGCATCTTCAATGCAACAATGTTTAATTTTTACTTTCTCTTACCCATAAGGTAGAGAAAATATTGTTTTTGGGTCAAATTTTCGAACGCGCGATTTTGTTATATTTACGCGTTTTGAGGTTCCCTGAATACGAAAATCATGTTTTTAGCAAATGGTCGGTGTGTGTGTCATCAGCATATCTCAAAAACAAATTATGGCAGAAAGTTCAAACTTGGTATTCTAAATGTGTATGATATAGGGATCCTACAGTAAGCTTTTCGTTAAGATCAAGCAAATGGTTCGTGTACAGGGACAATCAAGAGAATTCTAATACATTACGTCTATGGGGGAAATTGCAGGAAAGTACAGTTTAACATCTATAGACAGCACTAAACCAAATGAAGCGAATATATATTTTTTGTAATAGCGATAGTTAACTGGGGGAAAAAAATTTGTGTATGTAGAAGCCTCGCCTCCCCTCCTTGGGGGGGGGGGAAGTCCCCCCTCGAGGGAGTAAATTTTCATGATGGGTATCTTTCAAAAGAGCTCGCCAATACCTTTAAAACGAATGGTTGAACCATCGATCTGTGATAATTTAAAACAAAGTTATCGATTTTTTTTTTTACTTTTAACAAAAAAAATCATACTTTTTTTTTTTTTTTTTTTTAATATTGAGAATAAAACGGACTTTTTTTGGACATTTGGTGTTATACTACTCCTCTAATATGGAAATAGTCTGCCTTATCATAAAAGATAATCTTTTTAAATAATAATTTTAATAAATCATTTTTTAAAAAGAGAATTATTTTTTAATAACTGAATTAAATTCTATATAAATGTAGGTGCATTAATGAAACGGGGGTTTGAGGGGGGCAGTAGCCCCCCCCCCCCTCACACAGAACTAATTATCATATAAAACTCTTCAGAAGCCTAATATGAATTGTTTAACATAGGTTTACATGACAGTACTCTTTATCTTACCTATTAATCTGCAACCTATATTTATAGTATTAAATTTCAGGGTAAGAGAAAGTCGTGTTAGTGACACACCAGATTATTTTTTAATAAAATCACTGTATGCATAAATGTGTACATTTACCTTGTACTATAAACTCTGAAATGTATATGTATTATACATTGCAGTAACAGCATTCTTAATCCAATAAAGGGAGAAAAAAAAATAGTTTGCAACAAGGAATTTATGTTTGTTTATATTGTTAACCCCTTGCTGGCTGAATTTATCCCTTGTTTGAAAGTAAAAGAAAATGTTAAATTTTTTAATGCTTTTTTTCATATATATATATATAATATAAAGTGAAGAATTTAATAACGTTATAAAATTTAGCATTTATGATAATTCCAACGACACACACATAAAAGTTATTGTCATTCATTTTAAATGTTAGCACATATTTTTTCTATGATTCATTTACAGTATTAATTAATAGTTAAATGCATTTTAAATTACTTACACTAATGTTAGCATTTAGGACCATAACACTAAGACCAACAAAGTGTTATTTTTATGCGAAATTCAAGAAAGTAATCAAATGTAAACCAATAATTTTATTTAAAAAAAATATGAAAAAAGATAACTGGAAATGAGAATTGAAATAAGAAATGCTCAAAATAGAAGTAGTCATTTCAGGGAACATGTACTTCTATGAGCAGAGAGATAGCAAGATTTCGGAAAACTGTTCGACTAACACTGCATGTCATCTCTGGGGTTCGACATATTTTTATGGCAGGAATGGCAATTGACATGTAAGATTTTTTTTTGCCGGCACTATATTATTATTAAATTCATCAACCCTTCCAATCAACCAGCCAAACACTACCACCGAACCTCCACTTTTTTATTTTGTTGTATTATTTTGTAATTTTTTTGTATATTAAACGTGTATAGTTTTTTTTTTTTTTTTTTTTTTTGATAATGTTATACAAAGACACTTATTGATATATTATTGAATAAATAAAATTCTTTGGATAACCCATTTCTTTAGCAGCTTTAATAATGTACTTGATATTTTTGTTTTTATACTTAGACAAACAAAGATTATGTATTCGAAAGAGGTGATTGAGAATGATATTTCTGTATACAGTTAGATGAAGACTAGAATTAAAATGTGTAAATTAATTTACTAACAAAAATCTTGTCTATTGTCATGAAGATCAGTATAAATTTTACTTCCTTTAAGTTTAAGTTTTAAATCTAAAAAATTAATGCAGTTATTGTTTATATATATATATATATATATATATATATATATATATATAATAAAGATGATCTATTAAGCATAGTAGAAGCCAAGCAACAGATACAAGATCACTGAAACACCAATGACCAATAAGATAAAAAAAAAAAAAAAAAATTATCAGTGGATGAAATACACTAATGTAAAGAAACCAGATCTATTAATTAACAGCCTGCAAAAAAAAAAAAAAAAAAAAAAAAAAAAAACGAATCAATAAAGTAAAACAACAAATCTTTACTTAAAACCATAAACTTATCAAAATTAATGAAAAAACAACCCAAGAAACACAAGATAGGAAGAAGGAGGCAGGCGGCAAGACTTGTGACTTGCCTGTGGGGTTACACTAGTTTTACGCCGGCAACACTCCCCCAGCCTGCCACAACCAGAACAGGAACCATATGGATTTAAAAATGCAAAATTTCAAAGCAGATGAACAACAATGAAACCACGATATATATATACAGGGCGACAATTATTGAACTATATGAAATAAAACATAAATTACTTACAAACTACGGCGTGCACACACTTTATTCTATATGTAAACGTCACTATAGATATTCGGATTTAAGTTATGACACGTTCGATATGTCTGCCATCATTGGAAATGATGTGGCACAGACGAATAGTGAAATTCTGCTTGACCCGCTAAAATGTTGGAACATTGATGCTGTCGATGCCCTCCTGAATGGCTGCTTCTAGCTCAGCAATGGTTTTAGGGTTATTTGCTGTACACCTTGTCTTTAATATAGCCCCACAAAAAAGAAGTTGCATGGGTTCAGATCCAGAGAATATGGCAGCCAATCGAAACCCATACCAGTGGCCTCTGGGTATCCAGAGCCAGAAGGAGGCCCCCAAAGTGCTCTTCCAGGAAATCAAATACTCTCCTGCTTCGATGGGGTCGAGCTCCATCTTGCATGAACTACATCTTGTCGAAGTCAGGGGCATTTTGGATAATGGGGATTGGGGGGGGGGGGGAATTATTTTCCAAAACATTTCATCGTGCCGGCAACGAATATCACACCGATTATTTCGCGACTGGACATTGCACACCACACAGTCACCCATTGAGGGTGGAGAGATTTCTCGATCAATGTTATTGCTCACATAGTAGGCCTTCACAAGTGCTGTACGCTCAGGCACACTCTTCAGACACCATTTTCACTTGCAAATGGCTGACAAAAACAAGGTGTGTGCACAAGCGCATACTAATTCCCATCATGCCTTGTGGCCAACCGTACAGTTTGAACATCCTAATGTAAACCGTTCGGCAGTTGTGACAATTTTATTTCATATAGTTTAATAATTGTCACCCTGTATATATATAAACATAACACCATTTGCATATAACATGTAATAGTGTTTTTTTTAAAAAAGGAAAAACACAATGTAAAAATGCATAAAAAAATAATGTTAAAAAAATATATATATATTTTTGAAGTTAGCTTTCTGCACGGCAAAAATTACTAGATTTTTTATTTTATTTTATTTATTTTTTTGACAAATTTTTCACTGCCCGAACTGCACTTGAGATGATCCAGGATGATACATTTCACCTGCAGCTTTGTACATATATATTTCAGTTTGATTCTCAGATGCACACAAACAATAACAGTTAAACTTGAACAGAATTTTAAAACAAAAATTAAACATAATTGCACTGCATCAGGTATTTTATGGTATGTATATAAAGTACATTGGTATGTATATGTATATAAAGTACATAATAAATAGAAAATGTGTGAACTTTTAATTTATATAACAATTTAATGGAATAAAATTTATAATATAATCTTTATGTTATCTAAGTGTTTAATTATTTGTAGCAACTATTAAATTAAATTTTATTTCAGTTCATAAAAAACCTTTAAAAGAAGAAGAAATATCGGCTATTTGTCAAGATGCTCTACAAGGTTTAGATTATTTACATTCATTAGGAAGAATACACAGGGATGTTAAGGCCGGCAATATTCTACTGACAGAAAATGGGACAGTCAAATTAGGTTAATATTTTTCTTTTTCTTTAACTTTATAGGTTCTTTTTTTTTTTTTTTTTTTTTTTTTTAAATATTAGAATAAGTCATTAAAAATAGAACCAAAAAGGACAAGGTGGGATGCATAAATTAGATTAAATTTCTCTTCCAAATTTTTATTGATATTTGCCTTCTATAGTTTCATTTATTTGAATTTTCTATAACCTATTCATTTTGATAAGGTATATTTAAGCTTTTTGGTTATTAAAAATACTGAGAAATCTCTCTCTCTCTCTTTTTTTTTTTTTTTTAGTTAAAAAAAAAAAAAAAGTTGTGGTTTATTTTAATTAGTGTAGTTTGGCATGAAAATTTAGTTTTTTCCACCATTGTTATAAATGAAATTTAATTAAAACTATGTTGTTGTAAATATAATTCATGTATCACGTCATCATTTAAAATGTACATCTGGTTGTCATCCAAGCAATCAATTTTATAAAAAACATTAGTACATTTAATTAAAATTCCGATTTTCTTTTCCTCAGCTGATTTTGGATCTGCATCCATGGCATCTCCAGCTAACTCATTTGTTGGCACTCCATATTGGATGGCTCCTGAAGTTATTTTAGCCATGGATGAAGGACAGTATGATGGCAAAGTTGATATTTGGTCCCTTGGAATTACTTGCATTGAATTAGGTGAGAGGTGAAGTTTGTTCTATTTTTATTACTTTTAATGTTTTATTTATTTATTTTTTTCTATCATTTCTGACTTTTTCATTTCTCATAAGTAAAAAAAAAAAAAAAAAAAAAAATATATATATATATATATATATATAAATATATAAATAAATAAATAATAAAATAAAATACAAGTTTCTCATTCCATTGCTTTAAATTTCTATTTTATTTTTATTTTTTTAAATAAAAAAAATATTTTAAATATTTTTGAGTAATTTTTATGTAAAACTTCTCTATTGTATTGATAAATTGTGTATTAAATGAAATGAAACATTTCAGATTAAAAAGTAGAATTGATTGGCCAGGCGATTATATTTAATTTTTTTTGCTGTGAAAGTAACAAATCAATAATTTTCTATAAATATGTTTATGAATTATTTGTTTATAGCCGAAAGGAAGCCCCCTTATTTCAATATGAATGCAATGAGTGCCTTGTATCATATAGCCCAGAATGATTCGCCATCTCTTGGACCTGGTGACTGGTAAGTGTTTTTTTATTTTTTTAAGGAGGGAAGGGGAGATATGTTTGAATATTGTTTGCTGTATATCTGTACTTTCATTAATTATTTTTTTAATTGGGGCAATTACCCAAATGTAAACTAATTCCATCAACTTTTAAAAAATATTACCTTAAGCGTGAGGCCCCTGGTTTATTTCCATTACAAAGGAGTTTTTTTTATTTTAACTATCGCATATTTTTTAAAACCTCTGTTAGTCGTTATTTAGTACAATATATCATAGCTGCCAATAATTACGATTTTTTCGTATTTGTTATGTGTTACAATATTACGCGCATAACTGATATTTTATGAAATTTAGTATATTTACTGTTATCACAAAAATCTTTAAATTTTTAATCTGTGAATAAATTAATATAAAAGAATTTAACCAAAAGGGCTTTATTTTTGGTTTCTGTTTGTGCAATACATTATTAGTGAATGCCGATTGTCTCCCCTACTAAGCAGAAAGCAAACACAACTGATAAGAGCAGCGCTTCTTTTTTCTTCCCACTCATTCCAAAGTCCGAAGTCTGGGCTTTCGCAGCGAACGCCAGCCACTGTAGGACAGAAGGGGGAGGAAGAGGAAGCAATCAGCTTTCTCTTTCTTTAATCACGGGAGGTTTTTAATTGGTGCTCAGTATTTGTTCGTCAACGTCAACGTAGTTGCTTCGGAGTACTTGCATATGATCGCAACGAATTCTAACCTCCATCAAAAGTGCCAAAAGCATAAAAATAATTTTACAGAAAAGAAAAAAAATTAAAAAGCCGAAAGCTTTTTAATTAAAAAAATAAATTTAGAATTTAGTCTCAGAAATTTCCTCACGTTAGCAGAGAAATTTTTCTGAGTGAAGCTGCAGGAGATAAAAAAATAATAATAAAATAAAATAAAATAAAAATCTCCTTGGAAGAAACCTAAGTGCAACAGACAACTGTTGCGTGCATTGATGAAGACTGTCCAGACAGCGAAAAGGAATTTAAGAGTTGAGTAGGGCGCCAGGCACAGGAAATTGCTCAGAGTCCCGCAATTAATAAAAAAAAAAGGGGGGGTGGGGCACACAATTTTTTTTTCCCTAAAATTTCTAACGGAAAATAATAAGAAAAATTCAGAGGCGGATTAAAGAGAAGTAAAATGCAGTGTTTCAGACCGAATCTCGGTTTCCATCCAGAAACTAGGTTCTGAGGTGGATCTGTGGACCAATCAGCAACCTGCAAGTTATTTTCAATCCTCGCTGAAAAAATTAAAGCTAAAAATGACAGAATTATGTCCTAGATGACTTGACCAATCAGAGCGCGAGGCTTAGACCAATCAGAGATCGCTTTCGGGCATCCCATCAGAAAGCAGCAAACTGAACAAACAATTAACAAAAAAGAATAAAACTTTATAAAAATAGCCAAATAGTAAAAAATAAATCCGGCAGTTCATAATTTTGAGAGGCAAACTTTAAAAATTTTGAGGATTCATAAGTTGTAAGTAAGGTGGAAAATGCGACTGTAAAAATGAAACAGTACATAAGCCTGATGCTAGGGTTAGCCAACTCTAGAGAAACATTTCGTTTACTCTAAGAAGAAAAATAATTTTGTGAGGAAATACACTGTTACGTAACTCCAGATGTAATAGTTCTACTCTTCTTAGAGACAGATAGAAAGTCGTTTCCCCTAGTTAAAATAACTGAAGGTCGTTTCTTTCCATGACCGACTCCAGGATTGTAGCGATGAATGGAGTCTAATAGAGGATTTCCAACATTGGGAACAGATCTGTGAAACTTCATAAGTTTTCAAATTTCGGCATAGATTGACCTAATTCGAAGATCTCGGTGAATAGCATCATTGCAGATATAACGAGTAGTTTGAAGAAACCTGCATAAAAGCTTATTTTGGAATAACTGAATTTTTATTAACTGAGTTTTAGCAGCAGAACCATATGTGATGATCGGACAAATCATAGATTTGTATAATAATAATTTATTTTTAATAGACAGGCGGCTGTTATAAGCCAAAAGAAAGTGAAGGGCTTTTGTGGCCTTGTCAGCTTTTTTCAGAGATTCTGAAATGTGACGTGACCAGGTTAATTTAGAATCTTGGTAAATTCCTAGGTATTTATAGCAGAATTCATAGGGTATGAGCTGATTATTAAGAATAAAGTTAGTGGAGGTGTTATATTGTTTATTAGTGAAGTAAATGGCGGCACTTTTGGAGTTGTTAACTTTAATCGGTATTTGTTGCGCATTGCACCGTGCTTGGAGGCGAGGGGAGCCTTTTGAATGGAAACAACCAGAGTGAGGAGAGGGGGAATCATTAACGAAGATCATCATACTGCATTCTAATCGGCATGGGACTCGGGAAAAAAGAAGATGCTATGTGCTATGCTGTTTGTTTACTTTAGTTAGGCTGTAAGTTACACTTGCACATAAAAATGAGCGATTTTTTTTATGTAGCTTTTTTTGAAACGTTTTATTTATTAAAATAATTTATAACCATGAAGTTGATTTAATTAAAAACTTTAATAAAACATACAACCTTTTATTACTTCATGTTTTCAAATAGCCGAACTAGTTTCCTCTGGGGCGCCCCAGCTTGATCACCGGCATCTTGGTGTGTGAAGTCGCTCGAAACTGATGTTTCTGGTTTCTTCCCTCTTTTATAGACTCTTCGCCATTGGCGGTTGAGTAATGCCCCATCGTTGCCCTTGCAGCAATTTGAACTTGTTAAAATTTCTACGGACTCTCTTACTGTAGCGTAACTGTGGTTATGGTAGTTGGCCAACTTTTTTACTTGATCAAATTTTATGTCTATCTCTTCGTTTTTGTTTACCTGGGTTAAAGCGGTTGTTATTTTTCCTGTAGTTATATCGTGGCTATGTTCTTTAATTCGTGTTTTTCTTTTTCCTATATAACACATTTCATTACCTTGTTTATTAGTATATGGTATTTTATAAATTCCCGCGGTCTCTAAAGGATTTAGTTTATCTTTGTCACTTCTGATTAACTGGAAAATATTAGGGTTTGGCTTGACAGGTATGTTTATATTGTGTTTTGCTGCTACTTTTTTTATTTTATTTGAAACTGCGCGATCATAAGGAATTGAAGTGGTGTATTTAAGTTGAGGTTTTTGAAAATTATTAATCTGGTTTAAACTTTTTAATCTTTTTTTAAATAAGTTATCTATTAATTTATTTGAGTAACCTGCTTTTTGTGTAAATTGTTTAATATTTTTTATTTCGTTTTTTAGAATTTTAGGGTCTTTACAAACTGTTATTGGTTCGGTGCCTATTTCATTGATGGTTTCTTCCATTTTATTCGTGTATTCTTGTCTGTTTAAAATTGCAATTTTTCTAGTTTTGTCTGTTAAAATGCAAGTAATATTTTCATTTTTCTTTAATTCATTAAGGCCTTTAAGGTCTTCCTGATTTATCTTATTATTTTTATTTTTAATGGTTTTATTAATTTCCTGTATAGCAGTGTTTCTTATATCAATTTGTGCATCTTCTGGAACTTTTTTTATTGCTGATTCTAACTTTGCGATACTGTCTTTAATTTTAATAGACTATCTTGATGACTATTAAGCTTGACATCTGAAATATTAATGTATGGATAACAATTTTGAGTAGGGGGTCTGATATTATTTTTCTTTATCCAATTTTGCAGTTTTTGGTTTTGTCTTTTTATGATCGAATTCCTTTCCATCGTATTATATATATTAATCTTACTTGAAAGGGTAGTCCATTCTTCTTTATTGCAACAGTCTTTTAAATTTTTATATAATTCGTCATATATCTTTTTACATTTAAACATGTGTGCTTTTCTATTACGAATGATTTTATTAAGCAATTTTCTTTCGAATTTTTTAACTTCGTTCATATAGTTATTTAAGAGTGTTTTATTTCTTATTTTCATAAAATTTGGTGTTATCCCAAAATATTTGCAATCTTTCAAAAATTGGACATTTCGTTCAGAATTTATTAATTTTTTGCTGGCCCTTTTTACTTTACTAAAAATATTGTATAAGTCCATATCAAAAAAAAAAAAAAAAATTTCATTCAATTAAACATTCCTACTAAACAGGAATGGCAAGTTGGGTAAATATCCCAAACAAACGATTAAACCAAGTCCACCCCCAATAAATCCCGTAAAACGTTTTAGTTTTTTAATTTATCATTTATTAGCTTTAATATTAAAAAATTCCTACTAAACAGGAAAGAAATTTAATTGCCACGATCCACACCACAGTTACTTAGTAAAAAAAAAAAAAAAAAAAAAACGGAGAGGTAAACATAATGAAAACTTCTACTAAACAGAAGTTAAAAAACCTAAGCCTATATTTAAATAAGTATATTAAAATTTGAGTCGATTCAATTTACAAATCACATATGAAAGAAAATTTTTATAAAATTTAATAAACACTTCCACTAAACGGAAGTTAAAACAGGAAACCCTGTATCCCACTGAAGGCATAAAATGAAAGTTAATTCAATTAGCGATTAAAAAATTTACACTATGAATTACACATAAAATTTAAGGGTAAACTATTTCATCTTAACTTTATTATCCATTGTACCATAATTCTACCAAAACTAAAGGCTACTACATTTATCAAACATAAATTTACGTTGGAAGATGATTACTTAAATTTACACAAGTCTTTAAGATACAATTACTAAACAGTAACGAATTATACTAATACGTTAATGATAAATATATATAACACGCGGAAATAAAGTTCTGCAAAACAAAAAAAACTTCTATGACATGAAAATTATTATAAGTAAACTTATCTGACATTGCAAAATGGCACGATGTGGGCGTGAGGCAGCAAATCTTCTTTTCCACCTTGATAAAAACTTAAAGTCCAGGTTCCGACATAGATACATTAAAATAATTTATAACCATGAAGTTGATTTAATTAAAAACTTTAATAAAACATACAACCTTTTATTACTTCATGTTTTCAAATAGCCGAACTAGTTTCCTCTGGGGCGCCCCAGCTTGATCACCGGCATCTTTATTTATTATCTCATTTATTCTAAACTTAATTTTGTTAGAATGGCGAACATAGTTTCCGATAAGGCTAGATTCTGCGATATTGATAAAAGACGACTAAATAGATAAATAAAATAAATAAATAAATTTCTTTGCGATTGGCTTTCAAGAAATGTCAAATTAATTATTAGTAAACTGATTAAGTTTTAATTCTTATTTTTATAAAACATTTATTTTCTTTTTCTCTGAGTAAAATTTCTTTTTATTATTATTATTCAATATTGTTCTGATATATATATATATTTTTTTTTATGATCTGATTTTAAAAAAATATGTTCTGATTTTTCCGATGTTTTTCTAAAATGTTTTGATTTTTACCAGTTTTAAGTTGGCAGGCATGCTATATTGTTCTGAAAGTTGTGTAAGTTGTTTGTTTTTGAATATAGTCTTTCTATACAATATCCATAAAATATTATAAAAGTGTTACAAAGTAAACTGCTGATGGTAAATTGAGACAATTTTAATTTTTTAATTAAAACACAAAAAGTTAAGTAAACTTACAATAAATAATCGTTTTCACTTTGTAAAACTAATTAATTAATCAGCAAACTGATTTAAATGCATTTTGTATTACATAAAAAACTAATCAAAATGTTCCTGGATTTATTTATTATTGTAATGTAATCGATTTCAGAAAATTGTGTTTCCAGTGTTCATACAAAATCTCGCCAAACAGTGTCGAATATGAATTATTCAATTTGTTTTTCTATATCCAGTAATTTTCGGAATTTCTGAAAACTGTAAAACACGTCTTCGACAATTTTTACAGGATTTTGTTTAGTTAAGAAAAAAAAACAAATGTGTATGGAAGGGAAAGGGAGGGGGGAGGGGATCTTCTGTTTGTTTGATGGAAAGAAGACTTTTTCAAAACAACATTTCAACACAGTGTTTTTCCCTATAATTCTTCGTTAGGAAAATATGAAGGAAAATTTTTCGTTTAAAGTCTTCTCCCCAAGTCTCGAGAATATCTTGGAAATTCTAAAAACTACAAAAAAAAAAAAAGGGGGGGGGGGTAATCAGTTTGAAGGATCTTTGTTTTGTTTGAAAATTCGAACTGTAAAAACAGGGGGCAGCAAAAGGTGCATCTTTGAAATTTTAAACAAATGAAGTTCTTTTTTTTTTTTAGTTTGTCAGAAATGTCTTCTATAAACATTTTTTTTTTTTTTTTTTAAATATATATTTTGTTTGCCATTTTATTTTATTTTTATTTATTTACTTATTTTGCTTAAATATACTGAAAATGTTCCTATTTCAGGATCACGTCGTTTGATCTCGTCTGATTTATATATATATATAAAAAAAAAAAAGAAAAAGAAATTGAAGCTGTATTGAGGTAGGGGGGAACCTTAGAAGGTAAACATTAAAATTTCAAATAGGAGGGGGATTTGGGGAATTAAAAGCTCATTTAAAGTTCTACTTACAGACTCATATTTAATATGCACATTTTTTACAATTTTCAAAAATTCCGAGGCGTTTTCGATAGATTTGGGGAGGAAGATGGGACTTTTAGAGAAAAGAAATATATATATATATATTTGGAAGCTCTTTAAAAAATGCCCCACCAGCCGCCGAACGTTTCTGCACTAAAAGCTGGTAAATGAAAAGTTGATAAAGACCATTGGTCAAAGGTCAATTTTTAAAGTTTATTATTAAGCAAAGTTTTACACAATGAAAACGTTAAACTTTAAGTTTTAAAATGTAATCTGACTAGTAACTAGAAAAATGTTGACTCAAGTAAAAACAAGAAAATTTAAAGCTTAACAAATTTATTTATATAAAAAAAACAACATGAATAAATATATAACAATAAGAAAATTTATTAAATACATTAATATAAAAAAAAAATGGTATAAGCTGAATATTTACTTTAGACATGAGGAACATATTAACTTGATTATTAAATACAATACTCTGCTGTTTCTGTGAAGTCTTTTAACATAATCTTAAACAGTAGTCCTGTAACACAGTTCCTTAAAAACACTTAAAAGTAATACATGAAAGTATAATTTAATTCGACATACATCTGAAGATCGCCATGTTTACCATTGAGGAAATAGCCAGGAAAAGAGTTAACATCTCAAGGTTGCCATGTTGACCATTGAGGGAAAAAATAAAAAATAAAACTATAGACGTGACTATGTAAAAAACAATTTCATATCATCTAAAGGTCGCCGTGTGCGTGTGGACCATTGAGGAAATAGCTGGAAATTCGACTTCTCAAGGTCGTCACATTGACCATTGAGATGAAACGATGATCATTTAATAAACAAAGGTTTAATTCAATGAACGATAAGTTTAAAAATGCAACATAAGACCAGCTCACTGCCTACTCATCAAAACATCTTATTGCTGTTTCACAGCACATTACGATGGAAGTCACCTTTTTTTATATCTCTACAAAATGTTACATTTGCAAAATTCCATCAAAAAAACTAGTTGGCATAGATGGACTCTGCTCAGTTCCCCATCATATTTATGTTCTCAGAAATTTCTAGTGCGAGACATATTATAATCATGTTAAAAGAAATGAATTTGACCAAAGCTTGATACAGTGACAGAATGAAATCCCCGCCTAATAGACTATCCACCGTTCACTTGGATATAATTATCTTATTCTAATTTATTAATTTATTTTATCAGGGTCAATTCTGTTGTTTAGTTTTCATGCTACTATTTCCAATGCAATAAACCTCAAAATTCATATTTATATGAAAAATTTACAATTTCGCTTTGTTGATAAAATCGTAAATTACGAATAATTTACGAAATTTTCCTCGTAGAATATTTGCATTCAATCATGTTCAAACAAATATCATAAACTTAATTTTGAAGTTATCTAATGTATTTAGGATCCTCAAAATGGAAGTTTATGCTCAATTTTGCCTTATTCTGACATGTTAAGTAAATCGTAAATTCCAAATAACTTACGAATTTTTTAAATTGGAAAATCCATAGTCTAATGATATTCATGCCAGTACCCTAAATAATATTTAGAAAATGGTTTGACATCCTTTACGATGAAAATATCCCTCAAGATTGACGTTTATGTAAAATTTTGCTGTATTCTGACATTTTAAGAAATTCGCAAATTTCCAATAACTTACGAAATCTTTATATTGGAAAATTCATAGTCGTTAATATTCATGCCAGTGTCCTAAATAATATTTCAAAAGTAGTCTGACATCTTTACGATGAAAATATCTCTCAAAATTGACGTTTATGTGAAATTTTGCCCTATACTGCCATGTTAAGAAATTCGTAAATTTCCAGTAACTTGCGAAATTTTCAAAGTAGCATATTTATAGTTACTGATGTTCATTCCGGCATCAAAACTGATATTTTAAAACTGGTCTGACATTTTTACAGTAAAAAGTTTTCATTTAATGCACGTTTAAGTGAATTTTTGCCCTATTCTCCCATGTTAAGAAAATTGTAAATTTCTAATAACTTACGAAGTTTTTAAATTCGAATGTTGCAAATGAATAGGTTTCTTGCCAGTGTCGAAAGTAATATTTTAAAACTGATTTGACCTCTCTGCGACAATTTGTTCTTGAGATATCGTGTACACAGACTAACAAACTAACGGACTAACACACTAACAGACTAACACACTAACAGACTAACAGACACCCTACAGACAGACACCATAGAAATTTTGTCATTTTCGAATTCCTCACACCTGAAAACGTGTAGAAAAGTAAAAAAACTGAGGTCGAAAATTTTCACGATTACCTAAGTTCCCCATACCTATAGTATGATGGGGAACTAATATTGATAACAACACCATCTTGTGGCCAAAGCTAAAACATTTAATAATTTAAATTAACGAATTATGATGTGATGGTAACAAGAGAAAGAGTTAAATTAGTAGTGCAGAGAATGGCAACGGTAAAGATGTAAACAAACCTCGATATTTGCTGTTAACCAGCACGTTAGTAATAAGAAATTTACAAATAGAAAATGATATTCAAAACTTCAAATAAGTAAAAGATATATTAACTTAGTTTTAAAAAAGGATTGAATTACATTTACTTAAAACATACCTAAAAAATATCCTTTATAATAAGTGCACTTACGGCTTATTTAAAAAACTAAATATATTTTGGACACTCTCGCGCCCATCTTCAGTGCGTTGTAGTGACACTCCTTCTGTTTTGGTCAGCCTTCGCTTCCTGATCTTCAAATCTCTTCACTTCAAAGTTGAGTTGTTGCCATATGGATGGTATTATGCTGTGCTCACGGTCATAGATAAATTGTTAGTAACTATTTCAATTGCTTCTCTTTTGAGAGCATAGTGGTGTTTATTATAGGGTGCTATTTTTCGGGTATTAACGGTATTAAAATTAATAGGGTTAGTTTTATGGGTGGTAGATAGAGCAGTAGAGGATCTATTGAATTTTATGTCGGCGAAGTGTTCTTTTTCGCGATCATTAATGTAACGTTTAGTCATTTTATCATTTTCATGTTTAATTTTGTAAATGCCTGAAGTGTTTTTTGGGTCAATTTGATTAAGATGGTGAAATATTGTTTGGTATAACAATATTTCTCCATTGGCCAAACAATATTTCTCCATCCTTTAGTAATCATGCTTCAATAATTCCCTGTTTATTTGGTAAATATAAGGATCACAAAAACCCGCCTACGCTTAGACCAATTGTTAATAAATCTGAAGGCTTAACTTACTGTTTAGAAAAATATATGAAAAATATCTACCTTTCCCTCCTCCCCCCTTCTGAAAACTCCATAAATTCTAATGAAATCTTCATTAAAAATCTCCACAATATTAATATCAATAACCAAGACTCTTTAGTTAGCTTTGATGTTAAAGATCTTTACCCATCCATCGACATCCCTGAAATCACCAAACTTATTAACCAAACAATTACTGACATTTATGGAAACAATAAAATCAGCAAAACACTTATCCGTGCCAACAATTTTCTACTTAATGAATCGTATTTCTCCTTTTTTGATAAAAATATTTATAAAAGGGCTTCCCAATGGGCTCTCCCATATCGGGAGCAATGGCCAAACTAAAAATGCGTCTTTTTATAACTTAAAGCTACAGAAATGATAAATAAATGCAAATTCTGGAACCGTTACGTCGACGACATATTCACTGTTATTCCCATTAATATTAAACCTACCAACCTTCTCAAAAATCTTAATAACCTTGACAATAAAATAAAATTCACAATTGAAACAGAGACTAATAACACTTTAAATTTCCTCGATGTTCGCATTGTTGAAAATTTAAACAATTTTTTCGATACTACCATGTATAGGAAACCTACTGCTAATAACGAAATTATCAATATAAAATGTAAAACCCCCCTTTCATATAAACATGTCGCACTCCGCTCTTATATAAGCCGTGCTATCCTCATTGGCTTTAACAAAACCTTATTAAAAGACGAAATTAAATTCATTAAGGTAATCGCAAAAAATGCCGGCTATAGTGGAAATCTCGTCGATAAAATTTACAAAAAACGCTTAAAAACTTTAAAATTCCATTAACAATGCACAAAATTCCAAACCACCTTTTACTACCTCGATACCTTTTTGTAACGGTGCAGCACTAAAGATAAAGAACGAAGCTAAAAAACTTAATATAAACATACCTATCAAACCCAATAAAAACATATTTCAACGTCTTCGTAACGAAAAAGATCAAATTGACCCAAAAAACACTTCAGGCATTTACAAAATTAATTTTAAACATGAAAATGATAAAAGAGGCTGTTACATTGGCATGACTAAACGTTACATTAATGATCGCGAAAAAGAACACTTTGCCGACATAAAATTCAATAGATCCTCTACTGCTGTATCTACCACCCATAAAACTAACCCTATTAATTTTAATACCATTAACACCCGAAAAATAGCACCCTATAATAACCACCACTATGCTCTCAAAAGAGAAGCAATTGAAATAGTTACTAACAATTTATCTATTAATGACCGTGAGCACAGCATAATACCATCCATATGGCAACAACTGATTAAAAAAAATACCAATTTTGAAGTGAAGAGATTTGAAGATCAGGAAGCGAAGGCTGACCAAAACAGAAGGAGTGTCACTATAACGCACTGAAGATGGGCGCGAGAGCGTCCAAAATATATTTGGTTTTTTAAATAAGCCGTAAGTGCACTTATTATAAATGATATTTTTTAGGTATATGTTTTAAGTAAGTGTAAGTAAAAGATATTTTAAATTATGTATATATATATATATATATAAGAAATAGGTAAATAAATGTTTTTTTAATTAGATGTGAGAACTAAAAATATAACTTATATTATCAGATGTGCTGGATTCGATCCCATCCCACACTCTTCGACATAGCCATTCCTTCCGTGTTTTTCTCTGAAACTTGCGTAAATACAGGCTACGACCCCTTAGATTAGAAAGACAAGGAATTCTACCTGTAGCATACTTGCCAACCAATTTTAATAAAAAAAAGGGAAGATCGTTGTTGAAAAACCAGAAGATTTCATAAAAAAAGGGAAGATTTTTTTTTTTCTCTCTCTCTGACGTAATAAACAATACAGTTTTACAATTTCAATATTTAGAAGCAAATTATAAAAACGTTTTACTATAGATTGATTATACTAAATATATAAAAGTTTTAAATGAAGTTATTCCTCTTCAACATATAAATGTCTACAAAACAGAATCTGTAAGAAATTTATCTAATAATAGACAAAAAACTTAGTTAAGTTAAAGTATAACTAATATTTTAAATAAATAGAATATGATTTTTGTGTATGTACATTAATCATACATATAAAAAAAAGTAGCAGTAGCTCATTATCAGTTTCAAATGTGCATAAAACCAACTGAGTATTAATTTTCTTAAGTTGATTTGGAAAAAATTTTCCTACCTGAAAAAATTATTATTCATTTTTTCCCATGTTTAACATTTGGTATAAATATGACATACAAATATTTAATTTAATTGAGGAAAAATACACAGATTCATTAAATTAAGCAATAAAGATCTAAAAATAATTACATACGTGAGAAATATTGAGCACTTCCATTGCTTTATTGTTTCTAGAATTGATCATTGACCACAATCCGGGGAAAGGGGGGGGAGGGGGAATACAAAAATAATTACAGAGTAAGAAATATTAAACTCTTTCAACTCTACTTCTAGAATCTAATGAAAAAAGTTTAAAATTAATATTATCATTCATGTTGCAGATGGATAAAAATTAGGAAACAAAAGACTTCTGCAGAACATTTGATTGCTGATCACTAGTTGGAGATAAATGAAAGGGGGGGGGAATAATTACATCAGCAAGAAATATTTAACAATTCTATTTCTTTACATGCTCTAGAATCTCATAAAGCAAGTTTGAAATGAATATTCACATTTATGTTATGGATGGAAAAAGATTGGGAATCAGGAGTTTTCATAGAATATTTGGGTTTTCTTTTTAAAATGAACGATGTCCGCGACTTTTTTAAAAATGGAAGATTTCATCATTTGTCCGGAAGATACGTTAAAAAACCGGAAGTCTTCCGGGAAAACCGGAAAAGTTGGCAAGTATGCTGTAGGCCTAGGACCTTAACGTAGTCAATTGGCCTTAAAACCTACAACCAACCAACCTTAAAAAAGTATCGCTGGAAAATGTTTAAATCATTATATCTAGAAGATTTCTCAAACTAAAAAATCCTTATTTAAAATTTTAAAGTTAGATCTCTTATTTACATTTTTTACCCCTATAACCCAATTTTACAAAATGAGGCAAAGTCCAAAATCCCTTCACTACGATTTAGAAAATTTTCAGGAATTCTAACGTGATTCTGAAAATAAAAGTAATTGCAATGGAATTTAAAAACAAATCATTTAATGGAACACCACTGCGTTTTTGGAATTACATATCATTTCTTTTAAAACACATATTTTGATATTATAAGAGATGTGAATGAAAAGGTGTCAGTGAGTAAATGTTATATATTATTTTATGTTGAAAAAAACGTTTATACTGCAAATATATATAGAAGAAAAAAGCAAATTCAAATAAGAAAAATCTACGTATATTTTAATTAATAGCGTCACTGAAAATTAGATATCATTATTTTTAAGACCCGTATTTCTAATTCTTATAGCCATAAAGTACAGTGCTGCGCCACAAACTTTTAACCCATTAAGGTTTTTTTTGTATTGATTTAAAATACAATAAACTTTGCACAGCCCTTTCAAGAAACCATTTCACTAACCCCATTAACCTCAATACATTAACAACTAACAAAATAGCCCCTATAACTCCCATCATTATGCCTTAAAACATGAAGCCTTGGAAATACAAACAACAAATAGTGCAATTAACGACAGAGAGAAGAGCATCATCCCCCCCTGAATGGCAGCCACTAATGAATGAAGTGAAGCGAAAAGAGGAGAGAATTAACGAATGATCGACCGACAAATGAGCAAGAATAAGGTCAGTAGGCATCATGTTTTTCTGAAGATGGCTACAATTGTATGCCGAAATACATAATCAATCATGTTGCTAAATAAAAGGATTAAATGTAAGGTAAATTTTTTCAAAAGTTGATTAAATATGATCCTTTATTTGTAACTAAATGTGAATTCCATCATTTGTTCTTATGTATTAGGGATTAAGCAACTGCAACTTTTTCTCTGTTGAAAATAAAAAATGCGCTCTTCCCACCTGATGTCAGAGGTCAGGTGGTCTCAACTATATCTCAGAGGTCAGAGATATAGTTGTTTTAAACCAAGTGTAGACGAAATCTTCTATATTTATCTATAGCGATTGCTGAAATAACACTTTTTTTATACTTATTTTTGATCAATCCAATTTAATATGTCCCACCAGTGGCTGAGCAGTCCTCTGCTCAAAGCTAGTAAATGGGGAGAGCCGGGTAAAATCCCAGATTGTGCTCATCGACCTAGCTGCTCAGAGTTTTCTGTGATTTTTTCCAAAACTTGAATAAATACTTGCTAGGATCCCTTAAAAAGACCCCACATAGGGCATTCTATCTACAGGCCTAGGACCCTAGCATAGTCAAATGCTTTAAATCCTACAACTACAACCAACCGATTTAATCTGTGTTTATATATATATATATATATATATATATATATATACATCATCATTTTTTATTCCATTTTATATCATTATTCATCTTCTTTTTGTTGTATACATTTACAGTCACCATTTAGTTTGCGTTTGTTATCAATATTGATGGAGAACATGTTAAGTACTTTGATTTTTGGTACTTAAATTATTAACAGTGCAGCATCGTACAGTGTAAAGCCATTTTGGCCAGTAGCTAAGTTAATTAACTTGTAACACCTTCATGTGATTAAATTTAACTGAAAATATTTTAATTTAATTTCAAGTTATACTTCATAAACATTCTACAAGAACAAGTTTACTACTAGATCAGTTAATTTAACAGTTACACTACAACATACAGAAATTGATTCTTACATAACATGTCAAAATAAACATAAAGTGTTTTTGAAAAAATTATTAAACTTACAAATACAATTATTCTACTATTTACAAATGTACAATATTACTTTTATATTATATTATATTGTATTAATACTTTTGTACTTAAGAACAATTAACTGAATTCGATTCTTTGTTATTCCTACATCACGTGATTTAGTAGACGAAACTGGGAAGAGCCCATTATCAAGAATTATAACACTTAAATTGCAGAATACTTCAGTTTAGATTGTAGTATTATTAATATAAAATTAGATAAGAAATTTCTAAAAAGATTGGTGAAAAACAACTTTATAAATGAACACAAAATTCATGCAGAGATATATATTTCCGTAAAGTTGAGTACTTGCACTCATGCACTAATTGACTCAATGCAGTAAAATCTACTGGGAAGGGATCTGACTCAAAATTTGGTCAGATCATTGATAAATTAGTGTGTGTGTTTGCGTGTGTGTGGTAGCATGTTGAGACAGAGTTTTTAGGACATTAACGGCCCTCTTCACTCACCGTCGCTGGAAGCCCGAGCCAATGTTATTCAATGGGGAAATTTTCTTTACAAATAAGTTATTAACTAATACATATTTTTAAATTCTGTTTTCACATTCAGAAATTTCCCAACTGTCAAATTGACGGACCTTTTTTAAAAATGTAATTTTTTAATTTTTAATATTTTATTTCGAAATTGCAAAATGAAAAAAATTCACTTATTGAAAATTCGTATTTTGCAGCTTCAAAATAAAATATAAAAAATTAAAAAAATAATATTTTAGAAAAGGTGCATCAATTTAACAGCTGGGAACTTTCAGAATGTGAAAACAGAATTTAAAAATATGTATTAGTTAATAAGTTATTTGTAAAGAAAAATTTCCCATTGAATAACATTAGTTTCGGCTTCCGGTGGCGGTGAGTGAAGAGGGGCCCTTAAGGCAGCCAAAAGGGGTTTCACTTCCATTTGCATAGCGCTGCCTCTAATGCAAGCAGATCTTTAAAGATTTGCGAGAGGACTTCTAGCAACTATACCAAAAAAGTAGTTTGATTTTCAGCCATCATGTCATTTATTTACTCCTCTTCAAATCAGGTGTCCAAGAAGTTTTATTTCATTTTACATCGTCACATGGATAAAGTTTATGTAGAATCACAATAGTAGTATGGAAGTATTACTTCTACTCTTCCAATACTGATAAGTTTCGATTGAGAAGATTTTTCTCAATCGAAACTTATCAGTATCGGAAAAGTACCTTTACGTGCTTATACCTTTTGCTAAATGATGCATTTGTTAGAGTAGTTGTTGCCGTTTGAAACAAATGTTTATGTGGCGAGGTAATTGGGAACAGGGGTAAGGAATTGAGTGTTCATTCTTGAAATTGTAAATTTAATGAGACTGAAAGTACAGAGTAGGGGCAAATATTTAAAAAATTTAAAATGAAGCCAAAGCTTTGAAAAACACATTTAAGAGATTTTTCGGATTCTCAAGAATCGATTGTGCATACTTTCAAAGCTGAAAAATTAATAGGGGTGATTAGACAGGTATTTAAATTTTTTAAAATGAATTTAGGGTCTTAAAAAACCATGTTTACTTGTGGAGGAGAAATGGGGATATTTAAAAATACAGCTAAGGGGATTAAAAAAAAAAAAAAATCTGTTAGTAGGTTTTACTTTTGGGTGAGGACTCAACTGTGTGTATTTCAAAGCTATAAATCAAATGAAGGGGACGGAGATAGGTAACAGATATTTTTAAATGAGGACTTAAAAACACATTTTTTATTTAGGTTTTCCAGAGCTGGGAATAGATTGCATATATTTCAATAAAATTTAAAAGGGTGTTGTCACGATTAGTGGGGACCCACAATGAAGATTCATGTGCAAATACTTTCCTTTCTGGCACTTAGGTAAGGCACTACCTCAGGTGGGGACCTGTTCTCAGCATGGTTGTGGTGTGGGCAGAGACTCAAACTGAAAAAAATTTGACCAATTTCAATAGAATTTTTTTTTTTTTTTTTTTTTTCTTAAGATTTATATTAAGTGATATGGCATTTTGAGAATCCATTTAAATATAATGACTAACAAAAAGTGTATAAAGCCCACTAGTATATACATATATAAAGAGAAATATTAGAAAAACAAAATATTGAAATTTTCTAATAATAGGATGCAACTTTTTTTTTCTTCATGTAAAAATTTCATTTTTAAGCTTAGATTTCATCTCATTTGATCTTTTCAACAAATTTGTTCAAATAACTTTTGATTCATAGTTCAGATAAATGACTGAAATTTTGAAACAGTTTTGTACAGTGGTTTTTTTTTTTTTTGTGTGTGTGTGTGTGTAATTAGAAATATGAATAAATTTGCATAAATAAAATTTTAATGTTACATTTAATTTAAAAATTTAACATTATTTCAAATAATTTACATTTTAGGTCTGATTCATTTCATTTGTTTGTGGAAACTTGTTTGCAAAAACATCCTACAGATAGGCCTACAGCATCTAGATTGTTGCAGGTAAATATATCCTTTTTATTCAGTAGAAGTCTGGTATGCATTTTTTACATATTGCAGCTTTGATATTTTGTTATGGTAGTTATGTCTCCCAAAGAAGCCAAGTAATTTTTATTTATTATACTGAGGTCCATTTATAATCCATTTTAAGTCCATTAATCCAAATAAAAATTTATATTTAGAAATTTTTTTTATTGATGAATTCATCAACCGTGAATATTCATTTTAAGTACATTGGAGTGTAAAGGTTGATATATTTTTATTTACCAACTATGTGAAAAATACCAGAGCCGGGAATCGAATTGTCTCACCTGTTATATCTGCGTTTGCAGACTCGGTGACTTCGCCAACGAATATTATGTGAAGAATGCCTAGCTGGTTGTCAGCCAGGGTAGCTCAGTGGTAGAGCATCTGTGCGTTAAGCGGAAGTGCCCGGGTTCGATTCCCGGCTCTGGTATTTTTCACATAGTTGGTAAATAAAAATATATCAACCTTTACACTTCAATGTACTTAAAATAAAAATTTATATCTAAAGGTAATTTCACAGGATTTCACTTCATCCCGGGTTATGCGGTATCATGAAAATGATATTTATAATAACATAATAACACATTTATACATTTTCAATTTCAAAAGTTTTGTTTCAGGCATACAACAAAAAATCACTAGATGGGAGAGCGTTATTAGTTTATTTGTTATAATTGGAAATATTTCTATTTGCAATTTGCAGATAATATAATTCACAATTTGAATTCAAAACTTTCAATTTTTCATGTACAGAATCATTCATGTATAGCAATCTCCAAATGGAGCCAAGACACATTTTTATATTTTCACATTCAGTAACAAAAGCGCACACATTAATCAAGACAGACAAAAACTAAAATAAAAAGATTTCAGAGAGAGAGTTCTTCTATTTGGCAAAGAGCCAAACTTCTTAGAGCAGGGGGAGGGGGGAATATCAAACCGAAAGTAGTAAATCTACATTCAAACAATATGAAAAAAAATGACGTCTATAAAATAATAATTTTAAAGGTAACGAAGAGATAAACAAAGTGAGAAAATTTTGCACGGTGAAATGATGAAATGAATTATTTAAAGTGAGAAATAAATAAAATGAAACGATTATTTTTCAACGGGCGTCTTAGTCGCCCTACAACAAACTAGTATTTACATATTTATTTATTTATTTTTATATACCAAACACTACACTAATTTATAATGCAAATATACGAGCTGCTGTGTGTGACTGTACTTGCACGCTGTCCAGCAGAAATATTTGATTAATTTAAATTAATATTCAAATAAATAAATAAAAATAAGAATACGTTTAAATGGAAATATATATAACCATAAAAATATTAGTTGTCTAAAATGCGGCATAAATAGTGCTCATAGCATATTGTTATAAGGGATTAATTCTTTGCCCCGCATCATTAGCACTGTTGCAATGAAAGCAGTTTTACAGGCGAAGTGAAAATAAAAGGGCAGTTCATTCATTCACTTTCAGTAGGGTCCGCCTTGGCGACAAACATGGTGAGTGAGTGACCAAATTTGAAGAGAGAGCAATCAAGTTTGATGGAAAGTGGTACTTTAGAATTCCTCAAGTTTCAAAGATCTCCGACACACAGGAGCACAGATCTCGAACTTTCCATGGGATTCTCGATGGAATCATCATAAAAAGGTATAAATAGGAGTGAGTTGGTTTACACGAGACAGTATGTATTCACTGCGAATGAGAGTTATTCAGAGACCTGTTCTGAGTGATTGCACTTTAAGGATTGAGCTCTAAGCGAATGAACATTTTTCTTGAGCTTGCGAAGATTTATGTTCTGGAGTATTTGATGTTATTTGCTTCACTCCTGTAAACATGTGACTGTTTTTCAGAATATACCAGAACATTCATCGAATAGTGACTTTTGCTATATGAGTAACAGCTTCAACTGTTTCCAGAATAGACGAATAATAAGCATTACTATTGGACTGTTTTTGAGAATATTCATTTAAATAATAGTTTTGTTGTATAAATTCGAGAAGCTAAAAAAAATATTTGATATCACCGAGGAGATCCCATATTAAAGCTGTGGCAAAAATAGTGGGCAATTGAGATATATTTACTTAAACATTTCAATTATTCAATTAAAAAGAAATCATTTTAATGTAGCGGCCAGCGAAGCAGGCAAAGCCTGCTAGTTATTAAATATAACCAAAACAATATGAGAACATTTTTCTCAAAGGTAATTTTGGTTTTGTTCTCAAAGCAAAATTATCATGATTTTCAAATAAAGCACATTCAGAACAATTTATATATTCAATAGTATATTCAGAACAACTTAGGTATTATTCAAACATTATTATAAACATATTGCATATAATGTAAACATTATCATTTTTCTTATATTATTTAATTATTGTTATCACTTAATATTGTTAATCTTCAAATAATATTGTTATCTCAAGCAAATAAAAACAAACAAAATTATAAAAATAGTACACAATCCTAATTATTTTTTCTTTAAATTTATTTTTCTCAAGTGATATTTTTATTTTATATCACACACAAAACGAAACTACACTACTGGCCATTAAAATTGCTACACCAAGAAGGAATAATAATAACGGAATGAAATTTGTTGGACACATACATTATAGTAGGAAGAACAATTGATTAAACTTTCAGGAAATTTGGAGTAATATGTACTGAGAAAACAGTACATAAAGCAGTGACCTCTGTGAACAATAACAGTACTTATCTGCCTAGGCATAGAATCGAACAGCAATTGGATGACATGTACGGGTAGAGCACTTCATGAAGTGCTTCATCGTTGAATTGTGGAATCGTGTTAAAACTTCAGGAAGTGCTCTACCCGTACATGTTATCCAATCGCTGTTCGATTCAATGCCTAGGCAGATATGTGCTGTTATTGCTCACAGAGGTTGCTTCTTTATGTACTGTTTTATTAGTATATATTACTCCACATTTTCTGAAATTTTAATCAATTGTTCTTCCTACTATATAGTAAGTGTCCAACAAATTCCGTTCCGTTATTATTATTCCTTCTTGGTGTAGCAATTTTAATGGCCAGTAGTATATAAGTTATGAAAGGCCAACTGTTCTCAGTCTTTCTTCATCAATTTCTATACTTCAAAATCATAGTAATTTATTCATGCTTCACTTTATATAATTAACTCATTTATTTTTAACAGAATGATAATTGTAAAAGTTACCTTTATGTGAACTTGATATTTATAACATTCCGGATTGGAGCCCCCACATGTAAGATCTTGACAAGGTGTCTAGGAGTGGGGTCAATCAGTAGATGGAGATTATACAACGACACATTATTTGAAGACATACAAAACATAAATTACACAAAAAGGCACATAAGAATTACTATATCAGCAGGTATTCACTAGTAACCAACTGCTGATTCCTTTGCTTAACAAACTTCAAGTTCATAGAATTAGAATGTCACAATACAGTATTTAAGACAATAAAAGCACCCATGCGTGCTATAGCAAATAGTGGAATTAAAGTATTGAGCCTTCCATGGCTCTACCCAACTGCTCAGAGCGTTTCATGCTTTAACTGAAAGAAAGTGGCCACATCAGCCTTCACGCTGATGGTCTCACCAGCTCTCTTCACTGTTAGTTGGATAATAACTAACTTTTCCATTTGTCAGCTCGTTCGCTGGTAACATCTGAGGCAGCGCCATCTGTTGACTGGTTGAAGAAATACTTTCCACATATATACTTTTAAAATAATCTGACAAATGTACATAATACTTTTCTGTTATTGAGCTATGAGAATAAGAAATATGTAAAATTTGGAACTGTCTTGATAGTTCTAGATTTATAGATCTTGAGTTTTCTTGTTTATTTGTTTCAAACTGTACAATTATATCTACTCTAGAAGCTGATATATATAATATTGTATAATATTTTCTTTCTTTATTCTGTTTCTTTATTCATTTAATTATATATATTTTTTTCAGCATCCTTTTATTACTAGCCCAAGACCCTCCAGAGTTATTTTGGACCTCATACAGCGTACAAAAGCAGCCGTGCGAGAATTAGACAATTTAAATTATCGTAAAATGAAGAAAATTTTAATGGTTGATTCTCAAGAAAATGAAGTGAGTACAACAGAACCTGAAGAAGATAGTACTGTAAGTATTCATGATAAAATTGTGAAAAGTAGATTAGAAGTTTAAAAAATGGTCTCCCCCTCCCCCCCCCCCCCCATCTATCCATAATTATTTAAATTTTCACACTGAAAAATGCTTTATTGCAAACTTTTTTTTTTTTTTAAGTCTACCTCTAAGGAAATCTTAAAAAAAAAAAAAAAAAAAAAAAAAATAAGGTATTGATTAAAATATAATGTTTGTCAGCTCTAGAAGTATGTTGTCATGTAGTTTCTAAAATAGAGTTAGAAAAGAAAAAAAAAATTATTATTATTATTATTTTTTTTTTCAAAAATTTCAACAAATTTTAACAAAAAAAAAAAAAAAAAAAAAGACAGATTTTAGAAAGATTATATTTAATTAAGGGGACTCTCTATCTATCGTCTCTGAAAGCCGAAGCCAGTGTTATTCTATATGAAATTTTGCCCCATTATAATTCATTGACTAATACATGTTTTTAAACTCCGTTTTAACTTTTCAAAAATTCATAACTATTAAACAATTTATCGCATTCTAAAAATTGATATTTTTATTTTTTAAATTTCATTTTTAAGCTCAAAAATTAAAAATTTCATTGTGAAAATTTGCATTTTATAACCTCAAAATAAAATAATTAAAAATTAAAAAAAAAAAAAATCTTTTTTAGATAGCGATAAATTGTTTAATAGCTGGGAAGTTTCTGAATGTGAAAATGGAATTTAAAAATATATATTAGTTAATAAGTTATAATGGTGCAAAATTCTCCATAGAATAACATTGGCTCTGGCTTCTGGGGACGATAAGTGGAGAGGCCTCTTAAACACATTTTTCACACAGATTTAGGCAACATTTGTAACTATCACTCTCATCAGATAGTGTGGCTGACGAAAGTCCAGTCTAGAAGGTGAAATCACACGGTTATTGAAGCAAAATAAAAATTACTTATTATTATTATTATTTGTTTTTCAGATCGTAAAAAAAAAAAAAAATTATATATATATATATATATATATATATAATCAACTCTTAATATTACCTTTCATTTAATCCTTTTTCAGCAGCATGGTTGTTTATATATTTCAGCATAATGATCATAGCCATCTTCAGAAAACCATGCTGCCTACTGATCACTGTCTTGCTTGTTGTTGGTCGATCACTCGTTGATTTTCTCCTTCCTTCACTTCATTCACCAGTGGTTGCCATTCAGTAGAGATGATGCTGTGCTCAAGTGCTGTGGAAAGTTTATTGTATTTTAAATCTGTGAGATGTTCAGTTTCGCGATCTTTTATTTTTCTTTTTGTCATTCCAATACAACACGCTTCCTCATTGTTTTCAATTTTAAAGTTCATTTTGTAGATTCCAGATGTGTCTAAAGTTAATTAAGTCTTTTTCATTTTTTATCTTTTGAAAAATGTTTTCCTTCGGTTTAATGGAAATATTAATTTCTGCTTTAGAACCTTCATATTTAATTTTATTAGCTGCATTGTTACAAAAGGGAATGGAGGAGGTAAAATTGAATTTAGTTTTTTGAGCACTGCTAATGAAGTTTAGAGATTTTAGACGAGTTTTTAAATTTTTTGGAGTAGTAATCTACTGTAACCAGCATTTTGGGTGATGTCTTTAATAAATTTAATTTCGTTATTGAGTTTTTTATTTGAGTAAATAAGGATGGCACAGTTTATGTAGGAGCAAAGTGCGGCGAGTTTGTGAGGTAGTGGGATTTTGTATTTTTTATTAATTATTTCATTATTATTAGTTGATTTTTGGAAGACCATTGTATCCTGTTTCGGTTTTTTATTCAAAATAGGACTCTCCGACTTCAATGCACTTTTTACAGTGATTTATTAATGAACCGAACGCCTGTTGTAAATCACTTTGTGGAATGGCCTGCAAAGCACACGTCAAAGCTGCTTGTATGGTCGAAATATCCTTAAAATAACACCATTTTAACTTCATTTTAAGTTTTGGGAATAAGGAAGAGTCACACACAGAGCCTGATTATCGTAAGGGCAAACGGGGCAGTTGCCCCAGTCCCCCACTTTAAGGGGCCCCCTCAAATCATACTTTTGGAAAATATTATTTTAAAGATATGATTTTTAAAAGTTTGTGCTTTATTCCAGAAGGTAAATAAAAGTTCTAAGGTGAGCAATATCAGCCATCTGCCGCAGAACAATTCAGCATGTGAGAGAAATAAAAAAGTAACTGCTACTGATTTTGCTACAGTAAATTTCGTTTTATACATCCAAAAGTGAATCAAGGATTAAGGGTCTTGCAAATTTGAAGGAGTTAAATGTATTCATAAACATAAATAAACTTCGAATACCGTTTCGCTGGTGAAAAAGCTAGGGCCACCCCATGCAAAACTAGTCCGGTAAGTCAACATAAAGAATAAAGGCTGTATGTTTTTTTTAAATTTAATATAAATAGTTTTACTTCATGGTTTTAGTTTATTGTAAAGTATAAATAATATCTTTTATTTATTAAAACAACATTTTTACATATTAAATTATAAGTATAAATATGGGTTTTTGACATGCTGTTAAACCTTCAAAAATTATCCCATGTCAAAAACTTACGAACCCTGGATATTATAATTATACATTAACTGTGTAAAAATTAAGTATTTTTATATTTAAGTAAAAAGAAAAATTTCGTTGAGAAATAGAGAGAGACCTCTAAATGAGAATCTGCCCTGGGGCCCCCTCTGAGGTTAGTCGGGCTCTGGTTACACGATGCTAAATCAGGTGAATACTGTGAATGGCTCAACACACAGATATTTTTTCCAAAATTCGACGAACAATAAGGGAGGTGTGACTGGGTGCATTCTCATGTAACAAACACCAGCTGCTTTCAGTCCGATAGTCTGGACAAATGTGATGAAGTCTGACCATCAAACACTTTGAAACAGATAAGTAGTATTCACTGTAATTGTTTGTCTAGTTGGGAGAAATTCTTTGTGGATAATACCTTTACTGTTGAAGAATGTAATGAGCATGGGTTTTATTTTGGATGGAGCTTTCCTTGTTTTTTTATCTTGTGGTGAATTTTGTGACTTTCATTCTGCACTTTGTCGCTTTGTTTCAGGATCATATTGGAAACACCACATTTCATCACCTGTAACAATGGACTTCAAGAAGTTTTGATCATTTTCAGAGGCTGAAATGATGTCTCTGCAATGTGTACTTCTCATTGCTTTTTGTTCAGGGGTTAAAGTGTGTGGAACAAATTTAGCACACACTTTTGTTTTGCCCAAATCTTCATGCAGGATGGTTCAAATTGTTTCTTTGTTGATGTTTAAAGAGTCTTCCCCCATTCTCAATGTCGCACAGCGATTGTTTGTTACGAAGTTTTGTACTTTCTCAATAACTTCAGATGTCTTAGATGAAATTGGTCTTCCACAATACTGATCATCTTCATCTTCCTTCCAAAAAATGTTTATTCCACACAAAAACATTTGATCTACTTAAACAACAGTCACCGTAAACTTGTTTCATGATATGGTATGTTTCCGAAGCACTTTTGCCAAGTTTTACGTTAAATTTAATTACAGCTCTTTGTTCCATCTTAAAAAATCAACATGAAAAAAATTCACTTCTGCAATGAACGCTCGCCTTCTCTCAGCTACTTAAGGAAATGCACACAACTTGTTGGCAGTGTGCCAGCAGGCAATGGACTTTTATGACTCATGCACATTTACACTCACAGCACCTTTACAACCTGCGCTCTGGGATGAGTCTTAAAACTTATTTGATGTACTGTGTATTTGACAAAAGACTAAATACTTTTTTTTAAATGTTTAACCTACTTAATAAAAATTAGGGATAAATTTTGAAATTGATTAATTAGTTTTTGAAAATAATAATAATAATAATAACTGCATGTTTGTGTAAAAATTTGCAAAAAGAGGATTTTTGTTACGCTTTTACTTTTAATATATATATTTTTTCTTTTAAAGATATCACAGAAATCTGTCCCTAATTCTTTTAAGTTTGTTTTATTAAACATCCATAAAAAATACTAAGCCTTTTCTTAAATATCTGTAGAAGTTTTAGCATTTTAAAGATCATGAAAAAATGCAATTTAAAGATTTCAAATTTGTGAAAATATATTAAAAAATATAAGAATTGTTGCTTGAATATATATTTTATTAAACCAGCGTGCGAAATTTCCACTCACCAACTTGTTATTGGCGAGTGGAATTTTTACTATGGCGAGTAAAAATTTGGCCTAGTTGTAAATAGAATTCTTACACGATATGGTGACAGAAAACATTCTTTTTATAGATTCCATCTTATAACCTCATATTTAACCTCTCCTTTTTAGATTCTCTGAGAACTGAGTCTGTGTGTGCGCTGCCCGAGATCACCGCTGCCTGGGAAAGGAAAAATGCTTAGTGCATACATAAAAGTTTTGATCTCTTCGGCAGTTTCGTTTCTCCCACTGTTACTTCTCCGAGCCGAGTGAGAATAGACGAGCAGAAACCTTTTTGCCCCGTCGCCCACTATCCAAATGAAGAGATATGCGAAAGTTTGCTTATGCGATATTGTCACATGAAAATGAGCCCGAGCCATTTTAAAGATACTGCCTATATTTATTTTGTTGAGTAATGATCAAAAAACAGTTAATATTTCCCAGTATTTTACTGGAACACCAATGATTTGCACTTGTAATGTTTTGTAAGCAACAATTTTATTGAAAAAGTTATTCCGAAATGGCTATTTCAAATTACAACAGTGAACAAATTATACACATTGACATTCCGTCTGATTACAAAAATAAAATGGACAAAAAAGACATTTCTAATATAAAAAGTTAAGTAAATAAATAGATAAATAAGGAAGCTTAATTTTTCATAATAAAAAGATTTTCACAGGCTATTGTTTAACAAAGAATTTTTTTCTTCTTCTTTTTTTCTTTAATGACTCTTTGCATTTATGTTATTAGACATTTTAATCTTTTTCAAATCTCAAATACAATAAATTATAATGGTTTTTAATTTTAGATGATTATGAAACATGTTGATATATGGCACACTTTTAGTATATGTAATTTTAGATGTATTTGTAAAATCCTTTCAAATAGTTAGGAAAAATAAAAAACCCAAAATGCATAAAAAAGAAAAAAAGTGACAACCCTATTTTGTGACGAGTAAAACTTTTTTTTTGGTGAGTGTAATCTGAGTTGAAATTTCAGGCCCTGTATACAATCCTAATATAGTTCTTTTTTTTTTTTTTTTTTTTTATATATATATATTAAATGGAAATAGAAGCTTTTATAATGAAACCTTCAGTGGTGCCAACTCAAAAATGCCAAGTCCCCTTAGAAGGAAATATGAAACTTTTGTATATGATGTTTTTTCATATAAACCTTTAGTGGGGCCAATAGATAAATATTTAAATTTAAATTTTTAAATCAGAGCATATTTAATTATATTTTAAAAAATACCTTTTATAAAGCTCTGTTATTTGGTTGTATTACTTTCAGAGCGTATCTGCCCTTTCCTCAGCAACCATTTAGGAAAGGGCAGATAGTTAAGTTAGGGAAGAGTCAACAAAGAGGAGATCTGGATTCAGTTTCGACTACAGCGGACCACAAAATGATTGCTGAGGAAAGGGGGGATCCGCCCTGAAAGTACTACAACCAAATAACAGAGTTTTATAAAAGGTATTTTTTAAATATAAATAGATAAGTGTTTAATATTCCAAGCTCATCACGTATAGCTGTTTCATAAGGATGCACAAAAAAATTTGGATACATTATGCTCCATTAAAGGACATACAGCTTGGGGCAAAATACAAAAATACCCTATTACGATTTTCATTTCTCTTATTTAAATTTATTCTGAACAAACATTAATTACTAAATGTTCAGAAAGTTGAATGGTGTCACTCCATATTTTTATGTATATAGAAGAGATTCATTATGATGCAAGGACTAATTTTTTTAGACAGAAAAAGAAAAAGCCACCATTTTGCAGTAGATCACCTTGTCTGGCAACATCAAGTAAATACAAAGGCTTCTTGTCCAATATTAAGACTTGTTTAAAACAGAATTTAAATTTATGAATTGCATGAGAGAATAACATTTAATTTGGTTTGTTACTCGGATAACATTATCACTGATATTCACCTTGTTTATAAGTCACCAAAATGCACCAAATAGCATGGCAATCCTCAAATAAAAAAGTACTTTTTTTAAAAGCATTTTTATGTATGAAATTTATTATAAATTTACAATTAAGAAATAATGAAAATGTCAGTCAGTCTTTTATTTCTAAAATACATGTGCATATGTTTTCTAGGAAGATGATCAGATTGGTGGTGACAGTAGTAAAAGCAACAGCATTACTAGTACCCACAGTCAACAGAGTGAAAATGTTAGTGCTGGTAGTCAGAGTAGTAGTACAAGCAGTCTTCCACCTGCCTCAGAAACAGATTCTACATATAATTATCCTGCTCCCTTCCGTGAGCGGGGTATTAGAGTTAGTCCATCAGTAAGTCTTAAAACTTTGTATTTATATTTGTTTAACAAAACCTGTTTTGGTGATAAACTGCTTGTTATCTGCATATACTTTTTTATTGAGTCAAATTGCAAAAAAAAAAATTAACAAGAACTTATTTCATTATCACATGAACTTATTTCATTATCACATCATCTTTCTCTATCTTTCTCTATCTTATTCTTTTGCTCTCTATTATATCATCTTTTCAGTTTGTTTGTGGAATCAGTCCTCCTATCATTAAAAGATATACTTAATATATGGTAATTCTTAGTAATTCTTGCTAATTCTTATTCTAAATTTTGAAGAAAATTTTCAGTTATATTTTTAAAATTAACTATTTGACATTTGATAGTGAAATAAATTAGTTTGACTCTCTTTAAAGATTATTAATGAAATCACTTAATAAAACCAACATTCTAACCTAAACTTCTTTAATTGGATATTGTTTTAAATTAATCTGAAACTGGAAGTAAATGAGATTGATGCAATGTTTTAAAGTATAAATGTGATATACTGAATATCAAAATGAGTTTATTCAAGTATAACGTTTTTGTCATATAAAACAAATTCTACAGACTTTTTTGAAAAGGTAAAAGGTAAATCATTTCGTATCTGCAAGTGAAAAGAATAAAAGTAAAATGGGGCAAAAAATAAATAAAATGCTGCCACATAAATACTGCATTATTTTAAACTTTTTAGTAACTAATAGTAACATCTTCAGTTTAACTAATAATAACCTTATTATTAATAACTGAAAAATACATAATTACTATAAACTACTTCAACTTCCCTTCAATAACTTTAATTATCCTTATATAGTTCTCATACCTAAGTTTCACAAATCACCAATTAAATTTTGCACTGTCATTATTGGGTGTAACACTTTATAACAACAGTGCTAATAAAGCTCTACTGGATATTCTAAAACAAATTTACAATTGTACTTGCAAAGTTGATAATTTACACTGTTTTAAAAATAGCTTTCAATTAATTCAATACATTAAATCGCTCAATTCAATAGACAATATTATGACTTTTGACCTTTCAAGAACTTTTCAATAATATTGAGTTATCAGATCTTAGTAATATCATTTACAGTCTTTTTCAAGAATATAAAACTCAAATTAGTCTTCCTCACATCACAATTTTAAAGCAGAAAAATTCAAAACACTTCTTAACTTTGTTATCTATAATAATAAAAGAAGATGCCTGCCTGTCTGTGCATCTATACGTTCAACCCCTACTGAACGCAGAAGTACAAAATTTGACATACGGGTGCTCTGAAGCCATCCCAAGGGGCTTCTGAAAACAGAATTTAAAAATTTTAATTAGTTCCAGAGATATTAATTAAAATGTAGACCTATGTGTAATCAAAAAACCATTCAAAATGTCCAGCGACCATCATTTTCATCCGGAACAGCGTACCTCAAAAGAAAAAGCAGAGAGAGAAAATTTCGTGTTTTTTTGTAAAGCGATCCTGCTTGAACGGTTCAAGATATCGAAAATACACCTGTACCACAAGAAAGAGCATTTATTACCGATTCTTATGGTACAATTTTTTTTTTAAATACAGATTTCTTATATTTTTTTAAAAGGGTTGAAAATTTCTCTTTTTCTCGATCGTCTTTTTTTAAACGTCCTGTACGAAAGAATAACAGACCAATTTCTTAACAACTGGTATATTTGGAAAGGTCATTTAATCCTCTTTCGAACCATATAAACATTTTTACAAAATATGGATTAGCGATCCATATTTTTAGATTTTATGAAACATTGATTTTTCCACAAAACATTTTATAACTCAAAATCGTTTAGAGGTAAATCATTTCTTTTTTTTTTTTTTGTATATAGATCTCGGTTACACAATTCACTTCTCAAAAGATTCAGAGATTTTTTCAAAAACTGAATGAGTTATAAATTTTTTAATTTTAGGCATTAAACCATTGAATACAGCGACCTTCATTCCGTAATGAAATTGTCCTTTGCATTCGTTGCTGTTACCATGACAACCCATTCACAGAGGAAACGATGTCTGGTCAGGAAGAAATAAATCTTTTACCAATTGACATCATGTGGTTTTTCTACTAGGAATAAAAATTGCAAATTTCAAAATGCTTCAATTTTCTTCTAAATTCTTTCAAACTTTCTGTGCGGCATTAACAGCACAGGGGATAGTTGCAGTTCAAATTTCATCAATTTTGGACAAAATTTACATTTTAATTGGAAATTAAATTTTATTGTAATACGTGTATTTTAATTTCTAATTATGATTAAATAATTTTTAATACATCATTCGAAAGATGTTTTAAAGTTCTTTTATATTATCAAAAGTGGAATTCAAGATTTTACCCGATTTACACGTTTTGAGGTGTCCTGAATCGGTTTTCTTTTGTATAAGCTGCTTATCGATACAACAATTAGATTTTTTTTAAATTAACTAAAGTATGAAATTTAGTTGGCAACAGTCAGACGACTGCCTGCGGTGAAAAAGGAAATGGTTGTAATCAATTAAAATATCAAGGCACCAACGAGCAGGACTTTGCTGAAGGCAGAAATTTGAAAGATCATAACATGGTGAGCGAACAGGCTGTTTCAGATATTGAAACTGGAAGAGGGTGCCGCAGGCGCTACTGAGCGGGAATTTACTGAGATTAAATTTTTCAATAAAGCTATTTTCACTATATGTCACTAAGCTGTTGTAACGGCACCACAGAGCGGGAATTTCGTAAAGTCGAATTTTTCAAGGAATGTGAACCAGCTGGTCGCCAAAGGTGGCTAGTCTATAATAATAAAGGAAAATGTCTGTCTGTCACTTTGTCTGAGCATCTATACGTTCAGCCCCTATCGAACGCAGAACTGCAAAACTTGTCATATGAGTGCTCAGAAGCCTGCCCGAGTGCATAGTGAAAAAAGAATTTAAAATTTTTAATTAGTTCCGGAGATATTAATTAAAATGTCGACCAGTGTCTAATTAAAAAGCAAGCTGATCGTATTTTCCGCCCTCCAAGTAGAATTTAGCCCGTTCTTCAAAAGAAGAAACAAAGAGAGAAAATTCTGTGCAATTTTGTAAAGTCATCCCAGCTTAGCAGTTGCAGATATTGAAAATACACCTATACCACGAGAAAGAGCATTTATTACAGATTCTTACGGTACAAATTTTTTTGAAAAATACAGTATTTTTATATTTAAAAAAAAAAAGTTTTAAAAAGGGTCCAAAAGTTCTCTTTTTCTCGATCATCATTTTTGAATCGTCCTGTATGACAGAGTAACTGTTCCATTTCTTAACAACGGGTGTATTTAAAAAGGTCATTTAATTCTCTTCGGAACCATATGAACATTTTAACAAAATACAGATTAGCGATCCATATTATTTTAGATTTTACGAAATATCAATTTTTTCACAAAACATTTTATAACTCAAAATCTTTTTGAGATAAATCATTTCTTTTTATTTTTTTTTTTTTTTTGTACATAGACCTGGATTAGACGAATCATATTTCAAAAGATTGAGAGATTTTTTTAAAAACTGAATCTGTTATGAATTTTTAAATTTTCTGCATGCCTGCAGTTTTTGATGACATTCTGAATCCGCGTTTGCGTTCGAACAACAGTGGAAACTCAAATTACATTTTAATTGGAAATTAAATTTTATTGTAATACGTGTATTTTAATTTCTAATTATGATTAAATAATTTTTAATACATCATTCGAAAGATGTTTTAAAGTTCTTTTATATTATCAAAAGTGGAATTCAAGATTTTACCCGATTTACACGTTTTGAGGTGTCCTGAATCGGTTTTCTTTTGTATAAGCTGCTTATCGATACAACAATTAGATTTTTTTTAAATTAACTAAAGTATGAAATTTAGTTGGCAACAGTCAGACGACTGCCTGCGGTGAAAAAGGAAATGGTCTACTTTTGAAATATCATCTGCAAACTTAAAAGACAGATGATATTTCAAAAGTAGAGCAAAAGAAAAAGATCTTTTTCTGATCGAGGTCACATGTTTTTGGACTGCGATTAAAAATTAAAAATTTCAAAATTCTTCAATTTTCTTTTGTCGCACACAAAACTTACTATACAGAGTTTTTCATCACAAGACAAAGTTGTAGTTCAAATTTCATCGATTTCGGAGAATAAACAAAAAATTTACATTTTAATTGCAAATTAAATTTTATTGTAATACGCATATTTCAAATTCTAATTATGATTAAATTATTTTTAATTAATACATCATTCAAAAGATATTTTAAAGTTCTTTTATATTATCGAAAGTGGAATTCGAGATTTCACCTTATTTACACATTTTGAGGTGTCCTGATTAGTTTTTCTTTTGTATCTCAGCTACTAATTAAAATAATTTCATAAGTAATACATCATTTGAAAGCTTTGTTGATTTAGAATAGAACAGTAGATTACAGAAATTTCTACCACCAGATGGCGCTGTAATATTTTAAAATTTCAATATTTTAAATTCTAATGAGTGAGGAAGGTGCTGTAAGTTCTAAAACGGGGATAAGGCCCCGCAGGCGCTACCGAGCAAGACTTTGCTAAAGTCAGAAATTTGAAAGATCACAACTTGGTGAGTGAACAGGCTGTTTCAGATATTGAAACTGGAAGAGGGTGCCGCAGGTGCTACCGAGCAGAAATTTACTGCGATTAAATTTTTCAATAAAGCTATTTTCAGTATATGTCAATAAGCTGTTGTAAGACCTGAAACTGGAAAAAGGTGCCACAGGCACCACCGGGCGGGAGTTTCGTAAAGTCGGATTTTTCAAGGATCTCGAACCAGCTGGTCACCGAAGGCAGCTAGTCCATAATAATTATATCTTCCACAACAACAATATCTATTTGCAGTAAGTAGGAATCCCACAAGGAGGTAGTATCTTCAGTATTTTGGCAGATCTCTATCTTTATTATTATGAAAAGCAATTTTGCCATGATGATGTTCATTTTATCATTACATAGATAATATTACTGTATTTTATCTCAACAAGAACTCACAAAACGACTTTTCCTTAAATTATCCACCTAATTTAAAGCTATCTCAAAATACTCTAACTAATCAATCAATTAACTTTTTAGATCTTAAAATAATCATTGATGGTAATAAAATTTACACATATCTATGACTAATGGCAAGATTTTAGTTTTAAAATAAATTCATTTACACATTTTAATTCCTGTCTGAATCTTTCAGTATTTAGAAACATCATCATTAACCATTTATATCGAATTAATAATTTATGCTCTCCGAAGTTTAAAAACAAGAATATTAATGAACTGGTCACAGCCACTGCTAAAATGGGTTTTCCTAAAAACTTTGTATTTTATATCCATAACCATGTCTCTGTCGGTACATTAAAAAAAAAAAAAAAAAAAAAAAAAACGATGTACACTTTATTGTATATTAACAAAAAAATTATAAAATAATAAAAGACAAAAAAAGTGGCGGTTGGGTGGGCAGATGTTTGATTACGGAGGTGGGGTGGTGTTGTAAAGTTGGATGGTTGGGTGGGATTGTGAAATTAATATAAAAAAAAAGCAGAAGCTTGTTGCATTTACTTTGTAATTACTATGCAAACTTTCTTTTTCCATTAAAATTTCAGCTTCTTCTTTTTTGAGTTGTCAACTATTCTTAAAATTCTAATCATGCTATTAAACACATTGTAATCAATCAGCGAATTTCATTGTTGCTTTGTTGTTTCATTGTTATTCATCTGCTTTGAAATTTTGCTTTTTTAAATCCATATGACTCCTATTCTGGTCTTGGCAGGCTGGGGGAGTGTTGCTGGCATGAAACTAGTTTAACTCCACAGGCAAGTCACAAGTCTTGCTTCCTGCCTATTTATTTACTTTTACATACAAAGTATACTTAGATTTGTCATTTCTAAATTTAAACTCTGCATTGTGCACTTGCAGAAAATTCTTTTGGTGTTGATGAAGGTTATCATAGAAAACATAACAATTTTCTGCCACAGGGAAGGTAAATGCAATAAATAGTAAACACAGTAGGTAAATGGAGTAAATAGTAACATTTTCTTTGATTTTTTTCAGGAGTTATCCTCTTTATATATTTTTCAGTCAGGAGGCTTATTTACTGCAACATAAACTTATCAGATTTTGCATACTGTTTTCCATTTATACGTACTTGAAATACCTTCTCTTGGTAATATGATACATTAATATTTCATTATTTTAAATACTAAATAAAAATAAAAATTGAAATTAATGATTATAAATATAAAAGTTGTGATCAAATTGTTAAACTTCATGTATGTTTATAATTCAAATCAGTATAAAAACAATCCTCTATTTTTTTCTTGTAACTTCAGATATGCTGTCTTCCATTGAAGAAACCAAGTTTTGAAGCTTTTACTATACAGTGCCATTCGTGTACATATTCAATTTTAAGTTTGTGCTCAGTTGAGTTTATTTTCAATTTGTTATTTATATAAACTGTGCAAACCTATAGAAGCTTCATAGTGCTTTATGTGTGGGTTTTTACTAATATTTTCCTCCTTTTTTTTTTAATATTTTTTATGAAGCAAATTATTTAGGACAGGAAGAATTTTTCTGACAAAATATCTACCGTACAAACATCTACTAAACGATTTGGAGCAGGGCTTACTAAATATGGTCGCTGGCACTTGCAACCTAAATTTTATAGCTGGTGACCAATTTTTCAGAAGCATGATGATCCCGATCTATATATATTATTTGAAGTTTTTCTTATTTTGATACACAGTTATTGAAAAAAAAAAAACTATAGGTGAACACTTTTTTTTTTCCCTCATGAACTGCAGCATATACAACAATCACTTCATTTTCCTCCCCAATTTTAGGAGAAAATAAGAGCAAATGAAGCAAAGTGAAGATTCAAGTTTTATAATTTACTATTATTATTAATATTTAATTAAAATTTACTGTAAATATATTCATACAATATTTCAGTATAGGTATTTTTCAATGATTCATCAATATCTTTAAAACAGACGGTTGAATCATAGATTTTTGATAATTTTAAACAAAGTTATAAATTAAAAAAAAAAAAAAAAAAAAAAAATTACCCCCCCCCCCTTTCCCCCAAATAAATAAATCATAGCATTAAAATTGATGAGAAATCATGCTCAAAGACATAATTTATTTGACTGCTTTTCTATATCTGTATATGAACCATTGTGTTAAGTTTTGCCCAATCACAATAACATTTTTCAAATAATATCCCTACTAGCAGGCTACGCCCGCTTCGCTGGCCACTATATTTAAATGAATCTCCAAAAGAATTGGATCATTATTTATTTTTCACATCACATTATAAATAAAAACTAAAATAATTACATTGGAATCGCTTTAGACCTCGCAGGGTACTCGCTGACTACGGCAGCTCTTTTTCTGGCCGCACTGTATCGGGAGCAGGTTCCCACTGCCTTCAGAAATCTCTTTCCTATGTATTTCAATATGGGTATTTATTGATGATAGGTGGGTCTGCCATTATTTAAGAACTACGATTTTAAAGATAACTGTATCTCAGCGTCTATTAAATATTTTAGTTTTTGAACCAAGTATTTTATTGCTCATGCTATTTACACTGTATTACAATTTGATTACAACCAATATAATGAAATAAAATAAAAAGTAAATTTTCTTTTAGAAGGAATTAAATACATAAAAAACAAATAAATACCAATCAGTTTAATCCTTTCTACTATATACTACCATTATTTCCTGACAAATACTGTAAATTAGAAAAAAAAAAAAAAAAAAAAAACTTTTAAAGAAATTAAATTAACAAATGAAAAATAATTGTTGTTATACTAAAAAATTATACATAAACATAACTGTTATAAATACATTTTTAAATTTTAAATTTAATATATTTAATTTTTTCTACTGCATTACCATTTTATTTTCAATAAATATAATAAATTAAAAAGAGAAAAAAGATTCGCCCTCAAATAAATGTATTAAATAAAAAATAAATTGCATAATATAGCCGTTGCTAAGATACGCAGACGATTACAATCGAAGAATAAATTCATGAAAAATGAAACATAAAAGCCAATGTTTAAAATCGAAAAAACATTAATTTAAAAAATTCAAATTCGAAATTCTAAAAAATCTCGATGAGGTGCACATCTGCAGGGTCCCAGGTACCTATATGCCAAATTTGGAAGCTCTGCGATCAGTAGTGTGTAGTGTTGTTCATGTTTAGATAAATGTATTTATTTTCCTGTTGAAAAAAAAAATAAACTCGTATTTATTTATTTTTTTATATATTTTTGGCAACAATTAAATTATGGATTAAATTTAAATGTCTAATTTTTTGCTATTATTAGCTTATTATTATTAATTAAAAGAAAACTAAACAGAAATTCGAAATTCTGACTTTGATGTGCACAATGATCCTTCGGGGGGCACCTTTGTGTTAAATCTCATGACTGTCCGAGCTACCGTTTTCGAGAACAGGGAAATATACAAATATTGCTCACTTAATAGTATAAGATATTCAGATTTAGCGAATACCATATTTCAACTTTTTACTAATATCTGTTTTTGAATTATGCTAATAAGGTAATGCAGATGGCTGCTATTGACCTAATTTTCAGAATCATAAGGATAAATGCAAATCTGCATTTATATTTACAGATGACACATCTTCTATTTAAAATTTGATTATAATCATATAAAACCCACTTGGTTACCTTTTCCTTAAAAAAAAAAAAAAACTACAAAATTTCATTAAAAAATAATTCACTTTCATGCCTTGTTAAATTTCTGAATTTGGATTTGAAAGTATACCCCGTGGCAGAATGTTTTTATGCTTAAACGTAATTGTAAGTAAATCAGTATTATTAATATACTTTCATAACATTCTTGAATAAATTCTACTAAGATCTATCAATATCCTTAAATTCTATGAGCAAATCTTTCTGTGATGGATAGCACCTTTTCTGTGACATTTAAATTCTGCCACAAGGAAACTATAAAGATTCACATATACAGATTTAATTATGTAGATGCTTTAGAAGCTTTGTGAATTTCAAACCCTGCATCTGCAGATTTTTAGATGCTCTTCTGCAAAGTTTGCCAACAAGTGGTCTGCATTTTTTTTTTTTTTTTTTTTTTTTAATCCATTATTAGCAATTACACTGGTTAATCTCAGTTTTAATTACAGATTTTCTCAATTACTCATACTCTCCCAATAGCTTTTGCTTAAAAAAATCCTTCCTAAAAGATTTATATATATATATATAATAATGAATTATTAAACACAGTAAAAGATTTTTTATATATATATATATATATATATATATATTTATACACTACATTACATGTAATTTATTTATAATTTTGAATAATTCCTAAATTAAACAAATTATAAATTAATAAGAAAGTTTAGACGATTTATTATTCAACAATCTAAAAGCTAAATTCCTGTTCAGTATCAAGATCTTGCTTTTGGCTCCCAATGAAAGTGAATATGTTTCACTCACAAGGGAAGTATAAATTAGTAAAATTGCTATTGAAACCAAACCACACTTCAATTAAAGAGCATGGTTGAAAACATTGGGTACCGTACAAATTTGCTGCAACAACTCCCATAGGGGTGCCCTCTGTTCACGCAGTGTAGTGTGAACGGATGGTGCAGTGCTAGCGTGCTTGGCTTCGGATACAGAGGTTGTGGGATCGAGTCCCTGCAAGGGCGTTTTGTATTTAATATTTTTATTTCAAATGAAATATTTATTTTTGACATTTTTAATTAAATTAAATCATTATTTTAAGAGAAAATATTAATTATATTAAAACAAGTTTTTTTTTTTTTTTCCCCAGTGCGGACAATTTAATATATTTTTATTTTTAACCAATTTATATATTTATTTATTAAATTTAAAGAAATTAATAATTTAACGGGAAATACTTTTATATTATATTTAGGTAAGATTTTGTTAATGATTACATTCAGATAAAATTTTGTTAATGATTGTTTTACATAAATTATTAATTACTATTTTTTAACGATGACATTAATAGCAAGAGTTAATCGTCTGCTCTCAATTGTATTATTTATTCAGGCAATTTTTTGCATGAAAAATACTGAATGATGAACAGCTGTTGCTTAACTATTCGACGTCACATTTAAATTTTATTTCAAATATTTCATTAAACAACTGTCAAATTTCGTGGTGTCGGAAGAACTGACAGTAATATTGAAGACAATGACAAATTTCCTCAAAATGATTTTACTAATTTATAATTAATTTACATCTAAAAAAATTCAAAATCTGTGTGAATATGAATTATACAAATCAAGTAATCTCGATGAAAAGCCAAATATTTGACAAAATGTTTGTGATGAACAATAATTGACGGTGAACGAAATTGAAATTCAAATAATTGTGATCAATCTTTTTATATTTCTTGTTCTAATTGTGAAAAGTACTTATGGTTTCATGATTTTTCTACTTTTAATCATAATTGTTATAAATTAAAAACTATATTCGTAGCTTTAAACATGGTTTTCTTTTTTACAAATAAAAAAAATAAATAAATGCATTTCTTAAATTCATTCTCAATATTTTACTAATTGGAATACTCAGAAAAAAATCTCCTTAATGTAATAAATATTTTCTCTTAAATTAATAATTTAATTTAATTAAAAACATATAGAAAAAAAATTACAAAACGCCCTTGCGGGACTTGATCCCAGGACCTCCGTATCCGAAGTCAAGCACGCTAGCACTGCACCATCTGTTCACACAATGATGTGTGTTTTGTTGGCTTTTATAAAAATAACTAAAATTAATAGAGGGCATATCTCACCCCCATGGGAGTTGTTGCAGCAAATTTGTACAGTACCCAATGTTTTCGACCATGCTCTTTAATTTAAGCATGGTTTGGTTTCAATAGCAATTTTACTGATTCATACTTCCTTTGTCAGTGAAAAATTTTGCATATTTTCAACAACGTATTTTTGTGAAATTTTTTCATTTAAAAAAAAAAAAAAAAAAAGCAATTTAATATTTTGTATTAAACGAAAATAATTCATACTTATAAAATTAATAATATATTTGTATTTCTTAATAAATAATATTAGTTGTCTGTTGGATTTTATATTATTAATTTAGTAGTCCATGAGTGTAATATAGTTGAACCTGGTTAATGTGAATCTCAAGGGGGATAATTTTTTTTTTAATGTTATCAGTAACTAATCTTCGTATAAGTAAACAAATCTTCATTTTGATGGGGATTGTTTAAACTGTTCATGTTAAAAGTAGTTCATGTTGACGAGGTTCGACTGTATTATGAATTTAGTTTTCCTTGAAAATGTTGGTGACCTCTGCTCTATTGTACTTGAAGTTCTTCATATATTTACATTATAATTCTTTAAGTCAATATTACTTAATACTCTGGTGTACTTTTCATCTTGATTTATGTTCAATATGTCACTCTTAATGTGCATTCATGTGCAAGGGTACTATGTAGAACAGTGACATTTGCATTTGTTCTCCATCAATGAAAAAAAGTTATCTGAAAATTGTTTATATTTCTCATTCACTCTTGTTATAACAAAAGCTAAATTTTTATATTCCAATGCTAAATTAGTTTTTGCAATAAAGACACCTTGACAGCATCTTGGATGATCCAAGGCCAGCACTGACAACCTTGGATCACTTGATACCATTAAATATGTGAAATGATCTGCTTGGATCAATATAGACCCTATACATTTTTCTGATGCATTAGTGTAAAAGTAGCATATCAAACTAAAAAATCATAAGCATTTTTCTAAAATCTTAGCCTTTCTAAATTTTAGCCTTAATTTGTTAATATGTAAAATTTTCAACGTGCAAAAAATAATTGCTTGTATTAAAAAAAAAAAAAAAAAAAAGAGAGACAAAATAAACATTTGCTGTGTATGTGTAAAATAAAACATGTTATAAATCTCACAATTTATTTCCATTATGGCTTTTTGTACAGTACTTTCAATCTGCTGTCACGATCATCCTCAGTACTATTGGCCTCTTGTTTACATCTGTCCTGGTTTTTATCTTTGATTTCATTACTTCGCCTCAGTTCACTGATAATTGGTTGCCAGTTTTGAGGAATTATACTATGCTCACAGTTGTTAATAGCTATGGGACAGTTTAGTATTTCAATAGCTTCATATTTGAGGGCATAAGTGTGGGAGTTATAATTAGGAATTTTATGGGTAGTTAAGGAATATATATCAATTAGGTTTTTAATGTTAGCTCTAGAAAAGGCGGTAGAAGGTTTATTAAATTATAGATCAGTGAGGTGTTCTTTTTCACAATCTTTTATTTTTCTTTTTGTCATACAAATATAAGTGGCTTTCTTCAGCACTGACTCCACACAGATTTTCACAATCACGATATGTAGTCCGACTTTTCTTCTTGAAGAAATGCCAAATTATGGGATTGAAATATAACAGCTATTTAAATTGCTAAAAACGGTTTTTTTTTTTTTTTTTTAAATTTATTTATTCAGGAAATACTCATGGTAATATTTTTTTTTTTTTCCCCCACCATTAATTATATTGTTCAAATTTCAACATGTATATTGTACATAATTATATTTATAAGATTAAAAAATATAATAATAATAATTCTCCAATCAATAACAGTTTAAATGTACACTGAATGCTGTGTTAATTACTTTCTTCTATATTCAAAGTATTGGATTCGTAAAAATTTTCGACCTCAGGTTTTTGATGGATTTACACATTTTGAGAGCTGTAGAACACAATTTGACCATTTTTAGAAAATGTCTGTCTGTCAGTCTGTGTGTGTGTGTGTGTGACAAAATTTTGTGGCAACTGTATCTCAGGAACTACTGCACAGAATTTCATACAAATTGATATGTAGTTGCACCTTGACATAAATTTATTAGTGCCTATCAACTTTTGGTAAACATTGTCTTACAGGTTGCATTGCCATCCTGCTTTTTCTAAATTTTTAACATGGTGAGATAGGACAAAATTTCGTATAAATGTGCATAAAGAGAATTATTTTTTAGTAATCATTATGAAATTCTCAAGTATGTTGTGGCCACCACATGACTTTCTTCTATATTTTCCTATACAAATTCACTCAGTAAAAATAATTTATTAAAATTGTTATTTAAAAAAATTATCTTCCATGATAATGCAGACGATTTCCATATTAGGGAAGTAGTATAACTCTAAATATCCAAAAAAAGTCAATTTTATTGTCAATATTACACTAAAAAAAAAAAAAAAAAAAAAAAAAAAAAAAAAAAGAATTTTGTTGTTGTTAAAAATGAAAAAAATTGATAACTTTATTTTAAATTATCACAGATCGATGGTTCAACCATTTGTTTTAAAGGTATTGGTAAGCTCTTTTGAAAGGTACCCATCATGAAAATTTACTCCCCTTGAGGTGGGACTTCCCCTCCCCCCTCAGGGGGGGTGGCGAGGCTCCTACACATACAAAAAATTTTTCCCAGTTGACTATCTGTTTAGTTTGATAAAACGGTAATACATTAAAATATAATGTGAATGTTTATGATATTTTCTTTAAATATGATTTTTTCCTTCACTGCAAATATTTTTTTGCACATTTTTTTTTTTAATATCAAACATATTTATATCCATTAAGCTAAATATTTTATCTTGGCATTTCTAAAATCTTTGTGTATTTTTAAAAATTCATATCAGTTGCTTAATAAATTTTTACTTGATTTTTATTATAATGAAGTTGCTATGAAATGTTCAATAACTGCAAATACTTAGATTATCTATATAATATTTCTCTAACGTGGTCCAGTTACGATTACTTTTTATCGAAATGATACAATGTGATGTAATTAATAAAATACGCAAAGAAAAAAAAAAATATTTATAAAATATATTTACACATGCAGAGCTCTATGATCTAATAAGGAAAAATGACGGCATTTGTTTGATGAGATTATTTTATGGAAAAATATGTTTTTTAAAAGAGTTGCATCTTCAGAATTTTCACAAAGGTAATTTTAAACCTAGCAATACTTTAAAGATATAAACAGATTAGGCATTATCCTGAAATGACAAGAAAAAAAAAACACACACACAATCATAAAAAGTAATAATCAAAATAGGAATTAATTTTTTTTAAACAAAAAAAATTATGCCAAAATAAATAAATAAAAAGTCATCGCCAATATGGCGACAAAAATTTTAAATTCATCGCCCATGTCCTATATTAAAACTGTACTGCCTGCAGAAACAGGAAAACTAGGTCATAAACCATGAATTTAATTTTGAAACCTTTCTTTAAATGATTTTAGTTTCACTGTTGCATAGTATTAATTTAGTTCTAATTTGGCTTCTGATAAATTAAAAATTTATGTAGGTGGTGAAATTAGTATGATATTTATGAGTTTCAAATTTTAAAGGTGAATAAGAAAAAAACTAAAGTACGAAAATTTTGCACAGGTTTGCTAGTAGTAAATAAGTCTGACAACAAAATGAATACTTTAAGATCTAATTAATTGTAAGCATATTAAACTTAATGTTTAATATCAGTTTGGTTAATTTTGAAATATACATTAAAGTTTAAATATCTACTTTTAAAATGTACTTAAAAACTTATTTTTTTATTTTTTTCTTATTTTACTACTAAATAATTAAATTTAAAGATTTCTGTATAAAAAATATTAACTAGCCAATGTTTTAAAAACTTATTATTTCTTATAAGAAAAAATACAGATGATTTAGTACATAATTTAGAGTAAAAAAAAGAATGATTAAAAAGAAATTACATGTTAATAAAAATTTTAAGTGTATTATAATTTTTACTATTTATAATGCATTATATAACTACTAGAAAAGCCCCAGTTCGAGAACGAACTGAATTCTGAATGTGGGAAAATTTTTAAAATCAAACTCGAAATGTACAAAACTTGGTCAGATGCTGCTTGCGTGCCAATAGATCAAAATTTGTTAATGAAATCATTTTTAAATTTCGGAAATCAATGAAGGTAGTGGATCAACTATTTATTGCTAAATCAGTTAATGTAACAGTTAAACTGCAATCAATATAAAAAAATCGATTCTTACTTGTGAAAATAAACAAACATATAAAATATTATAAAAAATTATTAAACTCACAAATACAATTATTATACTATACTTAAAAATATAAGTTAAATATTTCCTATACTAATTAAATTACAAATAAATAAATGGCCGTACTTGGAAATATGCTTGCATAATATTTTCGGCATGGACCCGTGCTATCCTGAGTGCAAACTCTGCAGTCAGTGTGTGCTTTCTTGACTTGCCAACACTAAAGATTCTCTCTCTTTCCTTTCTTGAATAGGTGTCTCCACTTGTCTGTGTCCGGTATTTCATTTGTGTTGCAACTGCGCTTATTGCTCATAATTTCCACGGCTTCGCAATTCTTGGCATAGTGATGATTTTCGTAATTCGCTAATTTTTTAATATCATTAAAATCAATTTTAACATTATCGTTTTGAAAAATTTTTGTTAATGCGGTTGTGGTTCTATTGAATTTAATATCGGTTTTATGTTCTTTAATACAAGTTTTTATTTTTCTTTTAGTCATGCCTATGTAATACCCTTTATTATTGTCATCAGTTTTACATGTTAATTGATAAATTCCTGCAGTTTCCATTTGGTCAATTTCAGAGAGTGCCATCCAGAGTTTGCACTCAGGATGGCATGGCATGCCGAAAATATTATGCAAGCATATTTCCAAGTACGGCCATTTAATTGTTTGTAATCTAATTATTATACTGTTTACAAATGCACAATATTACTTTTATTTTATTTTATTTTATATTGAATATTAATATTTTTGCTCTTAAGAACAATGTTTATTGAATTCAATTCTTTGTTTTACAATATCACACGACTGAGCAGACAACTATTTTATTTATTTAACGTTCATTTATATTTCCATTAATCTTTGGAACTCTCGTGCAGCTTTATCTAAATTGTTTTTTTACTCCATTTTCATTTTTTCATGTGCATGAGCAAATTTAATATTTTACCTGTATTTTTTTTATTTTTCGTGGGAGAAAGCATATTTAATTTTATGTTGGGAAAAAGAAAAAAAAAAGGCAACAATTAAAAATTTAAATGTCCATTTTTAAAGCTTTTACCAAGCTATTTTTTCATATTCTAATTAATTTTAAAAAATCTAATCAAAATTTTATTGCAAATAAGGTACCAAATGAAAACGGCAATTTTTCTGAATCCGTCGGATTAATTAACTTATCGATTGGACAATTATATTTTTTTAAATTAACTAAAGTATGAAAATTTGGTGGCAACTTGCATCAACACACAGACAAAGAGTCCAAGAAAATCTCTTAGCCGTTTATATATAGAGAGATGATATATTGTTAGTTACTAAGCTACTGGTATTTATAACTCTTTTTTTTTTTTTAACACATATTCACAAAACATGTTATTTTCTTTTAAATAATTAGCACATTATTAATTTCTTAATATTAAGAAAATTAACTAAAATTAATATACTAAAACAAAATATTAAATAGTTCTAAATTACATAAAATTGCAAATTAATTTTTATCAAAGGGGAAAAAAAGCATATGTAAGTTATTTTACATAGTTTAGTATTTAAGGCATTAATTGGGAAAAATAATAAATGTGAAAGTAGTTATTCAGCAATTTGTTTCATTTATAAGTTAAGTAATAACTTAATCACAAATTAGAAATACCTAAAATTACAGAAATACAAAAATCTTTAAAACGTTAATTCATCCTGCAATTTTCACTACTTTAAAAAGGCACATATACCATTCAATTATTACCATTAAATTTTGAACATATTAAAGTAACTCTAAAATTCAGCTCTGTCATTTTTAAATGGTGTTTAATGATAAAATTTGCTTATTCAAAACAGATGTTTTAAAAGCAAAAATTTAGATAAATAGTTAAAAAGAAAATATAATGAGCATATCATTAAAATAATTACTAATTCATCTTGCAATTTTTCACTACAAAGTTTAATATTTTAAAGAGGAGTGTAAATTATTTATTAATTTTTTCTAAACAAAATATTGGAACAATAGTGATTTTGTTATCATTATTAATGTATTATGTCATTAAATTTCAGCTTATTGGGGTAAAAATTAAAATTAACCTTTGTCATTTTTAATTGAAATTTAATAATGCAATATGTTGAGTAAAAACGAACAGTTTAGAAAGAAATAATGACTAAAATAATGAGCACAACATAACATATCATTCATAAAATTTTCCCCCTAGATTTAAGGTATGAAAGAATATTTATTATATGAAAAAATATTTTGTTTTCAGAAATATTTAATAAGATTAAATAAAATGAGAGAGAATATGGACTTACTAACAATCTTCAAAGGCAGATGCTGTAACACAAAATATTAATCCAATAAACACAAATAAATAAAATGAAGCATAAATTCCTTGAACACAATTATTTATTGAAAATTAAGTGCACATTAAATTTTTTAGTGCCAACACTTGTAGTATTTTGAAGTACAATTTTGATGGTAATCAAAAAAAATCTCAAGCGATGAATTCCAATGATTATTATTATTTTGAAATAAAAAATTATCCAAGAAGCCATAATTCATATATTAACCATAGTTTTTAGTCATTATATTGTTCACTGCACCTAATACACTTATCTATTTTTGAAAATGTGCAAGGAATCCTCAAGTACATTATTATCATTAGGCACTCTGATTTCACTGTTTAATAGCACTTTATGATGATATGAGGTGAAGCTATTGACGAAAAACTAATATGAAGAAAGCAACACACGAAATATCATCCGATATAATGCAATACCGGAGCTTGCCACACACACACTCTGTGTAGGTGAGTAATTTCATATTTCAGATCCGCTCATACCTATATAGCGATCATTCGAGATTTGGCTTCGTTCATTAGGCCTATGGGATGGGAGGATGCTTCCATAGTTATGAAATCTAATCTATCATGGAAACTGATGACTCCCCAGAAAAATAGTAATTGAAAGATGACACATATTTTGTAGTAAAGATATTAAAAATGCAGCAAGAAAATGTCGCTACACATTCATGGAAGAGTTCTCTTCTGCAGACATGATAAAATTTCGGCTTTGCCGATCATCACTGCACATCTTGGTAATGTTCATTATGACAATATAAAGTTTCTGTTGATTTAGTAAAAGATTGTTTAAAAACGGGATTCACCATAAACATTATCAATAATGGAGGCAAACCAAACCTATCTGCGACACCATCCGCTCACAACGGCTATGAATGGTGCCGTGGTCAGGTGATAAACTTCTACCTCCTCCTGATGCTAGCTTCCAAGAGAGGGGGGATGCCAATCCAATTTTTCCGCTAATTGGAACGAACTACCGGCGAATTCATACGCGAGGTAAATAGATCGTAAGCTCAAATAAAGTTTAAGAATTAAGATTAAATTAAATTAATTTTGATGGAGGAAAATATATTTTAGACTATTTTTTAAGACAGATCATTACTATTAAGACTAACTCATTATTTTAAAGACACGCTATTTTGAAACGGCATAGTGATACCGCGTTTCTGCAGACCTAATGGTACTTTCTAGAAAGAATTTTGAAAACGTAATTAAAAGTGACGTCATCAACTTTAATTAACGAAATATGAATGTCATAAAAATGATTAATATTATTTTAAAATTATTTGAGCACGATCTAAATTTATTTTGAATCCATTTAACTATTATTTATTTTTTGATTTTTTTGATTGGTGAATTTGTTTGTTTATATTCTGAAACCTCGGCGGTTTGTTTACAAATAAACATTTTTGTGATTTTTAGACTTTTGTATTTCTTTTGAATTTTGCATTCTTTAAATGATTAAATGGGGGGAAAATAAATAAGAGCCAAACTATTTCTTGGAGGATTTGAGAAATTTAATTAAATTAAATGATGTTAAAATTTTTCAATTTTAACAATCTACAACGATGAATACTCATGAAATTTAATAAAGATAAATCATTAAAATTATTAACATTAGTTTAATTCATAGAAAATACTTCCATATGTATTATGTATTCCTATGTAGGTATTTTCGTATGTATATCGTAAGCTTACTTCATTATAAATGTAAACAAACAATGAAGCTTGATAAAAATATTTAAAGGCTTTAATATGCTTTTACAAATATTTTAAGAGTTTTTTTTAATGAAACGCTCAGAGTCATTCATTCAGAATTAAAGAGTCATCCATTTGGAATTTGTATTTTCTGAATGGCAACAGTTTTGGGTTGTTTCTATCTGTTATTGCATTGTTTATAATAGCCAGTGACCTGTTTCATTTAATTTAGAGCTTTAAACATTACAATTGGATAGTTTTTGAAGATTTTAGAGAAAATAAATAAGAATAGATGTGATACAAAACAAATTATATTTATATTTCAGTAAGTTGAACAAACGGCATGGGAGTACTTCGGCCTAAATATGGCCATGGTAAGTTTGTTTTTCTGTTGCCTAGGGCAATGGCTTTTCTCGAAGATGAGTACAAACCAGTATCGTCACCTCACTTGCAAATTATATAAATAGATAGATTTGTGTTCATTTAAGTGAATTGTGATTTTTATTTGTTCTTATTTCAAGCTTTGCTTCTATAAAATGCATTTTAAATGTCAGAATAAGTGATTTAGATATTATGCTAATAATAATTTTGATTAGGCGAAATTTTATAACAGGGTTCATACTACTCAGGGAAAACCTGGAATACTCAGGAAATTTGGTTTTGTTAAAAAAAAGTTAGGGAAAATCTATTATAAAACCTGGAAAAACAAATATTTCTTTTCTGTCAAATTATATTTTTCTTGTTTAGCTTCATATCAAAATTCAAATGATTAAGTATCGTGAAAATATTTATGTAAACAATGATTTCTGCCCAAATTTCTATCATCGGCAGTAATATAATATCATACAGTAGAAATAGATGTATTTTCTCCTCTCTAGAGGAGTATTTCTTGTAATATGTCGCTAATATTTTCCTGAAAATTGTATGAAAAACTCAGGGAATTTTTTCCCATATTTTAGTATGAACCCTGTATAAAATCACTTGATATGTAAAAAAGAAATAGTGTTTACATCTAATGTATTTTATGCAGTCTTATTTTTACTTTGTATCTAAAATTAATAAAGTGTAGATTCAAAACTTGTTCAGAATAAAGTAAACTAAAAAAATTGTGCTCACATATTTTTAAATAAAGCTTAAGGTGCAAGAAATCATACTTGGAACAGAATTGGAAATTTCTCTGTATATTAGAAGGGGAAAGGGGATTTTAGAATACAAAAGAAGCTTTTTTTTTTAAGGAACTTTTTCAAGAACTTTTTTATGAAGCAACTTTAACTATAGGAATAATAAGATTGATAGGAAGAAGTTTCATAAGATTTTAAAAAATGGTTTTAGTTTCTTTTTTAAAGAAATTCTTTTGTTCATGTAAAAGGATAAACAAACGAATTTAATAATTGTAAAATTCACTATAAATTGCTTTAATGTAAAGTCGCTTATTTGCTGCCTTATACTCATTTTTATCTTTTCATCAAAAATAAATTGAAGGAAATTTAGTATTGGTAAAATATTCAATTTATTTCTCTGTGGTTTAAATCCTTTATTTTATTCATATTATAAAAATATACTTCTAATCACTTTCATTCAAAGTATTATCTAATATACATGAAAAAAAAAAATATGTATATCATTATAGAATACTTGTATGTATTTCTTTCTTTTGTTTCAGAATTCTTCTTCAACAAGTCTAAATAGTACAGATGTTGGAGCAAATAATTTTGCTACAATACGAACAACGTCCATTGTAACAAGACAGATTAAAGAACATGAGCAAGAAAATCATATGCATGAACAAATGTCAGGTTACAAACGTATGAGACGACAACATCAAAAAGCCCTTATACAGGTATGTAATTTACATTCATTATAATTTTTAAGACCTGTTTCTCCAGATTTAGCTGAATTTGAACGGGAAGGGTTCTTCAACTTGACCATGAGGGTTCTCTAACTGCAACAAAGGATATTTTGTTTATTCAAAAGGCTCATCCTTATTCTTACGTATGAGAATTGTTCTTTAATTATTAATGTTAATTTTTTTCTGTTGCAATTTTCTTTTCATGCATGACATTATTCTTTTGTTGCAATAGAAATTAAAACTGATATATTGGATATTTTATGGTATTTTGATACTGGCTATGAAAAAAGTACTGATAGGCTTTTGGTTTTAAGTTTGCTACATTAAAAAATTAGTAAATAATAATAATAATTAATTTTATTTTCATATAAATTTAATGAAAAGCAAACTAATTTATTTCATTTTAAAATATACCTTATATAGGCTTTTCAATTTTGGCTGATCAATTTCGATCACAATCGTGATCATCTTCAGAGCCACTTGTTACGCCTTCGTCCTTCGTTTTATAGTTTCGCAATTTGTTGTCAGAGTTACTTCGCTTCACTTCGGATTCTTGTAAGAGGTGTTGCCATGCAGCTGGGATGATGGAATGTTCTCTATTGTTTACTGTGTTGGAGTTAGTGATAATTTCAAGGGCCTCCCGTTTTAGAGCGTAGTTATGGTTATTGTAGGGAGCTATTTTTTGGATGTTAATAGAGTTAATGTTTATTGGGTTATTATTATGGTTAGTGGAGAAAGCGGTAGAGGTTTTTCCTAGTTTAAGATCTGCACGGTGTTCTTTTTCACGATCGGCTATTTTTCGTTTAGTCATCCCGATGTAGCAGGCTTTTTTACTATTGATATGTTCGAAGTTGATTTTATAAATTCCGGAGGTGTGGTTTTGTGGAATGGGGTCTTTTTCGTTCCGGATGTGTTGAAAGATATTTTTGTCAGGTTTTATTGGAATGTTTACGTTATTATTTTTAGCTTCATTTTTTATTTTAATGCTGGCGCCGTTACAAAAAGGGATTGCGGTGGTAAAATTAGGTTTAGGTTTCTGGGCGTTATTGATTTTGTTAAGAGATTTTAGGCGTTTTTAATTATACAAAAAACGCCTAAAATCTCTTAACAAAATCAATAACGCCCAGAAACCTAAACCTAATTTTACCACCGCAATCCCTTTTTGTAACGGCGCCAGCATTAAAATAAAAAATGAAGCTAAAAATAATAACGTAAACATTCCAATAAAACCTGACAAAAATATCTTTCAACACATCCGGAACGAAAAAGACCCCATTCCACAAAACCACACCTCCGGAATTTATAAAATCAACTTCGAACATATCAATAGTAAAAAAGCCTGCTACATCGGGATGACTAAACGAAAAATAGCCGATCGTGAAAAAGAACACCGTGCAGATCTTAAACTAGGAAAAACCTCTACCGCTTTCTCCACTAACCATAATAATAACCCAATAAACATTAACTCTATTAACATCCAAAAAATAGCTCCCTACAATAACCATAACTACGCTCTAAAACGGGAGGCCCTTGAAATTATCACTAACCCCAACACAGTAAACAATAGAGAACATTCCATCATCCCAGCTGCATGGCAACACCTCTTACAAGAATCCGAAGTGAAGCGAAGTAACTCTGACAACAAACCGCGAAACTATAAAACGAAGGACGAAGGCGTAACAAGTGGCTCTGAAGATGATCACGATTGTGATCGAAATTGATCAGCCAAAATTGAAAAGCCTATATAAGGTATATTTTAAAATGAAATAATTAATTTTATTTTCTATGACATAAAAGAGCTATTAATTTTTTTAAATTTTTATCATTTGGTTTCTTTTCAGTTTTATTTATAAAATAAATCAGTGCTATCTTTGTTTTTTTTATAGCTGTATTAAATTATATTTTACTTAAAAGCAAATAAGCAAAATAAATTTTTTGGGGGGTATTTAGAGTACCTTGATTTTGCTCATTGTTCTGGAGGAAATTCCAAAGAAAACTCGAATTTCTTCTGAATTTCAGTATGGAAAGAGCTTTTTTGAGGTTTGTATTCAGAGTGCCATAAAATTTAATCACTGCATGGTTTTTTCCCCTTCCTCCCTTCTTTTTTAAACATGTTATTCATTTATATTCTAAAAATAGTTTCTTCTTTTAGCTGGAAGCCAAATGTCGACAAGAAATGGAAGAGCATAAGCAAAAATTAGATAAAGAATATGAAAACATTCTACAGCAATTTAGCAAAGAATTAGAAAAATTACAAATGAAACATCAACAAGAACTAGAAAGAAAGGTATATTTTAATAGGAATTTTCATTTAATGCACTTCTGTGAATTTTCATTTAATGCAATGTTTTGTTGAGAAGTTTTGCAAAATAATCTGAAATACGAATACAAAAAAATTTATAAATGAAATTACATTACTGGACATAGCTCATCAATACTTATAAAAGAAAATGTTTGTCTGTCTGTTTGCAACATATAGAAATAACAATGTCAGTTCCCCCCCCCCTCTAAATAAAGGAATACATACCTTTTGGATTATATATACCAGTCTCTGCTACATACCTTTTGGATTTTTTATTTTCCTAAATATTTTCCCTTGCATGTAATAGTAAGTGTGATATTGAGCAAGTATTATTGAATGGTTGATTTCAGCATCTCTAATTTGTTATTTCTCTTCTTTTTATTTGCTATATTTCAAATAATCTTATAAATAAATTAGTTAATTTTTGCACCAGTGTATAAAATGGTCTTTTAAGGGGTATTATCTAAATTAGTACTATTTAATAATTAATGTCAATTGCTTCTGTAATAGGTTTAATTATTTTTATTGCCATAATTTTTGTTTCTTGAACATATTTATGTATCTATATCTATATATTACTTTTTTCCCCATAGTTAAAACAAAATTTAGCCAGTGAAAAGCGCCTAAGCAAAAATATTACTCAGCAACATGAAGAAGAAGTCAAGAGGTACCAAGCACAGCAAAAGTCAGAGTACAAGTATTTAAAAGATAGATTAAAGAGAGTATGTTATATATTTTTTGAGACATTATGTTATATGAAATTTGCAACCCTACATTTTATATTAATTATTTGGAAAAATTTATTGAAATAATAATAATAATAACAATGAGATATAGTAAGATTCTCAGATTCTCACTCATTGAAACTTCATTTTGAGTTTCTTGAATCATTTGGTCTTATTATCTCTTTACTTTAAGTTGATGAAAAGATAAAACTGTCAAATAACATCATTTTGAAATAAAAAAGCCCAATGATATTAATAAATGCTTGTTTAATATAATCTTGATATTCATGGGTTCTTTTTAAATTAGATTATAACTAGCGATAAATATCTTTTAAAATTATAATCATATGCATTATTTATCAACTAATTATCGAAAAGGTTACTCACCCTTTCTTCTTTTCACGGCCGACTTGAAACTTAGGGAGTTAGAAGAGAATATCGATGACACAAAATAATATTTCTGGAACTTTTGCTTTTAACATATTTAATTAAATGATGATGATGGAGATCTATGTACAATGAAATATATGTACAAAATTTGACGATTAATAAAACAATTTTCGAATTATTTCTACTTCACATAATGAATAACTTTCTGTATATTCAAAATATTCAGTTTTCTTCTTCTTTAATAAAACAGAATCATAATCAATTTTAAGACACCGTAAAAGTGCCTTTCCTTTCAAGTCTACATCTTTTTTAACACTCCACTTTCGAATCGAAAGTGCATCTTATTCTAATAAAACCAAAAGAGAATAAAAAATAAAAATAAAGCATTCCCGCTGTCACGACAGGTGGCCGAAAAACAGAGGGAAAAGAATGGGGGGTAGGCACTGATGTTGCAACATCCTCCCACCTTGAGCATGGAAAGATTCTGTACATGCTCAACAAAATATTAAAGAAAAAGGAAAACTGTTTACATTCTAAAATATTCTTAGTAAAATAATAAAAAAATAATAATAATAAACAATATAATATAAAAATAGTTCAGAAAAATGTTCAAGTCATTTTGGACTTAAAGCTTTATAGTCAGTTTAGATATTAAAGTTTTTTCACTGGGTTGATAATTCTACCAAATCTAGAGGTCTGAATTTGATTCTTGTTTACAATTGTATCACTAAGTTCTAAAGGGCAAATCCTCTGTAGTGGTCGTAAAATTTCACCATTCATGGTTTTCAGTTTGGCAAGACGAAATTGTCCATCTTTACCAGGATAGAGTTCCACCACTTTGGCCAATGGCCACTGAATGCGTTTCAAGTTGTCATTTTGCACTAAAACTAAATCTCCAATTTTAATATTGTTGTTAGGAGGTTTCTTTACATTGTTAAATTCTCGAAGAGATCCCAAATATTCAGTTCTAAATCTCTTGCGAAGATCGTCTTTTAGTTTTTGTCGGTATTCAAATCTTTTTCTCAGGTTATTTCTTTCTGTAAAATCCAAGTCAGGTACTCCTGTTTCACGGAGATCTTTCAAAAACATTTCAGGTGTGAGAGGTGTTAAATCTTCAGGCAGAGGTGAACTCAGCACTTCAGCAGCTTTCGAAGAGAATCTCTGACACTGGACACATCTATGCAGAATCTTTCTAATGGTTTTCCTGCATCTTATTATCCAGAATTTCTCTCGAATTGCTGACATAAGAATTTGTATTCCTGCATGATTCATTTCTGTATGTTCATTTTCAATAATTCGATAGGTTACGTTATGGTTCGCTGGCAAAACTACTGGATATCTAAAATTTTCTGAATCTTTTCGCATTGATATTCTAGTCTGAACTCTCATGACTCCCTTTTCATCAACAAATGTACGCAAAGAGGATAAGTTTTTCTTAAAATTTAAATCTTGATTCTGAACAAACTTCATAATCGTAAGTTCAGCCTTTTCAATTTCTTCAACTGTTAAATTGGTCATTACTCTTGCTTCTTTAGGCTTTTTAACATTTTCTTTAAATCTGAGTATCCATGCTGTGACCTTTAACATCTTTTTATAGGAGGAACATTTCTCGTAAAAGTCTATGTTTTCCGATGATACATTGGCTGCAGAAACTATTGTTTTTCTTCTCTCTGATTCTATTACATTTAAATCGGGTTCTAAAACTTTGTTAGGCCAAAATTCTGAAGATTTTCTTAACCAAGAAGGTCCTTCCCACCACCGGGATTTTAAGAGAAATTCAGCAGTACAGCCCCTTGATGGCAAATCGGCAGGATTGAGCCTCCCTGGTACGTATTTCCACTTCTCTGGATGGCTGAGGGATCTAATTTCTTGCACTCTATTGTAAACAAAAGGTGCCCAATTTTCATTTCTTTTGATCCAAAATAGAGCATTTGATGAATCTGTCCAAAAATGTGTTGGAATACTTGGCTGTCTTAGATCTGTTTTCACATTTTGCGCTAGTCTTGCTCCTATGGTACAGGCAAGAAGTTCTAGCCTGGGAATGGTGACTGACTTCAATGGGGCTACCCGAGATCTGGCTTGCACAAGTTGGCAGGTAATGGCATTAAAATTTTCTGCTCTTAAAAAAATGCAAGTTGCATAGGCTGCTTTGCTTGCATCGCAGAATACATGAAGGCTCATTTCCGTATTCACCGGATCAGGTACAAGGAGTCTTGGAATAGCAACGTCATTCAACTTATGTAGTCCCCTTTTCCATTTCTCAAATTTTTTCCCAACACATTCAGGTAATTCAGAATCCCAACTCACTTTTAGTTGCCAACATTCTTGAAGTAAAATTTTTGGTGCTAAGGTTACAGGACAACTATATCCGATGGGGTCGAATACTTTATGGGCTACTGACAATATTCGTCTTTTGGTAACTGTCTTGATTTCTTCTTGATTTTCTCGCAAATCTATACTTAGTGAATGATTGTTTAAATCCCATAATAATCCCAAAACTGGAACATTTCTTTTCTTGGAGGGAGTAGAATTTTCTTCTGTTGGATTGATAATATTATGCTCCCACCCTCTTAGATCGAATTTTGCAGTACTAAGGATATATTTAGACTCCGAAATAAATTTTTCAAATTCTTCGGCACTTTCTACACTAGTAACACTATTATCTACATAAAAAGATTCTGCTAATTTATCAGCAGTTTCTTTTAGTTCATCGTTAATCTGTTGCAAGTGGTACTTTAGAGTTGCTCCTAACAAGTAGGGACTACAAGTAAGGCCGAATATGCTGAAAAATCTTAATATTTGAAGGATCACCCTCCTCCCACCACAGGAATCTAAGATATGGTCGGTCTACTTCGCTGAGCTGAATTTGTAGGAACGCTTTACGAATATCTGAAATTACCCCAATTTTTTTAAAGCGAAATCTATTAATTACAGAGGGAATTAGTTCCACTAAGTTGGGACCCTTTCCCAAACAATCATTAATAGAAGGAGAGCCCTTTTCTCTCGCTGACCCATCAAAAACTGGACGAATTTTAGTTGTGGAATTTTCTTTAATAACTGCTCTGTGGGGCAGAAAATGTTCATTTAGATTATCACTGTATGGCTCAACTTCTTCAATGATTTCTTCTGCAAGCCATTCGTCAAAAACTGCTTCGTAAGCTTCTAATCTTCCAGATTTCTTCAGTGATTCCACGCAATTCTTCAATCTTCGCTCAGCAATTGGTCTACAGCTAGGTAGTGGAGGATGGCCTTCAATCCATGGAAGGCTTACTTCATATCTGCCGTCTTCAACAGTTTTAATATTTTGGTTAAAATATTCTTCAGCAGCTATGTCTAATTCTTCTCTCGTGTTCTTGTTTCCTGAATCCAAAATTCCTAAAGTATCCAGGGACCAAAGATCTGAAATCTGTGCATTGGCCACATGAAGAGATAAAACAACATTTGTACTATCGTTGGAACTAAATTCTTCAGTTTTACCCATCAAGGTCCAACCTAATTTTGTTTCAAAGGCCACTAAACCCTTCGAGAGTAATTTACTTTTCCCTGTAAAAAGTTTCCCACATACATCTGCACCAATTAACAAATCAATTTCTCTATTTTTATTTCTTCTAAATTTTGTTGAGTTGTCATAATCTGAAAATTGAATTCCCCGCCTTCTTGCTTCGTTAATCCATGGCCCATTTCGTAATTTAGGTACTTCTGCGCAAATTTTTTCTTGATCAAGAACTTCAAAATTACACAAATAGTTTTTATTTAAATCACTTAAATTTATTCTATATCGTAAATGATCATGTGTTTGTTGTAACCCACCAAACAAACTATGGTTTAATTTTTCTTGCCCTGTAGGTGTATAACCAATTTTCTTTATTATTTCTTTCTTCAAATAAGATTTCTGAGATCCTGAATCAATTAATGCTCTGATAATGTATTCTTTATCTTTATTGATTAACCTTAGCGTTAAAGTTTGGAGTAATACTTCTTGATTGCAAGTTTTGTTGGACAAGGTGGTATTTTCATTTGTAACTTGTTTTTCGGAATTATTTTCTGGACACATATTGAAATGACGGCGAGAACAAATACGGCATTTTACAAAGCAGCGGCAATTTTTTGCCAAATGACCTTTAGAGAAACAAACAAAACAGTGACCACGTTTCATCAAAAAATCTCTTTTTTCACTGAATTCTTTAGTTTTGAATTCTTTGCAGTCCTGTAATAAATGTTTTTCGCTATTACAAAAATTACAGAAATGTCGTTTATTGCCTGAATTATTATTGTAAAGGCCAGCTGCAGTTGAGGGACGAATTTTGTTTATTTTTGGTGATTCATAACTTTCTTTCTTATTTGATGTGGTGGAAATATGTTCTGAGTGTTGGGCATTTGAAATTAGTGCAGTAGCTTTTTCGCGACTAACAACTTCTGTTTTTAAAATTTCAATCATTTCTGAAACTTTCCACTGATCATCATCGCCGTATTTTTTCGTTATTTCTAAAACTATGTCTGGTGGTAAAAATTTTATGAAAATTGGGCAAAATAACGTGCTGTAATTTTCTTCTTTTATCCCTAGGGATTCTAGATTTCTTATTTCTGTCTGACATGTGTCCAGTAATTTTCTTAATGCAAATATATCGTTGGATTTTTTTACAGGACAAAGATTTAGTAATTTATTTAAATGTGAATTAATTAATAATGATTTTTTACCAAATCGATCTTTTAATGTTTCCAGAGCCGCGTAATAATTATTGTTTGTTAGCGTGAAACCTTTTATTGCATCAGCAGCTGTACCACTTAAATATGTTCTCAAATAGCTAAATTTATCAATATTTGATAAAACTGAATTCTTATCGATTGCTGCTTCAAATTGATCCATAAATCTTTGAAAATCGCTTGGATCACCGTTAAATCTATCAATGTTTAATCGAGGAAGATTAATATAACCTTGATCTAATTTTGGTGATCTATTACCTTCTATTAAGGGGCTAGTCGATAAAATGTTAGAATTACTACTATTTTTTATTTTAATCATTTTATTTTTTACTTTAGTTTTCCAAATCAAAATATTTGAATTATATTCATCGCATTTTAGAACTTCCTCTTCAACCTCTTCTACTTTGATATTTTTCTGTATCTCGTCATCTAATGAATTCAGTTCCCTATCTTTTAAATTTAACTCTTCTAAATATTGTTCTAACTCTTCTTCTCCAACATCAATTTCCAATAACCTGCCTTCGATTTTATTTATTAACTTCGTGGTTTGCGCTCTAAGAACACTTCTTTTTTGTTTTTGAATTACACTCATTATGCTAATTATAAATAACAAATCTTTTAAAATATTATTATTTGATCAATTATCAAATAAAATTTCTTGTCAAAGTAGTTAATTAAACGAAAACATTTCAAAGTTATGCATTCATCATATTAATATATAATGCAATAATTCAAAACACAAAGTATTGCACAAACCCAAACTAAAATATTCTTTCGTTTCATTTTTATCAAAGGAACAAATTTCAAGAACAAAACTAATAATATAAATATCATTTATTATTTATTTCAATTGTAAGTGAAAACGAAACTTTTTCGTTGAAACCAAAACTTTTTCTCTTTATTTATATATCATCAAAAGAACAAATTTTTAAGTATTCAATTAAAATAACATTTATATTTATTTATTTCGATGTTGGAGAAAGTAATCAAGTCGGCCGTCCCTGTTCTGGGGCGCCACTAATTTTAATATAATCTTGATATTCATGGGTTCTTTTTAAATTAGATTATAACTAGCGATAAATATCTTTTAAAATTATAATCATATGCATTATTTATCAACTAATTATCGAAAAGGTTACTCACCCTTTCTTCTTTTCACGGCCGACTTGAAACTTAGGGAGTTAGAAGAGAATATCGATGACACAAAATAATATTTCTGGAACTTTTGCTTTTAACATATTTAATTAAATGATGATGATGGAGATCTATGTACAATGAAATATATGTACAAAATTTGACGATTAATAAAACAATTTTCGAATTATTTCTACTTCACATAATGAATAACTTTCTGTATATTCAAAATATTCAGTTTTCTTCTTCTTTAATAAAACAGAATCATAATAAATTTTAAGACACCGTAAAAGTGCCTTTCCTTTCAAGTCTACATCTTTTTTAACACTCCACTTTCGAATCGAAAGTGCATCTTATTCTAATAAAACCAAAAGAGAATAAAAAATAAAAATAAAGCATTCCCGCTGTCACGACAGGTGGCCGAAAAACAGAGGGAAAAGAATGGGGGGAAGGCACTGATGTTGCAACAGCTTGAATGTTTAGTGTTTTGTCTGATGTCTGATTTGACAGCTAATTTGAATGAATTATTATGCTAGATGTGCTAAAAAACTGCTTATTATAGATTTTTTTGCTTTTCATATTTTAAGTATGGAAGGTAATCAAACTCACCTATAGAAATACAAAACTGGATATGAAGTTACATGACCTATTTTAAGAAGCTTAAACAATGATTAAACTTTTCAGGGGCCTACCCCTAAATTCAGGGTTTTTGAAAATTTTACGGTCTTTGAATTTCATGTTAAATTGTTTTGTTTTAAAAGAAATTTCTCCTTTTGAATGTTTAATTTGCTTTATAATGTACAGTGAAACATCAATAATCCAGCATTAATGGGAAATAGATATTGCTGGATTGCCGATTTTTCTGGATTATAGGTGTTCGGAAAATATATCAAAATTGTTGATCAGTCACAGCATCCAAAGAAATATTTCTTAAAAAAGTATGCAAACCTCTTTAAAAAAGTAAAATAAAGTAATGTTTGAAATAAGTTAAAAATTTTAAATTAATTAAACAGCTATAGAAGAGATTATTACAGATTATTACATTAGATTAAGCAGCTATACAAATCATTAATTTTTGGTCAAACAATAATAATAAATTCAAGTTAAAGCTGGTTTAGTAACAAATAAAATCAGGAATTTTCAAAGTGCTGCAATCTATTAAATATGTTAACTTCATTTGCTTTTTTTTTGTTGTTGTTTGTTTGTTTGTTTGTTTTGTTGTTTCAGTTTGCATGTGATTAATTAACATATGCTTGTTCATCATTTAATTATCGCTGATGAAATCATATTTTTCAAGTCTCTCTAAAAGCTGTTCAGTTCTTCTTCATCACTTTTGCTTCCCTTTTGTACTAATAAAAGTAATTCTTTATTCGTTGTCATGGCAGGAGTCGCTACTAATTTGGCGACGTTATTTAAAATAGCAATTTCAGTACTTTAACAAGAAATAAGGTAAATGGCTTACCTTCATCGGTCCAGAGAGTCGTGGAGACTGCCGGCTACTCCATGATCCATTATTAATTATAGATGACAATGAAAACACATAATTCTGAAATAATAGGAATTCTAATACTGTCACACACATTTATTAACACGATCACTACAACACTACAAGACGAACACTGAGAGAAGAAGAAAAAAAAAACATTAATAACGGTGTACAGCGCCATCTACAGGTTTCACATTGACCAATAATAATCTATACATTGGCCTCCAGATGAACCTTAAATATATGTTCATTTTATATTTGTATCTATATCAAGAAGAAAAAATAAATTTTACACAAAATGTCATTGTTCTAAATTAGAGATAAGAAAGTTTGAATTAGTTCTTCTCGAACATTTCTATCGGATATAACAACTGGAAAGGACGTCGTATAATTCCATTAGCTGTTTTGAGTTCACATGAGTGTATTTTCCCAACCCTACCGGGGAACACTTGCGTGACTAAACCAAATTTCCACAAATGTCTTGGTAGCTTCGAATCGTGAATTAGTACAATATTGTTTACTGCAAACTCTCGGATACTGGAGTATCGACTGGTCATGGCGGTTTTTAATTGAAGAAGATATTCAGACTTCCATCGTGACCATAACTGGTCCAATATACGTTCCTTTAAGTTAAATCTTTTTACATACGAGTGAGAAGTTCCAGGAAGAACATGGGGTTTCATATGTACAATAGGTAAGGCAGTTAGTCGTTGACCTACCAAGAAGTGTGCTGGTGTAATTGGTGTTGGTTCACCAGAGTCAGAATATACAAATGTAATCGGTCTGGAATTTATCGAAGCTTCTATTTCTGTCAAAATTGTGTGTAGTTGGGTATGTGTCAACGTGGTTTTGCCAACGACCTTTCTTAATGCAGTTTTAACAGAGCGAACCAACCTTTCGTAGAAACCTCCCCACCATGGCGACATTTCCATGATATATTTCCAAATTATTTTGTTACTACTGTAGTAATCTTTAACGTCGGGATGGCTAATTATGTTCCATATATGTTTTAACTCGATATCAGCTGGATGAAATGTTCATGCGTTATCGGAATATATTGTGTGACAAAGACCTCTCCTTGCCACTATTCTTCTGAAGGCCAATAAAAATGTTTCAGTTGATAGGTTCTCTACTAATTCAAGGTGCACTGCTCTTGTTATTGCACATGTGCACAACAATATATAATATTTGCTGTCACTATTTCTAACGTATAAGGGGCTTCCAAAATCAAGGCCAATCACTGAAAAGGGCTTTTGTTCATCGATGCGATCTGCAGGTAATGGAGCTGTCATCTGGGCTCCAGATCGAGCATTAAATGTTATACAAATTGTGCATTTTCTTAATACGCTTTTTACTGCCTGTCTGCCCTTGATTATCCAAAATTCCTCCCGTAATTGAACTAATGTATCATTGATGTCAAAATGAAAAACTCTTTCATGCGCATTTTTAATTAACAAATCAATTAATTTACCCCTTGAAGGCAACAGGATCGGGTGTTTTTCATTAAAGGAATATTTCGATTTCTGAAGCCTTCCTCCGATACGCATTATTCCCTCGGAATCCAAAAATGGTGAGAACTCAATTAAATTTGAATTTTTCGAAATAGGTTCCCCATTTATCAAACAGTTTAATTCATTCGGAAAACTAATTTTCTGTGTATATTTAACCCACATTGTTTGTGCACTACCAATTTCCTCCGCCGATAATGGACCCCTAAATTTCTCGTTTTTAGGATTTGCGTTGTTAAGAAATCTCTTTATCCATGCCGTAATTCTGAGGACTCTTAAAATGTTACTATAATTTTCAAGATCTAGTATTGGTTCAACTGTTTCTATAGAGATATTAAACTGAACTTTTTTTTCAGGTGTTTTCCTTTTTTCTTCGGTAATATATTGCGTGTCTACCACTTCACCAATATCATTGCCTTTACCATTTAGCTCAGATAACCAATTTGGACCTCTAAACCAAAAACCATTATTAATTAATGCATTTGCGCTAATACCACGAGTAACTAAATCTGCGGGATTATCCTTTGTATTACAGTATGACCAATTTTCGGATTCTGACAATTCCTGAATTTCGACTACTCTATTTTTAACGAAGGGTTTCCATTGTTTCGCCGATCCCTTCACCCAGTGTAAAACAATAGTAGAATCTGTCCAATAAAATTTCTCGATGTCAATTTCTTTAAATATATCACAAATATATTTCGCTACTCTAGCTGTAGCTGCTATCACCGCTCCCCTTAACTCCAATCTTGGTAACGTTAGTTTCTTTTGCGGCGCAACTCTAGCCTTCGACATAATCATACTTACATAACATTTTTTATCATTACTGATAACCTTGAAATATGCAACACAACCATATGCAAGTGGTGAAGCATCTGAAAAAATGTGTAGTTCTACATGCGAATTTTTCAAATCAACATAAGTGAAATAGCATCTATCTATTCGAAGTTCTAACAAATCTTTAATTTCATTACACAACTTTATCCAAATTCCCTTAAGATCATCTGGCAATTCGTGATCCCAATCCATACCTCTTTCCCACAGTCTTTGAAGAAAACACTTTATCCTAATTAAAAAGGGAGATATAATCCCAATTGGATCAAAAAATTTCGCAGCTGTGTGCAATACATATCTTTTCGTACATACCGATCTATCCAAATTTTCAACTATAGATTTCAAAGCTAATCTCAATTTATTACTATCTTTATCCCACACCAATCCAAGAATATATATTACACTATCATTAATTACCTCCGAAAAACAATCATTTTTATCCCACATGTTCTTTAATTTCTGTGAATTCGTACTAAACTTTCTCAATTTCATTCCAGCCTTTGCTAAAATATTTACCGCAGTAGAAGTTAATTCATAGGCACCGTTTACGGTATTGGAGCCATAAAGCAAATCGTCCACAAACAGAGCTGAATTTAACATTTCATAACTATCCGGATAAATTTCCCTATATTCCTTAATGTGTTTCTTAATTGTTGCCGTTAAAAAGAAAGGAGAAGTTGTACAACCAAACGTCGCTCTGGTCATTCGCATTATTTTATAATTCTGGGTGTCCTCATCAAACCATAAAAACCTTAAGAAAATTTCTATTGGGTTCCGTGATTTCTATCATTAAAAACGCCTTTTCAATATCTGCGCAAAACGTAATCTTAAACATTTGAAATCTATTAATTACATCCAAAATTGGTGGTGTAAGACATGGCTTCTTTATGAGACAATCATTTAAAGATTTACACCCCGAAACTCTACTGGAACAATTAAAAACAATTCGTACCTTTGTTGTCTATTTTTTCTTTCTAACAATTTCACGATGTGGGGCGAAATACTCTCTTTCTGACCAACCACATTCTTCTATGATGCCTAGTTGTTTTTGTTCAGTAATTATCTGCTTATATTGCTTCAAAATCCATTTATCCACTTTTAATCTTTTCCTCAAATTATTCAATTGCTGTTTAGCATTTTCAAAATTGTTTGCAAAATTATCAATACCATGTTCATTCCATAATAACTGCGTAATATATCGACATCCCGTATATTCTAACTGTTTATCAAATTTATTTATTATTTCCAGATCAGAAGTAGAAATCAATTTATCATCATTTATACCTAAACAATCTAACGACCATAGATTTTGTAGATCATAAGCTATACAATTAGATGATTCATTTTTTTTCATGCATGAATGGTTTTCATGTAAATAAACAGAGTTAGAACATTCAATCTTTAGCACCGAGGCGCCAGTAATTAAGCCGTCTCGATATGTAGCTGAATTATTGCCAGGTAACGTCCAACCAAATGTTGTGTTAACAGCAAACAACGAACGATTAATTTTCTTTTTATTTTTTTGCAGTTTCCAATATAAACCTGCACCGATTAATATGTCTGGTGCCTTCGAATGCAATTGAGAAAAATTATTTCTTTCCCCCTCATTAGAAACCAAAACTTTTCAAATGGTTGCGTCATCAACTATTTTTAGCTTTGTAAATGATATCTGATTCACAACTAATGCCTCTACATAACATTTTTGTTTGTGGTTTTTTAAATGAGACAATTCGAAATTTACAACTGAATATTCTTTTTGCTGGGGTTCATCACAAGAAAACGGGTATATGATTAGAGTTTTCTTTCTAATTACAGGCAATTTTATTATGTAGGAGGTGGTTACTGTTAAGAAACAGACAAAAACATATAGCTTAATGTGCTCTAAAACCAGAAAGGAAAAATGAATATAAGATAAAATATAGCATAATATATATACCGTAAAATTCCGATAGTAACCCCCCCCCCCCCCCCCCCCCCCCCCCTCTGAAATTTGACATACTTACTTTTTCGGAGAATTCCGTTTATAACCTCCCCCCCTCCCTTACCTTTGGCGGCTAAGTTCACCATTCTTTCGTTTTTCCCCATGAGCGTTGCAAACATACTTTTTTTAAATTCTGAAGTCTTATATGTTTATTTAGAAACTTTAATTTGCATGTAAACGTATCCAAGTGTTATTTTTACTCATCTTTTTAAAGTAAAATAACTCAAAAAAAAAAAAAAAAAAAAAAAAGTGGCATTGTTTACATTCTTTAAACTCCAAAACGTTACCTGCTATCCACAAGCGGCCGTGGTTTTCACAATCTTGCTTATGCAACTCTGTTTTTGCGATCACAACTCTTTTCTAAATTTTAAATTCTGTTTTTAATTTTAAATCATTAAATAGCGTAATAACTCCGTAACAGTACTTGGATATGTAACTTAGTTATCGTTCACCCTGTTTTTTTTTCTTTCATATCAGTTAATAACAGTGCAATTAACTGTTTTTTTAACTGCCAGCGAATTCTAGACTGCTCAATTATTGTTCTATGAGACTGCTTCGCTTCGCGATCGCAATTTGTTTATCAAATGTTCGTGTCTGTTTCTGTTATTCCCAATACATTTTTTTTTTTTTTTTTTTTTTAAATAAAAATTTAAATTGATTAATAAAAATTGTTTATTATTAATAAAATTTAATAAATAATAATCAGCATTATTATATTGTTAATACAATTTAGTAACCATTAATATATATTATAATATTAATAAAATTAATAATACTTTTAGACAAAGATTCTGAAGCTTCCGATTATAACCTCCCCCCTTCCAAAACCATCATACTTTTCCAGAAACTTCCGAATATAACCCTTCCCCCAGTTTTGACAAATTTTTCCTTAAAAAAAAAAGGGGGGGTGTTACTATCGGAATTTTACGGTGTAATATATATATATATATATATATATAATCAGGGTTAGCAGGTTTTTGACACGTGACAGTTTTTGATGGTTTAAACCATGGTTAAAACCGTCATGTCAAAAATATCAAAAACCTATATTTATAATTTAATTGTCATATAAAAACTTTGTTTAACAAAATATAGTTTATAAAGATTTTTTGAAAAGTAAATCGATTGATATTCTTTGAAAAACACATTGTTACAACATTTTGATTAATATAAAAATCAAAACTTTAGGCTTTTAAAATTTTATTATGAATTATTTCTGTGTTCATTCAAAATATGCTGTGATACTTTTATATATTACTACGAAATTTATCTATAACTATGCTTAATATAGTATATGTTAAACTTAGTTATGTGATACTTTAAAAATATAGTTGTTTTTAATAAGATATTATTTATAAGTATGTTTTAAAAGGTAAACATATTAATACTTTTGGAGAAACATAACATTTTTATTAATATAAAAACAAAACTTTAGGCTTCTAAAAATTCATGATTTATAAATCCTTGATAGATCATTTTGATTGATAAATATTTTATTTGCAATACAACATTGTATATTTCAATTTTTTTTTTTTTTTTTTTTAGTATTGTGCTTTTGGTATCATGTATTTAACCAGCAAAATAAAAATGCATAGCCTAATATTTTGTATTTAATTATTTTATAGAAAAATATAACTTTTTTTTTCTTTTCTTTCAATGATTGCTGATATTGCAAGTTTTTAAGAAAAAGCAATAACTCTGAATGTTAAACAAGCTTGAATTGCATCTGAAATTCTTATAATTACCGTGAGACGAGAGAAATATAAATGCTTTCTGGACATCTATAAATTGTAATAAATTTAATATTTACTCATACATATTTTTTAAAAATTTATTATTCTAAGCTGTCGGGCCCACCAGTGGCCAAGCAGTTCTATGTTCAAAGCTGGTAGACGTCGGGTGCCGGGTTCGATCCCAGGGCGTGCTCGTCAGCCTAGCCGTTCAGAGTTTTTCGAGGTTTTCTCTGAAACTTGCATAAATACAGGCTAGGACTCTTCAGAAATACCCTCATGGAGGGCACTCCCCCTTATACCTAAGACCCTAGAGTAATCGATCAGCCTTACTCCCAAAACGCCAAACATCACTAGCTCAAGCTATAAACAGGTACTGATATTTATAAAATCAAATAATAAATAGATAAAAATTTGTTAATAAATGATAAGTGTAATAAATATAGATTATAAATATAATTATTTTCAAATTAATATTAATTTACTGCCCACATATATTTTTTACTTAAAGGGGGGGGAAAATCCAGTATTGTTGTGTTTTTCATGGCTTATGTTAAAATTCATATGCAACTTTGGAATTTTAGAATTTCATAAATATTAATATAAATAAACATAAACATATAAAATATGTCTATGCATACTTTGTATATACTTCTTAGGTTATAAAATAGTATTTTTACCTAAATTTTTATAAATTATCTACAAATTGTTTTAAGATTCGTTAATTTATAAGCAGCATAATATTTATATATTCACTTGTACAAGGCAAACATTACTAAATCCTGACAATACAGGTTTTTGATGGTAGATGTTTCTGACGGGTTTTTGACAGTTTAAACCCTTGTCATGTCAAAAACCCAACCCTGATATATATACGTAGCATATTTCTTGCTTGCAATTGTGAACTATACAAGGAAAACAGGCCTGCTGGCTGGAACATTCATTTATTTAGTTTCAATAAGTGTAGGGACCGGGAAGACAAATGCAGACCAATGGCAACGGGGTATCAAGAGCGGGCCCCAGCCGTGAAACAGCGGACTTTGTTGGCGACCTCGCACATTAACTTTTGGATACGATGGCGTAGCTTTTTTGGACTTTTACTTGCAGGAGATTAATCAAGGAAGATTATTTAATTTTGGTGAGTTTCATCTTTTATAGTCGTAATTTTGGTGTATTTCTGGCATAAGTTCAAACTCCTCCCTATTTCTTTATTGGTTACAGTATTTAATGACACAATACTTCTTTGTGTCCTATTGGCCGTAATTCCGCGCTTCCCAGACAGTATGGCACTTTAAATCGCCAAGTCATAAACAACAATATTTATAGCTATTGCATCTGACATAAGTACAATCATAACCTAATTTTCATCAATTATTACCTCATTATAGTCACAAATCCTAAACCTCATCTAACTTATTTATGGAATATTTCAGGCATCAAAAGGCTCATCCAATTTAATTTATTAACTTGTTTATTCCTTAATAAGTGATCGCGATTATGAATTTCCATTTTTTATTTTTTATACATTTAAAGTAACTTACTGTCTAATATGAGATTTTCTTTAATTCATTTTATAATATTAATTTAAAATATGAAAATACCCTAAAATATGAAAATAATGATTTAAAATATAAAAATACAAATTTAATTCTTAACTCTTTTTATCCTATTATATATATACTGTAAAAGCACTTATTTTCGCGAGCTGTAATTTTCGCGAAAATGAAGATATCGGTGATTTCGCGAGCTGAAAATTTCGGGAATTTTATATGAACAGAACCGAAAGTTGAAAAATCCTAACGTTGAAAAGTACCTAAATATAGAACCCCTTTTGCATAAGGCATTTTAAGAAATTTACATCGCTCTTAAAACAATTTATGCTTACAACAGTGCTTATACACCAACTTTGGCTTTGGCTCAACGCGCGCATTCCACCCCAAACAATTTTCTTTTCTTAATCCCTTTTTTATCACGCTGTTTATCAAACTAGGGACATCAGAACCCCCCTTTTGCACCGAAAATGTAATCACCCCACCCCTTCACTTTTCACGGATTCGGACCGTCAATGCATGCGAGTTTTGGTAATTGAAAAAATTCTGTTTTTTTTTTTTTTTATTATTATTATTTGCTGCGACAAAAAAAAAAAAAAAAAACTAGTATGTTGTGGCCACCACAAGATTTTCTTCTATATTTTCCTATACATATTCAATCAGTAACAATATTTAAAAAAAAAAAATACGATTTTTTTTTCTAAGGGTTTTTTTTTTTTTTTGGGGGGGGAAGGGGGGTACTTGTTTTTTTTAAGGGTACTTCCCCCCCAGGAGGGGAAGCGATGCCCCCCCATGCACAAAAATTTTTTCCTAGTTACGTACTACTATTATCAATAATTCATATTAATTTTACAATCACAAGTGTAAAATAACTCTTATTATGCACATTTATACGAATTTTTGTCTTATTCTGCCATGTTAAAAATTTAGATAAAATGCTATCACAGCGCCTCCTGTTGAGCTATTGATCCGCAAATATAATCAGCACCAGTTTATGTCGGGGACCAACGAAATACCAAGTTTGGTAAAATTTCGTTAAAAATAAAAAAAAAAAAACGATTTTTTTTTTGTTAAAAGTAAAAAAAATCGATAACTTTGTTTTAAATTATCACAGATTTATGGTTCAACCATTCGTTTTAAAGGTATTGACGAGATCTTTCGAATGATACCCATCTTCAAAATTTAACCCCCCCGGGGGGGTACTTCCCCCCCAGGGAGGGAACCGATGCCCCCCCATGCACAATTTTTTTTTCCTAGTTAACTACTACTATTATCAATAATTCATATTAATTTTACAATCACAAGTTTAAAATAACTCTCATTATGCCCATTTATACGGAATTTTGTCCTATAAAATGCGATCACAGCGCCACCTGTTGAGCTATTGATCCCCAAATCTAATGGGCACCAGTTCATGACAGGGTGCAACTAAACACAAAGTTTGGATAAATTTCATTCATTGGTTCGTGAGATACAGCGTCCACAAAAAAATGATACAGACACACAGACAGACAGACAGACAGACAGACATTTTTAAAAAACTATCAATTCGTGTTCAGGACATCCCAAAACGTGTAGATATGTCAAAAAACGGAGGTCGAAAATTTTCGCGAATCCAATACTTTCTCTATATTACATATAGAAGAAAGTAAAAAGTATTTCGCGAGGCTTAAATTTTCGCGATTACGATGGGCTCGCGAAAATCGCGAAAATTAAAGCCTCGCAAAAATAAGTGCTTTTACAGTATATTATTATTATTGTTTTTTTTTTTTTTTTTTTTTTTTTTTTTTAACTAGAAACAATTTAAAAATGTCCTTGAAGTTATCAGCATTAGAAAAACAAAATGAGAAGTTTTTTTTTTTTTTTTTTTTTTTTTTTTTTAAAGGAATTTTCCAGATTTTGATCCCTGCCAAAAACGGAAATGTATTGTCTGCAAAAGCAACCCTTTCCTTTAACCAGAAAATAACTTACCAATAAACTGTACTGATAACTTAGTTCATTGGAGAAAAAAGTAAAAGAAGTGTACTTATTTATCTTTAAATGAAATTACTATAATAATAACATTTTGACATTAGCAAAAACGTTTTATTTTTTGTTAATGCTGCAAACATCACTTTTTTTTAATACTTAGACCTTCTCAATAATAAAGTTTCTTGAATCTTAGTAAAAACATAATGTCATGTTTCAGTATTCATGTTCGTTCATCTATTTTTGTGTTGTTTCAATGAACTTAGAACACAGGAGGATGATGCAATTCAGTGTATCGACACTTTTTACTGGTAACCTATTCGTATTGGAACTTCATTTTCACATCTCAGAACTTTGTTTTTGTTTTCTCCCCGGTCACTCGTTTGTCTTTATCATATTGGATTGGTATATCGTATTGGAGTTGGAAAGAAATGTTTTTGATTGTTTGAAAGAATCTGGTTTTAGGGCCATTTTCAGAATTTCATATTCGGCTAAGTTTAAATATAGTATTGGTGATTCAATATGGGGTGATATGATTCGATCTATCATACACTTTTTACTGATAATCTTTTCGTATTGGAAATTTGCTTTTTATTTTGTGTGCGTCGGCCACTCGCTTGTGTTTATCGTATAAGATTGATTGGATTCTTTCTACAAGAACAAAAATTACACGACCTCTAGGAATCACCACAATAATTTTTCCACATGCTGTCTTTGATTTTTTGTGCAATTTATGTGTTATAGTGTGTAAATGGCATCGCTAAATATAAATAAATACTATAATTAATTATTAACCTTATGAAGTTCCTTACCTTTTAGATTGTAGCGGCTTTCAGTGGCGAATCCGCCCCGTCATCAGCAACCTTCCTTGTGGTTTGCAACACTGAGTACTGTTCCTTGTTTTCTTTTTGACGTTCCTCCAAAAGGTGGTGCCAAACTTGATTTAAGCCTGCACGTGATTCGTGCCCATTACAAGAATCACTGTTACTAATAGTTTCAACCGTATCATGATAAAACGCATAATCGGAGTTATTATAGTTTGCGATTTTTGTAGCTTTATTAAAATTTACGTGTATGTTGTTATTTTGGTGAACCTTGGTTAAAAGTTAAAACAATAGTTATTTTTCCATATTTGATATTGTTTAAGTGTTCTTTTATCCTAATGCCTATTTTCTTATAGAAACCCCAATATAACACCCGGTATTGTGGTTGGGATATAGTTAAAAGGAATCTTGTAAATGCCTGCAGTTTCAAAAGGGGGACGGGATCTTTATTGCTGTGAATTAACTGATAAATACTGGGGTTTGGTTTAATAGGGATATTCAAATTATGTTTTTTAGCAGTGTTTTTTATTTTAATTGAAGCTCCTTGATCAAAGGGTATTGAAAAAGTGAATTTTAGGGGGAACTTTTTGGTGGTTAGGAATAAAATTAAGATTGCGGATTCTTTTTCTTATGTAATTTGTCGACTAAATTTTTATGGTATCCTGGCCTTAACATTAGGTTTTTAATATATTTTATTACGTTTTTTAAGTCTGTGGGATTGTTGCAAATTAAAATAGCATTTATGTAGGATTGTATTGCGTTAATTTTCTATTTATACGGGATTCGGCTATGATTGCTAATAATTTCTTCACTAGAGGTGGGTTTACAGTAAACATAAATGGTGCATAAATACCACCGTTTACTGTCAAGCAGAATTACCCTCTATCAGTTATCGATTATGGAAATCTTTTGTTTAAAATGTTTCCTTTGAGAAGTAAAAATATTCTTTGGCGTGTAGTGATATATATACATTGTATTTAACAAAACAACACAAAATCTTGTTGAAACTAAACATTTTAAAGTTTGTATTGGTACGGATGGCAGAAATACTGTTTCATCATAGAAAATATTAGATTGATTTCTTTAGAAAATTACCTATTGCAATTACTTAGTTTGTCTATAATGAAAAATTTGTCATCACAATAACTTTAGAAATAATATATGAAAACGAACCTAAGTTAGTCAGTGCACTTATCTCACAAATATCTTGAACGAGTTCGTTAATAAACTACTGCACCATTTTGTTTCCAAGTGGTGGCCACTTGAAAATTTCTAACTTGCATTGTAAAAAGTATATTTAAAACTGGATTTGCTTAAATTTTGATGTATACGTAGACCACATAAGTGTCTCAACCAAGTTTATTAATGAATTTGATCTGCGATTTTTAAATAAAGTGCTGGAGCAGTTTATTAACGAACTCGTCCAAGATATTTGTGAGATAAGTGCACTGACCAACTTAGGTTTGATTTCATACATTATTTCGAAAGTCATCATGATGACAAATTTTTCATTATGGATACTTTAAATTAAGGGGCTACTTGAAATCAGGCTACCACTTGAAAAATTTTCATCACTGTAACTTTTGAAATACTAAACTAATTCAAACCAAAGTTAGGAAGTGGACCTATCTTACAAATGTCTGGATGGGTTCACTGGGCAATTTGCTCTGCCATTTTGCTTTTAAGTGCCACCAACTTAAAAATTTGTCTCTATGATAACTTTTCAAATTCTGAATTAATTTGAACCAAAGTTGGATACTGGGCTTATTATGCAAATATTGTGGATGAATTCAGTGGGCAACTTGCTCTACTGTTTTGTTTTCAAATGGGGGCCACTTGAAATCATGCTGCCACTTGAAAATGTGTTATCACGATAACTTTTGAAATACTAAGTTAATTCAAAACAAATTTGGACAGTGAAGAAATTTTAGAAATATATTGGATTAGTTTTCTGTGCAACTTGCTCTGTCATTTTGTTTCAAAGTAACAACCCCAGGAAAATTTGTCTTATAATTTTTGAAATATTGAATTAATTCAAATCAAATGTGTACAATAGCCTCATCTTCAAAATATATTTAATATGTTCTTTAATAAATTTGATCCACCATATTGTTTACGAATGCTGGCCACATGAAAATCTAAAATTCACATAAAGTATTTATGAATCAATTTGCGCTATCAATATGTCCTACAAGTTCATTTATAAATTTTATCCACCATCTTATTTTAAATGGCGACCATTTGACAAGAAAAAAGAAATCAGTCTACCCTTCCAAATGAACTGGAAGGACTTGTTTTAAATTGTGATTAAATACTGTTGTCAAAATTTTCTTTTTTAATATATGTTTTAAAAAATGTCCATTTATTTAAAAGATTTTTTTTTTTTTTTTTAATAGTAACAATTATATTAAAAACATTTTATGTGCTTCATTGTACATTTTGTCATCTAATTAAATAAAAAATTAGTTGCTTATTTAAGTGTATTTAAAAAAATCATTTTTCCTAAAATATTTGACATAAACTATTTAAGGAGACTTATCACCTACTGGTGCTAACAGCCAAACACAATATTATTCTATGAGAAAATTTGTAATCAAAACAACTCATCATTGTTCAATTTTTTTTTTTTTTTTTTTTTTTTTTATATTCAAAAACATTACAACATTTAAATTAGTTCTACTTTCTTTTCTAAAACTATCTTTTGTAATATTTGAATATGAAGCTGTAAAGAGTTAAAAGTAAATTAAGTGCATTTTTCACATAATATGGCTTTAAAATGAAGTATTAAAGATTTAAAAGTCTGTCTTCAGCAAAACAACAATTAATTTAATACTTGTAAATTTTCTAAATAAGATGACAGAGTTTTAAAATGAGGTAATTCTGATTATAAATATTCCTGTAGAATAGCGAAATTTGGCGAATTATGATGTTTTTCTCTCGGTGATAGTAGGTGATGCAAAATGTTAGTTTCATTTGTGTATCATAACTAAAGCAAAATACTTATTTTCAGGAAATAAGTGGTGATGCCTCATCACGTCAAAGGGATGATGCAATAAGAAATCATAAAGAAGAAGTTCTTCAGCGCCAAACAGCTTCACTACAACGCCTACAAAGGGAGCAGGGTGATTCTCATAGGCTTGAAATCAGGAAATTCCGAAGACGGAAGTTATTACAATATCACCAAATGGAACAGAATTTGCTTAGAGATGTAAGTTTCAATAGTAAAGATTTTATTAAAAATGTCATTTTTTAAGAATTACTATTCATAAAAATGTGTAGTGTTACTTAAGCCAACAAAGATAATTCATTCATGAATCATTATTTGTTTGCCGACATCTTTATCAACAGAAACTTGTTCATTTCCCATAACTTTATACAAAATATGTTGTAACTCTTTCTAAACATTACTCCTAATTTAAAAATTAGTTTTATAATATAACAATAATATAATAATCTGTACATATAATAAAAGAAAGTGTGAGAGAGAGAGAGAAGACTGATTTCTAAATTTCGATTAGTTTTTCAAAAATTAATTAAAAACTATAAATTTCTGAAAGGATTGGCTTTAAAGATAAAATGTGAAAGACTTTTCATGGCTTATTGGTTCAGTTGATTAGACTGAAATGCTAATAACGTGAAGGTTGTGGGTTTAATCCTCCAAAAGCCAATGTGTTACTTTTTGCATATAATTAATAGAAAATATGCCAGTTGATAAAAGGAAAATTTTCAGTGTCTTCACAGTATCAAAAATTGTAAGGAAAACAAGAAAATGACAAAAAAGAAAGTTCAACTTAGGTTACTGGTATTTTTTTTTTTTTTTTTTTTTTTTACTAAAAACAGTTGATCGCAGAACTTCAAAATTTAGCATATAGGCCCATTTTGACCTCTGCTGCTACACCCCAAAACCCGATTTTCAAATTATTAGTTTTTCTTTTCTTTTTTTTTAATTAAATTTTCCAACTGGTTAGATTGTCAGGTGCTGCCAATTATTGTCATACAGTAAAATTGGTAGTATGTTTAAGAAATGTTTGTTCGAAAAAAGTAATTCTTGAATAATAGTAGTGCTACTTATTGTCCAGTTAACACCTAAAATGTCCAGTTAACCCTTTATCTACCAATGGTATTTTAAAGTATCATTAGTTTAAAAGCATATAAAATCGAATTTATGGAAGAAATGTCAAAGGTCTTCATAAGACTAGAACATATATACCTCATTTATCTCACTACAAAGCATCAGATGCTACATGTAGCATATTTTGTTATTGAAAGGATTTTATAGAGTGCTATTGCTGTTTTTGCTTGGCATTTTCACGATCTTGACATGTGTTATTAGAAGCTTTTACCATAATTTAATGTATATAAGCTGCACTGGTAAATAAGCCGCAGCTTATTAAAATGTTGTGAAGAAAAACACTGTTCTTAGATAAACCGCACCAGAAGGTAAGCCACAGCTTATGCAAGCATTGTTACGATGATGTGACAGATAAATAAGGAAAAAAGATATCAGTCTTCTGACATCTACACAGGTTAATAGAAATAATAAATTACTATTAATTAAAAATGAAAATAATAAATTATTTTATTAAACCCTTGGTTACGGATTTATTTGAGAAAATATTTGCATGTTGAACGAATATAATTTTTGGTTGCTTGGAGTAGTATGTAAAAGCAGTACATTTTACGTAAGAATTTATTTATTTCTAAAATATTGGTGACATATGTAGTATTAAGATGTCTTCAAGTAATTAGAATTGCAAAACAAAAATAAAAAACAAAAAAAGTGAATGACGTGTCTCAGACGTCAAATGTACCCAAGGGGTTAATAACAGGGATCTATTTGCAAAACAGTCCAGTATTGCTGAGCTACAAAAACTGGACTGATTTTGCAAAATCATATTGTATTCCTTTCCAAATAACTTTTAAAATCTTCTGCTTTATTTTATAAAATTTAAATAATAGTACTTTTTATTTTCATGCAGTTCTGTTGCATTTAATTCCGTTTTAACATTTAATAGTAGGCAATTTTGTTTAAACATCTCATTAATTTAGTTTCAGTAGCAAATGATTTTTTAAGACACATCTATAAATATTATCTTTAATTTAATTTTTAATTTGAAATTAATAGCAAACGATTTTGCTTCTTTTCTAAATTTATTTTCATTAGACAGGCAACAAAAAAATTAGTTATTAAAATTCTTTTATGGAATACAACTTTGTTAAATGAGAGAATCAACTTGTTTCTGGTACAAACATGTTAAAATATTGTAAGATACTTAGTTTTTAGATTTTAAATAACATTTTCATGTTATTTCTATTTACTCTTATTTTATTTATTTTTTGTGTTTATGTGAACTAGTGAATTTATTTTAACATAATGAGTTGTTTTGGGGGAGAACTAATTACTGAGCAGTGTCACAAACAAGACTATAAAACTGTGCTAAATGAAATAGTTAAGGTAGGTGACCTACCTTTCAGAAGAGCAAAATTTATTAAAATTGAGAATTAAAAATAATATTAATAATATTTGCCAATATCATAAAATTAAATATTTAGACAAATACAACCACATCTTTGGAAGAAAATGTTGTGATTCAATGAATATCCATAAAAAGCTGATTGAAAGTGGATTGAGAAAAATTCTTTTTGATCATCTGTCTAAGGAAAAGAATTTTTAAATTGATTTAATACCTGGAAAATCTCTTTGCCCATCTTGCTTTTTTAGAATATTTGTAAAAACAGCCAGATAATTCAGAGATTCAATTGGAAAAGGATACAGATTTCTTGCTTGAAGCATATGAGATAGTTAATGAATCCCCTTTACACAAAGTTAGCTCAGTATGCGACTCTTTAGGTTTATTGCCTTTATGTAAGGTTATTAAATTAAACAGGAACTAAATTAACAGGAACTAGAGGATATCATTCAGGGTTCATACGGGGAGAACCTGAAAATCAGGGAAAACTCAGGGGAAAAAAATCTGGCATAAAATCTCAGGGAAACTTTCAAAACAAGCACCAAAACCTGGAAAAGCAGGGATCTACTCTGGAAAAAGCTGGTACTCGTGCGTTTCCATGACGTCATTATAGAAATCCGATCAGATACGCCTACTAATATCATGCCGATCCAATGAAAAACTGGGCAAGCTTTTTGCATCATGAACAATCAAATCGTGAAATTAGACACACCTTTCCTCTCTCTAGAAATTCTTTAGCTTAATTTTTCTCCATGGTTAATTTGTTTTCATTCGATGATCAGCATCTGACAGCAGCTTTAATTTAAATATTTCGTTTGTTATTTAGTCTTACTGATGCAGTGGGCACGTGCTTAGCTTAGCTATTTTATTAGCTTAGGCATTTTATTTCATTTTTTTCTGAGATGGATTGAATTATAATTAAAAAGTAATTATTATCATGAGTTGGAAAACATCATTTAATCTGGACTGGGAAGATAAAAACTTAATTCCACAGTTTGCATTTTGGGTTGAAAGTATAGATAGTGACCCTTACAAAGCACAATATCGTTTAATAATCATTGACTAATTAAATTTTTTGAAGCATTTGATTTAAGGGCAATTTTTTATGAAAGGTAATTAAGTTTCCAAGAGTTATATACACATTTCCAATTCTGATTAATCTTTTATTTTGTCTGAAAAGGATTTTAAAATTAATTTAAAATAAGTTATTCAGATCCAAAACATTCTAGGCAATTAGTTTACACTATTTTATTTTTATTTATTTTTTTTTTTTTTCAGAAAGGTTGGGGAGGGGGGGGGGTTAAGTGGATTAAAGTAAACATCACTATTTGTCGATATGGGAAAATTATTGATTCTGGGAACTAACTCAGGGAAAACTCAGGGAATTTTTTTTCTGAAAATGAGTATGAACCCTGTCATTGATTTGTTCCTTTAAGAGATAATCAAATCAGATGTTACACTACATCAATAAGTAAGGAATTTGATGAGCACAAAACTTCGATAGTGTTTACTAACGCATCTTTGCTTACAAATATGGACTATGTTGCATGCATTTATGAAGATCATTGGTGGGTAGGCATTGTCAAAGCCAAGAGCAATCAAAATAATGATCTATTGGTTCATTTTTCCCATCCACATGGTGTGGGTTTCAGTAAGCAATGTTGTGAAGAAAATTACCCCTGGCAAACTATTAAGTTTCGGGCAGAACACATAATATATCAGAAAAACTATGCAACAAAATTTCAACACTCTTCAATACTTTGAGTAAATTATAGAATTGTCGTGCTAACTAATAAAATGTGCATCAACAGTTTGAGTAAAATTTTGTATTTTAAGTTACAATGTTAATTTTTACCATTAATTGTCATCAAATTCTGTGTGCGTAAAATACAATTTTTGGCCAGTTTTGATGTGCAATAACCCTGGAACCAGTTGAGTCTGAGTCACCAAATTTTTATCGTATGTTTATATCATAAAGATGTTATCTGTATTAATTTCATAATTTTTCACTCAGTCCCTTTTGAGATATTCAACTTTAAATACTGTTAAAATACAATTTTGGCCATTTTTGAAAAATTATATAAAAAAACGATAAATCTCTCAAACTGGAAACTTCTACAGTAACTAGTCCTGTGATAAATCTATGCTGGAAAAAAAATAATAATAATGGTGGGTCTTTTTTTTTTTTTTTTTTTTTTTAAGTAATTTTGCAGCACTAAAATTACCATTTTAAGTAAATTTTCCATTTATATTTATGAATTCTTCACTCTCCTCACGACTTAGAAAACATTATGCATATGCAAAACATCTAGTGGGTCATGGCTTTTATTAATTTTGGCTTTTATTTTGTCTTGATATCTACAAAATTAACAGAGTTAGATACTTTTATGCAAACCTTGTTTTTGTCCAAAAGACAGTTACAATGCAAATTCAAAATGGCCTCAAAAAAAAAAAAAAAAAAATATGATCCTAAAGAATTTTTTTATTTCAGTTTTGTACTCACATAATAACGGGGAAAAATTGGTAAAAAAAATAAGAAAAATAAAAAATGTTGAGCAGAATGGTCTGGGTGATTTCTAATGGATTGACCCTCAATTAATAAAAGATCTAGATATTAGGATTTTCTTTCTATTAAAAAATATATATATATATATTAGGGGTGGGAATCGATTAAGAGTTTTAACTGGGTTAATCGTAGTTCATTAATCAATTAATCGGTTCATTAATCAGATTTTTAATTCAATTTTCATTTTTTTTTTTTTTTTCGTATAATTTTATTTGAACGATGAAAAAAACTCTTCCACTTGTTTTTACTTTCTGTTACCCATAAGGTAGAGAAAGTATTGTTTTTTGGGTCAAATTTTCGAAAATGAGTTTTTGATATATTTACGCGTTTTGAGGTAACCTGAATTTGAAAATCATGTTTTTAGCAGTTGATCTGTCTTTCTCTGAGTGTGTGTGTTTGTTATCAGCATATCTCAAGAAAAAGTAGTAGCAGAAAGTGCAAACTTGGTATTCTAAATTTGTATCATATAGGGATGCTACACTAAGCTTTTCGTTCAGATGAAGCAAATGGTTCATGTACAGGGACACTCAAGAGTATTCAAATGCATTGCATCCATTGGGGGGGGGGGGTGCGGAGGAAATTGAAGGTAAGTAGAATTTAACATCTATAGACTGCACTAAACCAAATATTCAAAATATTTTAAAAAACTTTTGAGACTTTTTGAAATTTATGGCTTAACAAATACTTATATAGAAACTAATGACTAAGAATATATGTAGGTCTCAATAGCTTTTTAAAATATTTTGAATATTTAAAAATTTTCATCTCTGGCAAAAGTGTCTGAAACTTTTTTTAAGAATGAAAAATTGCATGTCCCTTGGAATGCACCACAATAATTTTTTCACATCTTAACTTCGATTATTTGCACTATAGTGTGTAAACGGCATCACTGCCTATGATGATGTCTGGGAGACATCATTAGTTTCATGTGCCATTTATAGATTTTGATATCTCCAAGACATCAAGAACTGTCTATGGTAGACACCAAAAATCTTGTGTCGATTCTCTCTTTTTTTTTTTTTTTTTTTTTTTTTTCTTTGTTTTAAATTCGTATGCTACTTATTGTTCATTGACATATTATACATCAGCTGGTTAAATGGTATGTAGCAATATAAATTTCAAAATAAAATGTTCTGTTCTTAAGCTTACATAGTTATTCAGTTTAGCCAAATTTTATATATATTTATATATATACATCAAATTCATTTTATTTTGCATTAATTTTAATGTAAATTTTAGGAATTAAATAAACGTCAGTCACAATTAGAGCAAGCTCATTCAATGTTGTTACATCACCATGACATGACACAAGAGCTAGAATATCGCCAACAACGTGCTGTTCACCAGCTTCGAGAAGAACATGTGCGTAAACAACATCAAACTGAACTAGCCAATCAACAAGAATATAATTCAAGAAGAGAAAGGGAGCTACGCAAAAAGCATGCTCTAGAAGTTAAACAGCAACCTAAAAGTCTTAAAGTATGTACATTTATATCTACCTTTTATTTTTTATCAAAATTATTGCTTTGTGGATTTATAATACAGTAAACTCCCGATTATCTGTAGCATTGAAATGTTATCTGCGAGATTGATTTATGTATTTTCCTTTGATATTTTGTCATCAATTTTTATTTTCTATAGAATTTAATTGTATACCTAATTGCATAAATTATTTTACTTTAAATCTATTGTAATTTACAATAGCAAAAAAGCCAAGGAAAATGGGAATCGTAGATAAACTGCTCATAGATAATCGGAAGTTTACTGCATTATCATGTGATGAAATTTTTGAAGTTAACAGTGCAAAAAATGTAGAAATAAGAAAATTATATGTAATTTATGAATCTGTTTAATATTTTTTATTGTTTGTAATATTTAAAAAACAAATAATTAAAAAAAAAAATTATTTTCTTCCCTCTTCTTTTTTTCTTAATTATACTATTTTAATATTAAGAAATTTAACAATGTAATTCTTACTTTCTTCTACATTCATACCAAAAAAAGTATTAGATTCATGAAAGTGTTCTAGGCATTTACTTGTTTGGTTGAGATCTTCTGAACATAATATTTTTATTTGTCTGTGCGTGTCTGTATTACTACAAATTTACAGGCACCAAATGTCACAAAATAATGAATGGTATTCTATAAAACTGCAATAATGTCGACAGTGGCACATTGCTGGTGGTTAACAGTGCATCTCTGATAGACAAACAGCTTTAAAAGATATTTTAGTTTCTAAGTTTTTATAAACAAATATGTTGTTCTGTAAGCAAATTTTTTGTATAATTTTAGTTTATGCTTTGTTCAGAGCTTTTATAGTTGAGTTTACCATAAAGCACAAACATTATTATTGACAAATTTCTTTCTCAAATTAAAAAATAAAATAACCTTACATTACTTCTTGAAAATTGCCTTTGGAAGGGGCCCCTTCCATCATCTGCTCTGTGATGACTGATGACTTGTTCTCTTTCAGTCTTCAGGGTTCTGCACCAGTTAAGTTAATTTCTTGTGCTGGGTCGTTGCCATTACAGGTTAGAGGATTAAATAAGATTTTGACAGTTTCATGATTTGCGGCGTAAGTTGTATTATTGTAATCAGCTAGTTTGTGAATATCGTTAAAATTGATATTGATAGGTTCGCTAGCGTTTACCTTGGTGAGTATGGTGGTTATTTTCCCAAATTTAATATCTGCAGAGTGTTCTTTAATACGATTTTGAATTTTGCATTTTGTCATACCTATGTAGTAGCCTGTGTCTTTATTTTCTTTGGAAAACAGAATACTATAAATACCAGAGTTTTCAAGGGGATCGATTTTGTCTTTTTCATTCCTTATGCTTTGATAGATATTTTTATTTGGTTTTATGGGGATTTTGGATATTAATTTAATTGGCGGCATTTTTAATTTTCTTTGAGATTCCGTAATCATACATGATGGCCAGAATGGATTTTTGTTTTGGATTTAAGTTTTTTAATTCTTTTGCAGTATAATTTATTGATTATATCTTTTTTATAACCTGCTTTAATTGCAATTTTTCTGATAATATTAAGTTCTTTATTGAGTAAATTTTTAATAAGAACAAATGGTGATGGCACGATTAACATATGATTGGATAGTGTTATCTTATATTGGTAGGATATTTTACTTTTGTAATTAATGATTTCTGTACTGCAATTTTGTTTACGGTAGACGGTAGTTTCTGAGGTATGATTGTCAGTTTTAATTATGCTAACATCAAGGTAATTAAGAATACTGTTATTTTCGGTTTCGTGGGTGAAATGGGATCCCCATTTCTGATACTGTTGCTGAATTAAAATTAAGAATTTTAGAAGAGCGTATTTTTTAAAATTTTGATAATGAAATCTTTTGCTGACTCAGATACGTTGATAACGTGTTCACGATCGTTAACCATAAACATAACATTCTGACCATCCTTGACAAATTAAATAAACTTGATAAAAATATCCTATTCACCCATGAAACCAAAAATAACAGCATTCTTAATTACCTGGATGTTAGCATAATTAAAACTGACAATCATACCTTAGAAGCTACAGTCTACTGTAAACCAAATTGTAGTACAGAAATGATTAATTACAAAAGTAAAACACCCTACCAATATAAGATAAACACTATCCAATCATATATTAATCGTGCCATCACCGTTTGTTCTAATAAAATTTTACTCAATAAAGAACTTAATATTATCAGAAAAATTACAATTAAAGCAGGCTATAAAAAAGATATCAATAAATTATACTGCAACAGAATTAAAAAACTTAAATCCAAAGCAAAAATTGACTCCGGCCATCATGTATGATTGCGGAATCTCACAGAAAATTAAAAATGCCACCAATAAAATTAATATCAAAATTCCCATAAAACCAAATAAAAATATCTATCAAAGCATGAATGAATGAAAAAGACAAAATCGATCCCCTACCTCCAGTATTTATAGTATTCCATTTTCCAAAGAAAATAAAGACACAGGCTACTACATAGGTAATGACAAAACGCAAAATTAAAAATCATATTAAAGAACACTGCAGATATTAAATTTGGGAAAATAACCACTGCACTCACCAAGGTAAACGCAAGCGAACCTATCAATATCAATTTTAACAATATTCACAAACTAGCCAATAGCAATAACGCAACTTAGAGCACAAATCACGAAACTGTCGAAATCTTATTCAATCCTTTTACCTGTAATGGCAACGACCCAACGCAATAAATTAACCGTAACTGGTGCAGAATCGTGAAGCCTGCAAGAGAACAAGTCATCACAGAGCAACTAGGCAAGCCGCCACAGAGCTGCCTCTGACGATGGGAGGGACCCCTTCCTGCAAGTACTAAGGCAATTTTCAAGAAGTAATGTAAGGTTATTTTATTTTTTAATTTGTGATATAATGCTTCTTGTACTTCGATAATATAAAATTTCTTTCTGCTTAAATTTTCCTTTCAGAATTTGATTTTTTGATATAAAACCAGTTCTGTTCATCTTGAACTATTGAGACCAATTTATTTTTATTATTATTGCATTCATTTTATTTTGCTTAAAGAGTTATTCATATTAAATTATATACCGGGTGATTCAAAATAGATGTTACAGCGATTATCTCGTAAACTAAGAAAGATAGAAACAAACTTCCAATTACAAAATTGATGCAAATTAAGAGAAGATTTCAGATATGGCATTCTTTTGTACAAGGGGCTGTATACATATTAAATACGAAATTTAATTTTTATACGGCCCCTCCTATCATGTGACTTATATTTAGAAAAATATTCTCCTCGCTCTAACAATCAAAAAAAAAAAAAAAAATCATCTCTCTAAGTCAAAATCTCACTGAGTTATTGCAATTTGAAAATTCTAGCATTTTTCGCCAAGTCGTAAGGGGTTGTATCAAAAGTGAATTACTATTGCTTTTGTAATAAGGCACACATTGATCAGCGTTTGGGGGGGGGGGGGGAAGAAAAAGAAATCATTCAGGGAAAGACGGCTATTTTAACCTGTTATGTCTCCTTTTCCCTAGTGAATACACAAGAGAATACTCATTGATAATTTAACAAACAAAATTTATGAATAATTTATGTACTGAAAGGGAATTTTCAAATTCATTTTTCTTTCTTTATACATTCTCTTACTCATATACACGGTGTAGAGAAAGAATTGTTTTTGAGTCAAATTTCCGAAAATTAGCTTTTGTTATATTTGCACGTTTTCAGATCCTCTGAATTCAAAAATCATGTTTTTAGTGGTTGGTCTCTCTCTCTCTCTCTCTCTCTCTGTGTGTGTGTGTGTGTGTCTGTGTGTTATTAGAATATCTCAAGAACAAATAGTAGCAGAAAATTCAATTCGACATTCTAAATCCGTATCATATTGCGGTGATACACTAAAGTATTCGTTATGATCAGACAATTGTTTGTTTACAGGGTCATCCAAAAGAATTCAAATACATTACGTCTGTGAGCGAAATTTCTCATATGTACAGTGTGACATGTACAGACTGCCTTAAACAAAATGAAAAGAACAAATTTTTTATACGCATAAAAGCATGTTTTATGTAGATTCTGGTATAGCAACCATTCATCATTCATTTACAGGGTTACCCAGAGTATTTCGATATATTGGAGCTATACTTGGGAATTGCTGGAAGTGTATTTCATTTTGTGTTACTTGTTTTACATATAACACTAAATTTACGTACACAAAGTCATGTGTATATAGTTTATAGACAATATACAGGGCTACCCAAAATTAAGGTAAACATTTTTTTTAAAATTATTATTAAATGTAATTGGTGTAAGTGTTTGCTGCATTTTTTTTTTTTTTTTTTTTTTTTTCGAAGAACACTGCTGACACAGAACGCAAAATTAATTTCTCATACCCATACTGTAAACAAAGTAGCTTTTGGAGAGCGATTTTTTTTCTGTATAATATCACATTTTGAGGCCTCCTGAATAAGGAAGGTAAATTTTTATTCGTTGATCTGTATATATATGAATTATCAGCATAATTTAACAACAAATAATCTGGTGTGCCACTCACGCGACTTTCTATTACCCTGAAATTTTATACCATAAATACAGGTTGGAAATTAAGAGGTAACATAAAGAGTACTGTTATGTAAACCTACGTTAAAATAATTCAAATTAGGCTTCGGAAGAGTTTTAATGATAATTAGTTCTGTGTGAGGGGAATCTCCGGAAATTATTCGTTTCCTGATATTATTCGACGCAGGCAATAATCAAACATTAAAAAATATGGCTTTGGTAATAAGGAAGCCTTAAAACGTGTAAATACACAAAACACAAGCGATGCATATTTAGCTTAAAAACATACATTATTTATCATATGTCTATGAGGAATTCATTTCCATTCCTGAGCAGCTTTCCTGGATATGGTAAAATATTATAGTAAAGCACTTTCACTAACAATAAAAAAGAATATTATAGCTTAAATATTTGCAACCCTGTATATCTTTTGAAGAATATGTACAAACCACAAAGTGTGCCTAAATATAAACCTATAGTAATAATATACGGCACAACCTAAAATGCACTTCCATCAATTTTCAGCTATTGTCGCATTATTATCTAGTTATTTTGTGTAGCCCTGTAAATGAACAGTGAATGATTTCCCTGCTATATTCTACATGAGGCATGTTTTTATGCATATAAAAAATATATATTCATTTCATTTGGTTTAGTGCAGTCTATAGGTGTTAAACTCTACTTACCTGCAATTTTCCCCATAGACGTAATGTATTTGAATATTCTTGAGTGTCTCTGTACACGAACTATTACGAACTATTTGCTTCATCTCAATGAAAAGCTTAGTGTAGCATCCCTATATGATACATATTTAAAATACCAAGTTTGGAATGTCTGCTGCTATTTGTTCTTGAGATAAACTGATAACAGACAGACACACACACAGACCAACCGCTAAAAACACGATTTTCATATTCAGGACACCTCAAAACGTCTAAATATAACAAAAACTTACTTTCGAAAATTTGGCCCAAAAACAATACTTTCTCTACCTTATGGGTATGAGAAAGTAATAAGTACAGGAAATGCGAATTTGGTACTTTGGATTCCATATCTAGTTGCCACTTGAAAAGTTGATGAAGGTTTGCAAGTTTCAAAGAAATTGATAATAGACTTGATTTTTGTTTTGATAAGTATAGGCACTATAATTAAACGGGGGTTGAGAAGGGCAGTAATCCCCTGGCATAGAATTATACATCTATACCATATCATATTCTATACAAATCATTATTAATTTATAAGAATATCTGTCCCAAAACGCAATACATTGGCATCTTTTGTGCGTTCCTGTACATAAACCATTTGTAAAGAATTAATTAATGCCATTTTAAATAGGGAATATCATATAGTAAGCCTGAATAACATATATCATTTCTGAAAATATTTACAGACGCTGGGGGCGGGCAGACGGACAGATGGACAGTAAAAAAAAAAAAAAAAAAAAATGCAAATTGAAATTTTATTCACAGTTAAAAATTGTTAGAAAATGTTTAATGTAAACGAAAATACAATTCCAGCAAATGTCCAATAATAACCCTTAACGTAACTGAATATTTTTGCGTGCCCTGTAAATCTAATGTTAGTCGTACTGTACAGTATAGAAAGCATTCTTTTGTGTATATGAATAACATATTTCAATTTCATTAAGATTTATGCAAAGTAATTAAATTTTGGATTATAGAAATATCTTCACATAGAACGCAATGCTTTGGAATACTTTCAGGTGTCCCTGTATAAAAACCAGTGATGGTGTTTACTCCATTTTCTAAAGAAAATATCCGATAGAAAACTATAATAACGTATTTCAATTTTATTAATATATGCATAAATTAAAGGTATTAAAATATGGTTTATAAAAATACCTGTCATAGAACACAATGCTTTGGAATGCTTTCGGGTGTCCCTGTGCACAAGCTAGCAGATGTATTCACTCCATTTTCAATAAGGAACATCCGATAGTGACCTCAAATAACATATATCAGTTTCAGGAAATTCTATGAATATTCACGGGAGTTAGAGTGCAGACACACAGAAAGATGGATGGACAGACACACAAATCGAAGTCATTAACACTTTTCAATCTTGCTGGAATTGTTAAAGAGCCGAAATCATTAAATTTATCAACCATGATGGAAAGTGGTAAAAATAAAGCGTGAAAATTTCACACGGTTTTGCTAGTCTTTTAGTTTTTTCCCTCTCTTAACGTGTTTTAATTTGCGGGTGACCCCCTCAGAAATTTAACTATTAAATTTTTTAACAATACGAAAAAAATGTAAATTTGCATTAAATTCTTAAAATTGTTGATTTTACGCGTTTGAACGATTTTAGTTGCTATTTTAAAATAAAGGATCTTTTTTTAATTTTTCTCAACTCATAGATAACCCCCTAAAGTTAGCCCGTTGGCGTCGAAAAATAGATGCCAAAATTGAAAAAAAAGTGGTGTAAGTCATTTTCAAATTGCAATAACTCAGCGAGATTTTGACTTAGAGAGATGATTTTTTTTTTATTTTGCTTGTTAGAGCGAGGAGAATATTTTTCTAAATATAAGTCACATGATAGGAGGGACCGTATAAAAATTAAATTTCGTATTTAATATGTATACAGCCCCTTTGTCAAAAAAATGCCATATCTGAAATCTACTCTTAATTTGCTCTAATTTTGTAATTGGAAGTATGTGTCTATCTTTCTTAGTTTACGATATAATTGCTGTAACATCTATTTTGAATCACCCGGTATATATATTACTTAAATTTTTGCTTTGACTTTCTTATTTTTATTGTACTTTTTGTACAAAATATGTTGTACATATAAAATTTTATTTTGCAGCAAAAAGAGCTCATGATAAGAAAACAATTCCGGGAAACGTGTAAAATACAAACTAGGCAATATAAAGCTTGGAAAAATCAAATTTTAGCTTCTACTCCTAAAGAAGAACAAAAATTAGTTATTAAGAAACTAAAAGAAGAACAGATGCGTAAATTAGCGATATTAGGTGAACAATATGAACAGAGTATAGCTGACATGTTACAAAAACAATCTGTGAGTATTTAATTTTGCTTCTATGTTTATTGTGCATGCATTTTGTTATCTTAAAATGAGTTTCTAGCATGTGAACAGTTTACAGATTTTTATTTTTTATAATTAATTATAAATATGAGTCCTTTTAATTGTGAATTATATTTAAAGAGTTATTTTCCTTTTTGGTGTCCCTCTTTCTGTTATTTTATCCTCTCTCTCTCTCTCTCTCTATATATATATATATATATATATATATACACTGTGATTTTTTATATGTTTTTCTCTCTCGTAAGTATAATGGTCATTTTTTATTATCATTCAGGTCGGTGTAAGTTTTTCGTGTTACTATCGTAACTCATTGGTTCTTAATCTATATCGCAACTTTTTGTGTAATTCTTTCCTCTATGTTAAATTCAGTTCTATATTTTAGTGTGCTGTTATTGTTTTAGTTCTATTAATTGCTAAATTTTAAGATTAAATTTTATTACGATATCTATTATTTATATATATATATATATATATATATATATATATCTGTAGATCTATTTTTAAAGAAGTGCTCTTGCAAAAGGTAAAATTGACCTACTTATACAGGAGGCTTATCAGTTTTCCTGAATTAACCAATACACATGAACGGACATCTAAAAGGGTTTTTATTAGGGTGTAGTGAAAAAATCTTTTTTTCTTTTTAATCGCAAAATGTCATAGTGACTAAAAGTTGTGTTTTAAATTGAATAACACTTTTTTTTAAAAAATATGTTTGTCTAATTGTTCACTTGATAAGATTCTATATTAACTTACTTAAACATTAAAATCATCTTTTGTATTGAAGCACAGAATTAAGTTGCCCAATTTAATCCGTGCTCGAATAACAGGACTGCCACTGGTGACTAAAAAGGCAACTAAAGAGACTATTTTGAAGGAAAGGCAACTATGGTGACTATTTTAGCCAAAATATAGGCAAAAGCAACTATTTTGGTACCAGTTGAAAAATTTAAACAACTATTTTAAACATTTAGCAACTAAAAAGAACAACTTCTGAGGTTATATTTAAAAACAAATCCTGCTCCAAAATTACCCCTTCTCAAAGTTTTATCTTAAGTAAACATTTTCCGTAAAAATTCCTTTTAAGTAATCATATGCAAATCATGACGTATTTCCTCAATCAAGTGCTATAAAAGAATTTTTTTTTTATTATTTGGGGCTAAATGATATTTTGGGAATGAGCTATGAAAACAAATGCAAAGTAGTATGCTGTGGCTACCACAAGACATTCTTATATATTTTTCTGTTCAAAATCACCATGTAAAAATAATTTATTAAAAAAAATAAATAATACATAAGCAATGTTTAAGCACATGGACTCAGTTCAGTGATCTAATTAAACAAATGGCAATTGTCTGATGACATTTTATAGAAAAATCTATTTTTAAAGTTGCATCTTTAAAATCTTTGCAAGCATCATTTTAAACCTAGCAATATCTTTTAAATATATGAACAATAATTATAAGAAAAAAAACTTTTTATATACCATGTTTTTAAATTTTCTGTTGAGTTATAGCTATAAAACTACACGAGCATTTTATCAATTTGTATAAGATTTTTAAAGTGATAATGACGTCAATTTTTGTGAGATGCATTATTTAACTTTTTACAATTTTTTAACGTTCGCGTTTAATGGACCGTATTCCTCCTTTGGGTTCGAGACTATAAAAAATCAGCTGTTTTTGGCAAACAGTTCTCAACTCTACCATAGCAAAGCATTGTGGCCTACAAATTTTTATCTTGCAATGTTATTTATAAGAGTTACATATTATATGAAATTGAAGTAAGAGTAATATAGTGATACCTTTGTTTTGTTTTTAATCAAGTTTTAGTAATATACTTTAATATTAATCAACATATGTATTATTAAAAGTTGCCATGTGAACTGTGGCGATGTTAACAAATTTAAATGGATGTTCCATTTAATAAATTCCTTTATTAAAGTGATTGATATTCTAATTATTTAAGCTTTGTTGTCTATATATATATGTGTGTGTGTATAAAATGTTCTTATTAATCTTTTATTCATTATATATATATATGTGTGTATACATAAAATGTTCTGCAATTTTACGATATGGAATAGTCTTAACTTTATCATTCGATTGAGTTGTTTACATTTCTCTTTTGTTCTTGTTTGAACAGATATCTGATTATTAAGTTTCACTGGAGAAATATTTAGGAAAATGTTATGCGTAACAATAAAATGGCATCTTGAATCTAATTTGTTTACAAAATATCGGCCACGTGTTCGGCGATTTTACCCACTGTGACGTCACAGGAATATTGTCCATTAGATGTATTTATTTTTATATCAAAAGAAAATGAACTTGTAAATTTTTTTGGCAACAATTAAATTATAGCTAATATTTTAATGTCTATTTTTAAAGCTATTAGGAGGTTATTATTTTCATATTTATTTTAATTAATTAAAAGAAAACTAACAAAAATTCTAAAATCGGGCTTCGAAGTATTGTGTTGTCATTGGGTTCTGAGCTATTCTGAAAGTTTCAGATGTCTAGCTAGTAGGGAAGTTAGTTAAAAATCGATTGCAAGATTTGCACTTAACAAACAAACAAGAATTGAAGTTAATAAAAACATGGTAAAATAGGAACTTTTGTCATAACTTGACTAAAAAACGCAATAATTAAAAGCATAATCAAAATAGGTGCTAATATATATATATATATTACAAAAACTTATGCCAGAATGAATAAATAAAAAAAAAAATTAATTAAAAAGCATCACCAACATGGCAGCAAAAGTTTAAAAATCATCAAAAGGGTTCTGTACAAAAGGTGTCCTGCCTGGGAAAATATGAAAACTGGGTTGTCAAACATGAATTTTGTTTTGAAACTTTTCTTTGGATGATTTGTTTTAACTATCATTAGCGTTTCATCCTACAAAAACTAATAATAATTTGGCCTCTGATGGATTAAAATTTAAATTGGGTGATGAAATTGGTATAAGACTTATTAGTTTCAAATTTTAAAGGTAAATAAAAAGAAATTGTGAAAAATTCGCTAGGATTTGTTAGTAATAATACATTTTGGGAATCAGCTTTCATGAAAATTGCAATTAAATATAAATTCTGTTAATTAGCAGTGAGTTTTTTCTGTTTCGACAACTTGCGACAAAAATATAAATTTTCATCAAGCATTTTCTTTTTTTTTTTTTTTTTTTTTTTTTTTAAAGCTAATTTCATAAATGATATAGGCCTTTACCTTAAGAAGGTTTTTCATTTTAGTGTTTGGTCAAAGAAAATATTTTTTTTTTTTCACCTATTAACTTCTTTACCCACTCACTGTATATCATGAAAGGGTGAAACTTTTGTCATTGCAATGTTTTTTTTCATAACATGTCTCCTTGTTGATGTTTGCATGTTTCTAAGCAGCAAAATACCTTGCTTAAGGGTAAAACCATTTCTCTATGTAAAAATAAAGTGACTTACTTTCATAGAAAAGAAAGAAGAAAAAAACTACATTTGTTTCAGATAAAAATAGTACCATGACCCTTCATCAGGCTATAAGTAAAGTAAAGTGTAGCAAATAAAGCAACAATGCACAAAACAAAAGACTGAAAGACTGAAAATCACAAAGACTGAAACAAGACTGAAAATCAGTACAAATACTGGTGTGACAAGATTAAAAAAAAAAAAAAAAAAAGTATTATAAATAAACAAATAGATGTGACCAAAGGGGGGAAAAAATTACAAAAAAAAAAAAAAAAAAAGAAAGAAAGAAAGGGTGTGTGGGGAGGAAACAAAAGAAACTTAGCAAGAGAAAGTTATGTGAGTGTTGAAGAAAGATTAACAGATTTTTATTTATTTAGTTTTTAAAGATCTGAAAAGCTTCGTAAAAACAGCAACAGACCATCAATGGGAAGCAATAGATGATTTAGAAATCTCTTCATTAAGAACATTCCGTTGGTGCTCATTACTTCTAAATTTCAAATACCTTTTAGAATTAATGATCTGAAAGAATTAAAGTTTTAATCTCCAACCTAGCAGAAATCGCATGGAAAATATGAATTGTCTTTTAAAACTCAGAAAAATTTGATTGTAAATATCTGGAAAATTGAAATTTATCTTTCTCACACCTTGTTTAGCTCAATTCAAAGGATTCACATGCATTCTAATTCTGTCACAATCAGTAGAAACATAACCTCTTATGGTCTCTAATTTTTGAAATATTATATTAGAAAAGTACTAAAATTCAACCCATTGTGTGTTATTTGAAAGAAAACAAAGGATTGAAAGTGAATATCAGGCTAAACCAATTTTAGGTTGCAAGAGCAGCTGGCATCACCTGGTTATATTATGTGTTGCTGATATATATATGTATATATATTTCAGTAATCTGAAATACTCAGGATTTTTTTTTTTTTTTTTTTTTTAACATTACTGAAAATTACTGCTTAATTATTCAGATTATTTTATATAATCATAAAATTAATATTGGATAAAAGAAGAAATTGGGGAGGAGGTAGGGGGGGGGGTTGTGAAACGAAAACTATTTTCTGCTTCAGAAAACTTATTTAGGAGACTATTTTTCCTATGAAAGGCTACTAAAGCGACTATTTTTGTAGTCTTCATTGAGTGGCAGCCCTGGAATAAAGCCATTCCTTGAATGTTCCCCACAGACTGTAGCTGCTGCTTATGTAATTAATTTGGCGCATAAATCTGTTGCTTCTGAGGGGCAAGGTAGTTTAAGAACCTAAAAAAAAAAATCTCTCTTCTAATTCAATTCCTTTGAGTTTCTTCAGTTAAATATTTGAAACTTCAGAAATAAGAGGTGGATTGAAAATTTAACATCAGGACTGTGCCATTCAATCAAACCAATATAGTCCAGTGCTCTGAAGTTCAATTTTGGAGTATTGAATTCCCTTATACACTGGCTTTTTTGTTGTGTTTGGGTTTTCAAAATTCAGTGAACTGTCAAATCCTAAATATATTTTTGCTTATCAAATAACATGGCCAAAAGAATGTTTTCAGGATGGGTGAAGAACCCATTTCGCTGAATAACAAGATCTATCACCGACAAAAATTCTTCACTAAAATATCAAGACAATTATCTGCCATAAGGGAATAGCCTGTCTTTGCATGTTAATGATATTATTGCAAATCAAGTAGGGGTGTAAACCTCAACAATATGGGAAGTTAATGTTATCAGATTTGATAAAGGATTTGGCTAAGCAATGTATAAACACTTGATATGATTAGCGATTGTCAACCATCTTGAGTGTAACAACTTTCCAGGATTCCTGACTGCTAAATTTTTCGAACATCGATCTGCAGTAACACCCTAATACATTTTTTGAGGAGAAACTTCTGGACCATACTTAAATCTTTACAAGAAACCTCTGGCATCTCTGAATGGATAGAAGCAATTTCAACAACCATTGCTCATAATTTATTAGGTTTTAACCAATCGTACCAGAAAAATTCTTGTGGTCCAACACTAGGCCCATCTAAATGTTGTATGTGGTGCCTCAACGATATCCGCTATTTTTAATAAAGTGGCAGATATCTTAAGTTAAGCAGTGTCGCTTGAAATCAGGCTACCACTTGAAAATTTAAAATCATAATAACTTCTGAAATAATACTCCAAATCGAACCAAATTTGGACAGTATCTTAATTTATCTTATAAATATCTTAGATGAGTTTTTTAACCAAGTTGCTTCACCATTTTGATTTCAAGTGGACCACTTGAAAATTTCAAATTCAAATTGTAAAAAGCGTATTTAGAACTTGTTTGAATTTTGATGTATACATAGATTACATAAGTGTCTCAATGAACTTTATCTGCCATTTTCAATAAAGTGGCGGATATCTTAAGTTAAGCGGGGCCACTTAAAATCAGGCTACCACTTGAAAATTTAAAATCGTAACTTCTGAAATAATACTCCAAATCAAATGAAATTTGGACAGTGTGTTAACTTATCTTAAAAATATCTTGGATGAGTTTCTTAACCAAGTTGCTCCAATATTTTATTTTCAAGTGGAGACCACTTGAAAATTTCAAATTCAATTTGTAAAAAGCATATTCCGAATTTATTTGAATTTTGATGTACACATAGACCATAGAAGTGTCTCAATCAACTTTATTAATAAACTCTATCTGTCATTTTTAACAAAGTGTGGATGTTATAAACTTAGCGAGACAACTTGAAATTAGGCTACCAATTGAAAATTTATAAACATAACTTTTTTAATTCTAATTCAATTCGAACCAAAGATGAATAGTGATCTTATCATATAATTAATTATCTTGGATAAGTTCACTGGACAATTTGTTCCAACATCTTGTTTCCAAGTTGTACCCACATGAAATCACACTGCCACTTGAAAATATGCCATCACGATAACTTTTATAGTACTAAACTGATTCAAATAAAAGTTGGATAGTGGACTTATGGTACAAATATCTTGGATATGTTCACTTGGTGACTTAATCCACAATTTTATTTCTAAGTGGCGCCCTCTTGAAAATTTGTCAATATGGTAACTTTAGTAATACTGAATGAATTTGCATCAAATTTGGGTAATGGATTTATCATTCAAATATCTCAGATAAGTTCGCTGGTCATGTCACTCCGACTTTTTTTCAAGTGATGCCACTTGAAAATTTCTTATGACGATAATTTTTGAAATACTGATTTAACTTGAACTAGAACTGGACAATGAACTTATCATACAAATATATTGGTGATTTAACTGGGCAAGTTGTTTCGCCATTTTGTTGAAGCCACTTAGACTGTCATTTGCCAGAACAATAACTTTTGAAACACTGCACTGATTTAAAGCACAGTTGGGCAGTGAACCTATGTTTTAAATATCTTGGATGTGTTTGCTCGGCAACTTGGTCCGCTCTATTGTTTCCAGTTGGCAGCCACTTGAAAATTTGTTATCACAGTAACTTTTGAAATACTTAATTCAAACCATAGTTGAAAAATGGATTTATCACTCAAACAACTATGATTTTGGTGGTCAAGTTTATTTCCAAGTTGCGTCCACTTGAACGTTGCCATGTGAGACTTTGTTATCGCAATAACTTTTGAAACATTGAGTTTATTTGAACCAAAGTTCGACAGTAGACTTATTTTACAAATATTGTTGCGTACTTGCGGGTTCGTAAGTTTTCCGAGAATGAAAGGCGAAAATTGCAAAAGTTCAGTAGTTTATTTAGAGAAAATTCCGGAAGAATACAGGTCTATGAACTAGGTATCAACTTTAGTTTCATCAGTAAACACAGCTTAAATAACAGCTGTCAACAACAAATTCACAGTGCAAACAGTATCAAAGCATTAACATAAAACAAGGCTCATTCAAAGAGGCTCAGAACTTCTGCAATAGCAATGCAAGTGTTTGGCCAAACTCAACTGTGACTGACTGACTTGGCGTGTTCAGCCACCTTTTATACCCTTTATCGAACCAGAAAAATCTAGAAATTTCACGTAACTATTGAACCAGTCACATTACAGCATCCATCTTTGGTATATCGATAATAAGGATTTTCTCGAAAAAAGTCACCAAGGGGGAAAGGTTGCCAAATTTGGCACCAAATCCATTACCTGGAGCAATTGCTTTTTTAAGGGTAATTTAGGCTATTTTAACACGAAAACAAACTAGAATTGCAGAAAATTAACATTTTATTAACTTACTAAGCTGCTTTGAAAGAATTTCTACAAAAAAAAAGAAAAGAATTATTTTCGAATTTGCTACATCATTTTAGATTTAGTTCACTGAGCAACTTTCACTGCCATTTTGATCCAAGTGGCAGCCACTAATTTTTCAACACGGTGACTTTTGATATTCTGAATTAATTCCAACTATATTTGTACAGTAGTCTTATCTCACAAATGCATTTGATATATTTGTCAACTTGGCCCACCATCTTGTTTCCAAGTGCCGGCCACTAGAAAATTTTAAATTCATATAAAAAAGTATTTATGAAAAAAATTGCTTAAAGCCTACATCAATATTTCTACTAAGTCCATTAATAATTTTTAGCCGCCATTTTGAAACAAAATAACAGCTACTTGATAAGGAAAAAGAAATCAACCTACCCTTCCAAATAAGCCGGAAGGACTTGATTTTATTCTTTCTTTGTTATTTTATATTAAGACGAGAGATTTAATTATGCGTTAGAAATATTAAAATACCCAATTTTTCGAATTTTATGACATTTTTGATACAACTGTGGACCCCGCAGATACCATTAAATAACATTCAAACTTTGCACAGCTCTTAAATAACATTTTTATCTACATTTTTTTACTATTACAAAAAATTATCAATATTTGGATTTTTTTTACATTTTAGAGCAAAAGTGGACCCTCAAGATTGTATTACAAAAATTCATTTAAAAGGCAACTTTTGGTCGCTATTACATTTTCAGATTCAAAAAACTGTTTTTTTCACTGCACCCTAGTGTTTATGTAGCAAATTTGAAGAAAATCAATTGAGCTGTTTTTGAAATACAGACTTCTGGTCCCACTTCCAGTTTTCCAATTTCTCTAAAAGTTAGCAAAATCATCTGTACATTGGCGCCCTTTCTTAATTCCGAAGTTTCATTGTTCTATCTTTATTCGCATTGGAGATACGATAGTCAGAAAATTCCCCCCTCAACAGTGTCAACCAACAAGATAAATAAAGTAGAGTTATAAATGGTAACCCTGACATGGTCAGTCATGTGAGATGAACCTTCTATACGTAAGTCCCCTTAGTAACAGTTTATTTTCAATAAATTTCTATGGCAACAGTTTGGAGATTATACTTGAAGAAAATCATAACCACCAATGTTTTTGTTTACTTATGTAGGGGTGAAATTTTCAGGGGCTACCCCTGAATTCAGTGTTTTTGAAAAATTCGCAGTTTTTGAATTTTATGAAGTCTATAAATGTTATTTAATATAGGTAGCCATATGATATATCATTAATAAATGTCTCCTATCTGCATGTAAGGAACAGTTTTCAGGGTTTTTGCAAGCTAGATAGTTTCCCCCCTGTTAATGTTTTTTTGTTCTAAATCACTTTAGTTTTTATTTTACTTATTTTTTACTTCGTGTAACCCAAATTTAACCGACAAAATATTTTAATAGTTGACAAATTATTATTTCTTGTTAAATTTAGCTCTTTTAAAAGTTTAACTTTTCTTTATAAACATACTTTGTTGGGAAATGATGAAAAAAAAAGTATTTTATTATTTTTTACAGTGCTGGCAAAAAAAAAAAAATCTTTACACTTGAGTGGCAATAAAAAACTTTACATGTCAATTGCCGTTCCCACCAAAAAAATGTGTCGAACCCCAGTGATTCACAATCTTTCTCCATCCACAACATAAATGTCGATATTCATTTAAAACTTACTTCATGAAATTTTAGAATCTCTAAAAAAACAGAATCTTTCAATATATTTTGCTCACGTAATTATTTTTAACTCGCCCAAATGCCCTATAGAACTCTTTTGTTTCTCATTCTTTCTGTGTCCACAAGCCACAACAAAAACGTCAATATTCATTTTAAACTTGCTTTATTAGATTCTAGAGCCAATAAAGAAGTAGAAAAGTTTAACAGTTCACATTCATGTAATTATCGTTTGACCTTCCCCCCCCCCCCCCTCTCTCCGATCAATGATCAAACGTCCTTTAATGCTCAAGCTTTCTCATTTTACAGCAAAAGAATCAAACATTTTCCCCCAGGTTTTAAAAAATGTAGGGTACTGCTACTAAAAAAAAAAAAAAAAAGTGAACATTTTAGATTTTTGAGGGCAGATTTGAATTTGTAAGGGTGCATTTCACATTTAAAATCTAAACACTTAATTTAAAAAGTTAGTTATACATATGCACACAAAAAAGAAAAAAAGTGTATGCTTTAACTTTTTTTACTTGTTGTTAATATGCTGATTGTCACACACACACACACACACACACACACACACAATAGTTTTATTTATATTTACAGCGTTTATCTTCAGTTTGTAGGTTATTTTCTACAAAGGCAATAATTGGGGGGGGGGGGGGGAATGGTTGGGGCAAGAAGGGTGCTTTTTTTTTTTTTTTTTTTTTTTCTCTGTCTTTTCCAAGTAAAGAGCAGGCAAGGTGCAGCACCCTCCTGAAATTATCTGGGGAAAACTCTGGATTAATGTTCATAAAAACTTGTTTTATTAGATTTTAGAATCAACTGAAGTGATAGAAGTGCTCAATATTCTTTATTTTTAGACTTCGTTAATGAACTTGTTTACTATTTGTTTTCCCCCAATACATTTAAATAAATCACTAAACAAAAGTTATATTGGGTCTTTTTAGTTAAAAAAGTATCATGTATTGAATAAAAGAGATTTTTTTGTTTTTCTCCATGAAACCGCAAATCTCCCTTTTTCTCCCTTTAAAATTATGTAAAATCTCCTGTTATTTTTCCCACCAAGATTGGCAAGTCTGCTTTATCCATTGAAATAGCACTCTATTTATCTTGTTGGTGTCGACACACATACACACTGACTAATTGCAAAAAACTATTTTTATGGACCTTAAAACATTTCAATGAGGTGAAAACTCCTAATAAAACTTTTTGACCAAATACAGTATTTCTATTGTCTATGGTAGTCAGTTAATGGAAGGAAAGAAAAAAAAAATCCATCTAAAGGACATTTTTAGATGTATAGGGGTGAAAGTACTTGTAACTTTAGAGGAAAGTATCTATAATAATAAAAGGAAAGGTTTGTCTGTCTACCTATTCTTCTATATGTTCAGCCCTATTGAACACAGAAGTACAAAAATTGACTTACAGATGCTCAGGAGCTTTGCCAAGGGAATAGTTAAACCAGATTTTAAAAATTTTAATTAGTTGCAGAGGTATTCATTAAAACTTCAACCCATGTCAGTTAGTAAACAAGCCAATTCTGAGTTTAAGAACCATTAAATGGCAAAACAGATTAGAAATATTACTTAGATTTTTTTTTTTTTTTTTTTTTTTTCAAATTTGGTACCAAATAAAAGTGGCGATTTTTCTAAATCCAGGGAAACAACCCCCTGCTCAATGAGACAGTTAGATTTTTTTAAATTAACTAAAGTATGAAATTTTAATGGAATGCTTTATTATTTCACTTATCATTCTACAGTATGGGACATTCTGGCAGACGATTCTTCCGGTTAGAAATAATTGCTTTTCAATTTTCAATGTACCATGTGACTGGAAATAAATAAGGTACTGGAATAAAAAAAAAGCAGTTTTTGAATTTTTTCAATTTTAAACTGATTTAAGCAGAAATTAGTATACGGCCACTATTGTTGCTACCTGTCTGCAGTTAAAAAAAATCTGAAGAATCACTTTAAAAATAAAAATAAATAGACAGATTATATTTATTTAAATTCATTTTTCTTTCATCTATTTATGTAAGTAGAAAAAAAATTACTTTTAAAAGAAAAAAATATATATATATTTTTTTTTTTCCATTTTTCTTTTTTGAACTGTGGAGTAAAAAAGCAATTTTGAAGTTTTGCAAACTTTAGACATAGATTAGCCATTTTGAGTGTAAAATTTATTGAAATTATTTATTAATATTTTGAGATATAGCCTTTTTTTTTTTTTTGGCCGTTATACACAAATTTAAACATATATAAGAAAATTGCCATTTCATACTCAATCTGTAACATTGAAGTTATTTATTAATAGATGCACCACGTTAAATGATTTTTTTAAAATATTTTTTACTTTGCCAACCCTGAAGATTTTTTTTTATATGATTTATAACAAATAACCTTACACAAAATATATGCACAAATAAAAAAAAAAAAAAAAAAAAGATGTAGTTGTACATTAGATTTTGAGATATAGCTTTTTCACAAACAAGGAAAATTGAAGCATAACAGCACTACCTTTCATTTCAGCTGATATACACACAAATTTAAACATGAGTAAGAAAAATAAAGCAACAGATGCATTTTAATAAGTCCATAATGTTCAATAAAAGCCGTGGTATAGCTTCTGCTTAAATGGTGGAATATGCTGAAGAGTAACACCACCTTCCGAACGATAAATACCCATATACGATCAAGATTATTTTATGCACACAAAGTTTAAACAGTTGCTGATTATTTTTTTCTTTCTTAAAAGAAAATTACACAAGATTACGTTATTTTAGTGGAGCATAACAGCATTACCTGCCTTCTGATATACACATAAAATTTAAGCTGCTACTGATTAAATCTTTTTTGTCTTAAAATAAAATTACACAAACTTAATTTATTTTTTATTTTAATATCAAAGTGTAAAATTTTTAGGGGGAGAGATTAAGAGACTGTAGAAACCACCGGGTGGGAGTTTGCTGCAGTCAGAATTTTCAAAGGTCATTTTCACAGTGAGTGAACAGGGTATTTCATGGGAAAGGACAGATGAGGATGTTGCATTTGCTACATCAGAATTTTAAATAATCGTTTGCATGGTGACCCTAACAGCACATCTTTTCCAAGTGACATCTTCAGGATGTCCTATGGATGAAAATGATAGCTACAGACATCCTATGGACATCTTTAGGATGTATTATGGACAAGTGTGTTGTTGGGGGAGCGAACAAGCTGTTTAATATTGTTTAATGTGGAGAGATAGACACTGTCGCCACTGAGCAGGAATTTGCTACATTGAAAATTTTCAAAAATATTTTTCGCTGCCGCCACCAAGCAAGAGTTTAATATGGTCAGATTTTTAAAAGATCACGAACCAGCTGATCGTCAAAGGCAGCTAGTGGTTAATAAATTTGGTGTTGAAAGTTGAATAATTTTATTCAGAGCAAACAATGGACCCAGTAATCCAATTCAGGAGCTATAACTCAATGTATGGATGCTCTATCACTGGGTAATCTCAGACTATATTTATAATTATTCAATAAAAATTAAAGTAATACTATTATTAAAAATTTGGTCTCCAAGAAAAGAAATAACTATAATCAGGAGTTACTAAGTAGTTTTGCTGCATGTTCTGAGCCTTTCAGAAATATTTACCATAGTCCTCCAAAATATTCAATTTCTTCCCCCCATTTAAGAAGGAGAACCCTAATTACAATTTCTAAGTTAAGATGTCCATTTTTTTCTCTTTTTGTAATGCAACTTTTTAAAGAAAGGCTCATTCATTTTGTGTTATTTTATTTTCTGTCAGTTTAATATTAATGTTCTGATTATAAATAGATTCGCCTTGATGAATCTCAAGAACTTGAGTACCGTCAGTTAAAAGACCAATTGCAGCAAGAATTGGAACTTTTAACGGCTTTCCAGAGCAAAATTAAAATGCAGGGAGAGGCTCAAAGAAACAGGGAGCGTCGAGAACTAGAAGATAGAGTTTCTACTCGACGTGCCTTGCTAGAACAGAAAGTGAGTATAATCCTTCAAAAAGTGTTTAATTTTTTATAAGTATTTTTCTTTTAAAGGATTGAAATAAAAACATGATTTTCAAAGTAAATCATACTAGTACTGTAAAGTAATTCCAATATTTTTCTCTTTTGTAAAAAAAAAAAAAATTATGTTTGATGGAATTCTATGTGGATGATTTACTAAAATTGGTTAGTTATCACTGTGTATTAAAATGTCTCTAATTGCAGGGGTGCCTCTGACGCACTATAGCATGTAAAAGATGTGGAATATGCAAAAAGGACCTAATATTTTAAACATAACATGTTCCAAGGGATGTTCCATTTTCTGCTAGATTTTCTATAATGAATTTCTTAAAAGTATGATCAGACTCAATTATATCTTGCTTTCTGTTTCGATGCACCCAGCGATAAATCTGCAATATTCCTTAATTTGCTGGTAATAAGCAGCAGTGGCACGTTAAGGCTACACCAAGGTACAGGGAATTGGGCGAAACAACCGTGGCACGTTAAGCCTACATCGGGAATGGGAGCGAAAATGACAGACGAGTTCAGCCTACTTGGAGAAATAGTGCCCATGCTTTATTTATTTATTTTTTAAAACATTGCAGTGGATCTAAATTTTCGATTTCAGATTAAGACTTAATTTTCTATTTTCATTTTAGCCTTAAATGCTAAAAACAAATTTTTCCTAGTTAAACACTAATTATTATGTTATTAACACTTTAAAGTATTATTATATTTTCTTAAGTAGTATGTTTAAATACTAACTAGCGGGATTCGCCAGGCACTATATTTAAAGGTTTTTTTTTTAAATTGAATAATTGAAATGTTCAAATAAATATATTTCGATTAGCGACTATTTTCTTCACAGTTTTAGTATGGAATCTCCTTGACAATATTAAACATTTTTTGAACTTCTTGAATCTGTGCAACAAAACTTTTATTAAAATGAATATTCTCGAAAACAGTCAAATAGAAATGTTAAATCTTTGAATATTCTGGAAACAGTTGAAGCTGTTACTCATACAGTAAAAGTCACTATTCGATGAATGGTCGAATCAGAGAACACAGTAAGTCGTTTTCGCAGCAATCACTATAATGCACGTATGTACACAGGGTTGTTACGGCACCTGGAAAACCTGGAAAACTCAGGGAATTTGAAAATCTATTAAAAAACAGGAAAAACTCAGGGATTTTTCAAAATTTATTGCGAAAACAGGAAAAATTCAGGGAATTTTGAAGTTTTTTGAAAAAACATTGGAAATTTTTTTCATAATCAAATATTTGTAAAATTTTTTGTGCTTTATAATGAATCAATTATGTTTTTTTCCCCAACTATAGTAAGTTAATAAAATTAATGTACCCTAAGTATGTTCAATTGACTTGTAAACATGTTGGATTCTAATGCTGCATGATTGCATGTCATCTATTTTACTTCTAAAAGGGACAGGGAAAACTCAGGGAAATTTTTTTTCCTAATTTGTGTAGCAACCCTGGTACACTTCATGCACATGGAAAAAAAACAAACACTGGACAGCCCTACCGCGCTGTGCATGAATCTCAGAACACACAAAACTCGGTTCCGCAGCTATCGCTATCAGGCATGTTAAAACCAAAAAACATCACTGGACACCCCTACCTTTCTGTGCATGAATCTCAGAACACATGAAACTCGGTGCCGCAGCAATCACTATCACGCATGTTAAAACCAAAAAACATCACTGGACACCCTACCTCGGACCTCACTGTACATGAATCTGAAAACGCACAAAACTCGGTTCCATGGCAGTCACTATCACACATATAAAAAAAAAAAAAAAAAAAACATCACTGGACACCCCTAACATACTGTGCAGGAATCTGAAAACGCATGAAACTCGGTTCCGCGGAAATCACTATCACACATGTTAAAACCAAAAAAGCATAACTGGACACCCCTAACGCGCTGTGCATGAATCTGAAAACACACGAAACTTGTTTTCACAGCAATCACTGTCAAGCATGTTAAACCAAAAAAACATCACTGGACACCCCTACCTCAAATCAATAAAAATCAAATAAACCAATCAAGTCTCTCGTAATTCCACAAAACATAGTTCTAGTTCAACATAAAATACTCAGATCAATTAAAATCAAATAAACCAATCAAATCTCTCATAATTCCTCATAATGTAGCTCTAGTTCAACATAAAATACACTCAAATCAATGAAAATCAAATAAACCAATCAAATCTCTCGTAATTCCTTATAACATAGCTCTAGTTCAACATAAAATACACTCAAATCAATGAAAATCAGATAAACCAATCAAATCTTTCGTAATTCCTCACAACGTAGCTCTAGTTCAACGTGAAAGACACCCAAATCAATGAAAATCAAATAAACCAATCAAATCTCTTGTAATTCCTCATAACGTAGCTGTAGTTCAATGTAAAATACACTCAAATCAATTAAAATCAAATAAACCAATCAAATCTCTCCTAAGATTCTCCATTCTGCGTCATTATAAAAATGGGAAGTTTTATTTTCATATTTTTATTAATTAAGAGAAAACTAATCAAAAATTCAAAAATTTGACTTTGATGTGCACAGTGATCCTTCGGAGGGCACCTTTATGTTAAATCACATGACTGTCCGAGCTATCGTTTACAATAATAGTGAAATATACATATGTACAAATATTGCTCACTTAATCAGGACTGGGGAAAAGAAAAGGGCTGGTTCACTCACCACATTTTACTGAAGCAGAGTTTCTCTCTCAATGACGTCACTGCGCTGACCGCGAAATGAGCGAAGGTAAAGAGATTTTTCATTTTGATTGATAATTTTTAAAAGGAAAACGCTCTTGAATATTATTTCTCTACGCAAATAAAGTGAATTATATATATTCAGTCATGTACAATTATTGCAAAATTAATATATTAATGTTTTGTAATATATACTTTTAATATATTTATGGGTTGAAAAACTTACAGATGAAATTTTTTTATAGCTATCTCATTTAGCTTGCTACAGAATATAAGTACATAAATACATGGAATTGCTTATAAACATTAGAAATTAATATGAATTTATTATTATTATTATTATTAATTAATCAGGGTGTCTACTGAATTAACAGAAAAAAAATTCATGACCTCAAAAAAAATTTTCATGACCTTTTTTATCGCCATATCCAACCTTTCTTTTTAAATTAACAAATTCATTTTTTTTTTTTTTTTTTTTTTAACCGATATATGATTTTGCTTTATTTTTTAAATTATTGTTTAACAACAATATTAATTGTTTATAGTAATTTTTCGAAATCAATCTAAAGCAAACATAAATAACTACCTACATATGTGCACTATTTGTACAATGTTATAATATTGTAACTATTAATTTTGGGGGGATTTGAAAATTGTCATTTATTTTCCTTGCATTAAAGAAAGGAATATATGTATTAATTTTTTTTTTTTTTTTTCAAATCTACAAACATATTTTTTTTTTTTTCAACGAAAAGACTAATAATTCTATTCTTTTATTTTTAAACTAAAAAAAAGTATATAACTATACATCTCAAACTTTGCATTTCAATGTCTTTCCTATACTTCAAATCAGAATATATTCTGAATTAGAAAAAAATAGTTTATTCAGTTATACATTAATACTGTTTTGATTAACTTGAGCATACATATACTTTAGAAAATTTAAATGTTAAGTAAAAAAAATTCAATTTTTTTTTGTTTGTTTGGGGGGGGGGGGACAAAAGTTAGAATGCCTGTAGATTTTCATAGAAGATAATTTTGTTTTTTAAAGATACAAATGACTATATTCGGTTTATAATCATGTTTATATATTTACACTACTAAATAATAGTAACCTGAAAATCGACATGAACCCATAACAGAGAATTTTAATGATCCACACCTGACTCAAAACCTAAAATGAAAGTTAATAATTCATCTAAAAATCTTGCAATTTAACTTATAAAGTAACTTTTTATTGCTATACAACGGGTAAATAATTTAAAATGTAATTACTAATGCATCAAGTTAAAGGTTTTAAAATCTGAAAAATGGATAAACAATTTTTAAACATTTAGGTGTGTTGTGTACTTCAAGTGTACAAAATGTACTTCAAGTTTAGTAATAAGTACAAAACTTTGAATAAACACCATAAAATGCAATAAACTCGCAACATTTGTTTCATGTTGAAAAAAAAAAAACACAATCATTCATCAAGAGGTGGGCACGAGTGCTACAGGCAAAGCAACAATGCACCAAAGGATGCATTGCCGAATTATGTTTTTGCCCGTTAAAGAAATTATTTTGAAAGATATTCTCAAATCGACCTGATTCTATAAGGAAAAAAATTCAATCAGCTCATCCTGAACTGCAAGAGAAAAAAATTGTTCGACCCGACCAGTGAAATTGGGTCACCTGAACCAATACGTGACTCTAGCCGACAGTCGAATTTCATGACCTGTTCTTAACTTTCATGACCTATTGCTGAATTTCATGACCTTTTTATGACTTTCATGACCCATTGTTGATTTTCATGACCTAGTAGACACCCTGTTAATTAAATTTTAAAGATATATAAACTTACTCTTAAACTTCAACTTTCATTTTCTTTGAATCAATCCATTTTTGCGGCTTTTCTTTTCGATGTCATAGGTCGATTTCTATTTAAATGACGTATTCTGATAAATGTCCTTAAGCGGCAGAACAAACGAATTGCCTTTTTGTGAACTGTTGGAAAACGTTCCTCTAGCTCTTGAATAAGTTCTTTAATTACTCCTTTAGTCTTTCTATAAAACTTTCCGTGAGCACTTTGAAAATTTTTTTCAAATTCTTCGCACACATTAATCCATGCTTCTGACGGCACAATTAAACCCCCTTTTGATAATAAGTTTATCCAGTCTGTATTATTAGGAAAGTTCACAACTTGGGAGGAAGGAGTTCCTAAACTTGGATCGATGCTCCTCAATCGGAATGCAACAAATCCTGCAATGTAGCTCAAACCTTCCTTTTCTTGAGGATTGATTTCTTGTCTTTTTGAATTAAAATCAATGTCCCACGATAAATGATTTCGTAACAATTTAACATAATGGGGCATATCAGCAAAAGCAAAAATCTTCGAAGATGTTATAATTGGGTTTAGAAAATAATTTGAATCTACGTTTATTTGTAGATTTTTCCAGAGAGTGCCACACCCTCCTAAATCGGAAACTATGGCTTTCACATCGATTTGAATTATTTCTAAATTTTTCAATATGTTAAATAAAAGCTCTTTGTCCATTAGAATTTCAAAAGTCGTAAAAAACAGGTTGCTTCCAATTAGAAAAAAAGCCTCTAATTAAAACCACTTGAACCTTTTTATATGGACCAAGTATTTGGTCTAGCCCGGCATCATAGCATATATCAGAAGCCACATGCATCTCATCGAAGCTGAGCACACAGATTTTTTCAAGGCCATTCAAATTTTCTGAACTTATTTTCATAAGATTTAAAATGTCCTTTTGCAATCCTGGCTCACATGATAATTTTGCACACCATCGCTTCAAAGTAGTAGCACTTGGCAAGGGAATTCCTATCTTGAATTTCCAAAAGTCATATGCTTTTGTTGAAAGAGATCTCAATGCAATACAACGAGAAATATCCTCGGCCTTCCATTTCATGTTCGGAGAGTCATTAACGCTTTTATTTGAGATTTTGTGAAAATCTTTTTAATTTTACTGTCTAAGTTGCTCGTTTTCTTTAAATTTGACTTTAGTTTTAAGATTTCATTTCTTTGCTCTCGAATTTTCGCCAAATAGTTTTTCCTGCACTCTTGCACTCTTGCAATCTTTTTATTCTTTGATGAAACATTTTTTTTAATTTAGCTTTTTCTGCATTGCTGTTTTGTAGTTTTTTCTCTAGTGTTTCACATTTCTGTTTTAAATATTTCACGTTTTCATCCAGTAAAGAACAGTCATTGCAGATGGTTATATTTTCTTCTGATTGATTTGCGCTGCCTTTTTTCGGACTGAGATTTTTTTTAAAGTATCTAAGGCACTGACAATTATTTCCCGCTTTTTTTGCTTTTCTTGACGAGGAAAATTATTCTCTAGATTACAGACTCCTGGAATATTTACTTTTGGTGTAGCAATGGGCTTCAAAGTTTTTCTAATAGGCAGTCCAAGTAATCTATTTTTCATATCATCTTCATAATCCTCTTCAGTAAAATGTTCACTGCAAATTCTTGCATTTTTAACGTTTACAGGATCATTTCGATGACATTTCTGCAACCATTCTTTGCATAGTTCGTTATTTCTTTTAGGGAACATGTGGAAGGTGATATTTTTTCCCTTAGAGTTTTTGTGGGTGTTCTTACAAGTTGCTATTGCACACACTGACATTTCGAAAAAAAACTGAATTCAACCAATTATGTGAACTTCAGTAAAGTGAAAATAAGCAACAAAAATCACTAAAATTTAAAATAACATTAAAATACAACGAATTAACGCACCGCGAATACTGTGCTAAAATATTTCTTTCTCCGGTCCAGTCTTGAGATAAGAAACTTTCTTTCTTCCTCTTTCCAGTCAGCGCGGTGACGTCACAAGCAGAAACCGGAAGACTCAGAGCGGCAAGGGGTCGTTCAAAGGAGTGACCTAGCCCTTTAGTTTATCTCTATCCCTGTCACTTAATAGTATAAGATAAAATTTATGAAAAATGTTCCTTTTCTCTATATAATCCATCTGATAATTTTACAATTTTCGATATTCAACTTAAAAAATTAAAAAATTCATTTTTTGAACATTTTCCAATTTAATCAACAAATTGGGGGTGAATTTGCTCATTTTCCTATTAGAATAATTTTTAAATGTATGATATAAAGAATAACTTTTATTAATACAGTTCTTCAGTTTTTGCATGATATTATGTTAAATTGTACATTTTTACTGATCTGTATTTGAAAAAAAGTTCTACAAAAATTTGATACTGACTGAAGATATTATTCATTGTGCTGATGTTTCTAGAAATATTCTGTTTTTATTGCAGTCTTATATTTTCTACAAAATTTTAATTTATCATTTGTATATTTATTTATTTTTGATAAACTTTAAATTGTATTATATTCAGCTACCCTAACAACACATCTTCTCCACATGGCATACTCTGGATATCCTATGGATGAAAAGATATCCACGGGACATCTGAAAGATGTACTATGGACAAGTGTGTTGTTAGGGTGCATTATGTTATTCAATCATACATTTATTGTTGCTATTTGCACCTGTAATAAGCAAAAATCTTTGAGTAAATACCATAAACATCATTTTATTAATTCCATATGAATATTTTCTTTCCTTTTTTTTTTTTTTTGTGTGTGTGTGTGTATGTGTTCTTTCTGACTGGTTTTGCATGATGCTTCCTATTGGTTGGTTGTGTTGCTCCTCTCCCTCTGGTTTTTGCCTGGCTTTCAATCTTGCTTTTGCCTCCTAATCAGTAGCACATATTTTTTGCACCTGATGAAGAAAAGCCTCGTCCTTTCGAAACCGGTTGTGCTGTTTTTAATTTTATGGTATATGAAGAAGTTTTAAAGTTTAAATATTGTGTATACACCAGATTTTTATTGTGTGGTTTTTACTTTTATGGTGTTTGAAGAAGTTTTAAAGTTTAAATATTATTTTATGGTGTTTATTCAAAGTTTATTACTTATTACTTTTAAATATTGGGTCCTCTGATGCATCTTTATTATGGATACCTACACTGAAAATTATTAATGCTGACAAAAAAACATTTTTAGGGGACCTGTAATTTTTGGAAAAGATCCAATTTTAAAAACATAGCGAGTCTCTGGTACCCACTTTTTTAAGTAATCAGCGACACCCCTGCTAATTGTAATAATTTTGTATACTCTAGGACAAACAAAACGACGCACCAAGAAGGAGTAATACAAATTGGACACAAATGGACATGCATACAGGTTTTGATGGAAAATGCAAATTTTTAAAGGTTGGTGGCCAATGAATGAACATGTGATGCTACAGCACATTTTACCTGCACAACTGGCAGGATGTTAAAGAGGCGAAATTTTGATTCCAGGTCGTAAATTCTCTGAGAATTTTATTCCGTCTACTCAGATAGACAGTAACTATGCCTGGCATACAGGTGCGCAAACAATATGCACAGATGTCAGAATTTGGGATAGGAGTGTAGTTGGGCTCAAAGAAGCCGGTTCGTCTAATCTGTGAATTCTTTGACATTTGGATACGAGTGATGCCGCTAGTAGATGATGTTGGTAGGAATGGGTGAACCATGGCCGAACATAGTGTTAAGAAGGAAGCAGTCGGCCTAGAGATAGGACAGAATGTAAGAACCTATCAATCGTCAGAGCGGTACTCAAAGCCCCAAATTTGTCATTATTATCGATCCTACGTGCAACTGGTACTTCATTGACTTCAAATACAGTATAGGATCCGTTATCCTGAAAGCTTGGGACCTGGGATATTCTGGATAAGGGGTTTTTCCTTAATTCGGAACACTTTATTATATGTATAATAATGGTACAAAATAATTTCATAAATAGCAGTGAAAGTGATAAACATGAATAATATATATAAACACTTTACCTATATTCATTTAATAAATTATTTCCTCAAAACAAAAACAAATATTCTTAATTAGAATTTTAAACTACAAATAATAATAAATAAATAAATAAACTTATATAAAAAGTAATTTTGGATCCAAGAGTAAAATCCTTTCATTTGGATTTTGCAAACATTTCTGTTTTTTTTTTTTTTTTTTTAAGCTTATAGTGTGTCTCTGTTACTAATTGTTCATAAATGTTTCAAATATTTTTTTAATAAAAACTATTTAAAATTTTTATTACAATTGAGACTTCATGCAAGTGACTTGAATTCAAGAATAAAATTCATCTGTTATTGGGCAATTTAAGAAGTATGTGTTATTAATGTTTATCTGTTGTAATATACCATAAAAATTCATTTTCTAACCTAAATTTGCAAAATTTTCAGTAGAATTATTTGGACAATTTTGTGCTCACCATATTTCCCCAGAATAGCACTGTAGCATTAAAGAAAGTACGTTATAAAACTATAATTCTGACCACTGCTATTGTGTAACTTTAATTCTTAAATTTTACGAAAATTAAAAATTTTGGTAATTGGCATTTTGCATTCTGGATAATGGGTTTCCGGATAACGGATCCTATACTGTACCATTAATAGGTGGCTCAGAGAAATGGCGTTGAGCTCACAGATCCCCTTGTGCCGACTGCTATTAAACTTTATACACTGACACGCCCGTATACAGCGATATCAGGCACGTTTGACCTGGAATGGTACTGAATGGAGTAGAATTGTCTTCAGTGATGGGTCCCATTCCTATTTGAGCCCCGATGACCAGCGAAGATGTGTCTGGAGACATCCCGAAAAAAGGAGGGATTCCAACCTGACTGTCACCAGCCATACAGCCTGATAACCAGGAGTAATGATCTTGGGTGCCATTTCATTTCGTAGCAGGACCCTTTTGGTTGCCATCCACAGCATCTTTAAGCAGAGTGGTACATCGACGAAATTCTCATCCCGTTTTGTTGTCCTTCATATCACGAAATTTTGAGCGTATATTTCAACATGATAATGCCTTCCCACATACGAAGATAGTTTCTACTGCTTGTTTTCTTCCTTGCCCAACGTTTTTTTGGCCAGCAAAGTTGCCGGATCTCTCTACCACTGAGGACATTTGGAGCATCATGAAAAGGGTCAGGCAACTAGCTTGGGATTTTGCCAATCTAACGCACTAATTGGACAGAATTTGGCACAGAATCTCGCAGGAGGACATTTGCCAACTCCATCAATTAATGCCAAGCTGAATAACTGCTTACATAAGGGCCAGAAAAGGACCAATGCATTATTGACTTGTTCACTTTGTGAGGCTCTTTCTCTTGATTAAATCCTGCTAAATTTCTGAAACTGTAATCATTTGTTTTTCTCCACATGTACATCACATCTACCAATTTTTATCCCATTAGGATAACTCCTTCTTGGTGCTTTTTTTTTTTTTTTTTTGTGTGTGTGTGTGTGTTAGAGTGTATTATACATTTTATTGCTAATTTGACATTATTTTTCTTAAGTTATTTAAAATGTTTTTAAAAATAATAATAGTTGCAAATCATGAAGGTGACTTGTTAAATTTTAGATTTTTCTAAACTGAAAATGTAGAAAAATCCAGATAAATCATTAAATATTTTTAATTTATAGTTAATATTGTAAAGATTTATTTTCTGTATTCTATTAAAAATTTTCTTGCTTTTAACTGAAAAGTTTATTTTTATCATTTTAGATGGAACTTGAAAAGCAACAATTTCAAGAGGAAAGAGCTGAACGACAACGGTTATTGTTAGAACGCCAAGCTCGAGAGATTGAAGCATTTGATGAAGAAAGTGCACGTCTAGGGTTTGATGCCATGGCCATAGCTGAAGCTTCTCAGGAACCTTTGCCTGCTGATGATATCAGCATCAGTGGGAGCATGCTGAGCTTGGCACATAGTAATAGTGCCAGTTCATTTACTCATACTGCACTTTAGTAAATAACTAACATACTTTTGTGTAAATGCTCTCACAGATTAAAAAAAAAAATCTTGAATGATTGTAGCATATGGCCATGTAAATGTGCAGATTTATTTAAAACAAAAAGCAGTTCAACACATGGTGAGAAATAAGTACAATTTTAGGGTACAATTTCATACTTCTACAGAAATGTTCAATAGAAAAAAAGAATAAATACCTGAAGCCCGGTTTGTTAGTCTAAATAACAAATGTTTTTTAAGATACACACTGAAAAGTTCAAATGTACATGTGAATTGTATGCTGCTGCGTATTGAATGTTGAAGTTTTTATTTGCCTCGCAAAAAATATTTGCATATAATGTAGATTAATATAAGAATCTCACTTAGAGACAGTGAATTTTTAAAGAAAAAATAAATAAATATTTCTTCATTCATAATACCTTTTGAAAGATATTAGTTAAAACTTATTTCTGAGAAGTTTTTATATATTTTTAAATACATTGAATGACAGGAAATAAAAGTAACCATCTAGTCTAAAAGCTTTTGCTAGAGACCATAGTAGACTTTCAGACAGTCCCTATGTGTTCTGAAAGCTAGCTGTATTTAATTTCATTTCTGCCATGTGTTGCTAACTCCCAGTCTCCAGTTTTCTGATGGCGTGGGATCTTTTTACAAATTATCATAAACACAACTACCTTTTTAAAACAAAAATCCCAAAGAGAAGTATGGCTTCCGTATTTTTATTTTGCAACTCAAGTGCTTGGGTCTTAGTACACATTCTCATTAGAGATCACATTTTATAGCATTTCCCATGCTTCACTTTTGTGTGCAGTCTGGATGATGCAGACTATCATCTCAGAGCTCTTGTAAATTAATTTGATGTGCTCACCTTACAAAAATAATTAACTTCCATCTGTACATAGCACTGTATAAAATCGTCACTGTGAATTGTTTAATAAAATTGTAGATTATATCTTCTTCTTTTCATTAATAAAATTGTATAAATTTGAACTATTTTTGTTTTAAGATGTTCTCATAGAGACAAAATGTGTATTATTTTTCTGTACATATGAAATCACTCTGTAAAGACCAGTTGAAGCCTAGATATAATTTAGTCATTTTTAAATTTTAGGAAAGTTTGTTTTTCTCTCAGAATGTTTATACTTTCATGGTTGTATGTGGTATGTATGAAATATTATATAGCCATTAATTGTTTATCTTTATTACAGTAAGTTTTGCTATAATTAAGCAATAACTTCCAATTTCTAAACAAAACTAATGATGAGTAAAACATTTTATTGAATAAACAGACTAAACTTTTAAAATTTAATTTGTTGATTGGTCTCTCAATTTTTAAAATTACAATATGAACATTTCACACTTGTATAGGAGGAAAAATTTTTAAATCATTTATTACTATTATTATTATACAGTCATGAAAAGAATAATACTTATTTTAATCAAACTGATCCCTGGAAGATTGAAATGTGCTTTAATTTTTCATCCTTTAAAGATAAATGGTCAGCGAAAATTGAAAAAATGTTCAAAATAAAGTAAGAAAGACTAATGTCATGATAAAAATTCCCAGATACTTTAAGAGTCACACTTTTTTCATTTTTATATGACCACTATGCAAATTTGTTTAATAGAAACTCTGTGTTTTCCATCTAACAAAAAAGTTAGGAAAAATTCAGGATTGTACAAGGCAATTAAAGTATGATACATAAAAAAAGAAAAAAATTAAGCCATTTTCCTGTATTACTTAAAATGCTGTCTCATCAAAGAATCGTATACAAATTGATAATAGAAATTTTTAGATCAAAAGCACATTAACATGTGTCCAAAAATAAAAGAAAAGAAAGCACTTAAATAAGGCTTTAACAAGATAAACAACTGTCTTTGTTTGAGTTATACTGAAAAGAAATTATGTTGGGAATAAATAAAGAAAGAAAAATGAAATAATCCACAAATCATGCCTTTTTTTTTTTTTTTTTTTTTTTTTTTACTTTAGTGTAAATATTTAAAGCATCTAAATTGCAGTTTAATGAAAGAGGAATGAAGGAATATCACCTCTGAGTTAGTTTGTTAGAATATTGTTTTGAAAAAATATGAAAATAACTTATTTGCATTCATTCTATTTTTACTTTCTTACACAAAGTATAAGGAAGTATTGTAATCCTGATTTGCAAAATGGGCATAAGTACTGGAAGTATTTTACAGTAGTGGACATAATTATAAGTTCAGCTATACTTTGGCGATTTAGTACTCGAACAGAAATATAAATAAATACAAAGCCCACATGGAAAATTTTTAATTAATTTTTAAGAACTTTTAATATCGATATTTTATAACAAATATACCTCATTTAGGAATATGAAGTAAAAAATTAAAAAGTAGCTGGACATAATTATAAGTTCAGAGAAAACTTCATCAGAATAAATTAAATATAATAAGTTATAATCTAGTGTGGCCTCCTTTGTGTTTAATGACTTAAAAAAAACATTTTGGTATTGATATGACAAGATTTTACAAGGTAACTAATGGGATTTTGTTCCATACTTTTCTAATTTTGTCCTTTAGTTCTTCTACAGATTGAAATTGTTTAACATGCACATAAACTTTGCGCACTGTCATTCCCCATAAATTTTCTATAGGATTAAGATCTGGACTGCATGCTGGCCACTGTAATAATGGTATGTGTACCTTCAAGCCGTGATTTTGTCAATTTTTAGGGGTGTATGGCTGCATTGTCCTGTTGTAGAATAAAGTTCTCCCCCATAAAAGACTGAGCTGATTCAGGATGGGTGATTAATACAGTTTCTAATAATTCTACATATATATATCCGAATTCATTTTTGTGTAAATCCATGCAAGAGGCAAGACACTTTTATATGAAATCCCACCCCATAACATGATTGTTCCTCCACCAAAGTTTCTTGAATATTTAATCTGTTTCTCTCTCCTTAGATCATGTCAGTAATAATGTACCCAATCAGGACCGCCTAGATTGAACATCACTGATTTCCATTCTTCTTTATAATTTATGTACTTTTTTGCAAATTTTAATCTCATTGTTTTATGATTAGTTTCTAACATTGGTTACTTTTTCATCCATAACTACATTTTTTTTCGTTATGCAGAATTCTTCTAAGATGTCTTGGAGTGACAAGGAGTTGTAGTGAACAGTGTATATCATTTGAATTTAGCATTTCATTTGTTGTTTTTTTCACAATCAACTTTTTTTGATGCTGCGATATGATACGCTTCCTTCTTGGTCGTTTTAATGTGTTATATATATTTTTTTTGGTATAATTATTAATAACATATAGGGAACGTCCAGTCTTCTTTTCTATTTGTCTGTGCGATAATCCTATCTTGATATACGCATCAATTTGAGCTTGTTCTCTGTCAGATAGCATTTTTGCTTTGGGCATGTTGAACTTGATTTTGAAAGAAAAAAATATCGGCCTATTACAATATATATTATCTGATATTTCCAAATACATTAATTAAATATCATTTTTAGTACTATTTTATTGATATATGAGGATTTTTTTTAAATAAACTTATAATTATATCCATTCAATATATACATAATTTTTTGTATAACTTATATTTTGACATTTCCCTTGTGTGAAATTGGTGTTAAATGCTTATTTAATTAGATTTAAATGAAGTGAGAAATATTTTATAACAAACTAGCTGGCTGTTAAATATTTGGAAAAAAAAAAATAATGATAATGATGATATTACTTGATTAATAAAATAATGAATGGTACTGAAATACTTAAAGGATATATTAAGATGAGGAATGGGTACATGAAAAGAATAGATCTTCATTTTATCTTATTTGATCCATTCACATTGTTTATTTATTTATGAATTAAACTTATTTTTATTTTATTTCAATACAGATGAGGTCAGAGGTAGATTCATCCTTTAAGAGCGGACAATACCTAATCTCGCCGGCAGCCTTGGCCCATGCTATTCTATGGGAAAATTTGTTTACATAATTACTCATTACCTAATGAATATTTTTCAATTCTGTTTTCGCATTTAGAAAATTCATAAGCGTTAAATTAATACTTGTTTTCCAAAAATTGATTTTTTAAATTTTTAGTATTTCATTTTGCGAGTAGAAAATGAGAAAAATGCATTTTGTGAAAAATCGCATTTTTGAACTCAAAATTAAAATGTAAAAATTTAAAAAAATGAATTTTTCAAAAATGAGTACTCATTTAACAGTTATGAATTTTCTGACTGCGAAAACACAATTAAAAATTATACATTAGGTAATGTGTAATTATCGCAACAAAATTTCCCATAGGATAACATTGGCAACGGCTGTCCGCGGGATTAGGTATTGTCCCCTCTTAAGATTAATTAACAAGATATGTAAAAAATTCATTTATTTATTTATTTTACTTTATTAATGATAGTTTTATATTCATATCTCAAGTTCTCCGAACTCAGCTGTATCAAGATGGCTGCAATAGAAATCAAAGATAATAATTAAACTCTTACCACAAAATTAAAGATGATCATGATTCAATGATGATTTTATTAAATAAATGATGACATAAATAATATCAATACTCCGGAGCACTGTGTTTATGATGCATATATGAAAAACAATATAATGGCCATACAAATTTTCTTCACTTAAATGCACTGAAGCACATATTCTTTTGAAATACAATATTTAGTTTGTTACTAATAGTTATAATTTGGAAAATGTTTGAATCAGTTGAGTCAAATAGATCATAGGCGTAGCCAGCTTTCTGAGCGGGGGGGTGCCCAAATTTTAAACTAAAAGTTACAATATGAATACATTATGAACATAGTGCGCATTTGTATGCATATGTGCGTTTTAACACATGTATAAAAGTTACACAAGTTAACACATGTACGTTTTAACATATAAATTAAGTAACTTTCTCTTAGAATAAATAACTAGACTTGACGCAGAACAGAAATATCAATATTTACACAATGTTAAAAATGCTAATGTAAAAAAATGTTAAATGCAGATTGCATTTTCGGTAGCGTAAATCGGTGCATTTGGCTTCCTTTGAAATATCATTTGATAAAGTTTGGACTTTCAGGGCAGTGCCGCTATCCGTCTAACAGAAAAGAAACAGAAGTTTGAAAATTGATTAAAACAAGGAAAGAATGTTGCATAAAAAATATTAAATTGTGTCGAATATTTGGTTTCAGTACGAAACCAATGAATGTTAAAAGGTTAAATAAAAATCTTAAACCTTAAGTTATAAACGAAAACCTAAAAACTAAACTACGGAAAAACTTATACTATGGAACTTAAATTGCGCACACAAAGTGATAAAGGAGAATTATAATGATATATTTACTTTATTTATAATCTCGTTTCATTTCTTTTATTTTACCAGTTTCAAATTATGAACTTATATATATATATATATATATATATATAATATATATATATATATTAAATTAATACAACCTTGTAGCTACTTTTTTTAAATTATTATTTTATTCGTTCCCATATTCATGAATAATATTTATTTTCTATATTTTAAAACATTGTTGTATTGTTGTAGTTGTGTTGTTAGTTTCAAACAGAATAGTACAAATGGGTACTGTGATCGCTATAAAATTAAAGTGATACTTATTAAGACTGTAATAAACTGTTGTGTGTACCATAATATAAAAATGTGATGTGTGTAAAAGTTGCAAAAAATAAAATCAGCATTAAATTAATGTATCGAAACGGGGAAAGTGTACAAACACGCCACAGACCGGACCAAGCGCTGACTATTAGCCAAATAAATTTACGAATTACCACTGTACATAAGAATTCTATGACAAATTGCATAAAGTAAAATGAAAACATTAAAAGGGACACATACCATCATACCAACAAAATTGTACTGAAAATCCCCTCAAAGTAAATGTATCAAAATGGAGGACAGATAAAAAGCTAGTGGGGTGTCACATTATCCGACCATGCACTGGCCATCAGCCGAAAATATTGTCTAGCAACCACCACAATTCAAAATTGCATATATAATCGAATCCAGAAACATTCATTAATAAAATAGCATGAAAAATCATCATGACATAATGTCAGAAATTTTCTACCTACACAAATAAATGCCTTTGCTATTTAAAAAATTAAAAGACTAAATAATGGAGCATATTTTGCGCATACCTTTCTTTGATGTTTGTATTTTTTGTGTTGTCTTGAGATTAAATAATTATCAAGTCCTTCACATTTTTGCACATGATTCCAGAACAGTTTTGCGTTTCTTTAGTCATTCAATACAGCTTTAATAGAATTATACACCATCTTCTCCAGATGCACGATTTTCAGGAAAGTGGAAGTTGTGTTATAAAATCGCATAAGAAGAAGGAATCCGAATAAATATTTACACTTGCCTGATTTTTAGTAATTTTCTTTCTTTATTAATTACAAATACAAAATCGTCTGTTCATAAATACATAATTTATTTTCAGCAAAAAATCCTTTGTCAAAGTTCAAAAGTTATGCAAACGATTATAAAATGTTTTATTATTATTAAATTTGAGTGACAGCTTTTAAATAGGGTAAAAAAATTAAATAAATAAATAAAATGTGGCAGTTTAGTCACAAAAATAAGATATTGTATACTTGACCGAACATTTTTGAGGGGCTTTAAAAAAGTTGAAAATTGTTTTAGAAACAATTTTGTTTGGCATGTATTTTTGTGAAGGGGAAGCATGTCTATTGTATCCTTCAAAATCCTCTGTTTTGATTACTCTACCTGCATTCTTAAAACATTTAAGGCTTCAATTAAAAATATTTTTAAAATGATTCAAAGAACTTTCACCCACAGTAAATTTTTCAAGAAAAGTCTGCTTATGATATGATTTACAATACTAATTTGAACTTTCCAGTGTTGTCTTTTTTTAAAAATAGCAAATGAGACAGGCCGACGAAGAAATTTTTTTCTTCAGGTTGATATGTTTTTCTGATATATTTTTGGATGCTGTTTAAGGAAAACCTATTTAAAAATTTCCCTCGTGTACAGTTTTGGAAAAAAAAAAAGGAATTGTTTGAGCTTAAAGCTCCATTTCTTTCGACGACTGTCGCCATTTGCACTAGTGCGACGTAAAACCCAACCATCCATCCATCTCTTTCGACTCCCATCTAAATTATTTCCTTTAAAATTTGGGTGAAGAACAAGGAGAGCTGTTTCATCAATACATGAAAGAAATGGAAAGCAGGTATCAGAGACGATACATTTTTAACATATTAGCAGAATATTGTTGCATGTTGCATAGAGAACCCCCCCCCCCCCCCACACACACACACACAAGACCCTCAAGCCTTGCACAAGGTAAAATGCTCTAAAGGGAGATTCGATGTGATGAAATACATTTAAAAGATAATGTGTAAATAATTTAATAATAGTCTATTTCAATGCATTTTTTTTTTATAAAAATTGTTTCGAATTTGTTATAACTTCTAGACGAATACTTCCGATTTTCATCCTTACTTTGTGAAAATTTCTTACGTCATAGAAAAAAAAAGTAATCATTTCTGAATTCAGATTATCAAAACACATTAGAGACACCCAATGCAGTACATAAAAAATTTGAAAAATACGATTTCACAGACCAGTGTAATCGGAAAAAAATTACCCACTAAGTAATTATGATATCAGACATGCATTCAAATCAACAATTACTAAAAAAATTATTTTTGTATTCAAAGAACTTCAAAACCTGAAATTATCACAAATATTTAGTTTCGAAAATTTGACCCCGTAAATGATACTTTCTGTAATTCATGGTAAGGGAAAGTAATTTTGGGGTGATTGTGACTCAAAGGTAAAAACCCTGAAAATTAGAGCCACAAATTAGAAAAAACCCAAAATGTCAAATAATACTCAAATTACTTAGGCCAGAAGCCCTCAATCTTTTTATATTTCATTCACATATCACTTAAATGACAAATGAACAACCAATGAAAACAAAACACAACTTTATAGGAAATATGAAAATGCAGATAAATTAGAGAAAACCCCTGAAATCAGGAGTAAACCCTGAACACAAACACCCCCGTAATTATCATTTTTAAACGTTTTTAATGGATGCAATATAATTTGGTAGGAATGCTTTTAATCGAGCCTAACTTTTCTTACAATCTTTTATACGAAAATTATTTTGTATCAATAAAATATATTAGTTTCATTATGTTTAGTTCACTTTAAAAATGTTGTTGATATGTACCAACTAAAAATTTTGTACTTAAACAATAATGTATTTGAACTCTTTGCATGTCATAGTATACGGATCATTATGATATAAATTGAATTCGATTTTTAGACTTCCTGCCAATACCTGCTTTTGAGTTATGCCCATGCAGACTAACCACAAGAACCTGGTTATACAATTGAGCGGACCTCAAGACATACTATTGTAAAAACTATTTCATATTCAAAAATTGGATCGCAGAGCATTACATTCTCCAACATGTATGGGTAAGAGAAAGATTTAAAAAAGAAATGCTCATTAAAAAGAAATGACAAAAAAACTGTGGCTCTAATTTGAAAATTAGAGCCACAAATTAGAAAAAACCCAAAATGTCAAATAATACTCAAATTACTTAGGCCAGAAGCCCTCAATCTTTTTACATTTCATTCACATATCACTTAAATGACAAATGAACAACCAATGAAAACAAAACACAACTTTATAGGAAATATGAAAATGCAGATAAATTAGAGAAAACCCCTGAAAACAGGAGTAAACCCTGAACACAAACACCCCTGTAATTATCATTTTTAAACGTTTTTAATGGATGCAATATAATTTGGTAGGAATGCTTTTAATCGAGCCTAACTTTTCTTACAATCTTTTATACGAAAATTATTTTGTATCAATAAAATATATTAGTTTCATTATGTTTAGTTCACTTTAAAAATGTTGTTGATATGTACCAACTAAAAATTTTGTACTTAAACAATAATGTATTTGAACTCTTTGCATGTCATAGTATACGGATCATTATGATATAAATTGAATACGATTTTTAGACTTCCTGCCAATACCTGCTTTTGAGTTATGCCCATGCAGACTAACCACAAGAACCTGGTTATACAATTGAGCGGACCTCAAGACATACTATTGTAAAAACTATTTCATATTCAAAAATTGGATCGCAGAGCATTACATTCTCCAACATGTATGGGTAAGAGAAAGATTTAAAAAAGAAATGCTCATTAAAAAGAAATGACAAAAAAAACTTTACTCTCTGTTAAGGCCATGAGCTTAAACAAACTAAATCATTTTATCGCCTCTTTTCCTGCTTTTCCTTGAAGAAAAAACAAACTACTAATTTCATTTTTTTTTTTTTTTTTAACCAAGAAAAATTACTGTGCAAGTAAATTTGATTTATGAACAATTTAGATTATTCTTTTAAATATATTTTACCACCATGTTTAAGAAAGTGTCTTTCTATTTGCATAGAATCATTGGTATTAGTAATAACAATTTTTTTTTAACCTTCAAATCTTTTTTTTTTTCAATCTTTTTTTGTTAAATATACTGAATGTGTGTGCGTGAGCGAGGGGGTGCCCGGGCACCCAGGGCACCCCCCCTGGCTACGCGCATGAATAGATCATTTTGATATAGTTTACAATTACATGTGATTATTCTCAAAACAATCAAGATTAATAAAAAAGAAATCATCATATCATTTTGTTCAACCAGTCATTAGCAACTCGAACACTCTGGAACAGATAGCCAAGCTAATTTCAGATATTAGCGTAATCATATTATAAGTTCACTTGCATTTGCACATTCTTGCAGAAACATAGGAATCGTAAAATTTATGCTTGCTGTTTAATGATGTATTAATATATGATAAAAGAAGATAATTTACGACACATTGTCTTAACACTGACTTTATATAAAATACATGAACTTCATCATGTGTTAATGATTGCCTGGGATTCATGAGATCAATTTACTTATCAGATGATCTTTTTAGTTGATTACGATTGAAGTTGTTCATAATCTCCGCTACCTCATGCCGGTTCGCCTCCGGGGGAAAGTTTTTAAGTTCTTCAACGGAGATCGTCTTTTCCACAGCTGATCGGAGTGTCGTCTTAAGTCGAAGTGGCTCCCCCGCATTGGTGGGGAGGCCCGTTTTGCCACAAGTGTGTACTCTCTTCTTTTTCTTGTGGTCTTTCTCTCTCATCAAAGCATCTGTTCTCCCCCCATCGTTCGCTCCTTCTCATCCGTATTGATGCACCTCATGAAAAAGGGCACATTAAAATGTTTTTTATATATTCTGTGTCTATAACTTTAATCTTTTATTTGAAAATATTTTTGCTAGAGCTGTATTTCAATTCTGTCTTTTTTTTTTTTTTTTTTTTTTTTTTTTGCGTTTAAATTCTAATTTTAATATACACTGGTCAAAAAAAATTGAGGATCAGCCCGTTTTCTCTTTCTCTTCTTTTGCACATAATTTTTAAACAAATAAACATATGAACATAAAATTTGGATGGCCTGTTCATTATCATATTATTAACCGAATCTTATGTAATTTTAGCATAAGAATAATTTTTAAGCTAATAAATATTCAGTTTTCTCGCAAAAGTAAGCTTTGGAAAAAAGGAAAAATTTCAACAAATTTAGGAAAGAACACATAATGAAAAGTGGTGTTAAGGATGCATTAGAGATAGGTAAAGACGCTCATACCTTGAAATGTTAAACTAAATCTCGATTTTTCTTTTTGTATTAACTTTTCTTTTTCTTTTATAATGAACTTTTTAAAAATATATAATTACTAATTTGTAAACTATACTCAGCACTAGAATAATAATGATGTCGAAAAATAATTGTATAATGAACATCTTATCCAATTTTCATGTTTGTATGCATATTTTTTAAAAAGTTATTCACATGCGAAAAGAAGAAGAAAAAAAAAGAAACAGAAAATGAATGCAGGTAGAAAGATTTGGTTGTAATCTAACATAGGAACGCGTGTGCGTCTTTACCTATCTGTAAGGCATCCTTATGACCATTTTTCATTAAGTGTTCTTTCCTAAAATTATTGAAATTTTTTATTTTTTTAAAAGCTTACTTTTGAGAGAAAACTGAATATTTATTAGCTTAAAAATTATTCTTATGCTAAAATTACATAAGATTCGGTTAATAATATGATAATGAACAGGCCATCCAAATTTTATGTTCATATGTTTATTTGTTTAAAAATTATGTGCAAAAGAAGAGAAAACGGGCTGATCCTTTAATTTTTTTGACCAGTGTGTATATATATATATATTTATTTATTTTATTATTATTATTATTTTTTTTTTTTTTTTTTTTGAAAAAGACACCAAAGTGACGCTCATTTAGAATTCTGTAGAAGATTACCTCCAGAATTTTGTTAGTCTGGGAATTTTGAAAATCTGGAATGCTGGGGTGGTAAAATTCTTGAGCGTCTTTTGGAATTGGGGTGAATGCACTAACAAAGGAAGTGTGAATTAGTGAAATGGCTATTGAAACCAAACCAACCTTAAATTTAAAGAGCATTGTCGAAAACATTGGGTACCCTAGAAATTTGCTGCAACAACTCCCATGGGGTGAGATATGCCCTCTATTAGTTTTAGTTATTTCCATAAAAGCCAACAAAACACGCAACGTAGTGTGAACAAATGGTGCAGTGCAAGCGTGCTTGACTTCAGATATAGAGGTCGTGGGATCGAGTCCCCGCAAGGACGTTTTGTAATTTATTTTATTTATTTATTTATTTTTTTTTTTCTATACATTTTTAATTAAATTAAATTATTAATTTAAGAGAAAATATTACATTAAGAAGTTTTTTTTTTTTTTTTTTTTGAGTATTCCAATTAATAAAGTATTGAGAAAGAATTTAAGAAATGCATTTTTTTATTTATAAAAAGGAAAACCATGTTTAAAGCTACGAATATAGTTTCTAATTTATAACAATTATGATTAAAAGTAGAAAAATCATGAAACCATAACTATTTTTCACAATTAGAACAAGAAATATAAAAAGATTGATCACAATTATTTGAATTTAAATTTTGTTCATCGTCAATTATTGTTCATCACGAAAATTTTGTAAAATATTTTTCTTTTCGTCGAGATTACTTGATTTGTAAAATTCATATTTACCCAGATTTTGAATTTTTTTAGATGTAAATTAATTATAAATTAGTAAAATCATTTTGAGAAAATTTGTCATTGTCTTCAATATTATTGTCAGTTCTTCCGACACCACGAAATTTAACAGTTATTTAAGGAAATATTTGAAATAAAAGTTAAATGCGACGTCGAATAGTTAAGCAACAGCTATTCATCATTCAGAATTTTTCATGCAAAAAATTGCCTGAATATATAATACAATTGAGAGCAGATGATTAACTCTTGCTATTAATGTCATTGTTAAAAAATAGTTATTAATAATTTATGTAAAACAATCATTAACAAAATCTTACCTAAATATAATATAAAAGTATTTCCCGTTAAATTATTAATTTCTGTAAATTTAATAAATAAATAAATAAATTGGTTAAAAATAAAAAAATATATTAAGTTGTCTGTGCTGGGGGAAAAAAAAAAAAAAAAGACTTGTTTCAATATAATAAATATTTCAGTTGGAAAAAAAAAAAGAAAAAAAAAAACTTGTTTTAATATAACTAATATTTTCTCTTAAAATAATGATTTAATTTAATTAAAAATGTCAAAAATAAATATTTCAGTTGAAAACGCCCTTGCGGGGACTCGATCCCACTACCTCCGTATTCGAAGTCAAGCACGCTAGCACTGTACCGTATGTTCACACTACACTGTGTGTTTCGTTGGCTTTTATAGAAATAACTAAAACTAATAGAGGGCATATCTCACCCCCATGGGAGTTGTTGCAGCAAATTTGTACGGTACCCAATGTTTTCGACCATGCTCTTTAATTTAAGGTATGTTTGGTTTCAATAGCGATTTTATTAATTCACTCTTCCCTTGTAAGTTGAACTGTGTGGAAGCAGAAGAAAAGAAAATGGCTAGATTTTGACGATGAAAATATTCTCAAATATATTTTTTCACACAATCTTAAGATATTTTAATAGTTCTGGATATTAATAATTTTTTTTTTTTTTTTTTTTTTTTAGCATTTTAATTTAGACTATTTTTCTTAAAGCTTTCTTTTAGAATCTATTAATGATTCCTTTTTAAAACGTTTTCCTCTGAGTGTAATCCATATTAAAATTATTTTGTTGTTTTAACACAGGCTTTGCCTGCTTTGCTAATCACTATATTTAAATGAATAATAAAAAAAATATATATATATCTGGAAGGAAACAAAACAACCACATGACTTCAATTACCCAGCATTACACGTATTATATGCAATTTTTGAAGCTAATGTAATCAGAAGACATAAATTTGACCTAACGAAGTAGACACCTAAAAATTTTCCTTTGAGAGAAAGCTGATACATGTTTAACAACATAAAAATCAGATTTAAATGGCGAGTGAAAAAAAAAAAAAAATTGAGCTGTTTTTTAAACACCAAATTCTGAGATTGGAAACTAACCTGCCTAATTATGTTGACTGTTAATTTTCCTGTAATAACCACATAGTACATGAGAAAGGATATCTAAAATGGATTTATGTAACAATTTTCAAGAAAATCGTTTGAGCCGTTTTTGCGATACCGACTTTTATCAAATTTGGCCTATTCAATTGTAGACTGGAAAACAACAATTGCATACAAAAGGATGTCTAAAAAGGTTTAAGATGGTAAGTTTGAAAAAAAACTGTTTTTAAAGGAACATACTTGCAAGATCTGAAATTTATACATGTCGCTCATCAACTTTCCTGAACTAACTATATCATACGAAAGGACATCTTATAGAGGGTTTATATAGCAACTTTGAAAAAAAATCGTTAGAGCCGTTTTTGAGATACGGACTTACAGTTCTACTTCTGGTTCCCTTCCCGATGTCCCACTTACGTTTTTTCAATTTTCCCAAAAATTTGAAAATGTCATCTGTACACCAGACCTGACTCAATTCTGAAGTTTCGTAGTTCTATCTTTATTAGTTTTAGAGATATGGTAGTCAGAAGGTTCCCCACTCACATATACGCACACTGACCAATTGCCAAAAACTATTTTTTTTGTTAACTCAGGAGACCTTTTAAAACATGTAAATCAGGTGAAAACTCGACATCAGATTTTTGGACAAAATACAATACTTCCATTACGTACAGTAGTCTGGTAATGGAAGTAAAAAAGACTCACTATTTTTTATACCGCTTTACAAATAAAAGTTAAAAAGAAAGTACATTGAAATTGCTTATAAACTTAGCTTCTGGCCCTCGCTGCCTTCGGCAGAGACTTCCTCTCAGCAACATCTCGGTATTGGATAATTTAATTTATAAAGATGTCGATAAAATAGGGAATTTGTCATTAGTTATTTTCTTTATAATAAACAGAACAGAAAATGCCCAATATTTTACCTAGAGACACATTGTATCGTTAGACCAATTAAAAAAATTATTTTCCTTTTTTACCCTCTCGCATTAAGTTAAATACAATACTTCCATTATTTACGGTAGTCGGGTAATGGAAGTAAAAATATTTAAAATAAAATTCAGCAAAATCATGCTAAAGCAATGGAATGGCTTGGACCTCTTGGCGGAATTTGAAATTTGGCACTGAAGTAGCTTGGACGTTTTTCGCCAAGTTTACTTACGCAATCACGATGCCCATTTTCAGGGTGTCTACTAGGTCAACAAAGTCAAAGTCATGAAAATCAACAGTGGGTCAAGAAAGTCATGAAATTCAGCAATAGGTCATGAAATTCAAGAACAGGTCATGAAATTCGGCAGTTGGTTTGAGTCATATATTGGTTCAGGTAACCCAATTTCACCAGTCGGGTTGAACAATTTTTTTTCTTGTGCAGTTTGGATTGACCTGATTGAATTTTTTCCCTACGAGTTGGGTCGATCGATCTTTCAAAATAATTTCTTTAACAGGCAAAAACATAATTCAACAACGCATCTTTTGGTGCATTGTCGCTTTGCTTGTAGCACTCGTGCCCCCTTTGTTCGCCTGTTGAATGGTCATGTTTTTTTCAACCCGAAACAATTGTCGCGAGTTTATTGCATTTTATGGTGTTTATTCAAAGTTCTGTACTTATTACTAAACTTGCAGGACACTTGAAGTAACAACACACCTAAATGGTTAAAAATTATTATTTATCCATTTTTCAGATTTTAAAACTTTTAACTTGGTGCTTTAGTAATTATATTTTAAATTATTTACCAGTTGTATAGCAATAAAAATTTACTTTATAACTTAAATTGCAAGGTTTTTAAATGAATTATTAATTTTCATTTTAGGTTTTGAGTCGGGTGTGGGTCATTAAAATTCTCTATTGTGAGTTCAGGTCGATTTTCAGTTTACTGTTATTTAGTAGTGTAAATATATAAGCATGATTATGAGCCTAGTATAGTCATTTATATCTTTAAAAAACAAAATTGTCTTCTATGAAAATCTACAAGCATTCTAACTTTTGTTGTCCCCCCCTCCTCCCCTAGAAAAAAAAATCTTTGAATTTTTTTTTACTTAACATCTAAATTTTCTGAAATATATGTATGCTCAAAATAGTTTGTTAATCAAAACAGTATTAATGTATAACTGAATGAACTACTTTTTTCTAATTCAGAATGTATTCTATTTTGAAGTATAGCAAAGACATTGAAATGAAAAGTTTGAGATGTATAGTTATATACTTTACAGAGATGAAAATTTTCAGACTTTTCTTAATTTTTTTAAAACAGTTGTCAGGCTTTTTTGTTCTAAATATTCTTTTTTTTTCTTCAATTTTCTTTCTTTTGACTGTTTCTAAACAACTTATTTTCATATATTTTCTATTTTCAGGGGTCAATCCAGGCAAAAATGTTGACCCTTTTGCTGCCCCTTCACAAAATTCAAATCTCTAAAATGAGCCCCTTCACAAAATTCAAATCCCTAAAATGTGTCCCTTCACAAAATTCAAATTCAGAAAATGAGTCCCTTCACAAAATTCGGATTTATAAATACAGACCTTTCACAAAATTTTGTTTTATAAAATTAATGTTTGTAAAATTATTCCATGTTTACAGTATTATTTTTAATGAGTTTCTATACTTGTTTAATAAAATGCTTTAACTTAGCATTAGATACAGTAACTGCTAAAATGAAAGGTTTCTTGGGACAATTCTTTTTTTAACAAAAATATTTTGTTTTTCACAAATTGGGCCCCAAAAATTAAAACTTGGATCAACCCCTGACTTTTGCGTATAGAAATTATGATTTGTGTATCTGTTTCTTCTTTTATTACTAAAATTAAATTATCTTTGAGTTTTGCTGATACTTTTCAGACTTTTTGTCTACTTCCCACTCCCATCTCTGACTTTAATTTAATAATTCTGTTCTTAATCTTTTTGTGCAATTTATTTATTTATTTATTTATTTTGTTGATTTGAAAAAATTTTAATACATAGATTCCTCTCCTTAATGCAAAAAAAATAAATGACAATTTTCAAATCCCTCAAAAAACTAATAGTTACAGTATTATAACATTGCACAAATAGTGTAGTTTTCGATTAATTTCCATTACTATTTACTTAGATTGTTAATAAAAAAAAAAATTTCAGTTTTTTTTTTTTTTTTTTTTTTTTTTTAACAGCTAATACTGTTGTTGAACAATAATTTTAAAAATAAAGCAAGGTGATGTATCAGTAAAAAAAAAAAAAAAAGAAAGAAAGAAAATGAATATGTTAATTTAAAAAGAAAGGTTGGATATGTTGATAAAAAAGGTCATGAATATTTTTTTAAGGTCATGATTTTTTTTTTTTTTTTTTTGTCAAGTCAGTAGACACCCTGATTTTAACTTATCACAAAAATTACAACAAAAATATAAAAACTGCCAAGTGACCTTTTATATATATATATATATATATATATATATATATATGTATAAAGACATACGTAAGAAAAATAGTAGTTAAAAAAAAAAAATGCTTTTAGAACAACATATATCAGCATCATGAACTATATTAATCAATACTTATGAAATATCAATACTTATAAAATTTTATCAATACTTATAAAATTTTTAAAGTTATATAATGCCAATTTTTGTGAGATTCGTAATTTAATATTTATATATATTTTTTTATTCTTCACATTTAATTAAATGTATTTTTATATCAAAAGAAAATGAACTCGTATTTATTTATTTATTTTTTATTTATTTATTTTTTTTTTTTTGGCAACAATTAAATAATAGCTAATATTTAATGGATTTTTTAAAAGATGTTGTGAATTGGTTATATTCACATTTTAATTAATTAAAAGAAAACTAATCAAAAATTCGAAAATCAGGCTTCTAGGTGCACAAGGACCACTCGGGGGGTACCTTCGTGTCGAAACACATGACTGTCTGAGTTACCGTCTTTTTGCTAGACTGTCCACACACACACACACACATACAAACAATGCCTTTTATATATATAAAGATGCATTTGCGTAAATCATAGTTTTACAAGATTTTGAATGTGAACTTATAATTATGTCCACCACTGTATTCAGTCCGAAAATTCTATATCAAGTTTTCACCTGACTTGCATGTTTTAAGGTCTCCTGAGTTCAAAAAAGTAGTTTTTGGGAATTGGTGAGTATGCGTGTATGTTTGTATGGAATCTTCTGACTATCATATCTCCAAAACTAATATAGATAGAACTACAAAACTTCAAAATTGAGACAGGTCTGGTGTACAGACGATTTTTCCAGCTTTTGGTGTAAAGCGAAAAACTGGAAGTGTGACATCATGGGACTATAAGTCCCTATCTCAAAATTGGTTCTAACGATTTTCTTCAAATTAGCTACATAAGCATTCTATTGATGTCCTTTCGTATTGGTTAGTTCAGGAAAATTGATTGGCGTCTTGTATAAGTTGCTCGATATTAGGTCTCACAAATGTGTTTCTTTAAAAATGGCTTTACCGTTTTTTTTTTTTTTCTCCCCTACTCATTTAACTTGCTATGTAAAATTGCTTTATATACTTTCACATGTGTATCAGCTTTTTCATACCAGAAAATTTTTAAATGTTTTCTTTGTTAGTTCAGTTTTATGTCTTTTGATCACATTATACCCAAAAAGTACATATACTGTAGAATCTCGATCCATCGTTTTTTATGGGGTTGGTTAAAAAAAACTATGAAAGCAGGAAAACGATGAATGCAGGTTAAAGTCAAAACACGAAGAAAACAATGTTTATGAATTAATACATGACACAATGTATACAGTATACTACTATTAAAAACTAATTTGTTACTTTCCAAACTGTAAAAGAAATAAATCAATGTTGTAGAACATTAATTAAAATTTATTTTTAAAAATCGGTAATTTTATGTTGGGTTTTTTGTTCCTTTTATAAATTATACAGGAATTCTTCCATATTTACAACGTTTTTCTGGTCCTTTTCTGCAATTTTACGTGCTTATATAAAAGTTCGTGCATTTTCAAAGGCCATAATTATGTCATCAGCGTGAAAATTCTGTTTCTTCACCATTATTTTCATTTTTTGAAATAGTTTCTTCTATTCTTTAGGGTACCGTATGTCGTAACGTCTTGATTAATACAAATATTATCACTAAATTTTGTACCAGATGCTTCCTCTGTTACACACAGCCAATCTTAATCTACATTATAGCATCATCATTTTCTTGTCCTTCTGTTTGGTATTTCGCACATGACCACATTTCATGAGACAATTTTCTGGATTACTGGAGAGGTTACTTCCTGCCATGCTGAAATTACAAAATGAATCGATGGCCTGAAGACATGGCATCACAATTTTGATCCTCCATGGAAATGGGGAAAAGGTTTTTTTTTCTTTAGGTTAAAAGAAGTAATTCAAGTTTGGATGCCATATGGAGTCGCTTGATTTTCAAATTCATTTCGGCCAGAAGAAAAATTTTATGACGATGAATGCAGGAAAACTGTTTTGAAGAACGATACATGGGGATTCCGTTAACATTATATTTGTGCAAGGACCATAGAAATAAAACGATCAATGAGGGAAAACGATGAATGCGGGAATGATAGATCGGGGTTTCACTGTTATCTGTTTATGATGGGTAACGGAAGTCATGTGGTTGTTTCACACCAGATCTTTTTTTTAATGTCTGTATGCAGGGTTCATTCTAGGCGGGGTTAATGGGGCACTGTGCACTGTTTACCTTTAAATAAAATAATACCGCCCATATGATCGGAAAACAAAATTTTTGGGGTGAAACGGATCAACGATTCAAAGGAAATATCGATTTCAAAAACAAACTCTAATGAAAATCTCTTGCTAATAAAAATCATCTGCTGATAATATGGCTAACATGAAAAGAAATATTAGAAACCTCTTTTTTATATAGAATCAAAGTGTTTTTGTATCTAATTTCGTTCTATCAATTAGACAATGTTATTTTTAATTTGTGAACTTGCATTGTTTTTCATTTTGAACAGCAAAAATTAATCCAATCAATACAGCAGCTTTCGCCAAGATTTGATTTTTTTCTATAAGTATTTCAATATTAAAAGTGCTTTCAAGTGTTAAAATGAAACAACTTAATGACCACAAGCTTCAGAATAAGGCTGATTTCTTAAGTTGAAGAAAGATAAGTCTTTTTTATATTTTCTTATTTATTTTATCGTTATTTGAAAATGATCTTTAATAAAGTGCTAATATTGATGTAATTAAAAAAAAAAAAAAAGCTGAAACTAGCAGTCTTTTGGTGCATTTTTATTATATTTATTACTCAAATGATGTTGCAGATGTAGTATAGCGACAAATATGCAAAAATATAAATAAATAAATAAGGTAAAGTAAAATAAGAGCATAAAGAAAGAATAAAAAATATATACATTAAGCAAACACATAATTAAATATTTCATAATTAATCAAAGCTAAAGAAATTAACAAATTTCAAATTACTTTTGTTATCTAATCAAAGTTCCACAATAATTCTCACACAGTCCACGTAAATAAACACTTTAACAGAATTCAGCATTACATAATCAAAGTTCTAAAAAGGAAAATAAATGTGTTTATTTTAAATGACACTCATTAAAATCAAATGCAGAAACTCTAAGGGAGAGAAAGAAGAAAAGATCTTTTTGCTGTGCTTATTTACATGTCTAACTACATATGTTTTAGAAAAATAAACAATACTTGCAGTGCTAATTGGGGGGGGGGGGGGGGGAGTATAATCGATAATAATAAAAAAAGAAAGTATATTATGCTTAAAATTTTCTATTTTACTGGCAGTTCACACACTTGTGTTGTTTTATTATGTGTGTCTCACATTTTGAAATATTTTTAGAACTCCTTTGAAACGTGTTATTCAGATCCACTTTATATGTTATCTAATGGAAATAATGAAGTATAAGGATCTGTCTAGAAAAAATTGGGTCCAAAAACAAATCCTTCACAAAAATCAGTGATTGTGGAAAACCCAGTGGCAGAATTTTTTCTGTCAATCAACGACAGCTATTTAGGCATTAGAAAATAATCTACAGCATAATTTCACAATAAGTTACGGGGAAAAAAGTTACCCGATTCAATAAGAGTTTTTTTATCACAAGTTTGCATTTATCTAATATTATTAGTGTGTTAGATATGTAAAAGCATTTCAGCTATAAAATTTTAATTACATACAGCTAGGTAAAGAATTGGCATTAACCATTATCCTTCTTATCACATAAGAAGTATCTTTGTCCATGATCTTGTTTGTACTGATTCTAGTAAAATATTTGTAATAAGAGACTCTAAACATTGAATTAATGCAGCTTTCTAAAATTATCTGGTTTCTGTGTAACCAGATAGAGGAACATTAAGAACTATAAACTTTCTTTTGGAAACAATTACAGTTTGTTTGACATTGCGATCTGTACATTTGAATTGCATTGATATTGCTCATGCTCATGTTCTCAATATCAGGGGTTGATCCAGGCAAAAATTGGGACCCTTTTGCTGTCCCTTCACAAAATTCAAATTCAGAAAATGGGGTCCCTTCACAAAATTCAGATTTATAAAAAACAGCCCTTTCACAAAATTTTGTTTTATAAAAATACTTTAGTAAAGTTTTTCCATGTTTACAGCATCATTTTTAATGAGTGTCTGTACTTGTTTAATAAAATGCTATTAACTTGATATTAAACATTAGACAGAGTAACTGCTACAATCAAAGGTTTTTAACGACAATTCTTTTTTTCACAAAAATAATTTGTTTTTCACAAAAATATTTTGATTTTCACAAAAATAGGCCCTAAAAATTAAAACCTGGATCAACCCCTGAATATCCAAGCTCCAACTTTCACAGAAAACTTCTGATACTGGAATTGAAACTGTGTGAAGTAACTTAATAAGTACATTTATTTTCTTTCACAGCTCACTAACATACTTTTTGTATAAAACCTTTTATTTCCAATGTAATCCATGCAGATCTAACTTCTTTAGTACTGGTGATCTTGTTTGAGCACCGATCGTTAGCAGTGGGAAAGGGGGATCACAAAAAATTACATGAGTAAGGTATATGAACAATTTTACCTCTTTATAGGTTCTAGAATCTAATAAAACATGTTTAAAATTAATTAACATTTATGCTGTGGATGGAGGAAGACTGAACATTAAAACGTTTCTGTGAAGTGTTTGATTTTGATCAGAGATCGTTAGCGGGAGGGGGGAAGTAAAACAAATATATGAGTGAAAGATATTGGGCAATTCTATTTCTTTATAGGTTCTGGAATTTAAATAAGTTATTGACATTTAAGTTGCAGATGGAGAGAGATTGGAAATCGTGAGGATTCTGTAGTCCATTTAATCGCCAATCATCAGGAGGAGGGGGGGGGGGGGAATCGCAAAAAATTACATAAGTGAGAGATATTGAACAATTATTCATCTTTATAAGTTCTAAAAGCTTATGAAACATGTTTAAAATGAATATAGACATTTATGGCGTGGATGGAGAAAGATTGAAAATTGATATTTTTCCTATTAAATCAGGAGACTTTGAACCTCTACACAATAGTGTTTTGGAAATAATCTGCAGACTAAAAAAAAAAAAATCTGTGACGTAGGTCTTGCATTTTCTGCTGTCGGGGTGGAAAAAAAAATAAAAACGGTTCTCCAAAAATCACAGGAGAACGAAGATCTACCAAGCAAAAAATTGGGTCCAAAAATGAATCTTTCACAAATACAGGTGATCTGAAAACAGTCCTGATAATAATTGGTAATGTCAAAAGGGCTCCTCACAAAAATTGCGAAAATAAAACGAACCCTTCACAAAAATCTGGCTCTTAACCCTTTGTTGCATACTGATCACCTGCAAAACTTTAAAGGAAATTATTGTGTTTTTCCTATTTAAAATTGACCCAGAAATCAGGGAAAAAATTTGTTTCATCAAAATTTTGTTTATTTTAAAAGTTAGTTTGTCCACTGTAGTGGACAGTATGCATATAGAAACTGGATATCTAGTAGAAGTTTTAACAATTTTGGTAATGAAAATAATAAAAGCAGTCACTTATTTCATCAACACATAAATAAACTTTGTATTTTATGCATGAATATGCAGATTTTCATGAGTGTAATTCTATCTTACATCTTTGAGCACTATTTGATGTTTGTCTAGCAAAATGCTCCACTCCATCATAGCAGACATCCATGAGGACAGAGTTTGCTTTGACTGACATTTTTTTGTAGGTATTTCCACTGACATTTGCCCTTGTTTACGTAAGTCTTCTGTATCTTGTTCATCAATTATTCTTGATACTGCTTGTATTAGTCCTCTGGCAATGGACATCTTGAAAACTCCTAGTTGCATTCAGGGTTCATACTACTCGGGGAAAATCTGCAATACTCAGGGAATTTGGATTTTGTAAAAAAAAAAGTCAGGGAATATTAAAATTTTCATCAAAAGTCAGGGAAAGTCAAATATTTCTTTTCTGTCAAATTATATTTTTCTTGTTTAGCTTCATAGCAAAATTCAAATGATTAAGTAATGTGAAAATACTCATGTAAACAATGATTTCTACCTAAATTTCTATCATAATTGGCAGTAATATAACACCATACAGTGAAAGTAGATGTATTTTCTCTTCTCAAGAGGAGCGTTTCTTGTAATATGTCTCTAATATTTTCTTGAAAATTGTCTGAAAAACTCGGGGAATATTTTTCCCATATTTGAGTATGAACCCTGACATTGTGGTGTGACCGCTTTGTAAAAAAAGCCTAGAATTTATCACAGTAAATCTATAAAATGAAATAATACCCTTTTGTACCACTACAATGGACAAACGAAAACAGTCTTACATTAGCCTATGTTCATAACATCCATTGCAGTTTTCAAAAATAAAAAAGCATCAATTTTCATGAAAAATTGCATCTGAAAATAAGTATTCTATTCAAACATATTCTAAAATGCCTAAAATTACTATTTCTAAATGTAAAATGTCAAAATAAAAAAGGTTTCGCTCTTATATACAATGTTTACAATGAGAAATCATACTCACTTGGAAGTAGAGATTTTTTCAAACTAACAATGCAATCTGTAATTTTATATTATGCTGCCATCTATGAGCAATTGTTGAAAGCTTAAAAAATACAGAAAGAAAAATCATTGAAACCAAATCTGTAAAACCCTCTGTGTGAAAGGAAAAAAATTTTAACTTTTGTCCACTACAGTGGACACGATGCAACAAAGGGTTAAAAAAAAATCTTTCGTAGCACAAAGATGATTTATTGCACATTAAGGCTCATTAGAAATGGTAATTAACAGAAGCAGTAGGCCATATTTCAATAATTAGGTTAAGAAAAGATGCAAAATTTGTGTATTAGTTGTGATAAAATGCAAATTTTGTCCATCTGTGGCTAAGTGATTCTGTATTTCGGCAATCTGCTGCAAGAATGTAACATATTTCGCTAATCAGGCACATGAAAAAGTGGGGGGGGGGGATGAATTTATATGCAATAAGAAATAATAGCATGTTTTCAGCAACTCAAATTTTTCAATGGTTAAATTATATTTTGGCATTTGCCTGAAAATATTTTGCACAGATTGTTAATCAACTCCACTATGAAAACTTCGGTAATTAGCTATAAAAATATGAAATATTTCAACAATTAAACACCATAAAAACAAGAATTTTGCTGGGTTGTGACAAAGTAATGACATATCTCCAAAACTAGTTTAAAAAATAAAATGCAAATTTCGTCAATAATCAGCAATGAGTCAAGAAAATATTGGGTATAATTTATCTGTCGATCACACACATACATTAAAAAAAATTCCAAAGATATGTAAAATGATATATTTTGTCATTAATAGTGAACAAAAATCATAATTATGAAAAAATAAATAAAAATTGCATATTGAAACAAACGATTCACAATTTTTTCATTCCTTTCTCCCCCCCCCCCCCTCACAAGAGTACATACGTTATTAAAAGGAAAGAAAAAAAAGACTTAAGTAAAGAGTTCATATACATTATGGTCTGTGACAGATATCTGTTTAAAACATATTTTACTAACTTTGTAATGCATAAAACATAATCAAATCAACATAGATTAGTTAGATATCCATTATGGGACGAAAAGGAAATGCGCATTTTCAGTTTCATTTAGGCAAAAAATTTAAAAAAAAAGTAAAGCATCATGCATCTGTTTAAAGGAATACTTCAAATAACTATACTTTTTTAACAAAATGCCTTTTTTTAACTAGTATGTTGTGGCCATCACAAAACTTTCTTCTATATCATTCTATATCGCCACTTACTGTTCAGTATGTATACAAAAGGTTAACCATAACTTCTCATAATAAAAATTTACATATGGGGTTTGGTGCAGTTTAATTCAACAGATGCTGAGATTTTGGCATGTGAAAAATCACAATAGCTTAGATATTAATTATGCCAACAAATTTTATATAATTTTACATACAAATAATTAAATAAAGAAAGCTAAAAACTTTATAAAGGCAAACGACATGTGCAGACGCAAATGGCTTCAAGTCTCCTTGATCCACAGGCGAAAGCACAGAAAGTCCAGGTTTCAACATTAAACATTCTAAACAAAAATATAAACAAACGAAGTATTAAACTATTAAATAAATAAATTAAAATAAACATGGTGTCATTGAAATTTTCAGCTGGGCACCCAGTTCTCATCAGAGGACACTCGGCGCTAACGGGTTAATATGGTCGTACCTTACTCTGAAAATACATTGTCCACTTATCTATACATATAAAAGAGTACTTCAACTCACTCACTGACTCATCAACGCACAGCAAAATCTACTGGAGCCACCGACTCGAAACTGGGTCAGATTATAGAACATACAGTGTAAGTACCCCCTAAGAATCGATTTTGCGAAATTCGCCCCCCAAGGGAGTGTAGGGGGCAAAATGTATTTCACAAAAATCTTCATATCTCAAAGAAAAAAAAAAACAGATATCCGTAAAATTTTCGCTTTAAAATATAGCTTATTTAATTATCTAAAAACCAATTTCTGGAATTTTAGAAGTGGGGAAAGGGGGCAAAACGTGATTTCACATGCGCAAAAGGTGGTTTCACATACTCCTATATAACTCAAACAGAATAACATATATTTATGAAATTTTTGCTCTAATATATAGCCAATGCAAATACCTAAAAACTAATTTCTGGAATTTTTCAAATTCAGCCCCCAAGGGGGGAGGAGAGGGGGCAAAACGGGATTTGAAATAATCCTTTATATTGCAAACAGAAAAAAATATCTGTGTAAGATATTTTTGCTCTAAAATATAGCTCCCATACCATAAATACATAAAAACTAATTTCTTTAACTTTAGAAATTCGTCCCAGGTGGGGCGGGAAAGGGGGACTAAGGGGTAAAAAAATAGAAATATAGTTAGACCGTTCAAAATTGGTACAGATAGGTTTTAGAGATCTGCAAGTCAAGTGAGGATATTTTTGAAAGTGTAAAGTTATTAGGAGGGTCCGAAAGGTATGTGTGTACGTGGGGGGGGAGGCAGGCAAAAAAAATAAAAATACAGTTAGACCGTTCAAATTGGTAACATACCGGTTTTTGATACCTACAAATCGATTGCGGATATTTTCGAATTTGTAAAGTTATTAGGAGGGGACGGAGGGGCAAAAAAATAAAAATAGAGTTAGGTCGTTCAAAATTGGTACATAGAGGTTTTTGATACTTACAAATCGATTGCGGATATTTTCGAATTTGTAAAGTTATTAAATTGGTACATGGAGGTTTGATACCTACAAATCGATTGCGTATATTTTCGAATTTGTAAAATTATTAGGGTAGATGGGAAGGGGAGGTGAAAGGGCAAAAATATATAAATAAGAGTTAGAGCGCTGAAAATTAGTGTTGTTAGGTTTTGAGGCCCGATAAATCGATTGCGGATATTTTCGAAAGTACAGAATTATTATGAAGGGCGGGAAGAGATCGGGCGCAAGGGTAAAAAAAAAAAAAAAAAAACAGTTAAAATGTTGGAAATTAGTATTATTAGGTTTAAAAGCCCGAGAGAACGACTGCGAGTATTTTTTAAAGTCTAAAATAATTAGGAGGGGCGGGAACGGTAGGTGGAGCATGCGAGCCTTGCGCGCCTGTATGCGCTGCCACAGGCAGTGGTGGCCCGAACCGATTATTCCACTGATGGGAGAAAATTGTTTTTTTTTTATTTATGTTTTTTCCTTACGATAATATAGTGATTCTTTAAGAGGGTTGAACATAAATGCGCGCGCAGCGCACAATTGCCAGCGCTTCCAAGGGCAGTGGGGACCCATTGCGACATTTTTTCCAATCACATTTTTTTTTTTCACATGATAAAAATTGATGCAATTTTGAGAATTCAATAACTTTTGTGATTCATTTAAACATAGTGACCAGCGAAGCGGGCGTAGCCTGCTAGTCTATAACATATAAAAGAGTACTTCCACTCACTCACTGACTCATCAACGCACAGCAAAATCTACTGGTGCCACTGACTCGAAACTGGGTTCAATTATAGAACATATAGTGTAAGCACCCCCTAAGAAGCAATTTTGCAAAATTTGCCCCCCAAGGGGGTGTAGGGGGAAAAATGTGATTTCACAAAAATCTTCATATCTCAAAGAAAAAAACAGATATCCGTAAAATTTTTGCTTTAAAGCATAGCTAATTTAATTATCTGAAAACAAATTTCTGGAATTTTAGAAGTTCAGTCCCCAAGGGGGCAAAAAGTGATTTCACATACTCCTATATATTATATATCTCAAACAGAAAAACAGATATATGTGAAATTTTCGCTCTAATATATAGCTAATACAAATACCTAAAAACTAATTTCTGGAATTTTCGAAATTCAGCCCCCAAGAGCTGAGGAGAGGGGGCCAAAACGTGATTTGAAATAATCCTTTATATTGCAAACAGAAAAAAATATATACACTAAGCGACAAAAAAAAAGCCGCACTGCAGAAAAAATGACTTATACCTTTTTTATTTGTAATAACTTTAAAATTAATGTTTGAAACAAATAAAACTGTCTTGTTTGCATAATACCAAAGGTATGAAATGATACCTATGTATATTTTCGATTTAATAATTCGCTTTATTGCACTTTACGAAGTACATTTTAAAAATCTGCATAAAACTTTCTTTTTGAACATAATGCAATAACTATACACTTTGCATTCTATTATGATTTATTATATGAAATAAACAAGTTATATTTAAATATATGAAATAAAACTATATTTGTTAGATCTAAGCAATTTTTTGTTAAAAATATGTATTCTGCATTGGGTTAATTCCACCTTTATATGGAATTACTGCATTAATGCGCAATGGCATAGTTTTATACAGTGTTTTAATATAAATCTCAGAAATTTCAATGTGCCAAATATCACAAATAAATTTTTCTAGTTCTGGCTGAGTTATAGGCTGCAAATTTCGAATCCTCTCCCCTCTCCCACGCCTTTTTATAGACGAAACATTTTCGAGCGGATCGCGATTTTGACCATTTCCATGTCTGGTAAAGAAGAAATTCTACTATATCCTTTGTGGTATTTAACTTAAAGTGAAAAAAAGTATGATTACTTACAGAATTATAGGTTCTCATGGGAATGTATAAGAAATTTTGACAATTTGAAGTGAATAAACTTACCACAGACGCCGTGTAGTAAGGTGCCTTATTATCTTCAAATGCTGTTTACGGAAATGTCTAAGATACCTCCAAAATAGTCGGTCAGGCACCACTTTTATGCAGATTGTGTTTTATTTCGAGTTAATTGATCCCTTGAGCATAAAAATTTCCCCGAGTGTTTGAAAAGTTATGCACCTCCGTACCATAATGTACGGAGAATGTGTCACTGTTTTAAAAGTGCGATTTTCATTAAGTCGGTCACATTTTCGTCTTCATTCTAGCTTTTTTCATTTGCACGAAATAAAGAAAACTTGATTCATCAGAGAAAACCAGTTCAGTCTAATAATTAACTGATAATGTTTTTAATTTTGGTCAACTAAAGTATTGTTTTTTTTCTAATTCTTTTCCTTAATAATGGCTTTTTTTGCAGATCTTCCGTTCTTTAACCCGCTTTGTTTAATTGTTCCCGCATTGTTTTTGAAGAAAGAAACTTACTATACACTTTTTTAAAATCTTTTTTAAGTTCTGAACATGATACAAATCGATTTTTTAAACATTCGCATTTTAACTTGCGGTTATCTTGCTTGGATTAGCTACATGACCGCCTAAAGCCAAATTCCCAGTTTAAACCGCCAAAAAAATGTATATTTTGCTAAAATTCATTTTACCAATATTTCGTTAGCATTTAATTATTTTGCCATCTCACGTATTAAAATATTTTTTTATTTTCATTTAAAAATTAATACTTTTTGTGGCATCGTTAACTGCCTTATTCTTACCATTTTTGAAATAAATTCTAAAATTACAATTTTCCTGACAATTGCATTTTGTTTTTAACTCTAGACTCAAAGCTAAAGTGTATGTGGAGGACAACATAGTAAAATCTGTTCGAAAATTTGCTTTTGAAACGATAAAATCGGCGGTTGAAGAAGGCGAAAAGGAAAACATCCAAGTGCGGCTTTTTTTTTGTCGCTTAGTGTATGTAAGATATTTTTATTCTAAAATATAGCTCCCATAAATACATAAAAATTAATTTCTTTAATATTAGAAATTCATCCCAGGTGGGGCGGGAAAGGAGGGGCTATGGGGTAAAAAATTGAAATATAGTTGGACCGTTCAAAATTGGTACAGATAGGTTTTAGAGATCTGCAAGTCAAATGAGGATATTTTTGAAAGTGTAAAGTTATTAGGAGGGTCAGAAAGATGTGTTTGTGTGTGGGGGGGGGAGGGGGGGCAAAAAAATAAAATTTCAGTTAGACTTCAAAATTGGTACATAAAGGTTTTTGATACCGACAAATCGATTGCGGATATTTTCGAATTTGTAAAGTTATTAGGAGGGGACGGAGGGGCAAAAAATAAAAATAGAGTTACGTCGTTCAAAATTGGTACATAGATGTTTTTGATACTTACAAATCGATTGCGGATATTTTCGAATTTGTAAATTTATTTAATTGGTACAGTCGGGGAAAAAAAAAACGCAACACCCGCTGTAATTTCGTTATTAATTCACGCAGGAACATCTAATAGACATAATTCAACAGGAAATTAAAAGCACTTTCTGAATATGTCGTCAAAGTTTGAATTAGGGGTCATCTACATATTGAAATGAGCGCCAACTTTGATTTTTTCAATAGCAACACCCAATTTTGACTTCATTTTCGAATTTCTGAGAGTCTGGCAGTGCGGAAAAGTATACTGTTTGTATACTTTATCTTTAGTATTTATAGAGTTATAATCAAAAATGTGTTAGGGGGCTATCAATAAATGTAGAAAAATAAAATTAAGGTCCTATAAGAAATAGACAAAATTTTAATGTTTCACACCGGAAATCTTTCAGGAAAAAAATAATTATAAAAATTAATAGAACGTTGCCTCTTTTACTGTTCCTTATTAATCCTGAATTCAATTTTTTAGATTTGTATACACTTCAATACTTTTTTAGATAATTTTAGGTCTATTTAAATACATTACACTTGCGATTAGTCTATACAGTACTCTTTGAAAAGAGTGCAATATTTTTCAAGTGTATATTATGGCTGTACTGATCACCAGTAAAGCTTAAATTTTCTTTCGTAGGTGTAACATAATATACGAAATGAAATAATAAAGATATATATATCTATATAACAACGTATAAACAAAATCTTTTCGGATAAATTATTGTAAGGATTCATGAAGTAAATATTAAACAATTTTAATCGCACTTACTAGTTTTTGGTCAGTTGAACTCTTTGGAACTGTACGATTCATTTTATAATTTCTATGAAAATATAATATCTTAATTAACCCTTTCGCGACTGCTGACGTAGATTCACGCAACTTGAAAATCTGTCCCTCTGTCAGTGGGCGTTTCTTTCGTAATTTGTGTGTTACATTTTCTTAAGTGTGTATCCAGTGTTCATAATTTTGCGATAAAATATACTATGGATAGAAATATATTGATTAGAAAGAATATAATTATAATGTATATCCATTTGTAATATAATTGTGAATACAGAAAATTTGTTCTGAAATATTTTATTTTGAGAGTAAAACGCCCGTAGGCGGGTCTTACTGTCAAAAAGACAATATCCTGTGGTCACAAAAAGTGTTAAAATATATTTATAAAAGTTAAAGTATGTTTTTAAAAATGTATAAAGCTCAAATATATTAATAAAATTTTAAAAACTGAAGTGCCCTTAAAATAATAATCCTCCCCCCTACATAACAAATAAATAAATAAATAAAATAAAATAAAGCAATATATGAAGCAAATTATTAAGCTTTTTTTAACTATGACGGTAGTTAAGAAACGATTTTACAAGTCTGTCTTGCATTCCAATTCAATATAGTTGAAAATTTCACATTAAACCTATTTTTCTATTTAAAACAGTAAACCCCGCCTATTTAGTTAATTTTTTTTTCTTCTAGTGTTCGTTTAAAAGATTCAAAATTTATCATCAATTAATCGATGAAGTAAATACCACTTGTGCATATTTTTGTCAACATAAAATAAGGGGTTTAACACGAATACTCAATTTCACATTTACTTTTCCTTTTCTGTATTGTTTTGTTTTGAAGAACGATGAAGGCGGGGCTTGTCTTCTTTAGAAAACAGGAATTCTTGATGCTAAAACTAATGTCTAAAAATCATCATTTTTGTTTCATTTCTTTGCGTTTGACATTGTTGTTATCTAATTTGACCCGTAAATAAAAAATAAAAATATTTTGTTTAATTTTCTTTGTTATTTTTTAAGATTTGATTCGTTAACTCATTCAAAACTTTATAAGAGACGGCCCCCTAAACCACTCCAAAAGAAAGATTTAGTTATATCTCGAAAACTAATAACTGGAATGAGCTGCAAATTTGCATACCCATATTTTTCAGCATTAGGATTCATTTTATGTAAAAATTAATATAGGTCATAATTCATAATTTTTATGAATATGAATTTATTAATATTTTTCAGAATTAAAAATATTTTTCAGAATCAAGAGTAACGATGGATTATGTTTGGGTTTCTTCACTGTATCTCGTAAAAAAATAATTATATCGATCAAGTTATTTTTTGTGAAGATATTGATAAAAGTTTGAAATATGAATTTAACATTAGCACCTTCAAACTTTGAACGCTTATAACTCTGTGAAAAAATAAGTAAAATATACAACCAATATACTTTTTCGCGTTGTCGCGATCCCAGGAATTCAAATATAAAATAAAAATAGGGTGTTACCATTGAAAAAATCAAAGTTGGTGCGCGTTTTAATATGTAGACGACCCCCAATTGAAAATTTCAGTACATTTTCTGAAACTACTCACAATTCCCCGTCGAATGATACCTATTACATTTTTCTACATCGATTAGCAACGAAGTTACGTTGAGTGTTGCGTTTTTTTTTTCCCCGACTGTACATGGAGGTTTTTGATACCTACAAATCGATTGCGTATATTTTTGAATTTGTAAAATTATTAGGAAAGACGGGAAGGGGAGGTGAAAGGGCAAAATATATAAATAAGAGTTAGAGCGCTGAAAATTAGTGTTGTTAGGTTTTGAGGCCCGATAAATCGATTGCGGATATTTTTGAAAGTACAGAATTATTACGAAAGGCGGGAAGGGATCGGGTGCAGGGGTAAAAATAAAGAAATTCAGAAGTCTAAAATAATTAGGAGGGGCGGGAACGGTAGGTGAAGGAGCATGCGAGCCTGTATGCGCTGCCGCAGGCACTGGTGTCCCGAACCAATTATTCCACTGATGGGAGATTTTTTTTTTTTTTTTTTTGATATGTTTTTCCCTAATCTTCCGTTCTTTAACCCGCTTTGTTTAATTGTTCCCGCATTGTTTTTGAAGAAAGAAACTTACTATACACTTTTTAAAAATCTTTTTTAAGTTCTGAACATGATACAAATCGATTTTTTAAACATTCGCATTTTAACTTGCGGTTATCTTGCTTGGATTAGCTACATGACCGCCTAAAGCCAAATTCCCAGTTTAAACCGCCAAAAAAATGTATATTTTGCTAAAATTCATTTTACCAATATTTCGTTAGCATTTAATTATTTTGCCATCTCACGTATTAAAATATTTTTTTATTTTCATTTAAAAATTAATACTTTTTGTGGCATCGTTAACTGCCTTATTCTTACCATTTTTGAAATAAATTCTAAAATTACAATTTTCCTGACAATTGCATTTTGTTTTTAACTCTAGACTCAAAGCTAAAGTGTATGTGGAGGACAACATAGTAAAATCTGTTCGAAAATTTGCTTTTGAAACGATAAAATCGGCGGTTGAAGAAGGCGAAAAGGAAAACATCCAAGTGCGGCTTTTTTTTTGTCGCTTAGTGTATGTAAGATATTTTTGTTCTAAAATATAGCTCCCATAAATACATAAAAATTAATTTCTTTAATATTAGAAATTCATCCCAGGTGGGGCGGGAAAGGAGGGGCTATGGGGTAAAAAATTGAAATATAGTTGGACCGTTCAAAATTGGTACAGATAGGTTTTAGAGATCTGCAAGTCAAATGAGGATATTTTTGAAAGTGTAAAGTTATTAGGAGGGTCAGAAAGATGTGTTTGTGTGTGGGGGGGGGAGGGGGGGCAAAAAAATAAAATTTCAGTTAGACTTCAAAATTGGTACATAAAGGTTTTTGATACCGACAAATCGATTGCGGATATTTTCGAATTTGTAAAGTTATTAGGAGGGGACGGAGGGGCAAAAAATAAAAATAGAGTTACGTCGTTCAAAATTGGTACATAGATGTTTTTGATACTTACAAATCGATTGCGGATATTTTCGAATTTGTAAATTTATTTAATTGGTACATGGAGGTTTTTGATACCTACAAATCGATTGCGTATATTTTTGAATTTGTAAAATTATTAGGAAAGACGGGAAGGGGAGGTGAAAGGGCAAAATATATAAATAAGAGTTAGAGCGCTGAAAATTAGTGTTGTTAGGTTTTGAGGCCCGATAAATCGATTGCGGATATTTTTGAAAGTACAGAATTATTACGAAAGGCGGGAAGGGATCGGGTGCAGGGGTAAAAATAAAGAAATTCAGAAGTCTAAAATAATTAGGAGGGGCGGGAACGGTAGGTGAAGGAGCATGCGAGCCTGTATGCGCTGCCGCAGGCACTGGTGTCCCGAACCAATTATTCCACTGATGGGAGATTTTTTTTTTTTTTTTTTTTTTTTGATATGTTTTTCCCTAATCTTCCGTTCTTTAACCCGCTTTGTTTAATTGTTCCCGCATTGTTTTTGAAGAAAGAAACTTACTATACACTTTTTTAAAATCTTTTTTAAGTTCTGAACATGATACAAATCGATTTTTTAAACATTCGCATTTTAACTTGCGGTTATCTTGCTTGGATTAGCTACATGACCGCCTAAAGCCAAATTCCCAGTTTAAACCGCCAAAAAAATGTATATTTTGCTAAAATTCATTTTACCAATATTTCGTTAGCATTTAATTATTTTGCCATCTCACGTATTAAAATATTTTTTTATTTTCATTTAAAAATTAATACTTTTTGTGGCATCGTTAACTGCCTTATTCTTACCATTTTTGAAATAAATTCTAAAATTACAATTTTCCTGACAATTGCATTTTGTTTTTAACTCTAGACTCAAAGCTAAAGTGTATGTGGAGGACAACATAGTAAAATCTGTTCGAAAATTTGCTTTTGAAACGATAAAATCGGCGGTTGAAGAAGGCGAAAAGGAAAACATCCAAGTGCGGCTTTTTTTTTGTCGCTTAGTGTATGTAAGATATTTTTGTTCTAAAATATAGCTCCCATAAATACATAAAAATTAATTTCTTTAATATTAGAAATTCATCCCAGGTGGGGCGGGAAAGGAGGGGCTATGGGGTAAAAAATTGAAATATAGTTGGACCGTTCAAAATTGGTACAGATAGGTTTTAGAGATCTGCAAGTCAAATGAGGATATTTTTGAAAGTGTAAAGTTATTAGGAGGGTCAGAAAGATGTTTTTGTGTGTGGGGGGGGGAGGGGGGGCAAAAAAATAAAATTTCAGTTAGACTTCAAAATTGGTACATAAAGGTTTTTGATACCGACAAATCGATTGCGGATATTTTCGAATTTGTAAAGTTATTAGGAGGGGACGGAGGGGCAAAAAATAAAAATAGAGTTACGTCGTTCAAAATTGGTACATAGATGTTTTTGATACTTACAAATCGATTGCGGATATTTTCGAATTTGTAAATTTATTTAATTGGTACATGGAGGTTTTTGATACCTACAAATCGATTGCGTATATTTTTGAATTTGTAAAATTATTAGGAAAGACGGGAAGGGGAGGTGAAAGGGCAAAATATATAAATAAGAGTTAGAGCGCTGAAAATTAGTGTTGTTAGGTTTTGAGGCCCGATAAATCGATTGCGGATATTTTTGAAAGTACAGAATTATTACGAAAGGCGGGAAGGGATCGGGTGCAGGGGTAAAAATAAAGAAATTCAGAAGTCTAAAATAATTAGGAGGGGCGGGAACGGTAGGTGAAGGAGCATGCGAGCCTGTATGCGCTGCCGCAGGCACTGGTGTCCCGAACCAATTATTCCACTGATGGGAGATTTTTTTTTTTTTTTTTAATATGTTTTTCCCTAACGATAATATAGTGATTCATTAAGAGTGTTGAACATAAATGTGCGCACGCAGCGCACAATTGCCTGCACTGCCAAGGGCAGTGGGGACCCGTTGCGGCATTTTTTCCAATCACATTTTTTTTTTTTCTCTTTTTTTTTTTTTTTTTTTCCTGCATTATAAAAATTGGTGTAATTTTGAGTATTCATTAACTACAGTGATTCATTTAAAAATAGTGACCAGCGAAGCGGGCGTAGCCTGCTAGTCTCTAATAAGTAAAGAATTAAACAGTATTTGTGCAATGTATTTAGCAGAAAGTATTAAGAATACAGCTACATTCAAAATTGATTTTGTTATATTGGAATATGCGAGATTTTCGAACAGTGAAGTGTTTGTAGAATTTTTCCTATTTAGTGTTCTGGTTCATTTAACCCGCTAACGCCCGAATTAATTTTGCAAAATATATTTTGATGAATATTTCAGTTCTAAATTAATATAGACAACTGATAGTAAAATATATTAAATTAAACAATTCTTATGATATAGTTTTAAATTTAAAGCCTATCCTAGTTTAAGGACGTTTACTGTTCTAGCGAAAAAACTTCGAGATAACAGATTAATTTCCTATTATGCACTGACAAAGACCTCGAAAGCTGAGTATTATAATATATATTATTATTCAACTTGACTTATGTTGGTATATCTGCCCAAAAAAGAAATTTATATGAAATGAATGAAAAATCGTAGAATAACTATCCAAATTACGTAATTATAATTAATAGCAGGCACATAAAACTTTGAGGGATCATTTGAAGAGCTTGTTTCCAAAAGGCGTTAAATCAAAAATTTCAAAAATTGACTTTTCTGTGCAAAAGGTCGCAGCACATGTATATTTTCAATAAGTAGAAGTTCCAAACGACGTTTAGTCATAATGAAAACAATAAGTGAAATCCGTATTTTTTTCCAAAAAGAATTAACTCACAAGTAAGTTTTGTGCCAAAAAGGATTAAGTCAAGTTTAACCAATTGTAGCGTGCCTTGAGATCACGGGGTTTATCTGGCATCGGGTGATAAGAAATAAATGTTGTAGATTGTCACATTGAAACAGTTTTTTTTTTTTTTTTTTTTTTTTTTTCCCATAGAAAAATATAAAGATGAATGTATAATAATTATAACCTTTATTCTAATGTTTTTGTGCGCCGCGGTAGCCCAGTCGGTAGAGTACCGGCCTCGTAATTGGAAGATTGCGGGTTCGGTACTCGAGCCGGCCAAAGACCGTCGTGTACACTAATGGTGGCTGGTGCACGTAAAATCTGTCGTGGCCGCAATGTCCTCCATGTTCCCATAAAAAATTATACCTCTGAGGGTCACCGAAGCGGGAGAGCCATTTCTTCCGTGGAGAATCAAAATTGTGATGGCATGTCTCCGGACCTCTAGGGGTATGTTCCAGATCGTCGCCAATTGCTCATCTGCGCAGCATTAGTGCGACATAAAACCCAACCATCCATCTAATGTTTTTGTAAAAGATTTTAATCTTGGTTTTGGAACCCCCAAAAAATACATTTGTTCCTTCTGTATTAGGAAAAAAAATACAAATGAATTTAGAAAAACGTACAGAAAAAAGAAAAGACCCGGTTAACCGAACTTTAGATTCATAAACATCGGAAGAAAAAAAATTATTCACTTTTAGGGGAAAAGCTTATAGGAGAAGATGAAATTACAATATTTTTTGACCTGATGCAAAATCGGGAATTACCACACAAATAAAAATTATACCATGTTAGGAATGCTTTCAGCACTGGCTGCTGAAAAGGACCTCACCTTCGCACCAGTACGTGGTCCGTCCTACTTACCAACAGATAGAACATTTGGACGAGCGGAGAATATTTTAAAGAAAGTGGATACAATTTTACTTTCTAATGAATATTTTGAACATTTCTCTAAGGTTGGAAATCTTTTCGAGTATAAGAAGCAGTGGAATATTTTAGATTGGAAAAATTTTGTGCATAAGTTGTCTGAAAAGCAAACAAAGTTTCTTGATTTCAGAGGCTTGATTTCAGTACTGGAAATTACGAAGCGAGATGTGGGAATCCGCGTTTGTAATGATCGATAGATGGAGATTTCTCAACTGCAGTTGTTAGTAAATATAATAACCACGTGTATTAATGTATTGTTCTTTCTTGTTCTATCGTTGTTTGAGCGTGAAAGCTATCAGTGGTAAGATATATTCACCTTAGCCCACCAGAGGGCGAGCATTTCATTACAATCGCGGATAAAGACAACGTATTGTGGTTCGTTTTGCCACCAAAACATCCTGAAACGAGGGACAAAAATTCTCCCGCGCGCCCCTTCTGAAATAAAAACAATATGAAACAAGCAAAGAATAACAGATGTTTTAAAATTACTTAACGCTTTGGGAATTCACAAATTGCACGAATGTTTTTATTTTTATGAAAAATCTTGCAACGATACTGTGCTAACGCTAACACAAGGGAAATTAATGATAAAGATGGAGAAATAGAATTTGTAAAAACTACCTTCCAAGATTCTATAGCTAAAATTTATGTTGTATTTACATGAAAAAAAAAAAAAAAAAAAAAAAAATACGTGGATTACTTTCAAATGGAAGTAAGACATTTCATTTCGTTATTTTTTTGTGCCAAAAGGGCGTAAGTCATAGTTTTGTTCCAAAAGGAGTTAAGTCATTTCTTTCTTTTTTTTTTTTTTTTTTTTCTAAATAACTATACTGTCAGGATTTTCTAAACAAGTAATTTAATGTTATTATCATCCATAGATTATTGGGAAAAATTATCTTTTCCTTAAATTCAATTCAATAATAAATCGTACATAACAAAATCGCGTTTTTTCAAGAACTGAAAAAAATGACTTAACGCCATTTGGAAACAAGCTCTTCATTTAGAGTGATGCTATAAACTGTCATTAAAAAGCAGAAATTATTCCAAGAGACCGCAAAAAATTATACATGCTATTTTATTAGCTGTCCTCAAATGAGGGAGCTTGGCATTAATGGGTTAAAATTGTTGTTCTGTCCATTACAATAAAATCTTTTTGTAAAAAAATAGAACCGACTCCAAAAAGCTACTACTATTCAAACAACTAAAAAAAAAAAAAAAAAAAGGTACAAAATGAAACTGTAAATTGCGCCTAAAAGTATAAAATAATTTCCTTCGCCAAACAACCTATAATTATATATACAATTAATCATAACTTTTGACGTCGGCGCAAAATTAAATAAAATTTTATTAGTTTTCAAAGGTTTGTTTTTAGATCGGTAGCAAGAAATGCTGCTGTCTCGAATGATCCATTTTCATGTTTCCTTTATTATTTTATCACTGTATACAATTGATCCATTAGTAGCATCTACATAAAACAGTGAACATTCGTCACAATGCGGTATTTATGTTTCTACGAAGTTAGAGTTTCCTTTGCAAATTTGGTATAACTTTGATAACTATCATGTAAGATGTGTATTTTGAATAGGATTTGAGTTTTGTATTGAATAAAGGTATCAATTTTTATTTAATTTTGCGCCGACTTCAAAAGTTATGATTAATTGTAGTGTTATAGGTTGTTTGGCGAAGGAAATTATTTTATACTTTTAGGCGCAATTTACAGTTTCATTTTGTACCTTTTTTTTTTTTTTTTTTTAGTTGTTTGAATAGTAGTAGCTTTTTGGAGTCGGTTCTATTTTTTTACAAAAAGATTTTATTTTTCTCTTTTCAGTGAAAATTTATTCATATAGCAGAACATCAGAAGACGTTCGACGGCAGTTTCACAAATCACAACTTCCAAGAAAAGGGACATAACTCAAACAATGGATTATGTCACTGAAAAATACATGAAATGCACCCAGTGTGAACAAAGAAGTTACATCCCCATCTACAAAGTTATCCACTCGAGAGACAGTTATGCCAGTTTTATTCTGGACAATCTATTTTTAAGTTGATTTTTCTGAAATGCTGCATTTTTTAGTTGTGTCACTTTTCTTAACTTTATCAGATATGAGCAAAAAACTATCTATTGAATGAACATACGTTAAATTAAAATGTCTTTAGAAATGTAAAGAACAGATACGCTGTATTCGTAACCAAAAATTCTGTTAGGCATATACATTGAACTTTAAGCAGTTATCACACGGATGATCCTACCCTCTGAACTATACGCTAATACCTCTCCGAATAGTCGAGCATCAGGTAGTAGGGTTATTTTGAAGACTGAAATGAATTCAAAAAGGCGTTAACAATTGGCGACTAATCGCTCGCTATTTCATGTTTTAAACGCACTCTGATTTTCTCGCACTCCGATTGGTTGAATATGAGCTAACATCTAGCATAGGGGATTTAGTCAGTCATAAGTTCGTCATTGACAAAGGTAGGAGAGGGAAACTATCATACGGTGCGTTTTCAAGCGTTTGCCTCTCGAAAAACCTGTTTCAGGTGGTTTCAGGAGAAAGTATCTGATACTGCTGATAGTATGAGAGTACGTGTGATAGCTGCTTTACAGTGAATATGTGTCACCCGCTGCGCTGGAAATTGCGAAGCGTATAGTTAAAAAAAAGAGCAAAACATGCATTGCAGCTGACGGACAGAAGTTTCAACATCGATACTTATATACTGCTTTTACCAGTGTAGCTGCATGCGTTCAGCAGTTAGAGTGAGAACAGACTTTTGTGAGTATCCTGTAATTTGTTTATAACGTAATGAAATCGTAATGAAACCTTTTTCAGGCCAAGATCATTACGACAACAAAAAAAGTTTTAAAATCAAATCATCTCTTACGAAGTTATAAGCTAACAAATTTCAACAACAACAACAACAACGAGAAACATGGTTTGTATTGAGAACTTCTTCCTTTATGAAGTCGGTTTGAAACGTCTTTGCGTTAATTGATGTGACCGCTTATAATAACCATACTTTGAATTCTACGTAGCATAAATGTCACCCGCTACGCTATAACATATGCAATGTCGTTCAAGTGTGCACAAAATAGGAAATTGTGAACAAACAAATGCACGTTTTAAGCGTTCTGTTTTTAGCATTAATGTCTAAAATATCTTTTTGTACTAAATCGATGATACTCTGCAATTTTATAATTCACTTTTTCTCCTGTCTTGAACCGTTTCCGAGATTGGAGCGCTAACTCCACCATTTTCCGCCAGGTGGCGCTGTAGGCGGTTGAACCGCATTGCACATATCCACTTTATTGTATAGCTACATACCATTTTTATGATTATAACTGCAGCTGCTCAGCAGTTAAAAGAGTTGGGACTGACTTTTTTGGGCACCCAGTATTTTCTTTTGATCGTAAAGATATTACAATGGGAACTATTTCAGACCAAGACCTTTACAATAAAACAAAAAGTATCAAAATTGGATCATCCGTTCAGAAGTTATGAGCTAACAAACAAAAACAAAAAATCATACGCTTTGTATTGAGAACCTCCTCCTTTTTGAAATCGGTTAATTAGAGCATCTCTTACGAAGTTATAAGCTTACAAACACCAACAACAACACATAGCTCGAATCAAGAACACCCTCCTGTCTGAAGTTGGTTGAAAACGACTTTGCGCTAATCGATGTGACCGCTTACAGTACCAGTACTTTGAACCACAGAGTATGCGTGTCATCCGCTACGCTGCAAAGTGTGCATCGTAGTTCAAGTGTGCATAGTGTAAGAAATTGCGAACAAACAAATGCACGCTTTTAGCATTGTGTTTTTAGCATCAATGTCTAAACTATCTTTTCGTACTAAATCGATGATGCTCTTCAATTTTATAATTCACTTTTTCCCCTGTCTTGAACCGTTTCCGAGATAGGAACGCTAGCATGAATGTCTGTACTCTTCAATTTTGTAATTCACTTTTTTCTCTAGAACCGTTTTCGAGATAGGAACACTAACTCCTCTATTTCCCACCAGGTGGCGCTGCAAGCGGTTTAACCTTGTACTGCATGACCACTTTGCTATACTTGCATACCATTTATATCACTATAGCTGCAGCCGTTTAGCAGTTAAAAGAGTTGGGACTGACTTTTTTAGGCACCCTGTATTTTCTTTAGATCGTAAAGATATTACAATGGGACCTAAGTCAGACCAAGACCTTTTCAACAAAACAAAAAGTATCAAAATCGGAGTATCCGTTCAGAAGTTATGAGCTAACAAACATAAAAAAAACATACGGTTTGAATTGAGAACCTTCCTTCTTTTTTGAAGTCGGTTAATAAAAAGCATGCCATTTTGAGTTCTTGTAATGGATAATAGTGAAATCATTACCCATTTCAATCTATATAATATTTCTCTAACGTGGTCCAATTACGATTATATTTTGTAGAAACGATACGATAGTGACAATAAAATACGCGAGGATTAAAAAAATAATAATAATATATAATATACTTAAGCAATATTTAAGCATGTGGACTCAGTTCAATGATCTAATAATAATAAAAGAAAAAATGACGACATTTGTATGATGAGATAATTTTATAGAAAAATTTATTTTTTAAATTTGATTTTTAAAATCTTTGCAAGCGTCATTTTAAACCTAGCAATAAGGAAAGGGCATGTTTACAAACAAACGCTCCGTCAGTCAATCTTTGCCACTCTCGAGTGGCTCTCTATTGGTGGAAATACCAATGTTTTGCCACTTTATCCATAATTTGATTGCAAATGACGTAAATTGGCTAAAAAACGCAAAAATAAGAAGTATGATCAAAATACGTACTAAATTTTGTTAAAAGTAAAATAAAAATAAAAAATATGCCAAAAACGAATAAATAAAAAAAAAAAAAAAAAAAATTAAAAGGCATCGGCAACACGGCGGAAAAAATTTAAAAGTTGCCATAGGTGTACTATACTAAAACTGTCATGCCTGGGGTCTGAGGAAGCATGAAAATTGGATCGTTAAACATGAATTTTACTTGAAAATTTTCTTTGAATGATTGATTTGGTGCCGATTCAGGCGTTCCCAATTGAGGCGGTAGTAGAAAATTGTCCCAGTTGAGGCGGCGGTGGAGAAAGCACTGGTAGCCGGTTTTCAGGTTACCATAATTGGCTTAGAAACGCCCTGAAACCCCAATAGACACGAGAAGCATGTGCTTCCCCTAGAAAATTTTGGAAAGGCCCCAAATTAAGCGAAGAATGGGCCCCGAATTGTAAGCTTGTGGTCTAAAAGCATTGTTTGATTATAAAAAGTCACAGTACACCTGACTGCACAACTATCATTTCTAGATTATATAGGAAATATGCTAATGAAGCTTTTACACATTCATTTATAATGGAATAATTTCATATACTGTGGTGAATATAGGATATAGGCTTTCACCAGTTTATACTATTTTTCTACAAAAATTAAATGAATTTACTTGTCTACATTTTAAGCGAATTTTCTTGTCTTCAATTTCAGATAACCACAAAATTAAATGAAAAATTTATAAATTTTTCGAGATGATTGTATGAGTCTTTAGACCAAGCAGTCAGTGGGGTACCCCAAATGGATTTGGGCTTCAGTTGTTAATCGGGCCCTAATTATTGTTTCGGAGTTTTATACTCTCTCATGACTGATGCCAAAAAACTTTTTCGGCATCAAAAATCTTTGCTTGTTAACATGGGAATGATAGATCTATACATATTACTATATCTATGACTAATACTAGTGGTGAGGGAACGTCGCTCCCAGGAACACTAAAACAAGCACTTTGATGATGATGAGTAAGGCACCTATAATAGGGGCTCTAATAATGAGCAATGGGTATCGTACTACGTCATAGTTATCACTAATCGATGTCAAAGCCATCTGGTGCTAGCGGTACCTGAACTACTCAGGCCGAAACTGCGCATGCTCGAATAGAATTTGTTTACTTGCGCGATGCTCCATATTTATAACTAGCAGGCTACGCCCGTTTTGCTGGTCACTATATTTAAATGAATTTTCAAAAGAATTGGATCAGTATTTATTTTTTACATAACATTACAAAAAAAAAAAAAAAAACACTGAAATCGCTTTAGATCTCGCTTCTTCTGGCACCCGTTGCCCAAAGCAGTTCTTTTTTCTGCCCGTACTGCATCGAGTTCAGTTTCCCACTGTCTACAGAAAGGTCTTTCCCGGGCACTTAAATCTGGGTATTTATCGACGACTTGTGGATTTTCTGTTTTTAAGAACTACGATTTTAAAGATGACTGTATCTCAGCATCTATTATATATTTTAATTTTTTAACCATGTGTTTTATAGCTCCCATTATTTACACCATATTACGATTTCATTCCGACCAGTACAATAAAATAAAATAAAAAGTAGATTTTCTTTTAAAAAGAATTAAATACATGAAAAACAAACGAATTTTAATCAGTTTAATCCTTTCTACTATAAACTACTATTTTTTTTCACCCAATAAATATTATAAATAAATAAATAAAAAAGATTTTTCTTTTAAAGGAATTAATTAAAATAATGAAAAATAAAAAGTTGCTATACTATAAAATATTCATATTTCGCATATTTTCCCGCACGGTTGCTTTGATTTGTTATGAGGTTAGAAGAACAAGTTAGTGTATATTATATTTGTTTATTCCTAAATGTTATTTTAGTTATAGATTTGGTTATAAAGTGATTACAAATATATTTTGTTTAGATGATAAAAAATTTGGGAATGGTTTCGTCTGCATCTGATCAATTTTATGGAACATGACATAACTGCTTTTTACTTTCCGAACACTATAGTGAGGAAAGTATTGTAATCATGTCAAAAATCCGAATTCGAGATTTTGATGTTTCTATACGTTTTGAGGTCCCCTGAGTCCGTTTTCACTATTTTTACGATGATGTATGTATGTGTGTGTGTATGTGTGTATGTATGTGTGTATGTCTGTGAGTGAACACGCTAGAGTCTAAACGCTTTGTTCGATTAACCTGAAAGTTGGTACGCATATTGTAAGTCACCATAGTACGAACCCTATAGATTTTGGTGAATCTAGCACTTATAGTTTTTTTACAGGGACACAAAGAAAAATTTTTTATCATTATGGCCTATGGGAGCAAAATCTTAAAAGTGCGATAGCATCTAAACGCCTTATTCAATTGAGCAAAAAATTTATACACATATTATAGGTCACAAATACTCAATCTGTATAGATTTTGGAGAATCTAGCACTTATAGTTTTTTTACAGGGACACAAAGAAAAATTCTTTATCATTATGCCTATGGGACCAAATTTTTAAAAGTGTGATAGCGTCTAAACGCCTTATTAATCTGAGCAAAAAATTTGTACACATGTTATAGATCACAGTTGAACTAACTGTATAGATTTTGGTGAATCTAGCACTTACAGTTTTTTTACAGTGACACAAAGAAAAATTCTTTATCATTATGGCCTATGGGACTAAATTTTTAAAAGTACGATAGCATCTAAACGCCTTATTGAATTGAGCTGAAAATTTATATGAGTATTATAAATCACTGTTGCACTAACTATAAGCATTTTGGTGAATCTAGCATTTATAGGTTTTTACAGGGACACAACGAAAAATTCTTTATCATTATGATCTATGGGCTCAGAGTTCAGTAGCGTTAAATAAAACATCGTGTAATAGATGGAGAAAAATACTCAAACACTCTATTATGGTTTTCTCTCTTTTGTTTGTTTAACAACTCCTCTTTCTTTACTTTATCTACAAAACTGTTAATTACTCAATGTTCGGAAAGTCGAGTGGAGTCACTCCAGATTTTTTTAATAAAAGAAATAATGATAAAGTCATATTTTATAAGCGATTCCTTTTTACAAAATTTTAATCTTTTTTTTTTTTTTTTTTTTTAAACCAAAGTTTTAATTTCGAATATTGTATACATTAGTATTGTCTTCTTCAATAATAATACATGAAATTTTTCGTATTTACAATCCGCGATTGTAATGAAATGCTCGCCCTCTGGTGGGCTAAGGTGAAATTACAATTACATGAATAGCTTTCGGCTTTCATCGAGACGCCGTTGCTTGCCGATGTTTAGTTTCACATATATTTATTGAATAAAAATTAATAAATCTGGTAAAAAAGATAACACATATGGTTGTGTCCCACATTATGACTCCAAGAAATCCAGAATTAAGCTTCCATTTATTTCTAAATGACAAATATAAAATTTCTGTTGCTTCGGCTAATGGAAGTAAAGAATTAATCAGATGATTTGAAACTAATATTTGTTCAGCTTCAGTTAAAAATCTACTTCCGATCGAACTTTGAATAAACTGAAATATTTTTTTCCAAAAGCAAACAATTTTCCATGATGTAATGGCAGAGAAATTATAGCACGAACATTAAGTAGTAACACAAATAGAACAATAATAAATACACGTGTCTATTATATTTACTAACAACAAAAGCTGAAAAAGTTTTGTTGTTGTTAGTAAAGTTAGTTAGCTCTGTTGTTCCGCGTTCATTACAAACGCGGATACAATTTACAACATTAGAAGATCGATTTAAAAAATTGTATTTTACCCTAATTAATGCCGACTCTAAGTGAACACTGTAAATGTGATTACTTACTTGAAATTATTAGCGTACATTTGACTTTAAATATATAAAATACGTTAGATGTTAGCTAATAATAATGTGATTGTTTATTTGAGATTATTAGCTATAACATCTAACATATTATGTACGAGGGGTGATCTGAAAAAAAAGTTACAAGTCGAATAAAGAAATATTTATTAACAATAGACAGAAAATAGAAAAGAGAATTAAGAGGCATATGTGCCTATTACTTTTTGGCATAATCACCAAGTCTATTTAGGCATTTATCAGAACGCAGAACCAACTTGTTTAACCCGTCTTGGTAGAAATCAGGTCCCTGTCCATTGAGCCAGGTCTCGGCGGATGATTTCACAGCACTGTATGATAAGAACTGTGTGCCGGATAAGTGTTCCTTCAACCTCGTAAACAGAAAATAGTCACTGGGTGCCAAATATGGGCTGTATGGGGGTGACTCCAGATTTCCCACCTGAACCGTCGCAACAATTCCTGCGTTGCTTGAGCAGTATGCGGCCTAGCATTGTCATGCAGGGGGATGACACCTTCACTCAACATGCCCGGCCGTTTGCGTCAGATGCTTCGCGGACACATTCTTTGCCCATAAAAATCGAATCACTGCTCGCACTTCCAGACGAGACCAATTTTCTAAGCGTCTTGCCATTTCAATCGTCCTGAACCGTCTGGGAACTTTCACTACCTACCCGCTCCCGCACACCAGCTGTATGACAAGTAACACCATCTGTCTCCACTCTGGAGAAACAAAAGTTCTCCACAATATGTAGTTTTCAAATGCTGCAGCTTGTAACCATTTTTTCTGATCACCCCTCGTATTTAAAGTCAAATGCACTCTAATAATTTCAAATAAATAATCACATTTATAATATTTATTTAGGGCTAGAATTAATTCTTGTTTTCATTAAAAATATAAGAAATAACACACACTCACAAAAAAAAAAAAAAAAAAAAAAAAAAAAATAGGGGCAGGTTTTTTATAGCGACCTTTGACTCAGGGGGGTGCCATTTCATAGATGCGCGAATTTTTAGCTATTTGAGATTCCTCGCGCACTACGTCATATGGCGTGAGGTTGAAATCTTGTTTACATCTGAAATAACTGTGTTTAAATTGTGTTTTTGTGATTTAATTTTTTCTTTTCTTTTAATCGAATTTGTTTAAATGTACCGTATAATAACTCTTAATTTACGTCTTTTGTTGATTCTTTGACATGCTCCGTATATTCGAGAACAAAAATTTTTTAAAGAATAGATTATTGAAAGTGATAGAACATTCATGAAAAACTGTGATGTATAATAGCAGTAGATAGATTGCTCATAAAATCATGCGCGTAGCCAGGGGGGGGTGCCCTGGGTGCCCGGGCACCCACCCGCTCACGCACATACATTCAGTATATTTAACAAAAACATATTGAAAACTGAAAAAAAAAAAAAAAGATTTGAAGGTTAAAAGAAAAATTGTCATTCCTAATACCAATGATTCTATGCAATAGAAAGACACTTTCTTAAACATGGTGGTAAAATATATTTAAAAGAATAATCTAAATTGTTCATAAATGCAAATTTACTTGCACATTTCTGACAAAAATTTGCAAAGTAACTTTTCTTGGTAAACAAAAAAATAAAAGGAAATTAGTAGTTTGTTTTTCCTTCAAGGAAAAGCAGGAAAAGAGGCGATAAAGTGATTTAGTTTATTTAAACTCGTGGCCTTAACAGAGAGTCAAGTTTTTTTTGTCATTTCTTTTTAATAAACATTTTTTTAAACTTTCTCTTACCCATACATGTTGGAGAATGTAATGATTTGCGATCCAGTTTTTGAATATGAAATAGTTTTTACAATAGTACGTCTTGAGGTCCCCTCATTTGTATAACCAGGTTCTTGTGGTTAGTCTGCATGGGCATAATTCAAAAGTAGGTATTGGCAGGAAGTCTAAAATCGTATTCAATTTATATCATAATGATCGTATACTATGACATGCAAAAAGTTCAAATGCATTTTTGTTTAAGTACAAAATTTCTAGTTGTACATATCAACAGCATTTTTAAAGTGAACTAAACATAATGAAACTAACATATTCTATTGATACAAAATAACTTTCGTGTAAAAGATTGTAAAAAAAGTTAGGTTCGATTAAAAGTATTCATACCAAACTACATTGTGTCCAGTAAAAACGTTTAAAAATGATAATTACTTTCCCTTACCATGAGTTACAGAAAGTATTATTTACGGGGTCGAATTTTCGAAACTAAATATTTGTGATAATTTCAGGTTTTGAAGTTCTTTGAATGCAAAAATAATTTTTTTAGTAATTGTTGATTTGAATGCATGTCTGGTATCATAATAACTTAGCGGGTAATTTTTTTCCGATTACACTGGTCTGCGAAAACGTACTTTTCAAATTTTTTATGTACTGCGTTGGGTGTCTCTAATGTGTTTTGATAATCTGAATTCAGAAATGATTATTATTTTTTTTTTTTTTTTCGTATCACGTAAGACATTTTTACAAAATACTGATGAAAATCGGAAGAATTCGTCTAGAAGTTATAACAAATTCGAAACAATTTATATGAAAAATGCATTGAAATAGGCTTTAATTTCCATATTATCTTTTAAATGTATTTCTTCACATCGAATCTCCCTTTAAAGCATTTTACCTTGTGCAAGGCTTGAGGGTCTTGTGTGTGTGCGTGTGCACTGTAAAAAAAATATGTGGGTTTTACAGAATATATCTGTATTTGTTACAGAAAAGAGCTGTTTTAAAGAAAAACCAGATTTTTCCTGTTTTTTATCCCTTTTTCTGTTTGTTTTTTTTCTTTTTTCTGTTTTTTTCCCCTTTTCTGTTTTTGAGCATGCTGAAAACAAAAATTCTGTTATTTTTACAGAACAAACTGTATTGTTTACAGAAAAAAATCAGTTTTAAAGAAAAAACAGTTTTTTTTTCTGTTTTACGGGTGCAAAAATTTCTAAACTGTAACCGTAGTATGGAGCCGTGGAATCACAAGGGGTTGTGTCCACAGAGTTAAAAGGAATCCGCCAATTTTCTTTTGTTGTTAGTAAACCAGAAGTCACATTTTGTGTGTTCGGTTTATGTCAGAATAATACAGACATGCACACACTTACATATATATATATATATATATAGGGTGTTTGATAAGTCTGGGTACACCAAAATTTCTTGAAAGGAAAGTAAATTCGCTTAACACATAGATTTCAAATGTTTCCTGGATTCAAATAATCTGAGGTATCACAAATGGGCCCCTTGGTAACCTGAGGGCCCCACGTGACACTAACTCCATTTTTACTTTCTTCTATATTCAATAAAAGAAAGTATTGGATTCGTAAAAATTTTCGACTTCTGGTTTTCGACGGATTTAGAAGCTTTGAGAGGTCTAGAACACGATTTGACCATTTGTAGGAAATGTCTGTCTGCGTGCGTGTGACAAAAATTTTGTGGCAACTGTATCTCCGGAACTACTGCTCAGAATTACATATCAATTTACATGTAGATGCACCTTGACCTAAATTAGTGCATGCTATAGGTGGCGCTGCTATAACACAATTTCCGCTATATAAGGGGAGGATATATCTCAGGTTCTATTGCGTATAATCTAACAAAACTTTATATGCATAAAAAGGCCATTATAAGGCATTATACTAGTGCAATTTGTATGCTTATTGGCCAACAGGTGGCGATGCTATACAGCAATATCTGTAATTTATGGGAAGGCTATATCTCAGAAACTACTGCACAGAAATGCATGTAATTTTATATGTAGATGCACCATCACCTAAATTACTGCCTACCAATCTTTGGTGTCAACTGCTTACCAGGAGGCGCTGCTATACAGCGATTTTCGCAATTTAAAGGGGATGCTATATCTCAGGTTCTATTGCGTATAATCTAACAAAACTTTATATGTAAGAAGGCCATTATAAGGCATTATGCTAGTGCAATTTGTATGCTTACGGTCCAAAAGGTGGCGTTGCTATACAGAAATATCTGTAATTTAAGGGAAAACTATATCTCAGAAACTACTGTACAGAATGCATATAATTTTATATGTAGATGCACCTTGACCTATATTACTGCCTACCAATCTTTGGTGTCAACTGCTCAACAGGTGGCGCTGCTGTACAGCGATTTCCACAATTTAAATTGAAGGCTATATCTCAGGTTGGTTGGTTGGTTGTAGGATTTAAGGCCGATTGACTCCTGATGTGTCCTAGGCCTAGGGGGGAATGCCCTCCGTGGCGGTCTTTCTAAGGGGTCCTAGCCCGTATTTACGCGAGTTTCGGAGGAAACCACGGAAAACTCCGAACGGCTAGGTCGATGAGCGCGACCTGGGATCGAACCCGGCACCTCCCATCTACCAGCTTTGAGCGCAGAACCGTTCGGCCGCTGGTGGGCCTGGCTATATCTCAGGTTCTGTTGCTTGCAATCAAACAAAACTTGATATGTAAGAAGGTCATTTTCAGACCTTATACTGATTCAATTTGAATTCTTATTGGCCAACAGGTGGCACTGATATGCAGCGATTTCCGCGATTTAAGGGAAAGTTGTAGCTAACGAGCTACAGCACAGAATTGCATATAAATTACATGTAGATGCACCTTGACCTAAATCAGCGCCTATAAACTTTTCGTGTCAACCAATCAACAGATGGCGCTAATACACAGTGATTTCCACAATTTAAGGGAAGGCTATATCTCAGATTCTATTGTGCATCATCAAACAAAGCTTGATATTCGAGAATGCCATTACGAGACATCGAGACGCTGATTCAATCTGAATGCTTATCGGCCAATAGGTGGTGCTGCAATACTGAAAATGTCCTCGAAAACATGAAGGCTATATCTCAATTTCTATTGCATATAACAATACGAAACTTGATATATGAGATAACCGTTATAAAAAAGCTTTTATTATGATGTTATTTACAGACAATAAAATTGTCTTTGTTTGGATATTTAGTATTAGTTTCCTCTAAGATAAAAATCATTTGCATTCATTATGTTAGATAATATTAATAAATAATAGTTTTAATATATTATTTGCTCTTAGTGAATTTGTATAGAAAAATATAGAAGAAAGTCTTGTGGTGGCCACAACATACTAGTTTTTAAAAAGAAACCATATCTTTTTTTTTTTTTTTTTTTTTCAGAAACGTGTTGCCAAGCGTAAAAAACCTGTTAAAAAAATCTGATGTGGGTACCACATGACTTCCTTATACACCTTTAGAAATATATACATAATGTTAAAAAGCATTGGCATTGGACCCGAGAAAATTGGCTAAAAATATTTAAAAAATGCATTATCACCGTGTTCTGAGCTTTTCTGAAAGTTTCAAATGTCTAGCTAGTCGGAAGTTAGTTAAAAATCGATTGCAAGATTTGTACTGGTAACGCTGCCGAAGGCAGCAGGAACCCGAGACAGTTGGCTAAAAGTATTAAAAAAGTGCATTTTCATCGTGTTCTGAACTATTCTGAAAGTTTCAAATGTCTAGTTAGTCGGGAAAAAAGTTAAATACATTTTCTGTTGAACCATATAAACGCTGCCGAAGGCAGCTGTGACCCGAAACAATTCATTAAAAATATTTTAAAAATGCATTGTCACCGTCTTCTGTGAACTTTTTTGGAAGTTTCAAATGTCTAGCTAGCCGAGAAGTTAGTTAAAAATCGATTGCAAGATTTGTACTGATAACGCTGTCGAAGGCTGTAGGGACCCGAAGCAGTTGGCTAAAAGTATTTAAAAATGCATTTTCATCGTGGTCTGAACTATTCTGAAAGTTTCAAATGTGTAGCTAGTCGGGAAGTTAGTTAAAGGAATTTTCTGTTGAATCATATAAACGCGGCTGAAGGCAGCAGGTATCCGAAACATTTGGCTAAAAATAATTTTAAAAAATGCATTGTCAACGTGTTCTGAGCTTTTCTAAAAGTTTAAAATGTTTAGCTATTCGGGAAATCAGTTAAAAATCGATTTCAAGAATTGTACTGGTAACGTGCAGAAGGCAGCAGGGATCCGAAACAGTTGGCTAAAAGTATTTAAAAAATGCATTTTCACCGTGTTCTGAACTATTCTGAAAGTTTCAAATGTCTAACTAGTCGGAAAGTTACTTAAATAAATTTTCTGTTGAACCATATAAACGCTGCTGCAGGCAGATGGTATCCGAAACAGTTGGCTAAAAATATTTTAAAAATGCATTGTCAACGTGTTCTGAGCTTTTCTGAAAGTTTCAAATGTCTAGCTAGTAGGGAAGTCAGTTAAAAATCGATTGCAAGATTTGTCCAAACCGTTTTTGAGTTACCGTCTTTTGATATGGCCATGTCCTATGTATTTTTGGTCATTATGAATTTAATTTTCCTAAATATCTTCAAAATGGAAAATCATACAATATCTAAAAAGGGAGATGCACAACTAGATGTTATAACAAACCTATATACCGATTCGCAACTTTCTACGTCCAACCGTTTTTGAGTTATGCGACATGCACACACACGCACATACATACAAACTTCACGAAAAATCGTGTGAAGTCACTTATATCTCTAAAACGAGAGCTCGTGTTAAGATGACACTTGCAGGTGTACAATTAGACATCATGACAGTCACATGTATAAATTGGCAATATTCAGCGATCATTCGTTTTCGAGCAATGTGAAATACAAAATCCATTTCGCAAATCGTGATTACTATACTTCCTTCCGTGTACTGTTTTTATTTTTTTATTTTGCAGCGTAGGGACCCTCTGCCCCATTTTTCTTTTTTTTAGGTTTTGTATAATCGTAATTTGAAATTGTATGTAATTTATTTGGCAAAAATGTATTTTAACATTAAAGAGTATTTCATAAGGTTTAATTTGATATGCAACATCATTATGTTGAGTGAAAATTTTAAAAATTTTGAACAGAGTGCTTTTTAAAAAATTTCAAAAATAAATATGTTTTTGGTTATACTAAAAGCTGTATAACCTGAAACTTTTCGAGTGGGATCTCTATGGGATCAGAAGTTATTTCAAAAAATTTAAAGTTACTCTATATGTTAAATTGTATTATAATTACCATATAATATGCTTACTTGATAAAAGACATTTTTAAAGTTCATATTTTGACTGACAAAATAGTAAAAAATAAAAAAAAGTTTTCTTCATGAAAATTTCTAATAGCATTAAAAATTTGATTATTTAATTTCTTTTTTAAATGTGTGTGTATGTGTGTATAATTCTATAAGTTTCAAATTTTTAAGATTAAAATCAGGAGTGATGGTTTTAAAACCTACGCAGTTTTTTTAAAGACAGATTAAAAAATGTTTAGAATATGAGGTTATAAATTTATATCAGAAGCCATTCAGATAATAAATTACTGCACTTACAAATTAATGACAGCATGAGTCACAGAAAGTAAATAATCAGTTCGTTTGCTAATTACTTACAGATGTCTTGGTTCAAAATTGTGTTTATTTATGTTGTCGCTGGTATGTGACTCATCTCGGGCCATTGTCGTCCGCCGTTAATCACGTGACCGCAAGCGATGAGCGCGAAACAACAGAAACTAAACTAAAACCAAATGAGAACGGAAGATCAGAAGTGTTTAAAGGTGGAACCAAGGTTCGTCTATTATAAGGTTGGGCCATTTGAAGAGTAGCCAATCAGAAGCAAGCAGAAGTGAAACGTCATGTGGCGAAAGATAGAAACAAACTACGATACAAGATACACGGCTGTTCGCCCAGAGCTAGCTATTACTTACTAAAAAATATATCCTATAATCTGGTATAAATATTACCCAAAAACGAAAATCATGTACGGTATTACATGAAATAAAAGTACATTCATTAAAATATTTATTTTAAATGCATATAAGTTCATAAAAAATTATAAAGCTTTCGCGTTTTCGGCAACATTGCTATGCATTTGTTTACATTTATAATACTTCAATAAAACGATGAATTTCAATTATATTAAAATGAAATGAAATAAAAATGCAGTTATTTAATTGTTTTACTCAAAAGAAAGCACATATATATATTTTAAAGAATGTAAAATATATACATTTTACTGTACGATCGCGATATGTTTGTTTACATTTCAGATATTCCAGTAAAATTATGAATTTTAGTTTTATGAGTAAAAATAAAATATAAGTACATTTTTTAAAATATTTGTTCAAAATAAAACACTTATATTTTTAAATTTAAAATACACAATATATGAAGTTATCTGTAATATTGATATGTTTGTTTACCTTTTAAATACTTCAATATTGTCATGAATTACTCCAATAAGACGATGAATTTAAATTATATTAAAATGAAATAAAAATGCAGTTGTTATTTAAATGTTTTGCTCAAAAGAAAGCGCACGTATTTGTTTAAAAAAAATCTAAAATATATAAATTTTGCTGTACTAGCGTGATTTGTTTGTTTACATTTCAGATATTTCAGTAAAATCATGAATTTTAATTTTATGAGTAAAAATGAAATAAAAATACATTCTTTAAAATAGTTTGTTCAAAATAAAACACTTATAATTTTCAATTTAAAAAGAAATACATAATATATTCAGTTATCTGTAATATTATGATACGTTTGTTTACCTTTTAAATACTTCAATATTATGAATTTTAATATTAAAAATAAACTAAATATTGGAAATAGAAGAATTTAATATTTATGTCAGACTTTAAACTCATATTAAATTTATTATTTCCCCATTTAAAAAAAGTTTCAGCATAATAATATATTTCAAAATAATTATTAGTATCAGTTTACAAATAAAATAGGTTCCTTAATAGCAGAAATTAGAAGGGTACTAAAATCACTTACCGAATTTTTAGTTGTTAAATTCCAAGTGTATGAAGAATTCAAGAAGAAATGTATGAAATTTTGTACTGCAGCAATCAATAATATGCATATATGTATTTATGTAATCAGTAATATGCTTCATGCACATGAAAACAAGACCTTCGGATACAGCTAACTTGTCTTGCATGAAAATCTGTACTGTAGCGGAAAGCAATATGAATATACAAAAAAGTCTGATATGAGAATGGACTGATGATCACTTTTTTCATTCTTGCACCGAAAAAGAGGGAAGGGCAGTAGGAAAAAAAAAATATATATATATACGTGGTGGTGGGTCTAACATTATGATAGCACAGTTTAAAAACAAAGCAAAATGATTTTGGGATTTCATGTTTAAGTTACAAATGAAAATTTATAGTAGTACTGAAAATTATTTCAACTGAATTATTCATTTGAGTAGTCACTTGCTGTATAAATACAAATTTTTGAGTAAAATTTGATAGCATATCAAATATGAAAGAAACGCCTCTAGAAAAGAAACGCCTCTCACTCATTGAAATCCGAGCCGGACACTTGGGTGATGTTCCTTGTAAGTAAAAGAAATCAATGGTATCCAAAGAATTAATTAACTTTCGAAAAAGCTAAAATAGTGCTAGCCTATTTTCACTAAAATGCTAAAGTAATTTTTTTGCCAGGTTAAACCCTGTCAGTAAATATACTCCAAATTAATAAATATAAAACTTCGAATAAACACCATAAAATGCAAGAACTTGCAACATTTGTTTCAGGTTAAAAGAAAATACAACACTTCATCAAGGCGAATAAAGTAGGTAAGAGTGCTGCCAAGAAAGCGCTGCCGAAGGGTCATGTTTTCTTTTCACCTGAAACAATTATTGTGAACTCTTGCATTTTATGGTGTTTATTCAAAGTTTTGTACTTATTACTTTTAAACCTCAGTTCTGTGGTTTTGTATATATATATATATATATATATAATAATACTCCAAAATGTTTAAGAAATGATCAACAATTTTTTACAAAAGAAAAATTATATTCATTGTTTAAATATGGTATGACAGAAATAGTTTCAAAACATTTTGCTCATGTTGGCATTTTTAAAACTATTTTCATTGGAAAACATGTGCTACTACTGACACTTTTAACATGTTATTACAAAAGCTACATTGAAATGTGTTACTACATAAAAACAATTTCATAAAATTTTCAATTATCCAGATGCTTTCTACAGAGGATTAAAGAAAGAAAAATAAAATAAAATAAAATAAAAAGTACCTAAGATTTTTTTTTTTTTCTATACACAAGTTTATTTCATTTTAATTGTATTAACTGCAAATTTAATTTTGAACTGCAGGAATATTTTTGTGTGTACTCATTTTTAACAACTACATAACTTAAACATTTTGTTTATTATGAGATACCACAATTTGTTTCATGTTTCATAAAGATAATAAATTTTAACAAAATCTTAATTATGTCCCTATTTGAATAAAAAAAAAGGTCACTTTTGACAGCAGACAGCAGGCATTGGCTACTGTCTGCTTTCAAAAGAGTATACTTGAAGATCGAAGGGAAGTAGCATAAACATTTAACAAACATACTTATTACATGATTAGTGCTAATTTAATATCTCTTTGATTTATTACTTCTGATCTTGAAAATGTATGATATAATATACACGATGATATATTACTTACATGATTTGATTTTATGAGCAATCTATCTATTGCTATTATACATCACAGTTTTTCATCAATGTTCTATCACTTTCAATAATCTATTCTTTAAAAAAATTATGTGCTCTAATGCGGAGTATGTCAAGGAAGCAACAAAAGACGTAGATTAAGATTATCACACGGTACATTTAAGCAAATTCGATTAAAATTAAAAGAAAAGAAAAAAAATTAAATCATAAAAACGCAATTTAAACACAGTTATTTCAAATGTAAACAAGATTTGATCCATCCTCCTTATGACGTAGTGCGCGAGAAATCTCAAATAGCTAAAAATTCGCGCATCTATGAAATGGCACTCCCCTGGGTGGAACTATTTTTTGAAAATGAAACTATTATACAAGGTAAGTTTAAATGCCTGTTTTCTTCGTATATGTTCATTGAAAGATTAAAATAGTGTTTTGAATTGAATACTAATTTTAAATTTAAAGAACAAACTAAAATTTCTTAAGCCTGTTCACACAGATTATATTTGTCTGTGCCTGTTCATTGACATGTTGATTAATCAGTCTGAATAACACAGTAATCGGCAATGTAATAATTTTGATCTTGAAAGAATATTATAGTCTTAAATGTGAAATGATAAGTGTATATCACGTTTATTCTTTAAAATTATCTATATTGTGAATACAATTTTTACTAAATGTAATGTTTTTTATCCGAAGAGGATATTCTTTTTTTTTTTTTTTTCTACAAATAATCTAATATAAAAATTATTTTTCTAGATTAAATTTTGCAAAATTATGATAATGCACATCCTGCTGTTTTTATTTTGTTTTTACTTTATACATTAATTTTATCTTATTCTTTGACACTATTCTGGGTACATTTTTGTAAAAACAGAATATTTTTTATGAAATATTTTACTTTTTTGTGAAAACAAAAATTTATCATGTAAAGTGTAGATCTTCCATTTTAAAGTCACTCTATATCATATTTAATGTCCAGTATACAATATCAAGTCAGCTGAAATAATACTGAAAATATGGACATATTTTTAATAAATGGCTTATCTTTATGTCTTTATAGAACAAAATATTGTGAAATAGCAAATTTTATGAATTTGAAATTTGAGAAAAGGGCCCAATTTATCGATTTGAATTTTGTCAAAAGTCAGTTAAAATCTCAGAATTTTTGCTTCAATTGACCCATGTTTTAATAACTTTCCTTTTAATCAGCATTTAAAAATAATTGTCTTCAAAATAGTCCTCTTTTATAGAAAATTCTAAAATAAATATTCAGTTATTTAATGGTATATAATTATTAGAATTTTAGTACTTATTTCTACTAATCATGTCATTAATAATTACAATTGTACGTTTATTTTGAAATTATTTACCTAGTAAAATTTATTATAAAAAAATAATTATATCATAACTTTAAGAAAAAGAATTTGCATGGATATTAGTTTGTTTATTGAACTTTGAAGTATATTGTATTTATAAAATTATTTTTTTATGCACTTAATATTTTACTTTAAAATTAATATTTTGTTAGAAATTAGTACTATGTTGTTTCTATCACAAAACATTCTTCTATATAATTCAATATAACAGCGCCACATACTGTTTAACATAAACAAAAATTTAATTATATCTTCTTACAAAAAAGATTTCAAATATGGAATTTGGCGCAATTTTAACCAACAGATGCTGAGATGTAGCCATGTTGAAAATCACAGAATTTGAATAATAACAACACCACATTTTGGGCATTATACATCCAAATTAAGTAATCGTTCGTTTTCATAATGATTATCTCACATATCAAGTTTAGTGTATTTATGTATTAGATGTTGATATTTAGACTTATTCACAGTGTAAATTGCAGCATAGCAGCGCCACCTGTAAGTCGATATGCACCCAGATTGAATCAACGTAATTTTTCATAATGGTTCTCTCCCATATTAAGTTTTTTTTTTTTTTTATATGTAACAGAAGATGAGATATAGCCATCACTTAAATTGGTGAAATTGCAGTATAGTAGAAGTACTCGTTTTTAGCAGCAATTTTCTACAAAAGTTAACAAGTACTAATTTACGTTAATATGTAACTATACATAAATTTATAGGCAATTCTGTACATTAGTTATTGAATTATAAAACTGCCCCAAAATTTTTGTCCCACCCACAGACAAACAGACATTTTTTGAAAACGCGCATGTTCTGGAACTCTCAAACCGTGTAAATAAATCAAAAACTGGAAGCTGAAATTTTTATGAATCTAATTCTTTCTTATATTGAATATAGAAGAAAGTTAAAAAAAAAAAAAAAAAAAAAAAACTTAATGAATATATAGTGCGTAATTACTAATGTTTTATAAAATATCAAATGCAGTTCTATTTATGATCTATATGTTTCAAACAGACTTTAAAGCTTTTTATAGAAAACTTTAATTTTGTAATGTGCCTATGTAAAAATAGTGTGTATAATACAATACCATTTACAATTATATATGATTCTGATTATCTGAAAAACATTCAGAGAACTTAATTTTTTTAAGTTAGAGTATAGAAGAATGCATAAGCAGACCTCTTTTATTCTAAGCAAATAGATTTTTCACGTGTCGCGAACAAGCTAGTGATTAGCCTGTTCAAGTTAGGTTCCACTTGTGATTTTTAACTTTATTTTTACTAAAAGACGAAGCAAATAATAAATCTACATAGACGGCTAGTCAAGAATAAAAGAAGCGTATATGTATCTTTAAAGACAATTGTTTCGAAAAAATAAATCATTGCATGTGCATTTTTATTCCAGTTGTTTTGGAAGAAAAAAAAATCATTAATTTTACTAATTGTTTCAGTTTTTCTTCATGTTTTATTTTCTTCCATATTATTACATATTACTAATGTACGAAGGAAATTTTAAAATTGCAGTTATAAACTTAAACCAGTCTTTTGATCCAATTAAAGCTTTGGATGTAATGAAAAAGAAAATTCTTTTATATAGATAATGGACTTTCACTTTCTTATACAAAATATAAGGAAGTATTCCACACTCTTTCAGACTATCAAAGACAATCACAGTACTTTCTTATACGAAGTATAAAATGAATTTTGTATCTCGCATAGCTCAAAAACTAATGGCCCTAAATGTTTATATTTGTAACTCTCATGACATCTAGTTGTGCATCACCAAATCTGGTGTTGAATTGAGCTTCCACTATCAAGATATCTATAATTTTAAACGATTTGTCTTCGTGGCGTCTGTATATACGTTGTAAATTTCTATGTAGTTTTGTTATAACCTCTAGTTGTGCACCACCTTTTTACTTTTTCCTAATATTCAATAAAAGAAAGTATTGGATTCTTAAAAATTTTCGATCTCGGGGTTTTCGGTAGATTTACAAGTTTTGAGAAATCTAGAAGACGATTTGACCATGTTTAGAGAATGGCTGTGTGTGCTGTGTGACAAAATTGTGTGTCAACTTTAACTACTTCACAGAGTTTCATAACATTTGATATGTAACTAACTGTACCTTGACATAAATTCGTGCCTATCAACTTTAGGTGAAAATCTTCCAACAGTAGGATTCGCCATCCCCGCTTTTTCTAAATTTTTGATATGGTAGTATAAGACAAAATTTCGTATAAATGTACATAAAGAGAATTATTTTTTAATAATCACTATTGAATAAAAATGAATTATTTATAATACTGATAGATAATCATGTCAATTGTGAAAATTGCTTTTGATATATAGGGCATCGCTTCTCTCCTGGGGAGGGGGGGGTCGCCCCTCCCCCTGATGAGGATAAATTTTCATTATGGGTATCTTTCAAAAGAACTCGTCAATACCTTTAAAACGAATGGTTGAACCATAACTGCGATAATAAAGTTATCCATTTTTACTTTCTTCTATATGTAATATAGAGAAAGTATTGAATTCGTAAAAATTTTTGACCTCGGGTTTTTGATGAATTTACACGTTTTGAGAGCTGTAGAACACGATTTGACCATTTTTAGAAAATGTCTGTCTGTTTGTCTGTGTGTGTGTGTGTGTGTGTGACAAAATTTTGTGGCAACTGTATCTCAAGACCTACAGCACAGAATTTCATACAAATTGGTATGTAGTTGCACCTTGACATAAATTAGTGCCTATCAACTTTTGGTAAAAAATGTCTTACAGGTTGCGTTGCCATCCCGCTTTTTCTAAATTTTTAACATGGTGATATAGGACAAAATTTTGTATAAATGTGCATAAAGAGAATTATTTTTTAGTAATCATTATGAAATTTACAAGAATTATTTATAATAGAGATAGTCAACAGGGAAAATATTTTTGTATGTGTAGGAGCCTCGGCACACCCCCTAGGGGGGGAAGTCCCCCCTCGAGGGGAGTAAATTTTCAAGATGGGTATCTTTCGAAAGGTCTTGTCAATACCTTTAAAACGAATGGTTGAACTATAAATATGTGGTAATTTAAAACAAAGTTATCGATTTTTTTTACTTTTAACGAAAAAAAAATCGTTTTTTTTTTTTTTTTTTTTTTTTTTTTTTTTTTTTTTATTGTTACTGCGTGAATTTGTATAGGAAAATATAGAAGAAAGTCTTGTGGTGGCCACAACATACTAGTTTTTTTTTTTCGTTTGTTTCATTTGTAACAATAACATTTTTTTTTTTTTTTTTTACTTTTTATTGCAATTATAGAGAAAGAAATCTCACAAAAACAATATTTATAGATTTGCTTTTTTAGATGAATCTTAAAATAGGTTGCTTTTATATAGCTCTGCATACTATATGTATAAAAAAAAAATATATATATATATATATAATTTTTCTCGTATAATGTATTAAAAAATTATAATAGTATAAATAATCAAGAATTGCTGCTGAAAATGCCTTTTGAGAAATTATCAGTCAAAAATACAATGTACCTGAATATTTTGTGAGGCCCTGTAATAAAAACATTGATACCAATTTTACTGTACCTCATGCAAAAGGAGACATGCTTGTGTACATCTGGATAATGCATGTTAATTTTGCCGTGTTTTGTGCGATATAAAGGCTATAAAACTTTTCTGAAATATATTTATTTCAGACAGTAGTGTATTGGATTTCTTTTGTGAGACAGTTCAAAGACTATTAGTTTTATTCTTCATACTACTTTTAACAGGAAACGTGTTATTGTGAACCTGAATAGATTATATCAGTTCAAAAATAACCTGCAGGAATTAGAACACGGCCAGACACACAAACCGAAGTCATAAACACACTTCAGCTCTGTTGGGAATTATATTAAAATACACTTTATGATATATAGGGGAAAATATTTTCTAAAATATAAAAAAGAAAGAAATCAATATTTTAACCTGTGATAACACAAAACACTCACAGCAAATTGGAAGATTATTTTCTGAATTGTTGTCATTAAAATAAAATACAAGTTTGAAGAAAAATTATTTCTAAAATTATTTATTACAGAAAATATATTGGTGAGATACTCATGACTTATATAAATTGTATATAATCGTTTTCAGAATGAGTAGCGTCTGAAAAAATAAAAAAGGAAAAAGTACAGCAACAAACACTATAAATGAAGCAAGCGGAATGCATGTGTGACTGAGTACCATCGCTTAGCGTGACATCATCATATCTGTGCCCAGCCAGGCCTGGAGAGCAAAGTGTAATCTCCTCTTCGTGGCGGCCCCGGTATAGCCTTTTAGATTTTTCATTTGCAGATGAAGAGATACCCGAGTAAGTTAATTTTGATTTCATTTTTTGTAATATTTGGCATTTATAAATATTTATTAAGCCATTGATTTATAAACTACTAGTTAGGTAAAGAATAAATTTTGCACATTGAATTCTATAGAAAATTGCTATTTTTGTACAAAGAGAATAAGGACACTTGCAGTTAGTTCAGTTTTAAAAACTGCACATTTTTTCCTCACTTACAAAAAAAAAAAAAAGCTATTTAGACAGTTGAAATTTAAAAATAAAGCATCCATTTTTAACAGTTAGCAGAAAATTTTCAAAAATGCAAAATTTCAGTTTATAAATTTTTTTATCAGTTCATAATTATTTAAAAACCTTAAATTGTAGCCAGTGGATTACTGTTTATTAAGGAGAGTAGGGACGATGAAATTAATTATTTTTATTTCACATTATGTTGCTTCAAAAAACAATTGTTCTGTTATGAAATGTACCATTTTTGTGCATTTCGTGGTTTTAAATGCTAAAAAGTTTTTTTTTATTATTTATTTAATTTTAACGCATGGATGTAAGAAAGTATTAAATTTTAACTTTCTTTGCACTGTAATTTTATTTGTTACTAATTTATGAATGAGTGTTTATCATTATACAGAAAATCTTATCTTATCACTAAGCTCTTAAGTAGTAGTATCTGCAATGCTCTGTTTTCTTTCCAGGTGCCTACAGCTTGTTTGCTCACTACCGAACACATTTTTTAATTTTTAAATTCATGTCTGTCTCTTTTCCTATAATTTTACAGCTTCGGAAGTACGCACAATCGATTCCTTAACCCCCCCCCCCTCCTTTCTTTAACATTTTTTATTTATTTATTTATTTTTTGTAATTCTTAGCTATATCTTAAAATTTATAAATTTTAAATTTCTCCCCTCCCTATCTAGCATCTAGCACACACTTTTAAGTTGTGAAATTAGTAAAAATATGCACTTATCCAGTATCAGAAACAGTGCAAAAAAGCCATCAGCTTTGCAAATTAATTTAACATCTCAAGAAGAAATACTAAATTTGAAAATACTTACATATGATTTGCATTATGTCTCAAAATAACCATTCTTGTATATTCACAATTTATTTTCCTTGTATATTTTACAGATTTTATAAATTGCTAATACTTCTCTTGTGATATGAGACTGGCCTCAGCATTTCTAAGTCACAAACAAATATTGTTTGCTACTGATAGATACAGGGGGAAAAAATGCTAGTTTGTGCAATAATGTTTTAAACAATTGTTATCAGAAGTTCTAATTACTTTATCTTTTTATTTTTTACTTTACCCATATAAAAATACATAATTCTTTGTTCTAGGAAAATTCTACATGGAAGGATTAAAATATTTTTCATTTGTTACTAGTTTTAATTTTACACAAAATTAACTAAAAAAAAAAAAAAAAAAAAAAAATCTAAATTATGTTAAAATACTGAAAAGAATGGAACAAGAGTTCATTCTTCAGTTTATACCAAACCGAACATTAAGAATATGAATGAATTAAATGATATTTTTATTTTAGTCTGAAACTGTTTCTCTTTTGAAATAAACTTAAAATTCAAACCCAGTAGTATTATTCTAGATTTAACGTTAAAAAACCCAAAACTCCAATTAAACCCCCTCTCCAATAATAATAATAATAATTATAAATAAAAACTAGTATGTTGTGGCCACCACAAGGCTTTCTTCTATATTTTCTTATACAAATTCACGCAGTAACAATATTAAAAAAAAAAAAAAAAAAAGCGATTTTTTTTTCAAAGTTTTTTTTTTTTTTTTGTTAAAAGTAAAAAAAATCGATAACTTTGTTTTAAATTATCACAGATTTATAGTTCGACCATTCGTTTTAAAAGTATTGACGAGACCTTTCGAAAGATACCCATCTTGAAAATTTACTCCCCTCGAGGGGGGACTTTCCCCCCAGGGGGGTGGCGAGGCTCCTACGCATACAAAAATTTTTTCCCAGTTGACTATCTCTATTATAAATAATTCTTATAAATTTCATAATGATTACTAAAAAATAATTCTCTTTATGCACATTTATACAAAATTTTGTCCTGTATCACTATGTTAAAAATTTAGAAAAAGCGGGATGGTAACGCAACCTGTAAGACAATTTTTACCAAAAGTTGATAGGCACTAATTTATGTCAAGGCGCAACACATACCAATTTGTATGAAATTCTGTGCAGTAGGTCTTGAGATACAGTTGCCACAAAATTTTGTCACACACACACACAGACAGACAGACATTTTCTAAAAATTGTCAAATCGTGTTCTACAGCTCTCAAAACGTGTAAATTCATCAAAAACCCGAGGTCGAAAATTTTTACGAATCCATTACTTTCTCTATATTACATATAGAAGAAAGTAAAAAAAATAAAGGTGTTTTAAAACCCTGATAGGGATTTGTTTTAAAAATCTCAGTTTGAATAAACTAATCGTTTTAATATGATTCAATTTTATATATATTTATTCTTGTTGTTGCACATATATATTTAATTTTTTAGATATAAATTCATACATAAAATGCTCAAAGTGATAATTAGTGTCAGTGATGTTTAGGATGATAACTTAAATAAAATTGTTATTGAGCCTATTTCTATTTTCATTTCTTATACAGCGCGGATTTGGAAACAACTTTTCAATCTCTAAAAAATGTAGAAGCTGAATATTTGGAGTCAGAGATTGAAGACACTCAAAATTTGGCTGTCCATGCATCCCCTTTAGCATATTCACAGCCAGGTAATATTATTAAACTTTAATAGATATACTTATATAAACTACACTACATGCCTATTTGCAGGTATTTATATACATACAGGTACAAATTACAAATGAATATTAGATATACAATAGGTATGACCACTTGTATAATATTCATATGTAAATATTAAGAATAAGTGCACATTTCATATTAATCAGATGACAGTGATAACTGATAAATCACTGGTATGCAATTCATATATAAGTGCGCTTTAGTGCTTCTTTTTTTTTTTCTAATTACGAGTTAAATGGTTTTCATTTGATCATACTAATTCATTATTTATTAGGCAAAACCTGTCACTATCGTTTGCATCTTCTTTAAAATACTAAAATTGTAACACATATATATATATAAAATTAAACAGCTGATTCGCCTTTTTTAATAATTCATTAGTAGCCTTCTGAATAATATGTTTAAATTAGTAAAGTTATATTTAAAGAACAATTTATGAAGTTATATTTAAAAAATATTTCTGTGTTCAGGGGTAAATCAAGGGAAAAATTGGGACCCTTTTGTTTTAAAAACTAAGCATCTGCCATTAAGGGGAAAAAACTTACAATTATTATTTTAGAATATCTGCTTGGGTTTGCATCGCAAATGATGTACAAGTTTTTAAGAAATGGTTCTAGATTATTAAGATTATAGAAACTATCATAAATATTTTATTTAATATTATCATTGCAAACTATTCATGAATGGAAAATGTTTTCATATTTAATATATATATATATGTATATTATAAGTTTTGTTCTGGTTTTTTTACCCAGTAAAAACTAATTGGTCTGTGCCTCTTGAAGTTTTATAAGCACTTATCTACTTATTTATTTATATTATTATAAAAAATGTATATATACAGATAGCTGACAAAATAATATGAACAATTTTAGCTTTTTTACGTTTTGTCAAATATCTTGAAAAGTTCTTCAGAATCATCTTGAAACTTTGGTAGTGTAAAGAACATGTTTGTACCTCATATTTTTCAGTAAAAGTTGTGTCATGAAAAAGAAAAGGGCACCAGTAAGAAATTAAACAAAAATCAAAATGTTTTGAATCATCCTGTAAAAAACATTGTTTTAAATGTGTTTTGACTGTAGCATATGATCATAAGGACTTTTTCATTATCTGTATAAAATTGTAAGAGGCTACCATATATGTTCATGGAGATATAAGGGTGTCTTTAAAAAAATTGCAAAAACGATTTTTACTCTTTTAATTATAACACATAGACCCAGTGCAAAGCCATTTTCAGGAAATATGGTATACTACATTAGGCACAGCATACAGCAATCAGAATACAAAAAATTTTAAATATCTTATGAAATACAAGCACATTTACTAAATTTTTAACTATGCATGTGTGCAAGCTTTATAAAAATTTCATTCACATAATTTAACAGCCAACGTAATTGAGCAACTTATATGAAAACCCCAAACAAATATCATGTAAATTCAAAACGTTAGGAGAGATAAATAAACAGAATTTAAGTTCTAAAAAAGAAAGATGTTAGGAGTTTTTATCAATATTTATTTACAATCATCGAAAACACTGTATTATTCGACCACATTTCATGAAACCATGGAAACATCTGCGCAAGTGCTAACTCAACGAGTCCAATGGTAAAATAGGGGTGACAGTCATCTGACTCAGAGAAAATGAGCAATAACAGAGCGCAGAATTACTGGATGAATTCCAAATTTCAAACTGTCGGTCAAGCTGGCATCCCTCCAGCATTTTGGACGCGTCCTCACTGCTGGGTTTAGGGTATGTGGCTGCACTGTAATATCATTGAGCATTGATTGAATCAAAATAAAAATGTGAGTAAAACCCCTTATAGATTAGCTTTCATTTTGAGAGAATTGAAATTCTATTCATTCTATTTCTTGTAATGTTTTGAATTTACATGATATTTGTTTGGTGTTTTCACATAAGTTGCTCAATACCTTTGGCTATTAAATTATGCAGAGGAAATTTTTATAAAGCTTGCACATGCTTAGTTAAAAATTATTTAGTAAAAGTGTTCATATTTCGTAAGATATTTAAAAAATTTTTATTCTGATTGCTGTGTGCTGTGTCTAATGTAGTGTGCCATATTTCCTGAAAATGGGCTTGCACTGGGTCTAATACCTTACGTATTATAATTAAAAAAATGGAATTGCTTTTGCAGTTTATTTAAGAAACCGTTATATCTCCATGAATATATATGTGATAGCCTCATAAAATTTTATACCGATAAAGAGAAAAGTCCTTATGATCACATGCTACAGCCAAAACACATTTAAAGCATTACAGGGTAATCCAAAACATTTTGATTTTTGTTCAAATTTTTATTTGTCCCCTTTTCCTTTTCATGACACAACTTTTACTGGAAAAGGAAAATATAAGGTATAACATGTTCTTTACACTACCAAAGTTTCAAAATGATTCCTAACGAACTTTTTAAGGTATATGACAAAACATAAAAAAAAAAGCGAAAGGATTCACATTACAGGGGTCTCTCTATAGGAAATCTGGGTCCAGATGTTAAAAGGAGGCTTGGCGCTGTATTATTAAAACCAATAAAAATTACAACATCAGAAATACCAAAGAAAAATATTTGGGAAGCAAACAGCTGTTTCGGTATCCTTTAGTATGCTGTCTTCAGTGCATAAAAAAATCCGAGAGAAATGTTCATATATATAGAAAAGGAACCAAATTCTGCTCAACTAATAGAATTACATGGAAGGTGGGGGGAGTGGCCAATAGGAATTTTAGAAACACTAGTTGTGAAAACTGTAGAAAAATTAAGAAAATGTGGACCGAATGTAAAATTTCCAACAATCAGACAAATAGAGTACAGCGAAATCACAATTAATAGGATTTTTAAAAATATAAAAAGCTTCAAAGAAATCAAGTTCATGAATCGATTTGTAGGTCTAATGCTAATCCATGATGATATGCCTAGCAAATATCATAAATGATAGCTGCAATTATCATGAATAATATTTGTCATGAATAATATTTGCTGGCCTAAATCCATTCATGAACTTGATTTCTTTGAAGCTTTTGAAATTTATAAAAAATCTTAAAAATCTCGTTAATTGTAATTTCACTGTACCCTATTTGTCTGATTGTTAAAAATTTTACATTTGGTTCATACTTTCTTAATTTTTCTACAGTTTTCACAACTAGTGTTACTGAAATTCCTATTGGCCACTCCCTCCCCCCTCCGGCCTTCCACATAACCACATACTATTGGTTGAGCAGAATTTGGTTCCTTTTCTATATATATGAGCACTTCTCTCGGATTTTTTTATGCACGTAAGACTGTATGCTAAAGGCTACTGAAACAGCTGTCTGCTTTCCAAATATTTTTCTTTGGCGTTTCTGACATTGTAGTTTTTACTGGTTTTTAAATCTGGGTCCGTTAAAGGACCCTTCATAAAATTTTATATCTTAAAAAAGGACCCTTCACAAAATTTTTTGTCCTGAAAAAGAACCCTTCACAAAGTTTTATGTCCTGAAAAAGGATCCTTCACAAAATTTTGCCTGTTAGAAATAGACCTTTGATAAATCTTTTTCATTTCAAAAACTAATCTTCCATAGAACGATCAGGCTGACTGAATAATTGGACGTGCTTTACTTAATTTCTCAGAGAAGCTAATATTCAATTTCTAATTCATAAAAGGTTTCTGTGCATGTGTGTGAGTTTTGCTCCTTATAAAAATAAACCATCATTGCCTAAAATGAAACATTGAAACCTTAATTATAATTTTATTTTGCAAAATTAATTTTTTCAATTTAACAAAAATACGACCCTAGATGAAAAGTTCAGAAGAACTTTATTTTCACACTGAATTTAAATTAACAAAATTATGTGTAGAATTTTTCACAATTTCACAAAAACAAGACCCTGTCTGAAAAGTCTGGACAGACCCCTGCATTATTTTCTCAGCTATCTTTCTACATATATATATATATATATATATATACACATAAATATTATGTATTTGTAATTTTTTATTATATTGCTGATTATATTATGTTTTTCTCACATAGAAAAATTCTGCACAGGAAAATAAAGCTTCATTTCATGGATGGATAAATAACGAAAAATTATCTGGTTATTCAAATCTTTGTTTTCTGCAATGATACATCGGTAAGAATTATATTTAATACACTATATGATTATACTGAAATAATTTTTTTAAGTGAAATGTCTCTGTAAATGAACCAATGAATTTTGTATATTTAATTTTTAATATTTGAAGAAATTTTTCAAGAATAGGCAAACCATGGCTAATTTATTATTATTATTTTAATCTCACTACACTGTTACAATTGAGATGCAAAATTCATTATCAATTTGCATAATTTCCATTTTTTATATTTAGAGTTTCAAGTACTTCTCTTCCTTTAATTAAATACTTCCATAATCATAGTGTACGAAATACTTTCTTGTTCTTGTTTCTTCTCATATTTATATTAAAAGAAAGAAATTGACTTTTGCTAGCACTTATTTACTAGCAATAAGAGGGAATTGATCTGAGAATCAATTGGATTAATAAATGATCTGCCAACCTATAAAATTATCCCACTTAAAGGAATATGGGAGCTGGGAATAAAGATTAAGAATTGCTATTTCTTTTCAACTTGAAAGAGAGAGAGAGAGAAAAAAAAAATGGGATTTATTACCTTATAATTTTTGTGACTAATTTGTTAAATTGTAAAATTTTTGCCCAATCTTAGCTTGAATTAAAGATATTTTTCAACATATTGCTTTGTTTAGGTTTAGGACAACCTAAAAAATAAATTAGGTACTGAAAAGGCAAAAAGTAAAGTGTATTATTTAAAAACTGAGCTAAATTATTGCTAAATTGCAATGCCTGTACTGAATGATATAATTATGTAAGTTGTATTAAAAGAAACAATTTTCTAATGAAGTGTTTCTTTTCCTCCAAATTTTCTATGATTTAAAATTCTATTTATTAAGCAATTTTACTCTTTTCTGTTTCTTTCTCACCTTTCTTTATTTAACTACATTAATAATTTAATTATATTAATGCTTTATGTACCATTTAACATTTTTCAAATTAAAATGAAAAATATAGATATATTTATATATATTAAAAGAAGTTGCTGCTGCTGGCGTGAAATTTTTTCTCTACGACTGCATCTCCTTGTGAATAAATGTGTCCTCAGCATCATGAGTGGCATAACTTTTCGCCAAATACTCCAAGGAAGACATGTCTCTTAATTAAAAATTGTCATCCTATTTAATGAAGTTATTAATTAAAAACTTCAGCCTGGTAAAGGTACTCTACTTGCCAACATGCAAATAGTTTCTACTAATTGTTCTTTCACTTTATGACATCATTTTCTACAGGAAAATTAAAATGTAATCAATGGTGCTTTAAAAAAATAAATAAATAAATAAATGTCAACTAAACAAAAATTTAAAAATGAGGTTTCAAAATGCATTGGGAGAGGTCAAAACATGCCTCCATGCAAAGTTTTGTAGTTCTGCATATAGGCTTTATACAAAAGAGCACAATAAAACATGTTTCGTGAATTTGTGGGTGAATATATTTAATTGAAATAACATTTCACTTATAAATATAACTTCATTGGTATAAAATAACGTACCACTGGTTGTCACGAATAAGAATAAAACACTTTTACTTAAGAGAAAATGGCAAAATTCTGATTGTTTAGCTACTGTTCATGCATCATGAATTAAAGCTAAACCTGCAGAAAATGCATTTCTCCTTATAAAATAAAACTTTTTCTATAGGGTCATCCAGTAAAGAAGGAAAAACTTGAAAACAAATTTAAAAAAAAAAAAAAAAAATGTTCTAACCATTGTAATAAAAAATGTTCTTGTTTAGAAATTTTAAAATAGGAGGAGGGGAGAAATTTTCTCAAATCATACTTTAACCTACTACAGACTCTAAAGATGCCGATGATACAGATGCATATTACATTGCTCAAAACAATTAAACAGTATTGTAAGTCTTATATAAAATAATGGCGTATGTGAAAACTTTTTTTTTTTTTTTCAGAAAATGGTAGTAGAGTCACAAAGTGTATGTTGTTTTGATGATTGTGATGTCTCAACCTAGCCATTTAACAGATTTAAAAGCTCAAAAATATCCGTACAATGAAACCTACTAACATATGTAAAAGCTACTAAATAAACCTTACTTAAGACCTCATCCTGAGATACTTTCAACGAGGGCCCCTAGTATTATCAAAGATGACCTTCTGTGTATTGCCATTGTTGCTGGCTTTAGCTGACTAATCCTCCAACAGGTGGTGTCAGATTTGGTCTGTCAGTTCGAAGCTCATTGCCATTCAATGGCTTCTTGAAAGAAGACATGCATCTGGTTCTCGTAATTAGCTATTTTCATTGTCTCGCTGAGTTGAATACTGATCTTTTCTTTTTACGTAGTTTTTGCTAAGGCAGTAGTATTTTTGTTGAACTTAATGTTGGAAATATGTTCTTTTATGTGGTTTTTATTTTTCTTTTTGTAACACCAATGCAACAGCCACTGTCAAAGTTGGGTCTAGAGAAAGGGATATTGTAAATTCTGGTGGTTTCAAAAAGATCGGTATTGGTCCTTATCAATACGGATGAGTTAATAAATATTGTGATTGGGTAATACTAACAGTTGATAAAACAATGATTAAACCCAACTGCAATATTTATCAACTAATCCGTAGTAATAAGAATCAAACCTATCCCTTTGAAACTGTCGGGATTTATAATATTCTTTTCTCTAGACCCAACTCTGACAGTGGCTTGTTACGGTAGTGACGAAAAAAGAAAAACTTCATAAAAGAACACAAAAATACTACTGCCTTAGCAAAAAACCTGCAAAAAGAAAACATCAGTATCCAATTCGATAAGACAACAGAAATTGCCGATTACGAGAACCTGGCATATGCTTTCTTCCGAGAAACCATTGAAATTTTGAGTAATTCTAAATCATGCAGTGGCAATGAGCCCCGTGCTGAAAAGACAAAATCCGGAACCCACCTATTGGAGGATCATCCAGCTGAAACAAACAACAAAGGCACAAGCTCACTTCGAATAAGGAATGCTACCACAGAAGGTCGCCTTTGAATGATAACTAAAGGCCCCCAGTGAAAATGATTCAGGAACAGGCCGTAAGTAAGGTTTATTTAGTAGTTTTTTTTAAACATTCAAAAGCTTTGAATATTACTGGTGTACAAAATTAAAGCAGTAACCTGTTTTCTCATTTTCTTCTTTTTCATGTAATTTTTAAACAAATAAACACAGAAACATAAAATTTTGATAAAATGTTTGTTGTCATATTATTTATTAATTGTATTTCATATAACTTTAACGTAAGTGATAATGTATAAACTAACAATTAGTCAGTTTTTTAAAAGTAAACTTCGGATAAAAGAAAAATTTCAATAGTTTTAGAAAAGAAATCTTAATGAAAAATGGTGTTAAGGAGGCATTTCAGAAAGGTGAAAATACAAGTGCATGCATGTGTTAGTTTAAAACTGTACTTTTCTTCCTGTATTCATTTTTCTGTTTCTCCTTTTTTTCTTTTTTTTTTTTTTTTTTTTTTTTGCATGTGAATAATTTAAAAAATATATATACTATATACATACAAACATGAAAATCGGATAAGATGTTCTTTATTAAATTATTCCTCGACATTATTATTATTCTGATGATTATCTTAATTTACAAATTACTAATTATACTTTTTCCAAAATTCCATTAAAAAAGTAAAATAAAAGTGAATACTGAAAGAAAAATCAGGATTTTGTTTTACATTTGGAGATGTGTGTGTCATCACGCATCTATAATTCATCCTTAGCACCATTTTTCATTAAGTTTTATTTTCTTATAATAGTTAAATTTTCATTTTTTCCAAGCTTACTTTCGAGAAAAAATGAATAATTATAATTTTAATACTTATGCTAAGGTTGTATAAAATCCAATTAATGATATGATATAATGAACATGCCGTCCAAATTTTATGTTCATATATTTATCATTTAAAAGTTATGAGTAAAAGAAGAAAACATGGAAAGCAGGTTGTTCCTATAATTTTGAAGATGAGTATAATTGCTGGTTGGTTAGAGTGAGAAGAGTCCAAACACAAACTGAAGTAGCTGAAGCCACTGGAGTTTCACAAAGTGTGATTTCCAGGATCTGGAACTGATTTTTGGAGACTGGAAATGGAGGTCGAAGACCAGGGCAAGGTCATAGACATGCAACAACGCCCATTAAAGATCGATATTTAAAGCTAACGGCACTTAAGCACCGAAATATGAATGCCAATCTTCTTCATCAACAACTTCTCTTGGCTACTGGAGCCACATTTTTGACCCAAATTGTCCAAAATCAGCCCCACAGTGTAGTAATAAGTTTTAGGATCTCATCCCTATATTGATGAACAGTAAGAACTCCATTTTGAATTATGTGGGGATCGGTGTGCCCATCATTGGAGATGCCAGCATAGACCATTACCCCACTGCTAAATCTGACACTTCCATGCACGCACAAATGCAGGGTTGTTTCTAGTTCCTCATTCACTTCAGATGAAAATATGCCTATTATCATGATGAACAGCAAAATACAGCTCATCAGAGAAAATAATGTTGCACCGCTCATCTCTCTTCCACTTCAGAGACTCTGTTTCCCATTCTCTGTGGCACATCAGTGCCTTATTGTAAATGTAACAGTATTGGCAGGTGAGCATACAGACCTACAGTATGGAGCCAGTTTCGAACAGTTTGAGTTAAAACTGTGGTGCCAGTAGCTGAACGAAGGTGTTAATGAAGAGTGGCCTTCATATTTCAATGTCTTAGAGCCATTAGCATTGAATACCGATCTTCATTGGGCATTGTTGCACATCTACGACCTATCCTTATCTTTGGCGTGCATTTTCAGTCTCCAGATATCTGTTTTATATCTTGGAAATCATACTTTGTGAAACTCCAATGGTTTCAGCGACTGTAGTTTGTGTTTAGACCTTCCTCCCCCCCCCCCCCTCCCCTACAACTGATCAACAATTCTTCAAGCTTTTGAATAGATTAAATGACTTTGTTGAGACAACACACTTTCTGAATATTGAACAATGTCAAACTAAAAATATGCATACTCCAAAGTTTGAAAATGAGAAAAATTTGCTATTTGCGACTCTTTTCTTCTATTTTCTGAAAAATGTTTTTTTTTTTTTTTTTTTTTTTTTTACACTAATTTTTTTTTTTAATATAAGACTTACAATATTCTTTAATCCTTTGACTGCCTTTGAAAAGGGCAAAAATGTTATTTTTGCTGCTTAGTTTCTTTAATGTATTAAAATACGCTTAATTCAACTTTAGATTAAAAATGTAACTGTGTACATCATAATATTCCTCATGACTATTATAAAAGGCTCTCAAACCTGAAAAACAAGCTAAAATTTCTTAAATATATAATTTTGAATTATGAGTGTATCTGGCAGAAAAGAACAACTCAATGACTGGGTATATCCGTTAGTGACAATCAGATGGTTAATTGTTTTGAGCAATATATTTTCAAACTCCAACTGATCATCAGAGGACTAAGAATGAGCTTTATTATATTAACACATGTGCAACACACAAGCAGTATCTATGTAAGGATTATATTTTAATCAAGGAGGGTGAACTGAAACTGATGATAACATGTACCTGCTGTTAAAACCTGTTAATTGGTATTTGTGTTTATTGTACATTTAAGATAGTATGTTATTTTGTTTGAGTGATGCAACTTGTTTTTGTTCATAGATTATTGTATTATGAAACATACACATGTGTAACTAAATGTTATATTTCCCAATAGTTAATTGTTGATATTTTATATATTTATTAAAACTTAATTATGTTAAATTTCTTTTTGCTCATGTGCCTGCTCAAATGTTAAGAAAAATACACGGTGATTATAATTAAAGTGACCTTTTTAGACCTTTATATATCATGTGATATTAGATGTATTTTGTTAAAACTTAGTACATGTTTTGTGTGGACTAAGGGAAAGCGAAATCTAAAATAAGAATTAAGGGCTTAAATTTTGAACATGAGGTAGCGCATTTCGTGCAATGTAGAAAAAAGTTTTTGCAAGTTGCATTTCAAAGCATTTTCAAAAGCCAGTAATTAATATCATAAAATCATTCTTTTAAGGAAGAAGAATATTAAATTTAAATGGAGAGTTGGGTATGCTGTGGGGAAGATAGCGGAAACTAATATTGCTACAAAAAATACTGTCTTTCTGGTATGGAGAAAGTAACTCGTAAAGAAATAGGCAGGTTCTAGTCAATGTATGCACTTTATTTAGAAACAAAAGATTAAAAATTGATTAAAACAAGGGAAAAATATTGCAAAACTGTTAGATATATATATATATATATATAAAGTTAAATATTTGTTATTTTAATAACGAAAAGTGACATACTTGAAATAATGTGGATATGTCTTTTAGTTAGGGAACAACTGACTCTCATCATCACTTTGATGCTATATCTCTGGTTTGGCAAATCTGCTTCTGCTGTTATTTTTGTTCAAGAACACAGCACCATATCATGTCCAAATTTTGGTTGGATTTGGTACAGTTAGTTACATTTGTTGGATAAAATTTTGACCATTTCTATAGTGATTGCATAAATATATTTCTTCTTAATTATCAAGGTTTTTAAGTGTTTTTAAATCAATAAAGATACAGTCTAAATGTTAGCTAACGAACAAAGATATGATTGTGTCGAACACAGCTAAAATTTAGATGTGCAGTGGTGCTGCCACGTTTATCTGAAAGTAACAGCAGAAGAGAAGTTGCTTACGAAATCAGAGGAAGATCATCATAGCAATGATGAAGTTTGGGGGTTCAGTTGGAAGGTCTACACACACTACTTAAAGTATATAATTTTTATTTTTAAATTACTATCTATTTTGATAAAGTTAAGTTTTAACTAAGTTTTAAATGTGGCTAAAAGTTGATACCAAATTAGATTGCACCCAGTGTGTATCAAATTAGTCATGCTTTAAAGTATTTAAGACATAAAATCAGTGGCATATAGGGGCCGATGGGCTGCAGCCCCTTCCAAAATTTTGCAGAAAGTTTAAAAAAATAAAGATTAAGAATAATATGCATGAATTCTGTACATTGGGAAACATTATTAAACTTAACTCAGCCCTCCCCGAAATAAATCCTGAATATGCCCCTGTATGAAATAAATTAATTTTGAAAATAGGATTTTGGAATTAATCCTCGCTTTCCCAAGATCAAGGCATTACTGCAGAAAAATTGCTTTCAGGTGCCGCTCGGCACGTTTGCCGAAAATCACCAATGCGGCACTGCACTTTTTTGTATTGTTTTTTAGAAGTTGCAGCACTCCACTGATTATGTTTGCTATTTCTGACGAATTAGTGCACTTTTCGAATGAGGCGGGGTAAACTAAATTTCATCTTCAAAATGGGGTCAAAATCTTAGGAAAGCGAGGGTTAATGAATGTATACGATTATTTCCAATTTGCAATATTTAATTATTCATTTGCATAGAAAATATGTATATTTATTTGTTATCTATTTTATTCATTTATTTTACAGAAATGTTTTTTTTAACTTGCTAAAGTAAATATGTTTCTTTTTAGGTGTTTTCTTGGAATTAATCGGAGTCGAAGATCAAAATAAATTTGGAAGAAAAAAAGAATTTTTAATTTTTATATATTTTATTTATGTATTTTATACGAATAAATGTTTTAATTTCATTTGCCTACTCAGGGTCAATCCAGACAAGAATTAGTTTTTTTTATACCTCTTCACGAAATTCCATATTATAAGGCCTCCTTTACAAAATTCATATCCATAAAATAGTCCTCTTCACAGTATTTATAAAATGTGTTATATATATGTGTGTATATATATTTTTTCTTTTTCACAAAAAATAAATTAAAAAATCAGAAAAATTTTGATTTTTCCCAAAAGTAGGCCCAAAAAATGAAAATCTAGATTGACCCCTGTTGTTTTATGCGTCTTCAAAATTTTGAATAGAGTCAAAAAATATATAGATTTTTCTTGCTGGAATATACAGGGTGGTTCAAAAAGTCCAAGTGGCATGTGTTGTGTCAGGTCATAAAAGTGGGGGGAAAAATAATGTCCATAATTAAATGACTCTATTTTAAAGTTGTCTACAGACAAAACAATGTTCAGAAAATTATAAAATTTTGTGTATATAGAATTGAGAAGATGGGAATTAATTTGAGCTAATAAAAAATATTTCGTCACCAGAGAGTTTTGTAATTAATTGAACATTTAATATACACTTCATATATTATTAGATATTTCAAATACCCAACTCACAAAGGCAAAATTCCCATATGATTAAGGCTGGGGTTTGGGAAGACCACAGATTATGAAAGTGATAATTGATGACACATGATTTTTCAGGTTGTCTTAATATCAAGAGTGAAACTTTTCAGGTGCATACCCTAAATTCAAGAATTTTGAAAATTTTTGGTCTCTGAATTTCATGATAAAATATTTTGTTTTTATGTAAATTTCTTGTTATAAATGCTTAATTTGCCGTAAATATCACTTATTATAGGTAGTCATTTGGTATATCATTACTGAGTCTTACATAATTTCATGCAAGTAATAGTTTTCAAAGTTATTGCATGTTGGTTGTTGCAAGTTTCACTCCTGTAATGTTTAGAGGAGCATCATCTTCCATAAAAAAAAAAAAAAAAAAAATGTGCATAAGCACTGACATGATTGTAGATCCTGAAAATTTTTATTCTGTAACAGTGATGCATTATTATTATTGTGAATTTTATCAATTGAATTTTCTGCCTCATTTTCTTAAATTTATTCTTACATTTCAATCTTTTGCGTTTCCTGGCAGTAACCATTATACAATTTATTTTTTATTTAATTCCTTTTAAAGAAAAATATTTCTTTTTAAATTTTTTGTATTTATCAGAACAAATTCTTCAAAATAAAAAAAATCTGTATTGTTTATTATTAATAATGTTTCATTTGCTAAACGAAAAAAGATTTCTCTGTCTTCTGTTGAAATTATTTTTCCTATTGAAATAGCAATCAAAATGTGACTATATTTGAAAAAGGAGAAAAAAAAAAGTTAAATTTACAGAAAAAAGCTGTCAGCCAGGACGCCAGTAAAAACTGTTTTCTTGATGGGATAAAACTTTTTTTAAGAACAGCCAAATTTTGTTATATAAACATAAGAATATCGTTATGTTAACAGAAGTACACTGTAATTTTAAAAGAAACAAAGTTTTTGTTCTGTAAAAAATTACAGATTTTTCTGTAAATTTCACAGAACAAAAATTTTTGTTCTGTAAAAGTTACGGATATTTCTGTAAATTTTACAGAGAAAAATTTTTTTGTTCCGTAAAAATTACAGATAATTCTGTAAATTTTACAGAGAAAAAAATTTTTGTTCTGTAAAAATTACAGGTATTTCTGTAAATTTTACAGAGAAAAAAATTTTTGTTCCGTAAAAGTTACAGATTTTTCTGTAAATTTTTACAGAACTCTCTTTAAAAATAACAGTGTTTTTTTGTTAAAAATAACGGTTTTCTTTTATTAATTTGAAACATTTTTTCCCCGTAAAGAAAACGGAATATGATTGGCGTCCTGGGCTGACAATTTTTTTCCGTTTTTATCACGAGTTTTTTTTTACAGTGGGGGAATTCTCTATACAACATGCAACAATATTCTGCTAACATGTTGAAAATGTATCGTCTCTGATACCTGCTTTCCATTTCTTTGATGTCTTGATGAAACAGCTCTCTTTGTTCTTCACTCACATCACCCAAATTTTCAGGGAAATAATTTAGATGAGAGTCGAAAAAAATAGAGCTTTAAACTCAAACATTTTTTTTTTTTTTTTTTTAATGAGGAAAATTTTTAAATAAGTTTTCCTAAAACAGCATCCAAAAATATATCAGAAAAACATATCAACCTGAAGAAAAAATTTCTTCGTCAGCCTGTCTTATTTGCTATTTTTTTTTTTTTTAAAGACAACACTGGAAAGTTCAAATTAGTATTGTTAATCATATCATAAGCAGACTTTTCTTAAAAAATTTACTGTGGTGAAAGTTCTTTGAATCATTTTAAAAATATTTTTAATTTAAGCCTGAAGTAAATGTTTTAAGAATGCAGGAATTGTAATCAAACAGAGGGTTTTGAAGGATGCAATAGACATGCTTCCCCTTCACAAAAATACATGCCAAACAAAATTGTTTCTAAAACAATTTTCAACTTTTTTAAAGCACTCCAGAAATGGTCGGTCAAGTATACAATATCTTATTTTTGTGACTAAATGCCACATTTTATTTATTTAATTTTCTTTACCTTATTTAAAAGCTGTCACTCAAACTTAATAATAATAAGACATTTTATAATCGTTTGCATTACTTTTGAACTTTGACAAACGATTTGTAGCTGAAAATAAATTATGTATTTATGAACAGACGATTTTGTATTTGTAATTAATAAAGAAAGAAAATTATTAAAAATTAGGCTACAGTGTAAATATTTATTCGGATTCCTTCTTCTCGTGCAATTTTATAAAACAATTTCCTCTTTCCTGAAAATCCTGTATCTGGAGAAAGCGGAGTATAATTCTATTTAAAGCTGTATTGAATGACAAAAGAAACGAAAAACTGTTCTGGAATCATGTGCAAAAATGTGAAGGACTTGATAATTTTTCCAACCAAAGCAAAAGAGAGAGTTTGAAGAGGAAGCTCAAGACAACACAAAAAATACAAACATCAAAGAAAGGTATGCGTAAAATATGGTTTATAGGTCTTTTAATTTTTTAAATAGCAAAGTCGTTTATTTGTGTGGGTAGAAAATTTCCGACATTATGTCATGATGAGTTTTCGTGCTATTTTATTAATGAATGTTTCTGGATTCGATTATGCATGCAATTTTGAATTGTGGTGGTGGCTAGACAATATTTTCGGCTGATGGCCAGTGCACGGTCGGATAGTGAGACACCATATTAGCTTTATATCTGTCCTCCATTTTGATACATTTACTTTGCAGGGATTTTCAGTGCAATTTTATTGGTATGTGTCCCTTTTAATGTTTTCATTTTACTTTATGCATTTTTTCATGGAATTTATTTGGCTAATGGTCAGCTCTTGGTCCGGTCTGTGGCGTGTTTCTACACTTTCCAGAATTCGATATATTTATTTTTGCGACTTTAACACACATCACATTTTTATATTATGGTACACACAACAGTTTATTACAACCTTATTAATAAGTATCACTTTAATTTTACAGCGATCACAATACACGTTTGTACTATTCTGTTTGAAACTAACATCACAACTACAACAATACAACAATGTTTTAAAATATAGAAAATAAATGCTATTCATGAATATGGGAAAGAATAAAATAATAATTTTTAAAAAGTATCTACAAGATTGTATTAATTTAATATATATATAAATATATTTAATTAATATATATAGGTTCATAATTTGAAACTAGTAAAATAAAAGAAACGAAATGCGATTATAAATAAGCATATCATTATAATTCTTCTTTATCACTTTGTGTGCGCAATTTAAGTTACATAGTATAAGTTTTTCCGTAGTTTAGTTTTTAGGTTTTCGTTTATAACTTAAGGCTTCAGATTTTTAATTAACCCTTTAACGTTCATTGGTTTCGTACTGAAACCAAATACTAGACACCATTCAACATTTTTTATGCAACATTCTTTCCTTGTTTTAATCAATTTTCAAACATCTGTTCCTTTTCTGTTAGACGGATAGCGGCACTACTCTGAAAGTCCAAACTTTATCAAATGATAATTCAAAGGAAGCCAAATGCACCGATTTACGCTACCAAAACTGCAGTCTGCATTTAACATTTTTTTACATTGGCATTTTTAACGTTGTGTAAATATTGATATTTCTGCTCTGCGTCAAGTCTAGTTGTTTATTCTAAGAGAAAGTTACTTAATTTATATGTTAAAACGTACATGTGTTAACTTGTGTAACTTTTATACATGCGTTAAAACGCACACATGCATACACATGTACACTATGTTCATAATGTATTCATATTGTAACTTTTAGTTTAAAATTTGGGCACCCTCCCGCTCGGAAAGCTGTCTACGCCTATGTAAAATCAAATCATGTAAGTAATATATCATCGTGTATATTATATCATACATTTTCAAGTTCAGAAATAATAAATCAAAGGGATATTAAATTAGCAATAATCATGTAATAAGTATGTTTGTTAAATGTTTATGCTACTTCCCTTCGATTTTCAAGTATACTCTTTTGAAAGCAGACAATAGCCAATGCCTGTTGTCTGCTGTCAAAAGTGACTTTTTTTTTTTTTTTCTTTTTTAATTCAAATAGGGACATAATTAAGATTTCGTTAAAATTTATTATCTTTATGAAACAAATTGTGGTATCTCATAATAAACAAAATGTTTAAGTTATGTAGTGGATAAAAATGAGTACACACAAAAATATTTCTGCTCTTCAAAATTAAATTTGCAGTTAATACACTTAAAATAAAATAAACTTGTGTGTAAAAAAAAAAAAAAAAATCTTAGGTACTTTTTTTTTTAATTTTAATTTTTTTTTTTTTTTTTTTTTTCTTTAATCCTCTGTAGAAAGTATCTGGATAATTGAAAATTTTATGAAATTGTTTTTATGTAGTAACACATTTCAATGTAACTTTTGTAATAACATGTTAAAAGTGTCAGTGGTAGCACATGTTTTCCAATGAAAATAGTTTTAAAAATACCAACAAGCCAACATGAACAAAATGTTTTGAAACTATTTCTGTCATACCATATTTAAACAATGAATATAATTTTTCTTTTGTACAAAATTCTTGATCATTGCTTAAACATTTTGGAGTATTATATATATATATATATATTAAAAAAAAAAAAAAAAAAAAAAAAAAACAGAACTGAGGTTTAAAAGTAATAAGTACAAAACTTTGAACTCAGACATCTTTTGTGACTCTTTGTTTTTAAACTGTGCTGTCATAATGTTAGAACCACCACACATATAATTTTTTTTCTGGATTGTGTTTTAACAACTGCACTTCCCTCTTTTTTGACTAAAAGAAAGAAAAAAAAGTAATTATCAATCCATTCTCATATGAATCTTTTATGTACATCCATATTGCTTACCGCTATAGTACTGCAAGACAAGTTAGCTGTGTAAAATGATCTTTTTTTTTATCAGGTACTGAAGGCATATTGCTGATTACATATATGCATATGATACATACATGCATATGATACATACATGCATATTATTGATTGCTGCAGTAGAAAATTTCATGTAAAGTGAAGTATAATCATCTCTCAAAAATGCACAATTCTCTGAAATCTGCATATCATTTGTAATGTAAACAAACACTGTCATAACTGATTTGTTGATTAGTGAATCGCAAAAATTCAGCTGTATTAGGAGATAAATCAATTATTAATTTGTGCTTGTGAATCACCAATCACTCAGCATATTGAAGTATTTAAAAGGTAAACAAACATATCATAATATTACAGATAACTTAATATATTATGTATTTCTTTTAAAATTGAAAATTATAAGTGTTTAATTTTGAACAAAATATTTTAAAGAATGTATTTTTATTTCATTTTTACTCATAAAATTAAAATGCATAATTTTACTGAAATATCTGAAATGTAAACAAACAAATCACGCTAGTACAGCAAAATTTATGTATTTTAGATATTTTTAAACAAATACGTGTGCTTTCTTTTGAGCAAAACATTTAAATAAATGCATTTTTATTTCATTTTAATATAATTGAAATTCATGGTCTTACTGAAGTAATTCATGACAATATTGAAGTAAGGTAAACAAACATATCATAATATTACAGATAACTTCATATATTGTGTATTTTCTCTTTAAATTGAAAAATATAAGTGTTTTATTTTGAACAAATATTTTTAAAAATATTCTTATATTTCATTTTTACTCATAAAATTAAAATTCATAATTTTACTGAAATATCTGAAATGTAAACAAACATATCGCGATCGTACAGTAAAATGTATATATTTTACATTCTTTTAAAAAAAATGTATGTGCTTTTTTTTGAGTAAAACAATTAATTAACTGCATTTTTATTTAATTTAATTTTAATATAATTGAAATTCATCGTTTTATTGAAGTATTATAAAAGTAAACAAACGCATAGCAATGTTGCCGAAAACGCGAAAGCTTTATAATTTTTTATGAACTAATATGTACTTAAAATAAATTTTTTAACGAATGTACTTTTATTTCATGTAATACCGTACATGATTTTCGTTTTTGGGTAATATTTATATCAGATTACAGGATATATTTTTTAGTAAGTAATAACTAGCTGGACTGGGTTAACAGCTGCATATTTGTATCGTAGTTTGTGTCTGTCTTCCGCCATGTGACGTTTCACTTCTGCTTGCTTCTGATTGGCTACTCTTCAAATGGCCCAACCTTATGATTAAGGCTCCTAAATAGGGTTCATTCATTTATTTATTTGTCAAAAAAATTTCGTTTTAAAATAATAGTCTTCGAAATCCATAGTAGCGATGTGGTAGTTACGAAAGTTTATTAATTTTGCCAACTAAAGTTTCAGAATTAAGTACTACTAATAATATATATATATAATTTATAATTACGTGACTACCCGCAGGATTACGATCGATATAATGTAGCAAATGAAGACGAAAAATTGGTCATTATAAGCCTTCATAAACAGTAGTAACAGTTACAAATTGTACTTTGACATATTAAATACATATTTAAACTGTCACGTAATTTAAAATATCAATAATAAAATTAAATTTTATTAATAAAAGAAATAATCGCCAACGTTGCGATAAACGCGCCAACACCTAAAGTACTGCATAGTTTCGGTTTGGGCTCTACTTATGATAGAAGAACCTTGCTTTGACTGAGAGATACGACAAGGTGTTCATATTTTTCCATTGGTGGAAAGCTCCGTTTGACCGCCCGAGGCTACTATAGATTTAACGCAGGGAGAAATTGTGACTTTCAAAAATGCATATAATTCATATTAATCAAATGTAATTTAAGATTTTTGAAGCAAATTTTCATGTTCTTAAATGTTTGTTCTATTAGTATAAATAAAAATTTTCATTGATTTTCATCAATTCTTTTCTAAATAAGTGCTTTTCTAAAAACAGTTTCGTTTTCGATTAATCATCAGAAGTAATATTATTATTTTATCTCATTATTTTTAAATATATACACTCCTTCTCATAATTATAAGGATACCCGTTTTTCTATATTAACTAAACACTGAACACTATTATTTAAACAAATATATTTTTTATTAATTTGAATTTCATTAACAGACTATATTTAAAAAGTTTTATCGTTTTTTTTTATCTTAAAAAACTTTAAATACGGTCAAAAAAAGGATTTTTCAGGTGTTCACGATTATAAGGCAGCTCGAATCTTAGTAATTTTTTTTCAGTTATTCTTTAAATTAATATTTCATGGGGTCTCTTTTTAGGGTGAAACAGTCAGACATTCTCTCTGGTATATATATATATATATAATTTTTTTTTTTTTTATTCAGTTTCAATACCATTTCATACAGCATAGATGATATTCTGAATACATTTAAACTATTTAAAATTGCTTTCCACTTGCATGCACTTTAGTACTATGATAAGTTAAGGTTTTTTCAACTTGTAGGAATCGGGAAAGGCAATAATACAGAAGTTTCTTTCTTCAAACTATTTCCTATTGCTCTAGAAGTAAAGCAAAAATGTAAGTCTTGTTGAAAAAAATATTATTACCCCCCAAAATCTAACAAAAATCTGAGAATTCTACGTTTAAAATTTGCGGATATTCTCTTGATGTTCATAATAACAGAAAAAAATTACTAAATTCATTCTGCCTTCAGTAGAAAAAGCTCCCCGGAGCACCATAGATCCACCTTTAAAATGCCCGATTCATATCTGCCTTTAAAAAATCTGCTCTGTATTTCGCTATCTTCAGATCGTGTCAGTAACTGTTAAAACCATTTGGTTAATCAAGTATGAAATGTTTTTCATCCGAAAATGCAACATTTTACCATTTAATATTGTCTTTATTCAATTTTAACACAGACGTTCTTTCCCCCATTAAATGCTTATTGATTATTACAGGTTTTTTATTCATTTTAACATACTATTAATTATTTTAAACATTCATAAGTGTGGACCCCAACCTTTCGTTAAACATTATGAGCAAATTCAGCAGCAGTCATTATGAGTAGAACAGTAAGAAGAATTATGAGTCTTCAATCTCTCTCCTATCGAACCAGCAGTTCAACGTTTGATCACATTTCCTTCAGCATTTTTAGATCTTCGAATTTCATTAGAAATTCGGCGGATTGGAATTATCCTTTCACTTAAAAAACACATTTATCATACTTCACTACATGAACGTTCTTTTTTTCGAGGAATTATCAGTAATGTCCATCCAAGAAAACTTGAAGGCTTATATTTGAATTAATCTAGCCCAGTAGTTAACAAATTCGCATGTCAACTGTAATTTATCCGCTAGTAATTTAAATAAAACGAAAAAATCTTGATTGTCCCTATAATTATGAACACCTAAAAACGTGGAGAAAAAAATGTTTTTCATCATTTTTTATTAATTTTGTTTCATATTAAAAATATTATAGCAGTTTTGGTTTTTAGAATACTAGATATATTAAGTGTACTTAGTATAATCTTGTTCACAATTATTTTTACGTTAGTTATTTCAAAATATAAAGTGTCCTTATAAATATGAGAAGGAATGTATAAGAAAAAACGGAACAATTTTTATTTATATGAGTTATATCTATGTTTATCTTTCATCATTTGACTAAAACGTATCGTAATATTTCTAATTTTAATTTTTTTCTTCATTATTTTCCAATGTTAGATTTGGCGATAACCTCAATAATTACACCGCCAACCTCTTTCGGAAAAAATCGCACTTTTAACGTGCAGCGTCCTCTCCCCCCTCCACCTTTTTTTAGAAAAATTTTGAAAATAAATTATGTAAGTTAACATTATTAACTAATATACACTTATTATTTTATTTATTTTTGTTTTACCTGATCTTAAGAATTATTTTGATTAATATAACAAACATTTAGTTATAAATACAATTGATAGAGTAAAGCATATTTTTGGAAATTTTAATTTTAAAAATACATAACTAATAAATAAAAAGCCTTTTGATTGTTTAGTTTTTATTATTACTATTATTATTATTATTATTTCTTCAGGAATGTTGATTTTACAATCATTTTTTCAATAAATAAATGAGGCTGGAGTCTTGAAATACAATGTAGAACGATAAAATAATTTCAATATTTTAAAGGAAACTGCGCACACACTTCACATTTTACGATCGACTGATATTACTGAACATTAATATTTTACATCCTATAGGAACAAACTATATACAGAGGGCCCAAAAATTAAAGTAAATTCGAATAATACTCGCACAGTAGCGACATAACGATCAAAACAGAATATTCTTCTTCCTTCACCGCACGGATTAAAAGATCCTAATCCGTGCTTCACCGGTAGCGGTAAACAGAGAGGCTGGTTGGTTGGGTTTTACGACGCAGTAGTGCTGCGCAGATGGGCAATTGGCGACGGTCTGGGACTCACCCCTAGAGGTGGTCCGGAGACATGCCATCGCAATTTTGATCCTCCACGGAAGGGATATAAACAGAGAGGCATTCCGGTTTCACCCGCTTCAACTGGAGAGGAGCTTAGTTGTTCTGCTGCTATTACTGGCCTTGTGGAAGGAACTATTCCAACTGCTCTAGCTTTGCAACAAGGAGTATATAAATAACGGCTAGTACATTTATTTAATGCATAAAGTTTAAACTCAATGGGTGCCTTGTATTTTTCTTATATTCATTCAAAAATACGAAATACGAGGAGAAAAAAGAATAAGGTTAAAAATATTAAAATGCTTAATTTTCTTTTATCTATTAATATATATATATATATATATATATATATATATATATATATATATATATATATATATATATATATATAAAATATTATAAATGTGAATGTCCGTGAATTTATTTGACTGAGTTTCACGCCAAAACTGCTCGACGGATTTCGATGAAATTTGTAAAGGAGATAGCTTTAGCTTATACCTTAACTTAGAAAGTTGGCTGCCTTTTATTCCGAAAAAAACTTTTTTTTTGTTATTTTTATGCATAACATAGCAATTTTGTAAGCTAATAATAGCAAAAAATTAGCCATTTAAATTTTATTCTTAATTTAATTGTTGCCAAAAAAAAAAAAAAATACGAGTTTATTTTTTTATTTTTTTTTTTTCCAACAGGAAAATAAATACATTTATCTAAACGTGAACAATAAAAATAAATAAATAAATAAATAAACTATGCATCTCACAAAAATTGACGTCATTTTTAATTTAAAATTTCTTTTACAAATTGATAAAGTGCTAATATAGTTTACGATGCTAATATAAGTTGTACTAAAATCAGTTTTATTTATAGATCCTCCTGGGTGATTTTTTAAATTGTTGCGTTGAAGTACACGGAACAATTTTCGCCAAGAGGTTTAATTTAGCATCAGCGATTTTAATCTAGGTAGTTCAAGAAAAATATAAAAGAGGTTTAATTTAGCAACAGCGATTTTAATCTAGGTAGTTCAAGAAAAATGTAAATTGAAATAGTAGTCACATAAATGATCTATTTTTATCTGAGTAGATAATTTTATAGAAAAAAAAAGTGCAGTTTTAAAAATAGAAAATTTATTTTTTATAGAAAAAAAAGTGCAGTTTTAAAAATAGAAATTTTATTTCATCAAGCACTATTTTAAACCTAAAAACCATTAATAAAATAAACAGAATATGAAGGGTTCTTATATGTTAACGAAAAGGTGTCCGATAAAACGCTTTCTATTTTTATGCAAGAAATTAAAAAAAAAAAAAAAAAAATCGCTAATATGGCGACAAAAATTCAAAAGCCGCCAAGGGAGAGATTCAATAAAGTTGTGTAGCACGATAATGTTTAGTTATTTATTTATTTTTTTATATACCAATCACTACGCTAATTTAACATACAAATAAATGAGCTGCTGTGTGTGACTGCACTTGCACGCTGTCGGGCAGAAATATTTGATTAATTCAAATTAATGTTTAAATAACTAAATGAAGATATGTTTAATAGAAAGCATAGTCTTGGAGACAAACTTGGCGAGTGGACGACCAAATTTGGTGAAAAATGATAGTTTAGGGTTCCCGGTGTTTCGAAGCTCTCCGACACACGGGAACATAGACCTTGAGCTTACCAAGGGATTCTCGATGGAGTCATCTCCAAGCGCCATCGCCAAAAGTTGTAAGTAGGTGTGAGTTGATTTTTGCGAAAGAGTATGTAGTCACTGCGATCCAGAGTTATTCAGAGACCTATTCTGAGTCTTTGAACTTTAGGGATTGAGCTCTAAGCGACTGGACATTTTTCGTGAGTGAGCGAAAATTTTTACTCTGGTGTAGTTGATTTTATTTGCTTTACTCCTGTGGAACAAGTGACTATTTTTTGGACTGGGTACAACTATAGTATTTCTCCTCAGCTGAATTTGGCGATTTTTTCTTTGGCGCCGATTTGAACGATAACGATGTCGTTCTGGATTGTTTGCGATATAATATGGCAGCTTGCATGCTATTTGTTTTGGATTTATGATTTTATGATTTATAACTTATCTTACGATTTTATCATTTATGATTTTTAGATTTATGATTTAGCCATAATCGCCAACGAAAAATCGCCAAATCTAGCTGAGGGGAAATACTATAGTTGTTCCTTGGACTGTCCCAGGACATTCATCGAATAATGACTTATACTGTACGAGTAACAGCTTCAACTGTTTCCAGAATATTCGAAGAATTAACACCAGCTATTGGACTGTTTTCGAAAATATTTGTTTTAATAATAGTTTTGTTGTACAGATTCGAGAAGTTCAAAAAATGTTTGATATTGCCAAGGAGGTCCCATACTAAAGCTGTGACGAAAATAGTCGCCAATCGAAATATTCGAAATATATTCAGTTACAAAGAAATCATTTAAATATAGTGTCCAGCGAAGCGGGCAAAGCCTGCCAGTATATATATATATATATATATATATATATATATCTGTACTGATAAGTATAAAGGATTTATGTCCAAAAATGTCGATTTTGAGTTAAGTACATAGTCAGACTCAGAAAAAAATTCTCTGTCGATTGGTATAAAGGATTTAAATCCATGTCATTTAGTCTTTGAGGAAATCCATTGGTTAAAAAAGATTCAAGTCAGAAATTTAGCATTAATCTTTGGTATAAAATATTTAATTCAATTTTTCCCTTTATTAAATGAAGATTGACATTCACTGAATGGTATAAAGCGTATGAACCAACGTAATCCCTTTTTCCTAATCGATTCTGCTCATTAGTTTTTAGTTAGTTTAACTTTATTTTTCGTCTCCTGAAAAATCAAGAATATGGACTTAAATCCTTTATACTTATCAGTACAGATATATTTGTTTATCTGTTTTATTTTATTTATTTTTTCTGAAGAAATCAAAACATTAATAGAAGTAAATTCCTCTATGATGGTCAAGCGGTTCTGCGATCAAAGTTGGTAAATGGGAAGTGCCGGGTTCGATCAAAGAACGTGCTCATCGATCTAGCTTTTGGAATTTTCTTCAAAACTCGAGTAAATATGGGCTAGATCCACTTAGAAAGACACCCCGTGGAAGGCATTTCTCCTATAGCCTAGGACCCTAGTGTAGTCAATAAATCTTAAGCCATACAACCAATCACTGTGGCAGAAATTTACTATGCTTTCTGCGACAAGCTTCATCAACACCAAAATCTTTCTGCAGGAATAGCTTGTGAAGTTAACATTTACGAATTCAAAATAAATTATTTTTCAATAGTAAATAATATTCAGTATAACCAATGTATTTAAATTTTAACTAGGCACAAATGCATATATCTGCACTATTGCAAGAAAATACCCTTTTTTTTTTTTTTTTTTTTAAGAAAGGTGAAAATAAATCTATTGATCTTAATTGCTTCAGATTTTTTTTTTCACATTAGTATACAATATTGTTTAGGTATAAAATATTCAATGAATTCAAACCATAAAATGCAGTAACACATAAAAAATAATCTGCAAATTTTTTTAAGGCATTTAAATCATGAAATGTCTAAATTAAACAAATGTTACAAATACTTTTAAAATTTCATTACTTTTTTTATATTAAATACAAATATTTAAATACACAAATGCACTTATTTCATAAGGTGCAAATCAAACAACATAAAATATAATACACAACTCAAAATTAAAATACAACAAATTAAAAATAAAAATTAATATAGAATACTGAATATCATAATGAAATATAAATAATTTACAACATTTATACTTTTTGAGATTATTAAAAATATGCACGATAACATTCTAATACACAAGATTCATTTTTTGTATTATATACGAATAGCATTAAGATGTGTATTTGAAACCTAAAAAATGTGATTTGACATTAAAGAATTCAGAATGTATAATTATCAGGCCCTGATTACCCAATAGTCACGAGGAGCATGTGCTTCCCCTGGAAAATTTTGAAAAGACTCCAAATTAAGCAAAAAAAATGGGCATCGAATTGTAAGCTTGTGGTCTAAAAGCATTGTCTGATTATAAAACGTCACAGTCCTACCTGTCTGCACTACTACCATTTCTAGATTATATATGCTAATAAAGCTTTTACACATTCATTTATAATGGAATAATTTCATATATTGTGGTGAATATAGGCTTTCACCAGTTTATATCTTGGTACAAAAATCAAGTGAATTTGGTTGTCTATGCTTTAAGCGAAATTATTTGTCCTCAATTCCAGGTAACTACAAAATTTAATGCAAAATTTATAAATTTTTCAAGATGTTTGTATGAGTCTTTAGACCAAGAAATCAGTGGGGGCCCGCAAATGGATTTGTGCTTCCCCTCAATTGAAGGTTAATCGGGCCAGAATAATTATACCATCATTTAAATACATAAAGTAAAACAGAATACAATATCTAAGTAACACAATTATAGACAAACTATAGTCGAAATATTCTCATTAAGATTGAGGTAAGTGAAATATTTAATTTTTAAGGAAATGTTGAAATGGGAAATGTAGCAGATTTCATGGATAAAATCTATAATAGAAAATAATGATTACAGATGAATGAAATAAATAGAAATCAACTAAAAGTAATATTTGATAATGATATCTATACGAATAACTAAATAAAAATAAATAAATAAAAGCATTTGCTGTTTAATTAGTATTTATTCAAAGCAACTACTATTAGATAAAATTACCTTTTGCTTACAAAAAAAAAAAATCAACAAAACGTTTGGTTTAATTTTTATTCAAAATAACTATTTAATTTGCAATATTTCAATTAAAAAATAAACAGTTTTAAAAATTCAAATGGTTAAAAAATGAAATGAACAAGCTGTAGAAACTAACGATAAGAGTATTTTTGTAAAATAAATTAATATAGCGACTTCATATGCTTAAACAGCAAAAATTAAAGCTAAGAATTTTAATCATAATTAAAATAATTAATGATTAGTAAAGAAAAAAATTAGAAAAGTTACCAGTTTTATAATTTAAGGTACCCATTAATATTTTATTGCTAAGATCTTTTACTACATATAAAATGCTAAAAATCAATAAAGTATTTTTAAGACTAATTTCTTAATTTTCTATTTTTTGAAGCAAGGTTTGAAGCTTCATTTTTAATTTTGCGTATAACTACAGACGTTGCAAATTTCCCCATAGTCTTATTTCTGTATATATTTGTGAAATGTATTGCATAGTTTGAACCAAACATTAAAATTAATGCAGCTTTTAAAAATTTACGTGTATTTACTACCACGCACGTATGCACGCTTCGCATACATTAAAGAAAAAAAAAAAAAAAGCACTAGATGCAGCTAATTTGTCGTGTGTAAATCAGAAAATGTACGAAAATCGGTACAGCAGCAATCACGCACTTATTTAAAAAAAAAAAAAAAAAAAAAAAAAAAATCACTGGATGCAGCTATTTTGTTATGCAAGAATCTGAAAATGCATGAAATATGAAATTCGGAAAATGGTCGCAAAGCCACATTCTTTCGAAAAAACATCTTTTTGCAATACAATAAATATACACGACACGAGCGGCATGCGCGTCGCGAAAACAAAGTATGGAGACACGAAAATGAAGTTCCGATGTGAAGAGGTTCCCAGTGAAAAGTGTCGATACACCGAATCATATCACCGCATCACGAATCGCTAATGCATGCCGTATTAAAGCTTACCCAAGTGAGTTACATCAGCTTTATCTCCTCTCCTTATTCAGGATTGAGGCGATCGTATCTGCAGAAGCGAAAATTTGTTCTGCAGAACAGTTTATAAACCACTCTTGGACTTTCTTTCTCTCTTTCTCTCTCTCTCTCTCTTAAAAAAAAACAAAAAAAAAAAAAAAAAAAACACAATGGCAAAATTTATTTGACTTAAGTAAAATCTTTCTGCAAGAACATTTCTTTTTCTGCGACATTGTCGCCGTGTCGCCGTGTTTCTGCCACGGGGCAACCAATCAACCATTCCTTATGAGATTAATATATGCATGATGCAAGTTTAATATATATATACATATATTTGTCATATAATTTTATTAATCAGTAATTTGCTTAGTATTCACTGATGAATGATGCGATGATAGAACGCTCGTTTGCGACACTTGCGTTGCTGGTTCGATTCTCGTTTAGTTATTATCAAAAAATTTGTAAATTTATATTAAAAATCACTAGTATCTAAATTCTTAGAATTTTATGTTGTAAAATTATAATTGCTTATTTCTTTATTGTATTTCTTTGTTAATTAATTAATTAATTTATTTATTAGGAGTCATATTTGTTTTCCATGTTCATTCAAAGGTACAAAACACGAAAAAAAAAAAAAAAAAAAAGGAACACACATAAGGTTTAAAATATTAAAATGCTTATTATTATTATTATTATTAATTTAAAAAACATAAAATTTCTTTATTTATTTTCTAAAGGAATCGAGACTTATTAATAGAAGTAAATTCCTTTTAATATGCAAGTTTAAAAAAAGTTAAATGTCATACGATTTTTACTAATCAATTAATTGCTTAGCAAAGCATTGACAGGTGATATGATAATAAAACGCTCGTTTGCAACATGGGCCTAACGGGTTCCAATTTCGTTTTAGTCCTTTTGAAAAGTTTGTAAATTTACATTAAAAATAACTAGTATCTAAATTGTTAGAATTTTATGTTGTAAAATTATAAGTGCATTATTTTATTTATTTTTTATTTATTTGTTTATTAATTAATTGCTTAATTTATTTATTTATTAGGTGTCATATATATATATATATATATACTAGCAGGCTTTGCCCGCTTCGCTGAACATTAAACTTAAATGAGTTGTCAAACTGCCATATCTTTATTAATAACCTAAGTTCTCGCTGTGATTGGTAGAGGTTTTCTTGCTCGCAACGTGAGGAGTCTGGGTCCGTCTTCGGCACAACTTACCCACTACTTACTTCCCCTTCCTCAGCGGGTGAGTTCGAAGTTTTGCAAAATCCCACTAATGTACATAATGTGTACACTTAATCAATATCCACACACCAAAATTCGCCATTCTAAGATAATTCAAAGCGAATTCAAACGGAAAACATGTTTTTACACATGTTTATTGCCCTCCGACTCCGAGAAGGGGGGGGGGGTATTTCGAATTTCGTGAAATCCAGTTAGAATAAGTGCCGGATGCATGCAAACAATTTACGCACCAAATTTTGTGACCAAAGAAGTCTTTAATAGACAATATTATAAATAAATAAATACAAAATGTACAGCTTAAGTATGGGCACACTTTGGTGACTTTAAATATTTTAAGCCATTTTTACGATGAACTGAATTTGCTATCTCAATTGTGCAATTAAAGATCTTGGCGAGAAACGCCCGAGGTACTTCGGTGCCGAATTTCAAATTTTGCCAAAGGGATCCAATACTAAAGCTGTTCCATATTGAATCTGGGTTGAAAACAGAAAAAGGGTAAAATAAATTAGAAATATCAGACCAAAATTTATAAATTTGATACCGAATGAAAGGGGCGATTTTGCTGAATCCAGGGGTGCAAACAGTTTTTCGATGCGACAATTAGATTTTTAAAAAATAACTAAAGTATGAAATTTAAGTGGCAACGGAAACACGGAAAAAGAGAAAAATAAGTTAGAAATATCAGACCTAGCGTTACAAATTCAGTACCAAATAAAAGAGGTGATTTTTTTTAATCCTGGGGTGTAAACAGTTTTTCGATACGACAATTAGATTTTTTAAAATTAACTAAAGTATGAAACTTAGATGGCAACACTTCATTTCAATCTTTTCATAATTTGTAGTGCGAATCACGCGAATACAAAAGTCTTTTAACTTAAAAATTTATTTGTATATTTTATTTTTCCATTCAAAGCATTTTAGTGAAAAAATATTTATGGCGCATGCGCAGGCGTTTTTTACCCACAATTTAAACACTAATCATAATTTTGAAAATTTCTATAGATATAATTTCAAGTTGAGTGAAGACCTAAGTTTCTGCCAAGCGCCGTTGAATTCCGTCCAGCCGTTCTCGAGTGATGCCCGGACAAACGTGTTTTAGTCTTTTACCCCCTAGGGAGGGAACGGGGGGGAATTTCTTAAAAGTTGATAGCTATAATTTTAAGTTGGGTGAAGACCTAAATTCCTGCCAAGCGCCGTTGAATTCCGTCCAGCTGTTCTCAAGTGATGCCCGGACAAAAAAAGCGACATTCGGACACGATGACACACACACACACACACACACACAGGCAAAATTTTCTGAAGTCATTTTCGGCTTTCATAGGGTGTGAAACGTGAAGATATCGCAAAATTTTTCGATTCCGACAAATTTACAGACAAAACTCTGATTTTATTAATATAGATTATCATATTCATTCAAAGGTAGAAAATAAGGGAAAAAAAAAATATATATATATATATATATAAAGAAAATAAATTTCTGACATGGACAAAAAGGACGTATAAAACTTATAAAGGATGTATAAAGTTAATAAATATTTTTAAAAATGTTCAGATTATTAATGATTATGCATTTAACTATAAAATATTGGTATGTTTTTAAGTATTAAACTAATTTAATTTTTCTAAACTGAATTATTTTAAGAAAAATAAGTTGGTGTTAATGTGCCAGTTGCCTACAAAAGAGGCCGAGGTATGAGTTGAATAACCGCAGTAAGTGGGGGTCTTTTTAAGGGGCCCTAGCCCATATTTACACTAGTTTCGGAGAAAACTGCAGAAAATTTCGAAAGGCTAGCCCGATGAGCGCTACCTGGTATCGAACCTGATATCTCCCGTCTACTAGCTTTGAGAAAAAGTTGATGTTACAGTTTCAAAATCATTTGATCCCCTGAAAAATCTTTTAGAAACCAACTAAAATAATTTTTAAAACAATGAACTTTCTTACCAGTAACTACAAGGACAAAATTGATAAAATAAATTACTTTTTTAAATAAATAAAAATATTATTATTATTATTATTAGTTTGTGTAAATATATATTTTCAGACTACAGTTCCATAGTATATTATTAAAAACTGAAGAGAGTTAAAATTCAGAATTTCTGATATTCGATACGATAGATAAGATAATATAAATAAATTATTTCTACGGATATAGAAACGTAACCTAAATTTAAAATAATAATAAAACGAATATAACGTAATGCATAATGTATCTTAGTTTGATTACAAAGAAAATTTTTTTGCTTTGCTTTAAAGAATATCATTAAAAACTTACACCGATAAATCACCAAATACTCGACTAGCGCCAAGCATTGTAAAATGGGTTACTGTACCAGGAGGGAATCTGGACCACAGATTATCATACAGATAGGACAGTGAAGCTAAAACGCGAACCGGAAATATAGTGGCACCACTAGTGTCAACAGTAGGGAACTACATGTGTTAAGTCTACATGAATAGCATCTTTGTTCGAAATTTGTTTTTCTATTTCGCGAGTAGTTAGTAGCAGGTTAGTATGGGAAGTTTTCTTTTTCTTCGCTTTCTATTGTTTTTAAATTCCTCAAATTATCCTCAAAACATTCACGGCTATTCTTCTAAGAAATAAAAATTAATTTTTATAATGTTTAAAAATGTGCTTTGTCAAACATATTCAAGTACAAATTAAAATTACAAACTGTAATTCTGAAATAGCAGTATGAAATCATTAAATATTTAACGTTGCTTGGTTTAAATAATACAAAATGCTTTAAAATGAAAAAATGTTTTATTTTATGTATATTTTCAAAGTTTATTTTCTTAATATTTAGCACTTGCTTCTTAAAATAAATTACTTTTGACAATCAAGTTTGTAAACAATAATAAAGTTGCCAAACGAAAACGTATGTGCAGTTTTTTTCCTTCACTTTTTCTACTACTTTTAAATTCACAAAATCATAACATTCACAGTTATTTTCTAAGAAATAAAACTAATTTTTATTATGTTTGAAAAAAAATTTTGCCAAACACATTCGTGTTCAAGTGTACAAATTAATATAACAAACTGTAATGCTGAAATAGCAGTATGGTATGAAGTCTTAAATATTTAACATTGCTTGGTTTAAATAATAAAAAATGCTTTTAAATGAAAAAAAAAAAATTTCTGGTTTATGTATATTTTCGAAATTTATTTGCTTAATATTTAGTACTTGCTACTTAAAATAAATTGCTTTCGACAATCAAATTCGCAAACAATAACAAAGTTGCCAACATCAATACAATGGTTAGTTGGTTGGATGTTGGGTTTAACGTTGCACTATTACGATATAAACATAGATACAATAAAAATAAGACGAGCGATTGCGTAAGATAGAGAGCTCGGGAAACTTACAGCCGTTGACAATAGGGTCGTTGCAGTCAAATTTTGGTTACTGAAGAATATACGGGAGTGTCCTATCTGTATAATAATCTCTGATCTGGACCATAGATATAGTAATATATATAGATCTATCATCCCCATGCTAACGTGCAAAAGATTTTGAAGCCGAAAAAGTTTTTTGGCATCAGCCATGAGAGAGTATAAAACTCGGAAACAACAATGGAATAGAATGTTGATATATATTGAAAATGCCGAAATACTGCTCAGCTTTTAATTGTACAGTCACCCCCCCCCCAAAAAAAAACGCCACCCCCCCACCTAATTTCGCCGTAAATTATCGTAGAAACATTTGACTGGTACCGATCAATTTGTAATAACATCTAGTTTATAACGGTATAATTACATTTTGCCTATGGGGTCGTCTACATATTAAAACTGGCATTAACTTCATTTTTTTCAATAGCAACCCCTATTTTTGACTTCATATTCAGATTTCTGAGATCAAGGCGGTTCGAAAAACATACCTATTTATATACCTCAAATCAATTTTAAATAGAGTTACACATGAAAATGTATTAGGGGTCCGTCTATACATTTAGAATATATAAATCATGATCTACCACCCATTATACATTATTTATTAAGTTTCACACCGGAAAAAAAAATAAGAAATGTTAATTATAAAATTTAAAAAATGACTAATTCACGGAACTTTCTGAGTTAGTTTATGAATTAAAAGATTTTTATTGGTTTCTATTGATTAAACATCGGGTAGTTCACTTCATACGAAGAAAATTAAATAGCTTGAATAGATATTAAAATATCTATCAAAAGAGAAAAAAAAAAGAGGTGAATGGTTTTAAATTTGTTTGAAAATTCAAAATTATTTTAACTCAAGCTGCCGTATAATTGTCTGAAACGGCGGCACTCAACCTGGTTCCCACGGCCGTTTCACAGTGACAATGGGAGTTTGTTCTGATACTGCAGTACTTTCATTTTCTTTAATTTAATTCACTTTTTAAAAATAATAAAACAGATTTTTTTTTTTATTTATTTATTTTTTTAATTAATTATTTATTTTTTCATGACATTATTAAAACTTTTACATAAATCTCCATGATATTCTTTTGCTTTTATATTTTATAATGTGTAGAAAATTAATATGCAAAATAATAAATCCTACTACTTAATGGGATGTTCTAAAATTCTACTCTTTAACAGAGATACCGAAGTGGACGGTGGGTGTAGAAAGGCTGACTACCCTTAATCTAAATCTTCACTTGAAAAGGTCAAAATGTTACATAACTCTTTTTTCTTAAGGAAAAAAAGAAGATAAGGAGGAGGAGGAAAGATCAAAACGAATAGAGAGCATATTAAACGTTAATACCCTTTAAACACTGGAAAAGGGCGGGGTTTCGTATTGTGTGTCATTTGGGAGCTGTAGAGTGCCAGAAAATTACTTTATGTAATAAAACTTTTCATTTAAAGGGTATTTAAAGCAGCATTATGTTTAATACATAGACTATTCAGAAAAAAAGTACCATTCATCTTGGCATTGCTGTATGTATATACATTCTTGTCAATCTAACCCGGAAGATTACTGGTCCCGCCCCTTTCCGTACATTTTTTTCACATCAGTCTTTTTAGCGCCATGTCAGCCATCGGTGGCTGACACTGATCTTTCCATTTAGGCCAAGTCAGCCGGCAGTGTAAAATATGATATAAAACTACAGAACTTACATAGTTTTAAGTAATTACTGACACTTTATTTAAAATTTACTTCATGTTTTTTTTTTTTTTAATAGGATTTTTATAGGATTATATCGTTAAGGCCTAATGGGGTTTATTGAAACTCGATAAACATAACACGCTTCTAAGCAGCACGTGTGGCCTGAATGGGATTTCCATAAGAATTCGCGTGGCGCTCAATGAGTTAATCGTAAATGTATTTGAAGTTAATTACTCTAAAAATTAAATTGTGTACACACAGGGGCGGGAACTAACAATGTTACGAGTTAGGTTGGCAAGTATGCATATATATTTTGCTTGAATTATAAAAATTTATAACACATTTTCTTCTTTTTTTTTTAGTATTTTGTGTTTATATGTCTCATTAAAAATAAATACAATATTCATATATAAACATTTCCATACAGTAATGTATATAAACATATTGATTAAAGAAGTTTTGTTGATATTATATAATTATTCTTCTATCTGTACAGTATATTAACACAAATATATTTTGTAAATTTCGCAGTATCGAAAAACAGCAACATAGCTTCCATATCAAAGCTTAATGTAAATAGGACGTAAGCGTACTGTAGCTAGTGTTGAAGTCTGAAAAAAAAAAAAAAAAAAAAGAAAGAAAGAAAGAAAGAAAGAAAGAATAACAGTGGGCTAAAAATACCCCGGAATAAATTAAAATGTTGTTTATTCTGGTTTTAGTCAGGTGATATCACTCGTGCTAAATAGCTGGATCCGCCCTCTCTTAAGCTCAGGTTCAGCTCATCATTAAAATATTGTTTTTAATATCTGCCGCACCAAAATGTTCAAAACACAAATGCCAATTTTCATATATTTTGAAATCTTCCCGTTTCAACTTTAAAAGCATTTAGATTAATTTATTTTATTTTGAATTTTTAAATTTAGACGTTTAAAGTCCCTTAAATGAAATTTCAGGATTCTGTAAGATCAATATCTATATATTTGAAAGTAATAAGACAATTCCTTTGTTTTAAATTTTTATTCCATAATAACTGTGACTTTGATTTCGTGATTAGGAAATTGAAAATAAATACAGTTGAGCTATGTTCCAATAATAGATCTTATAAACTTAAAAAAAAAAATATATAAATAATAATAAACCAATTTTTCACTATTTGATTCTGTATTAAAAAACTTTTAATAGAAATTTGATATTTTATTATGTTACATTATGGGATAAATTTTAAATAACACAAAGCTTACAAACGGTACAGTAACCAAATGCAAATATGTCACAACAAAATTTAAACAGAAAATTTATGGTAAAAAATCTTTTTAAAATTATTAAATATTCATAATAATAATAATAAAACGGTTGTCGAATGCATAATTGCTGTTTCATGCAATCAGTTTCGCTGTACCGTGTTTTCTAAAACATGATATTTAACTAGAGGTGTACGTACTCTTGAATATTGAAATGCGAAAAAAAGTGTTACAGGGTTAAAATAGAATTTTAGCAGCGAAAAACTAGAAAAAGATATTTAATACTTATGAAGAAAGACTTTTAACATATTAGGATCGGATATATTCCTCTCTTGTACCGTAAGCCACGCCTTTTCACAATTTTTCTAAAACTTTATAATATAAAACAAAATAATTTTGCATATTTGTAATTAAATCATTTAAGTTTTGTCTTCAATAATCGATGTAGTAAATACCATTGTGATTTATGCATACCAGCGTCACATATAGAGTCAAATAGGAATATGCAAATTAGTCTTTTTTTTAAATAGTGTTTCAGCGAATCAGAGGTTTCTTTTGAAATTTTGATTTGAATCTTTATTTGAATTGATTTTTGATTTTTATTTGAATCTTTTCTTTTGAAATTCTTTCACAATCCCTCACCTACATTTTGATAACTTTACAAAAATATGCCAATTTGTATAATAAACATCGAAATATTGCTTAGGAAACAAAACAAAACAAAATAATAATAATAACATAAAGGTAAATTAAAATAGTTTTCCGTCAAATTATATACAAACATTTACTTATAGAGGATACAGATTATAACAAGTGACGACCCCCTAACAGGAATAAAAAGTGAAATATCACTGTAACTCAAAAAATAATGTTAGGAACGAGCTGTAAATTTGGAAACCCATATTTTTGATGATGCCCGTTCTATTCGTGCAAAATTAACATAGGTCATAATTCATAATTTTTTCAAATATGAATTTATTAATAATTTTCATAATTCAAAAAATGTTTTTTTAGCAAAAATTTGTATGGAATATGTTTGGGTCACTTCATTCTAACGAATAAAAAAAACAGAATTTAAATATCATAATTATTTCGGAAGATATGATTTAATGTTTGTCACATTCATTTAACATTAGCATCCCCAAACTTTGACAGCTTATAACTCTATAAAAAATTGAGCGAAATATATAAACTATACCCTTTTCCGTGATGATTTGATCCCAAAGAATTCAAATAAATTATAAAAAATGGGGGTTACCATTGAAAAAAATGAAGTTGATGTCAGTTTTAATATGTAGACGACCCCCTAAGTAAAATCTAACTATAACATTATAAACTGGATGTTATTACAAATTGATTGGTACCAGTCGCATGTTTCTACGATAATTTAAGACAAAATTAGGTGTGGGGAGGGGGCGTTTTTTTTTGGGTGACTGTACAAACACATTTATGAAAGGAAGTGGAATAAGTTTTCATAAGTAAGTTAAATTTAACTAATTTATGAAAAATATGATTTTTTATAATCAGTTGCTTTGTTATTATTATGGTTTAAATACTGTTTTGATTTTTAATGGAATACTTTTTTTTTAAATTTTAATATTTTTTTAAGTTTTTATATTAGTAAGTACTATCGAATTTTCAAAATTCTTTTAAATGTAGTTAGCAGCGGCAGAGGTAAAGCCCACTTGTTTTAATATATTATAACTACTAGTATTACCACAAGACTTTCTTCTATATATAATCTTATACAAATTTACGCAATACAAATTATTTATTAAGTTTTAATTTATTAAAGATATTTTCCAGGATGAATGCAGACGATTTTTTTCTTAAAGTATTATAATAATAAATGCTGAAAAAAAATCATTTTTGTGCAGATATGAAAATACATACAGTCGAACCTCGTTAACGTGAATCTCAAGGGGATCAAAAACCTGTTCATGTTAGCAGTAGTCCATGCTATCAGTAACTGATCGTCATATAATTAAAGTAATCTTCATTTTGACGGGGATTGTGGTAACAGTTCATGTTAAAAGTAATTCACGTTAACGAGGTTCGACTGTATATATATATATATATATATATATATATATTTAACATTAAAAATAAAAGAAATCGGTAGCTTCGTTTTAAATTAATACAGATCTATGGTTCAACCATTCGTTTTAGAAATATTTACGAGTTCTTTCTAAAATATCCACATTGGAAATTTAAACAGGCCCCGGGGGAAGGGCACTTCCCTTCCAGAAGGAAAGCAATGCTCCTACATGCACACATTTTTTTTTTCATTTTTTATTACTACTATTATCAATCATTCATATAAATTTTACATGCATGCGTTAAAAATAACTCACATTATGTACATTTATATGTAATTTTGTCCCATACTGTCATGTTAAGTACTTAGAAAAAAAAAATAGGATGGCAGCACCACCTGCTGAGCGATTGATTCCCAAATCTAATCAGCACCAGTTTAGGTCAAGGTCCAACTGAGTACAAGTTTGGTCGAATTTCGTTCATATTAGGGGCTATAATTCGAAATTGCTAGAATTGCATTTTTAGTTGTGTTAAGCGTTTCTTACAGTTTCGGACAAGGTTTATTATGACAAAAATATTATGACATTAATTAGTTTTTCTGCCTGTCTGCTTGCCCGCGCTCCATTTCCGAGTAAACCTAATTTCTGCTATATGTTGTGAGTGGCCATTAAAGGGTTAACGCAAATTTTCTTGAAAATGAATATATGTCAAACCGTTTTAGCTCTCTAAAAAAAAACACTTAACCCCAAAATTTAATCAAAATCATTACATTTATTTCCGAGTAAACCTAATTTCTATTATATGTTGCGATTGGCAGTTAAAGGGTTAAAGCAAAATTTCCTGAAGATGAGAATATGTGCAATTGTTTTAGCTCTCTCTAAAAAAAAAAAAAAAAAAAAAAACATAAAACAAAAAAAAAACACTTAATCCCAAAATTTAATCAAAATCATCACATTCAGTTTCGAGTAAACCCATTTAATGCTATAAATTGCGACTGGCCGTTAAAGGGGTAACGCGATTTTTCCTGAAGATGACGATATGTCCATTCGTTTTAGCTCTCTAAAGAACACTTAACCCCAAACTTTTATAAAAATCGTTGTATCCATTTCCAAGTAACTATTATATGTTGCGACTGGCCGTTAAAGGGTTAACGCGAATTTTCCTGAAGATGAGGATATGTCCAAACGTTTTAGTTCTGTTAAAAAAAAGAAAAAAGACACTTAACTTTAAACTTTAATCAAAATCGTTACATACATTTCTGAGTAAACTCGATTTCTACTACATGTTGCGATTGGCAGTTAAAGGGTTAACACTAATTTTCTTGAAGTTAAGGATGTTCCAATTAGGTCTCTAAAAAGCACTTATCCCAAGCTTTTATTGATATCGTTATATAATAACCATTTCCGAGTAAACATAAATTTCTACTTTATATTGCGATTGGCAGTTAAAGGGTTAACTCGAATTTCTCAAACGATAAGGCTAAGTCCAATCGTTTTTTTCGACCCAAAAAACTCCTAAACAGACAGAAATAGTAGATGGAAACGATAAATTTCTTTAAATGTCGTTATTCCACCCAAAAAAAAAGAAGAAAAAAAGAAGATGAAAAGAAGAAGAAGACGGAAAGAAGAAGAAGAAGAAGAAAAGAGAGAAAGAAAAATGAGTATCTGGAGTTTTTTCATTCATCTTTATTACATAAATTACTCATACATTTTATTTGCTAAATTACCTGTGTGTATTGCCGTGTATATTCACTCGGGGAGGAAAGACATCCAAAAGAGAGTAAAATGGCCGTCTTTTTCCGAGAGAAAAAGGCATCACTTTTTCGCCCTTGCTGATCCATCTATGTCTTAGGGTTACATACAAACGGAACGCTTGCAACTTCGATGACGTAAATTTTGCAAGTTTTTTGCAAATACAGTCGGCAGCAAAAGTATCCGAGTACTAACAAAAATTCCTATGAAAAAAAGTACACTTAATGGAATTTTGTTAAATAAATCCTTGTCGAATCCTGTTCTTAGTCAGTCTAAGAACACGATTCGACAAGGATTTATTTAACAAAACAGTGTTATGTGTTCTTTTTTTTACATAAGAATTTTTGCTATTACTCGGATACTTTTGCTGCGACTGTAGTCATACATTTGGAACGTTTGCAAACGGCTTTGCAACCGGAAGTGTTTCATTTGTATGCACCCCTTATCCACGGATTAAAAGAGAAGGATGTATTACTAATGTTACGGAGAGGTAGTAATTTTAATCTTACAGATAGAGGGTGACCAAATCTCGAAAATACACCAATCAACGCGTTTTTACATTTCTGACTGTTCCTTCGTTGGATGACTGAAGCCGAAGAGGCGGGCTTTCCCTTTCTTCCGATGAGTTTCAAAGATACTACACCAGGCGGCGATCGGATCACTTACTCTGTCGGCTGAATTAATGCGGAAAATAAAGCTCCGTTCCCATAGACCTAATATAAGAGTGGACGGGACAATGGCAACCTTTTTGAGTGCAAAGATAACTCATAAAAAGGTCACGTGATTGTTGATCTACAGAAGCCAAGCTAGCCAATATTGAAATTTACTCGCCATGCTCTAAACTCTACTTTTTATTAAGCAGACGATATTTTTCCTTTTTCTTTGAAAGTTCTTTTTAAAATTTTTATTTCACTTTAAAAGTTAGATTGTTTTGAATTTAAAAAAAATTTTATAGCTAGAAATAGTAATTAGATGTACTTTAAAAGCCCTAGAAGTTATGTCAAATAAGGATTTTATTTCACAGGTAAGATTCTTTTTAATATTTTATTATTTCGTTCTTTTTAAGTAATTATTTTTATAAAATGCTTATTTCTCTAAATTGAATTAGTTTAACTATATTATATCTTATATTATTTCAAAAATGTGCATGATTATTTACGTGAGTTAAAACGAGTATAGACAAACAAAGTTATAAAAACTTTTGAACTTTGTTCAAAAGTGTTAACAACAAGGTAAAAATAAATTTTAGCAGCTGTAGTGTCTTACACTAGTTTTGCTTGCTGTATCTTTTAATAATATTAATAATATATATATTTATATTGAAAGAAAAAAATCGCCAATAACGCGATAAATGTAGAAAAAGGTAACCTTTTACAACATTCACGTGGTTTTATCTTTGCACCTTTTCTTGTATTCCCTTAATAATGGAATGCTCCGTCCACTCTTATAATAGGTCTACAGTCGGTTGCAAAATTATTCGAGCACTAGCCAATAATTCCTATATTTAAAAAGTACACTTAAGACTGTTTTGCTAAGTAAATCCTTGTCGAATCATGGTCTTAGACTGATTAAGAACATGACTCGACAAGGATTTATTTAACAAAGTTGTATTAAGTGTACTTTTTTTTGGCAAGGATTATTGCTAGTGCTCGAATAATTTTGCAGCCGACTGTATGTCCGTTCCCCACGCTGACCGCCCTATAGAGCATTTCCTCGTGACGTCATGTGGTTGGCAAAAAAGCGCGCTCGACTTTCCCGCGCCCCGCCCACCATTGATTTTCCGTTGGTAGTAATCAAGTAATCGCCATCGCTATGCTTTTCCCAAGCCTTTTTAGCCAACCACTCATAAAAGTTGAGATGTTTGTTTACAAACAAGGAACTGCCCTATCTAGTTTATCATCCTGTATCCTAATCCGTGGTCTTTTTTCTTATCTATGATCTGGTCAAGCGTTTGTCCACTGAGCATGCGTACTAAGTACTGTTGTATTTATGAGATTATCCTAGGTTTCTAGTTTTTCACAGCTTTTATTTGGGTACTGCAGCCACTGCACGTTGAGAAGCGCTAACGCTGAGTTTCTTTGAGACATTTTTTAACATTGTGTGACTTAGCTTACTCTTTAAAGCTGTGACTACCAAAGCCAATGAGAAGAGATCCGTTACACAACAAACCAATCAATCAAAACAATTCATTATTGAAATTTGAAATTGGATTGGACTGCGAAATTAGTAATTATATATATATTTTGTTCATCTGTTAAGATATGTTAAAAAGTACCATCCGTGGATTAAAGTACAATTTTATTTTTATAAAAATTAAATCATTTTATTTTATAAATATACATTTATTTTTAATAGTTTTTATTAGATAGTTGTCGTCGCATGGAATTGCGAAATGTTTGTTTTTCATCCAATATAAAATTCTGTATTCGGAATAAAATTTTGTGTATTAGGAAAACAATCAATTTTAATCCATTAACCTCAGTGTCCTCATTTGATAAGACAAAACAGTTAATAAATTAGCGAATGGAGTCTGTGATTTTTGCTTCGGAATGATATCAAATGCATTATAATCCATCACTTGACAAGTTTTCAGAAACGGATATTAACTTTTTTATTCGCCCAAAGCGTTGATGCCATTTGAAAAATCGGCACAATTGGTTTACAGTTTTAATTAAAGACCTGTGATAAATTGGAATTTAAATAAGACATCAGTAAAATTAATTCTGCTAAAAATGATATTGTGAAATATAATCTAACTTAATTTAAATTATCAACTGATAAGATAGAATTTATTCTCATCGCACTAAGAACCTACTCTAAAACATTCAAGCTATAAAACTTACAATACTAAAAAAAAAAAAAAAAAAAAATTTTTTTTTTTTTATAATTGAAAAAAAAAAAGCTGAGATTCTTGCAATTTGTTTGAAATATTTAAAATTACCGATATCAAATATATGGTATTTAAAATACAGTATCTGAATTTTACCAGTTGTTTTAAATTTACTTTTGCCATATTTCTTTGAAATTTTTAAAATGATGTTGATTTCTATTTCAGTTCCTGAATTCTGAAAATTATGTTGAAATTTCTTCAGTATATTAATCGTAGTATACCAGTTGTTCAAAGCGTATACATTCAAAATTCACTTCGTAAATTTCATATAAAGTAAGTAACATGGATTATTAGTATTATTAAATGGCATATATAATGATGCTTATTGTTTAAAAATATAGATATAGTAAAAACTTGATAAACTTGTGTGTTTAGAAAATGTACTTGAAAAATCAGAATAGTCGATCATATTGAAATTTGGACAAAGAGGACAGGAGGAGCGTCGAATGAAATATGAAAGTAGAGAAGCAAGTTTGTTGCTTTAATTTCTGATTGAAATATGCAAAAATATTGTATATTCCATTTATTAATATTCAATATAATATTGATACAGTTTAATAAGACTGAAAAGAACAGTAATAGTTTGCTTTGATGTAATTATCAGTATTTTCTTTATTTTTTTTAATTATTAGACATCTCTATCATCTAATTAATAATTTCAATTCTTAATTATGATTGAAAATATTGAGACTATTTGTAATCAGTTTATAATTTATAGAAATAAATAAGTTTTAGAAAACTAATTTAGTAACCAGTTAGTGCTCATACATATGGTGTGTATATTGATACCACATTTCAAAGTTTTTAGGAAGGAATAGGGTCTATTCCAATTACTTGAAATGCTATAGCAATGCAAGGATGCTTTCCTGATGTGATGGTGTGCCCATCAGAAGTAAAATAATCTGGTGTGTCACTCACACAACTTTCTCTTACCTTGAAATTTAATAGTACTATAAATATAGGTTGAATATTAAGAGGTAAGATAACGAGTACTGTTATGTATTAATCATCACAGCCCTACTATAACTGTACCAAGGTATTATAGGGATATTTTTGTTTTTGTTGTAAAATATTTTTTACAATTTAGGCCAACTAAATCACAATTAAAGTGGAATTTTTTTTTTTTTTCGATATGATTAGTATTTTATTAATATTGTGTCCCTGTTTAATATTTATTTAGGTATTATAATAGGTTGGTTGGATTTTACGTCGCATTAGTGTTGCACAATGGGCAATTGGCGACGGTATTATAGTAGGTTGGTTGGTTGGAGGATTTAAGACCGATTGACTCCGTAAGTGTCCTAGGCCTATAGGAGAAATGTCCTCCATGGGGGTCTTTCTAAGGTGTCCTAGCCAGTATTAACGCAAATTTTGGAGGAAACCACAGAAAACACCAAAAGGTTAGGTCGATGAACACGACCTGGGATCGAACCCGGCACTTCCATCTATCAGCTTTGAGCGAAGAACTGCTCGGCAGCTGGTGGGCAGTATTATAGTAGGAGTTAGATTATTATGGATTCAACAGTGTTATTGGTTTGCCTGAATCTAAAAATAACTCACAATCTCATTTTTAAACAATGAATCATTTTTAGTTAATTAGTAAATATATTTTATCTAACAAGGAACGAGTTCATATAAGGTATAAAAAATTATATAAATATTTATTTTGAAAGTAAGTAAACCACATCGGAAAAAGCTTGCATTATTACTCAACTATTTTCCAAGTTGGTTGGTTGGTTGGGTTTTACATAACACTAGTGCTGCACAATGGGCGATTGGGTTTTCTGGCTTTTTGAGTGTAAGCCACTTTCACCCCTGATTACATGCAGATTTTGCAGACAGATTATGAAATTTTAAAAGCCTGTCGCAGACAGTTACAAAACTATCTGCCACTGGAAGTTGAAATGACATGAATTCACATCAGTAGTCGTAAATGTGTTAAAATTTTTCATTGTTGAGTGATTTTTTTTAAGAATACTTTTAAATAAAATACTTTTGGATGTGTCTCTTAAAAAGTAATTGCTTAAAAATAACAGTAATAAAATTAAATAAAACCCTTTTAAATGCTATTTACAAGAAATCGTTTTAAGATTTAGTTTTTACTTTCTCTGAAATCGATCATTATTAATTTTTAATTTTAGAAAACTTTAAAAATAAGTCAATATTTCTCATGCATATTTCTAACTACTTTACTGTTTCATGTGTTTTAATTCATGTTTGCAATGCTTTTTAACTGAAACTATTTTTGTTTTAGCCATTATTATACATTATGTTCTGTTAATCAAGACAATTTCAAAGCACAGAGATTCAAACAGTTTTCCTCATCTTCATACAACTCTACTGAATATGGTAATAAGTCAAATGTTTTAGTTTTTGGTATCTGTATTGCCTCATCTGTTTTAGCCTATTGGATTTTAACAGATCCTGAAGTATCAGCTGATGTGCCAAAAGGTAGAGTACTCTATAATCTTTATATACAATAGTGTTGATATATTAATAGGTATATGAGGATTATGTATGTCAATAAATATACAGTAAACCACCTTTTACATGTCTTAAGAAAATAATACAGAACTCAAACTGTGTATAAATGAGATGCCATATAATCAAATTTTGAGTGAATGGTTTTGATTCCTATAAATTTCACTCTGTATGAATATAATTTTATTTTTTAAAGACAATGTTAGTTTATTATTTTATACTAATATTTGTATTGAAAGTAATAAATAAATTTTTAAATAAAACTTTTTTTTAAGTTGAAATTGCATACTCACATCTTGATTGAATACCTTAAGTATGAATTATGGTCATTTAACCATATGGTTATAGTCATAGACATAAGGCTCGTTTTCAAATTTAGACGTTTTTAGAGAATATCTAAAGAAATACTTCATGGATTTTTTTGGTAGTTTAGAAAGAACATGATAAACCTGATATATTCCAATAAAAGTTTTGTTCCAAAGCCGAAAAAGGGATCAGTTGCAATGTTATATATGTTTGATTTGAAATCACCTTGTAAAAAATAATGCTTGAAATGTGTTGCTGTTGTAGCATGTGATTATAATGCTTCTTATAATATTATTAGTATAATATTATGCACAGATAATACTGGATCTGTATTTTTGGTAGTATTACTCCCATATTTAGTAAAGCAGCCAGATATTAAAAGAGAAGGGTTTTCTTTTACGATTCAAAGTTTTTGGTGTTTATAGTAATTCATAACAGCATAGGGACACACACACACACACACACACACACACACACACACAAACAAACAAACAAAAAAAAAAATCAACACATTATGGTCCTATGGACAACATTTCTTTTAAATGTACTGTTTTAAGTAGGTTGTTAGTCTACAATCAGCTTCATGAAATTAACTTACATTATTAAAATGTTGAAAAGTGTATTGTTTCTATAGAAAGTGGTGTGTGTAGAATTAATAATTAGTTTACAGAACTACACAAAAAATGTTTGATAGGTTAGTTGTGTATTGTGCATGATAACTACTGGATGTATATTTTTGAGTATTATAGCCATATTAGGTAATGAAAACAAATACTGAACTTGGGATTTAGGAGCAGTAAATCCTCATACAAAAATTGCTCTTCTATTAAATAAGGTAATGCCTAATATATCTGTATGTATATTGAATGTAGAATAAATAAAAAATAACTGCTGTTTAACACGTTGAGCACCACACAAATTCTTAAGGCAATCCCAATCAGACCTTGCATACTGCTTAGAAGTGTATTATGTTTACTGTGTTTCAATAAAATCCATTAAAATGCCTTAATGATATAATCCTGTAATAAATAAAAATTAAGTAAATTTTAAATAAACTTTCAGTAATTATTTAAAACAATGTAAATATTTTAGTTTTATATCATATTTTACACTGTCAGCCACTGGTGGTTGATGAGGCTTTATATCATATTGTACACTGTCAGCCACCAGTGGTTGATGTGGCCTAAACGGAAAGTTCAGTGTCAGCCACCGATGGCTGACATGGCACTCAACATGTCAAAGCGTAATGCAAATAACACATTGAGGCTCCCAATCTACAGATCCATGGGTTTACAAAGAAATTTATTTCTATTATGTCTTAAACTTACTTTCTATTATATCTTAAATAAAACATTTTTTATAATAATTTGTGTTTATTTACTTATTTTATTTATTTATTTCATTAAATTGTTTTGCTTCCAGACGTTGCCGGTAATGAAATTCCAGGTTTACCTACTTATACTGCTTCTGAAGTTGCATCACATGATACTCATGAAAAAAGAATTTGGGTATGCTATAAAAGTGGTGTATATGACATAACAGATTTTGTTCCTAAGCATCCTGGTGGTGAGAAAATACTGATGGCTGCTGGTGGATCATTGGAACCTTTTTGGGAATTGTTTGCGGTTCACAAAAATTCCCAGGTTTGATTTCTGCTTTATTAGAAACATGATTTAAAAAAAAAACATTTTCTTAAAGACATTAGTATAAATTATAAATAGGATAGAAACTTCATTATAAGGATCATAATTGGAGTGTTTAAGTGATTTTTACCAATTAAAACTAGTATAAGATAAATAGAAAGCATTACAAGGAGCAATGTAAATTTTCGATTTTCAAGGATGAAAAAATAAAAATTTAGCAGAAGAAAAACACAGTTTATCAATTAATTCAAAGGTAACTGATATGCATTTCCTCATCTCCACAATTTTTTTATTCTTTTGTTTGAATCATCTATTCCAAAAATATAAACAAACTCATTCGTCATAATCAAATATAACCTTGAACAGTAAATGAGTATTTGAAACACATGTGGGCAAAAAGAATTATGAACTGAGATAGAGTCTTAAGACTATTTATTGCTAAATAAACATTTACAAACTATAATTTACTTAAAAGAACTCCTAAATTAAACTTTATGTTTATGTAAAATCACATTATTATAAATATTATAAATTAATTACTATTTGATTTCATTCAGCACTGCAATTTAATAATTGTATAAAATAAGATATTATTCTATTTCATCAAAGGGTTTCCTCCTAAACTTGCGTAAATACGGGCTAGGACCCCTTAGAAAGACCTCCACGGAAGGTACTCCCCCTCAGGCCTAGGACCCCAGTGTTGTCAATCGACCTTAATCCCTAACACCAACACCATCTATTTCATCAAATGTTGCAATATAATGTTAATCTAATCAAATGATTTACATTGTCTAAAAATAGATACCGTATATTTCCGAATATAAGCCGATCCGTATATAAGCAGAGTATACGTTTTTCCCTGCAGAAATTTGCCCAAAATTGAAAACCCGTGTATATGCCAAATTGAAAAAATATTCTATTAAAGATCGAGTATATCGCCAAAACGGCAAAAATATTGCCAATCTATAAAACTTTCAAGATAATCTAAATAAGGGGGGGGGGCAAAAAATAAGTACATGAGTATGAAATATTTAACAATCATATTTCTTCATAGGTTCTAAAATCTCATAAAGCAAGTTTGAAGTTACTATTGACATTTATGTTGTGGATGGAGAAAGATTAGGAATCGGGAGCTTTCGTAGGGCAGTTGATCGCCGATTGTTCCATGGTGTTTCTTTTTATAAAACGAACGATATCCGCGACTTTTTTAAAAATGGAAGAAATAAATTCATGAAATTCCGCGAATTAGACATTTAAAAAAAAAAAAAAAAAAGCGGATTTCCCCGAATTTGCAGCAAAAATCACATACCTGAAACGTCAGCATGGGGTAGATGAAGAAAAAAAATTAGGTGCAGATCGTGACGAAAATTAAAAAAAATTCAGGAGATATTAATGTTTTTCGGGAGTCCGGAAGATTGTTTCAAAATTCGGGAGAGTTGGCAGCTATGTATTTATCTTTTTTAAGTATACGTAAAATGCCATAAAAGCCTTTACTCAGTTAAATTCCCCCTCCCCTTTTCACATTTTTTTTTGTTCTTAAAATACTAAATAAGTGCACCTTTTGCTCAACGATAGACTGTATCTGAATAGGTGATAGTTTTTTATGTTATTTTACAGTATAAAATTCAAAATCAATCTTTTCTTACCAATTTGAAAGTGTCTTACTTTTATTTGCACAAATGTATAACGAAAATTTTGTGTTAATATTACATAGAGGTTCTTTTTTTTTTTTTCTAAAATATTTTATTTTTGTCTGACTTATAGATACAATTTTATGTACTAAGTTTTTATAAATAATGCATATTACATTCATACAAGATAATTATAATTAAAAGCTCATATCATGAATCATCTCTATATTAAGTTTGGTAACAGCCCGTTTTAACTGCAGAAAGCTGTTACAGCAAGAATTTTAATTATAATGACTCTGTATTTATATTTTCATATTTTTTTTAGTTTAGTTATAAAATAAATATCTCTCATTAACACATTTCTTTAAATAATGCATAAAAATAGTGTAATTCCCACAACTACTCGGTATTGGCCAAATACATAGCCTAAATTTGTCCAAGTACTGAGTACTCAGCAAATAGGTCGATTAAGCTGAGTGCCGAGCAGGGTTTTAACTGCCGTTCGCTTTTTTCGCATTTTGCGAAAGGATATCGTATTTTGTGAAAATATGCCAGAGAGAATTTCGCTAAAAAGCGAAAACAAGATGATTTCACAAAATTTCTCAACATAAAAATCTCTAATTTAATTAAAATAATCCCTGGCAAAAAATTACGAAACTACTAAAAAATATCGGAAATTGTTTCATTTATTTAGTATATTTTGATTTAATTTCGATTTTTAATGGGCTAAGTTTTAATGGGGCCGCGCGAGAACAAACAGCTATCGTCTGCTTAAACGAACGAGCAATCTCGCATGGCCCCGGTTTCTTTTTGGAAGTCAGCTTTGAAGACAGTGCGAATTTCGCCGATTAGCGACAAAATATTTATATTTTTCGCGGATCGTTGTTGATAAAATTCTTTATTAAAAAAAATATTGAGTATTTCGGCAATCAAACATAAGTAGAAGCCATTTTTTGTTTTCGATTTGTGACAAAGGTAATCGCACTAGATTAATTAAAATTAATCACGATTTTTCTGGAATTGACATTGATAAAAATCCTTCATTTCAGAAAATATTGCGTATTTCGGCATTTAGAGAAGAAAAAAGCAGGAATTTTGAGTAATTAGCCATGATTAATTTTTTTTCTTCCCAAAAAACAATGAAATGTTCCAGATTTCGGCAGCAGATCACGAAAATGATGCGTATTTCGGAAGTTTTATATAAAAAAAGAAATGTTGTTTTACATTTATAGCTTTGAAAATAGAACGAATTTGGAATAAATAATGAATTTGGTGAATTGGCGGCAGAAAATATAAATAATTCAGTAATTAGATGCTATTAATCTGCATTTTTCTTTCTTTCTTTTTTTTTTTTTTACAGCAGTAAAATAAACCCATATTTCGGCAAATAATCATGAAATAATCACATATTTGGAATTAATGAAGAAAACATTTAAACAAGCAGCAGATTAGGAAAAACTATTGAATGAATTTCTCAAATGCCTTATTGAAGGAATTAAGGGAATAGTTTGGAGATATCAAATAAACTATTCTATTTAATATGCTACTTTCAAAAATATTTGTGAAAATAATAGCAATATAGATATAGACTGGAATAGATGAAATAAAGAAAATTTCAAAAATAGTCCTGTATACAAAAATACATTTATTGAAAACCAAATGTTGTCTGAATGGAACGCATTCAAAAAGTAATTAGAATCAGATGTATAGACAACACTTTTTGCAATTTGCAATTTCTAAATGAAAATGAAATGCATGATGAATATCCTTTGTTATGCTCTATAGTGGAATATGCTTCGAGCTTACCTGTACACATAGCAGACGGTGAAAGAGCTTTTCCTCAAATGAATTTAATAAAAACAATTATAAGAAATCGTTTAACAACAGAAATTGTAAGTCCATTACTTATGATAAATGTAGAAGGACTTCCAAGCAAAGAATTCAATTTTCAAAAAGCTTTCAAAAATTGATGTTCTTCAAAGCCAAGGAGAATTGTACCATAAGCCTATTTAGTTTTAACATTTGTAATGCAGCTAACTGGATTTAAACCACAATATTTATTTAGAGGTGAAGTCATGTATTTTAGTTAAAATTATTTTGAAAAAATTCAATAATAATATTTTTTTTCCTCTATGCAGAACAATCATATCCCTCATCAGAGGAAAATAGTGTGTGTAAAATTTATGTATGTCAAAATAAAAGTAGCAAATTATAATTTTAGATTCAAGTTCTTTTTTCCCCTTAAAGTATTTAAGTATTTTTATAAACCCTCCCCCCCCCCCTCTTCTTTCCCGAAAAGAAAAAGCTAAAGTACTTTTGAAAAAGCTAAAATACTAATTGGTCATTTTAGCTAAAATGCTAAAGAAATTTTTTCGCCAGGTCATACCCTGGTGCCGAGTATATACCGAGTACTCGGTACAGCTCTAGTAATTAGTAAGGTAAGGCTCATACCATGCAAGGGTTCATTTTATCAAAATTGTTTTCATTTTTACTTTTTTCGATTTGTTCTATTTTTAAGCATAGTTTGCGAACACAAAATCATATTTTTTAATAGTTGGTGGTATAGGATAATGGATGTAATCCTCTATTCAAAATAATTAATCTGGAAGTTTGAGATTTTATTATTATTATTGTTGTTATTATTTAACTTTAAATATAACACCTTTATGAGATTTTTCAAGTGCAATTCAATTTCGGATATTTTAAGCCAGGGCCCGAAATTTCGACTCAGATTACACTCTCCGAAAATTTTTTTTACTCTCCACAAAATAGAGTTGTCATTTTTTTTTTTTTTTTTTTTTTTTTTTGCGCATTTTGGGTTTTTTCTTCCCTCCCCCACAACTATTTGAAATGCTTTTACAAATATGCTTAAAATTATATAGGTTAAAAGTGTGTCGTTTATCATCATGTCTCATAATCATGTGTAATTAAAAATCATTATAATGTATTGTATTTGAGATTTGAAAAAGTTTAAAATGTCTAATAATATAAATGTAAAGAGTCGTTAAAGAGAAGAAGAAGAAAGGAAAAAAAAAAACTCTTTGTTAATCAATATCCTGTGAAAATCTTTTTATTATGAAAGATTAAGCTTCCTTATTTACCTATTTATTTAACTTTTTACACCAGAAATATCTTTTTCGTCCATTTTATTTTTTGTAATCAGACGGAATGTCGATGTGTATAACTTGTTCATTGTTGTCATTTGAAATAGCCATTTCGGATTAACTTTTTCGATAAAATCATTGCTTAGTGCTTACATGCCTACAAATCATTACAAGCGCAAATCCTTGGAGTTTCAGTAAAAAACTAGAAAATGTGAACTGTTTTTTGATCATTTTTCAACAAAATAAACATAGGCAGTATCTTTAAAAGGGCTCGAGTTCATTTTCATGCGCCAATATCGCATAGGCAAACTTTCACATTTCTATTTTCTCGTATAGTGGGCGACGGGCAGAGAGGTTCTCTGCTCGTCTATTCTCACTCTGCTTGGAGAAATCACAGTGGGAGGAACGAAACTACCGAAGAGATTAAAACTTTTATGCATGCACTAAGCCTTTCTCCTTTCCCAGGCTGGAATTAAATATGAGGTTATAAGATGACAAGATTTTGCCATATTTAAATCTATAAAAAGAATGTTTTCTGTCACCGTATCATGTAAGAATTCTGTCTATAACTAGACCAAATTTTTACTCGCCACAGTAAAAATTCCACTCGCCGCTGGCGAGCGGAAATTTCACGCCCTGTTTTAAGCAAATAACGAAATATTGAGTTCTTTCAACTAAACTACAAGATATGATGCGATTCATTTTATTTATTTGATTTCCTTAAATTTTAATCAAAATCTTGCTGTTTATTTATTTAGGCAATTAATTGTATTTCCTGTTGCTTGCATAAAAAAACATTTTTTTTTTTCCACATTAGAAATTAGTTTTAAAAAGTGATTTAAAAAATTATAATGTTTTTATATAAGATTTTTCTCTAAAATTTGCAATAACGCCAATTTTGTAATTAAAGCAATTTTTTTTTTTGAAGTTTTGCTCTGTTGTTTTTTTTAATTGATCATTTAACGAAGATTATGACAATGCCTTAACTTTCTGAGTCAGAATCAGAGAACATAAGGTGACCTAAGAGAATTGCTGCCTGAGTTTGAAAAACAGCGGCGTTTCATCATTTATCAAATGAATATTTTGAAAAATAGATACACATGCTCAGCAGTATAGTAGTGCATTAATTTATCAATATATTCTTTTTACTTCCATTACCCTACTACCGTAGGTAATGGAAGTATTGTATTCGGTCCAAAAATTCGATATCGAGATTTCACCTGATTTACACGTTTTAAGGTCCCCTGAGTCCAAAAAAGTTGTTTTTGGCAATTGGTCAGTGTGTATGTATGTGTGTGTGTGTGTGTGTGTATGTATGTATGTGGAGAATCTTCTGGCTATTATAGCTCATAAACTAATAAAGATAGAGCTACGAAACTTTAGAATTGAAATACGTCTGGCCTACAGATGAAATTTCCAAATTTTGGTGAAAATTGAAAAACCGGAAGTGGGACATCGGAAACTGGAAGTTGGACCGTAAGTCCGTATCTCAAAAACGGCTCTAACGATTTTCTTCAAACTTGCTATATAAACACTCTATTAGATGTCCTTTCGAATGATATAGTTGGTTAGTTCAAGAAAATTGATAGGCGTCCTGTATAAATAGCTCAATTTCAGGCCTCCCAAGGGCGTTCCTTTAAAAACGGTTGTACGGATTTTTTTCAAACTCGCCATTTTAACTCAATTTTAAATATGCTTTTGTATGTAATTATTGTTTTCCTGTCAATAATTGAGTTTAACCGGAAATGGGACATCGGAAACCGGAAGTGGGACCGTAAGTCCGTATATCAAAAACGGCTCTAACGATTTTCTTCAAACTTGCTATATAAACACTCTATTAGATGTCCTTTCGAATGATATAGTTGGTTAGTTCAAGAAAATTGATAGGCGTCCTGTATAAATAGCTCAATTTCAGGCCTCCCAAGGGCGTTCCTTTAAAAATGGTTGTACGGATTTTTTTCAAACTCGCCATTTTAACTCAATTTAAATATGCTTTTGTATGTAATTATTGTTTTCCTGTCAATAATTGAGTTTAACCGGAAATGGGACATCGGAAACCGGAAGTTGGACCGTAAGTCCGTATCTCAAAAACGGCTCTAACGATTTTCTTCAAACTTGCTATATAAACACTCTATCAGATATCCTTTCGAATGATATAGTTGGTTAGTTCATGAAAATTGATAGGCGTCCTGTATAAATAGCTCAATTTCAGGCATCGCAAAGGCGTTCCTTTAAAAACGGTTGTACGGATTTTTTTCAAACTCGCCATTTTAACTCACTATTAAATATGCTTTTGTATGTAATTATTGTTTTCCGCTCAATAATTGATTTTTTGTGAAAGTTGGTATCTCAAAAACGGCTCTAACGATTTTCTTTTTTGGTCACTTTTATGTTTTCTGATTACATTCTCTCTCAAAAATGCATATAATACATGTAATAGCGGGTAATGGAAGTCGTGTGGTTGTTTCACACCAGATTTTTTTGTTATGTTGTCAAATGCTTTATAATTATGTTCTTACAAACTTAGTGAATGGACATTTAAAATTCTGATTAGCAATCATAGATCTCTTGCATTATAATAAATAACCTCTTTCTTGAGCAAGTTGCTCAAAACATATATCTGGTAACTTTCTAAATGGTGACTTTAATCAGAAACTTTTGTTTTTCACACTGTATAGCATTACTATGACTAATAAAAGAAAATTTAAATAGATCATGCAAAAGATTTATTAAAAAAAATTTTTTTTTTTGGTTGGAAAATTTTCTGAAAAAACATAGTAGAAAATCTTCTGGAAAATTTTTTACCCCACATCACTAGTCACAAGTCCGTTAACTTCATCTATATGATCTTGCATGGATACTTCCTGTTTCTTTTTCATAATAACAAGTTTCTTTCTCACTAATATTTGACTGACAGCACCTTCTCGAGCATATGTAGATTTTAATTTAGCAAGAATCGTAGCACAGGTATTTTCTTCTGATAGCGAAACTAAAATTTTGTCACTAAGAAAAGAAAACATCAAGGCATAAGCCTTTTTACTTGCCATAATTTCATCTGTTTTCGTTACATCTGCTTCTCGCGACAAATAAACATCCAAGTTCTTTGTGGTGAACACCGATTCTATTCTTCGGATCCACGAATTGAAGTTTGAGCCGTCAAACTGCTCAATGCCGTATTTCACTCCGTCATTCATACCGGCGAGAGGAGAAAATGAAAAGCAATACTGGACCACTGCCAAAACCACGCTGCTGTTAAATATAAACAAGCTCAGAACTAAATGTTAGCCAATTTGGCCAATGTTAATATTGCAGAGTGTCTTAATATGCACAATGTAAACTCTAACTGTAACATTGCATTAAGCAGCCTCAAATGTGTGTTCAGAAGGTGCAACAAAAATAATGAGGACAAGTTTAAAATAACAACTGTATTTATTAGAATAGAAATTCAACATATGTAAATGATTTTCAACAACAATATATTAGTATAACAATTATCAACAACTTATCTCTGGCAACCAACAACTCACTTGTAAACATTATTTTAACATACGTTGACCAGCAACTTTGAACAAACAAACTTCATAAAAAAAACTTAACAAAATACCTTGAAACTTCAACATTTATAATAGACTTATTAATTTCAACTAAATTAAACTTTTAACCAACTTTAACAAAACTCAACAATTTAAACAGTCTTTAAAGACATAAATCTATCTGCAATTTTAACTATCATAGACTCTTTTCAACTTTAACAAAACTCAACAATTTAAACAGTTTTAAAAACATAAATCTATCTGCAATTTTAACTATCATAGACTCTTTTCAACTTTAACGAAACTCAACAATTTAAACAGTTTTAAAAACATAAATCTATCTGCAATTTTAACCTATGATAAAACTTTTTCAACTTTAACAAAACTCAATGGAATAGAACTTCAACAGTTATAAACCTCCAATTAAACAGAATTTAAAACTTAACTTCAAAAAAAACAATATACATTTGCAAACTTAACATGTCATAAAGCCAAAACGATGTCAACCGAAGTTAACAAACCACAGAGTCACAAAACAACATACAACGACGTTACACCATAGTCTAACGAACTGCAAGTGACTCAAGGTACCAGAAACGTTGAGATACTAAACATCTCTTAAAACATTTCTACAAAAGAACTTAACAGAAAACAACTTACGACATTTTGTGACCACCGGAAGACTCTGCCAAAAACCGCGACGACGGGAAAAGGGATTTCATTTAACAGGTTTCACTATTGGTTGAACTTTAGGAAAAAAAACTACAGGCATCTCGGAGCTGCTCCAGCAGACAGCTACATGCAAAAAAAAACATTGAAGAACTGCACACATCACTCGCCGGTAAGGCCTTAAATACCGATTATCGGATCAGCACACTCAACCAATGGCAGCTCGCGAAAACTAGTTACCGCACTGCCATCTAGTGACGGCAATTGGCGATAGTGCAGTTAAACAGATAAACCAGTGCGAGGTGTTAAGAAACCAGTGAGCAACCAACCGATCGTCGTTAGCAGTAGCTCTCCAAAGTAAACATAAACGGAAATTATTTAAAATAAAGTTTCCGGCCAAAACGTAAGTAAATATGTATCCATTTAATAAGAAATGCCTTCAATAAAAGTTTAGACTATGTGATAGATAAAATATTTCATACCACAATTATACAATTTATTAATTAAACTCTTATTCTAGACTTTAAGTTGACTTAGCACTAAATAAGCAATATATATATAAACTATACTTGCCAACTTTTCCGGTTTTCCCGGAAGACTTCCGGTTTTTTAACGTATCTTCCGGTCTTCCGGACAGATGATGAAATCTTCCGTTTTTAAAAAAGTCGCGGATATCGTTCGTTTTAAAAAGAAAACCCAAATGTTCTACGAAAACTCCTGTTTCGCAATCTTTTTCCATCCATAACATAAATGTCAATATTCATTTCAAACTTGCTTTATGAGATTCCAGAACATGTAAAGAAATAGAATTGTTAAATATTTCTTGCTGATGTAATTATTTTTTGCCCCCATTTCATTTATCTCCAACTAGTGATCAGCAATCAAATGTTCTGCAGAAGTCTTTTGTTTCCTAATCTTTATCCATCTGCAACATAAATGATAATATTCATTTTAAACTTCTTTCATTAGATTCTAGAAGTAGAGTTGAAAGAGTTTAATATTTCTTACTCTGTAATTATTTTTGTACCCCCCCCCCCCTTCCCCAGATTGTGATTAATGATCAATTCTGGAAACAATAAAGCAATGCAAGTGCTCAATATTTCTCACGTATGTAATTATTTTTAGATCTTTATTGCTGAATTTAATGATTCTGTTTATTTTTCCTTAATTAAATTAAATATTTGTATGTCATATTTATAGCAAATGTGTAAATGTGGGAAAAAAATGAAGAATAATTTTTTCAGGTAGGAAATTTTTTTCCAAATCAGTTTAAGAAAATTAATACTCAGTTGGCTTTATGCACGTTTGAAACTGATAATTAACTACTGCTACTTTTTTTTTATATGTATGATTAATGTACATACACAAAAATCATATTCTATTTATTTAAAAAAATTAGTTATACATTAACCTAAGTTTTTTGTCTATTGTTAAGTAAATTTCTTACAGATTCTGTTTTGTAGATATTTATATGTTCAAGAGGAATAATTTCATTTAAAACTTTTTTATATTTAGTATAATCAATCTATAGTAAAACGTTTTTATAGATTGCTTCTAAATATTAAAGTTGTAAAGCTGTATTGTTTATTACGTCAAAGAGAGAAAAAAAGTAAAAAAAAAAAAATCTTCCCTTTTTTTATGAAATCTTCTGGTTTTTCAACAAAAATCTTCCCTTTTTTTATTGAAATTGGTTGGCAAGTATGATAAACGTTTGCCGGTTGAAAATACAACGTTAGTTCTTTATCCTTTATTACTAGTCAAAACCTCTAACTTAAGTAACAAAACACAATTAAACATTACAATTATTAATAAAGAAAATAAAATAAAACCAACATGGACAAAAATTACAACACTAAATGACGAAACAGAGAGAGGATCGAACGTGGTTTTATTAGACAGGACAACATTCAACTACACAAATACAGAAAAACAGACATATACATAGTTTAGAACGGATTGAAAAACAACCAATCATGAAGCGATTAAACAGAGAAACATTTCATTGGCAGACAATGAAATAAACAATTATGATTAGTTTAACTGTAAGTACTTACAGAATCCTAAGCTTTTAATAAAACTGTGCCAACAGTATTTTCAAATTTATTTCTTCTAGGTGGTTCAAATTATTAAACTTGGTTTACATGAAATATGTTTTTGAAATGACATCCTTTGCATTATAATATTTACATGTTTTAGAGTCCAAGTGCTCTACAAAATTAAAAATGACATCATAATCCTTTAATTCAAGCTTATAACCATGTATCTATTTATTTATTTATATCAGTAATTTCTCAAGACACAGCTGAATTCTAAATACTTAATTTATTATTATTTTACCCTCACATCTAAAAATTTGGCATAGCAAATCAAAAAGTTTATTCTAAAATAAAAATTGTTTTTCTTAAAAGAGACATTGAAATTTTGTTTTAAATTTAAGGAATTTAATGGCCTTACTACTTTGAAGCTTCTTAGAAGCTTTCATCCTCGATCCGGGACCTCCTCAGTAATTAGCTTCAGTCGATGCAAAATTGGTTGAAACTAAATTTTTTCCTCATCACTGTCCTCCAATCTCAATAGGCTATGCCACTTTCGATCTATACCCAGTACAGGCTTGTTGTTGCAACTACATTAAACTAAAAAGTTAATAAATGAAGGTAATTGCTTAGGGGGCAACATCAAGCTCCCCTAAAATAAAAATTTTTACACCTAACATCCCCGCCCCCCTCAACCAAAAATTTCATCTATTATTAATAAAAGAGAAGGTTCCACATATCCCATTGAACTTTATATGAAAAATGTTAATGGCAATATCACTCCCCCCCTCCCGTTTTGAAAATTGCCTAATTTCCACTGAAGATTTTATTAAGTTAAAAGACATTCAAATGAATCCAAATCATATTATGTCTAGCTTTGATGTTATAAATTTATTTCCATCCGTTAATATTATGTAATGAAATCAAAGACATAGCTAATGAAAAAAATAGAACATTTCAGTCAAAATAAAATAAGTACCACATTAATAGCCGCAAGTAATCTAATTCTTACCGAAAAATTTTTCCGCTTCAATAACAAATTCTATAATTAACTATAAAACTATTGATAATAATGAGAGTAGTTACTAAGTAGAATAAAAGAGCACAAAGCAGATAAGTTTGATAGAATGATTACCACTCTCACTAAGGTTAGTAAAAATAGTAACGTGAATATCAATTTTGAAAACATAAGAAGACTAGAAAATTACAAAAGTCATTTTTAAGCGGTTAATCACAAAATTTTTGAAAGAATCAAAAATCGATGCAGCTGCAACAACGATGAGTCTGTACTGGGCATAGATTGAAAGTGGTGCCACCTATTGAGATTGGAGGACGATGACAAGGAAAAAATTTAGTTTCAACTAAGTTTGAATCAATTGTAGCTGGTTGCTGGGGGTAGGGGGGGGGGTAACTCGGATCTGGGATGAAAGCCTCAAGAAGCTTCAAAATGAAGCTGTTAAATTTATAAAATTGTAATTTAAAATTTGTTTTGTTTTATTCAAATATTTTTAAGGATAAATGAATTCTAGAAAATTTTTGACAATTTTCAAATTTGATCATGTTAATGCTGACTGTGATCTCATTGACACAAATTATATCTCAAAAAAGTATTTGTAATTTCTTAATATAACTTATGTAATTCTTAAAACATATTATAAAAATTTAGGAATTTGGACCATCTATGTAATGTAGAGTTAGAGTCTGGTGTAAAAAGGTTACAATGTTACTGTAACGTTCCTATATATCCTTAACAATGTACTTAGGATGACCACTATAAACTAATTCATAAAGTGAAACCATTTTGTAGCAAATATTTATTCAAACGTCAAACACACAACTATACTTACGACATAACTGAGAACACGAGAATAACTCTGGACTGTTGCCAAATCCATAACATAAAACATGGTGTTGGCAATCATACAAATATTATGACATCTTCCCTTTAAAGGAAAAAAATAAAATAAAATAAGGATGAAATAAAAACTATATACAAATTTTACAAATCAAGACGTTCTGGTGGTCTAACAACTCGGCCAGAACGGGTGGTCATACTTCGACAAAGTTCATTAATCTTATAAGAATTATTAGAATCTGAATTGTTAAAAGTTCTTATAGGTTTTGGATCTAATTGAGTCAAAGGATCTTTAGAAGTTTTATGCTAAATTGATAGGTGAACCACAATTTCTCTGTTTGGAGGAATGTCTGCTTTTGTTTTCTGTATCACTCCTGAATTCCATTTAAATGTGCTACCAACTGCAGTAGTAACCAAATAGGATCTAGGAGCATCTGTAGTACCAGTAATAGCAGCAGGAATCCAATTTCGTGGGGGTACTCTAAGTTTTACCATTTCTCCTTCACAAATACTGGAGAGTGAACACTCGTAGTTGTTGAGCTAAGTCGCTGTTTCTCCCTGACTAACTGGAGGGGTATAGATGATGATTCTCGTTGCAAACATAGAGATGGGTGTATGGGAATAAAAGTTCTAGTAGGACGTCCAAAAAGTCTTTCTGCAGGTGAGGTCAAGTTATTTCGAGGAGTATTTTTCCAATTTAGTAATGACAATCTGTAATCAATTTTTTCAATATAAGATCTTTTAAGTAACAATTTAGCTTCTTGCACATAACGTTCTGCTAAGCCATTAGATTTTGGATAATGTGGGCTTGATATTATCGGTTTGATTTTCCAGGAAAGTGTAAACTGTCGAAAAGCTTCTGAATGGTAAGTAGGTCCATTATCAGACTCCTAAACATATGGTATACCATGAATTGCAAAACAATCTTTTAAGAATTCAATTACAGCATGTGATGTTGGATGATGGAATTCCTTAAACTCAAAATAACCAGAATAACTGTCAGCAACAAGGCAAAAGGTTTTTCCTTTAAATTCAAACAAGTCAGAAGCATCTTCTTGATCTTTAGACTAATCTCATAATACATTCTTCTGAAGTAATCTTTGCAAAGGCTCAGAGATTGTAGAATAGTTTGGAACAAACTTTGAAACATAGTTAACCATTCCAATCAATCTCTGCAACTCTGATAAACAAGTAGGAGTTTTTAACAGTTTAATAGCTGTAACCTTTGAAGGATCAATCTCAATACCATCAGAAGTAAATAAATGGCCTAAGAACTTAACTTTAGTTTTCCCAAAATGGCATTTTTCTTTATTTAAACGCACACCACAATCCAAGAGTCTTTTAATAATTTTATGGGTCAAAATTTTCATATCTTCCGTGTTAGCCCATAATAATACAGTAAGACCCCGCTTAACGCTGTTTCATTTAGCGCTGTTTTGGTTTAGTGCTCTTTTATTTCCCCTGTGGATTCCCCGAAATTGCTCGCAGCAGTACGGGGATTCCCTGAAATTGTGCGCGCGCTGTTTCGCATTACGCTCTACTTTGATGGAACGTATCCCCCGCGTTAAGCGGGGTCTTACTGTATGTCGTCCATGCAATATTCTACATTTTGAAAATCTTTCAAAATACTTTGCATCACCTGTTGAAAAATTTCAGGGGCTGAATCAAGTCCAAATGAAACCCTTAAAAAGGAAAATCGTCCCCAAGGTGTATCGACATTTAAATATTCTGAAGTTCTCTTAGTAACCCTCAATTGCCAAAATCCCTTTTTGGCATCTAAAAGAGAAAAGAATTTAACTTTTCTTATTCTTGCCGCAATATCTTCGACAGTCTTAAAAGGAAAACGCCTTCGCTTAATTACTTTATTTATATTAGTTGGATCCAAACATAAACGAACACAATCACCAGATTTAACAATAACCAATGTGCTAACAGCAGGTGTAGGTTCAGTGACTGGTTTTAAAATATTCATCTTAACCATTAAATCAATCTCTTTCTTAACAATTTCTCATAAAGCATAAGGTATTCTACAGAGTGGGTGTATAGAGAATGTAACATTATTTTCAAATTCAATGTCATATTCAAAATCTTTAATACATCCTATACCTTCAAATATTTCCTTTGGAATTTCTTCACTAATTTCATTTAATTGTAAAATATTCACATTTCTTTTAATTAAACCCAAATTATCACAAGTTTTACATCCTAATATACAGTTATAATTACCATCAACTACCAAGAATTTTAGACTAACTGGTTTACCATCTACAGAACACACTGTTTTTACTTCTCCCAGTACAGGTGTATATTGATTATTAAATGACTTTAAGCTTTATACTGATGTTTTTGAAATAGGCAGTGATAATTTATTCACGACATCTTTAATTATCACATTACTTTCTGCACCTGTATCAAGTTTAAATTTAACTTGAATGTTATCATTAAATTTTACTGAGGTGAACCAGGCATTTTTACTATCAACATTTATCAGTTCCCCAATATGCAAAGATTCACAGTTTAAATCCTCATCAGAATCCTCCTTAAGCTCATGAACTTTTTTATTATAAAAATTAAAAGACTCTGAATTCTGTTTCAGTTTTATTCTACATTGACGAGCATAATGACCTTTCTTAGAACAAGCTTTACACATTACATTAAAAGTAAGACAATTTTTAAATTAATGAGTTAAATCACAATGCCAACAGACTTTATTTTGTTTACTAGAATCAATTTTCAATTTAAAAGCTTTAACTAGAATGTTTACTTTTCGCTTTTCATACCGCTAAAATTTCTTTCTCATTAGAAGTGGTTATACTATGCATTTCTTTTAACTGATTAGTAGCCTGCTTACTTGCTCTACAAATATCAATAGCTTTCTGTAAAGTTAACTCTCTTTCTGATAATAACAATTCATGAACTTTATTGGAACTAATTCCTCAAACAATTTGATCATGTAATAAGCTATCTTGCAAAGTTCCAAAAGAACAGTCACTTACTTTCGTTTTTAGTTTTGTTAAATAAGAATCAAAAGTTTCAAGCTTACCTTGCATTAAGTTGAAAAATAAATATCGAGTATACGTTTCATTAGGCTTTGGTGAAAAATATTCATCAAACCTGTCAGTAAACTTCTTTAAATTTTTACTATCTTCATTCAAGTTGAACATATTAAAAACAATTGTTGCTGCAGTCCCAATAGCCAACATAAATATAGCTGCTTGTATCTCCTTCGGTTTCGTCAATAATTGTGTGGCAGTTGCATAAAAGTTAAACGTTTGTTTCCACAATTTCCATTTAACTGCCATTCCATCCTCTGTAACTTCCAACTCTTGTGGAAGACGAGCATTTACATTAATACTTGAAGCATTTACACTCTCGCCAGGCATTTTAAAAACTACTATTATTGCAAGCACTTATAACGCAAAATTAAATTTCGGACAATAATTTTCATTCTGACACCATGTAAAGTTCCTATATATCCTTAACAATATACTTAGGATGACCACTATAAACTAATTCATAAAGCGAAACCATTTCACAGCACGTATTTATTCAAACGACAAACACACAACTATATTTGCAACATAACTGAAAACACGAGAACAACTCTGGACTGTAGCTAAATCCATAACATAAAACATGGTGTTGCCAATCATACAAATATTATGACAGTTACCATCTTAATTTCACAATTTTGTAGTGTCCAGTTTCGTGTCAATTTCTAATCTTTCTGATATTTTTAGAATGTGATTTATTGTTACTTTATGACAATCAGTTCTAGCTTTAGTATTACTCCTGACTTGTCAATTAATTATTAAAATAATTACATTTTTATTTATTATTATTTTTTAAATAACAGGTACTGAAAATGCTCGAAAGCTATCGAATTGGTAATTTGCGAGCTGAAGACAGAGGCCTAGATTTACAGAATATGAGTGATCCTTTTGCATCAGATCCTCGACGACATCCTGTTTTGAAGCCCCGGTCTGTGAAACCATTTAATGCTGAACCTCCAATGGAGCTTCTTGTTGAAAATTTTTACACACCTAAGTATGCTTTTTTAATAAGGTGTAAAATATTAAAACTTTCTTGTAACATAAAGAAAAATTATTTGAATTTCATCCAGGGGTGTAGCTTGAAAATTTTATGGGGGAGGGGGGGCAGTGCTTGGCATTCGTAATTTGAACATTAGAAAATGTTACTAATTTAATAAAAATAAATAAGGCAGAGAGAAACAAAAACAGCACACAGCGCTGACTAAGTGCTTTGCTTCTTCAGTCATTCGTCAGCCATCAGTGAGTAACGTAATCTATGACATTTTTATCCCTCTAACACCACTAATCAATCTAACATAACTAATCATACGAGAAACACATTTTGTGACACCACTCCTCCCTTCGCCAGCTGCTCCCAAGAGAGAGAGAAAGATGGGGGGGATGGGAGGGCAGACGGCTGAAATTCAGAGCTGAAGAGAGAAATAGAGGAAACAGATTTCTTTTCACTTCTCTCTTTCTCTCCATGCGATGTAATATGAAATACATTTGCATCAGACCGCAAAAAAGACCTGATACCAGATGGCCATGCCAGACACTCTAGATTTTTTTTTACCAGTATGCCACTGTTCAGTTTTATATATTTAATAAAAAACATTTAGCTAGGTGGTCAAGACTGAATTTGTGGAGTATAAAAATGACGTCATAGAATTGCGGAGTTTTCAAAATTTTTTGGAGAAACTCTGCAGAAATTGGAGCAGTTGGCAACACTGGACTTACTATTAATTTTTCTTCCATCAATAGACCTCTACTTCCTGTATACCTTTCTGAGAGGCCATGCCACTTTTCAATCATTCATTTGATGGTGTGTTGGTGTCTGTTAAGTCTAATTGTCTACACTTGGGATCTTAGCCTAAGACAGATTCCTGCCTTTCTAAGACTCCTACCTCATATTTACATGTTTAGAAAAAACCTTGTAAAACTCCAAACAGCTAGGTTGACGAAAGTGATCTGGGATTGAACTTGACACTTCCTGCTTACAGGCTTTGAACACAGAACCTCTCACTCTTTATTTAAAGATTAGAATTAGTTGCTTAAGGAAGTTTTTAAAGTAATCTTCTCACTTTGAAACTTTCCTTAGTTAAAGATCTATTAAATATCAAGGGAGCTGTGATAGCCTGGTTGTACAGTGCCGAGTTCATAATTGAAAAATTGTGATTTGATACTCGAGCGATTGTGGTCTCATTGTTCTCCATACAAATAATACTTCTATGGGTTACGGAAGTTGGGGGAGTCATTCACTCCACAGAGGATTAAAATTGTAATGGCTTGTCTTGGGACCACAACTAGGAGATGAATTCCACACTGGCATCAATTGACCAAAGTGTACCTTAAATCATCTCTCTCACAAAATTTCCTATCAAGAAATGCTAGTTGAATTCTGTAGATTTATAGATAATTCACAATTCAGCACATGTTAGCGATGAAACTAAAATAAATAATTTGTTTAAAAGGTTCACTTAGAAGTTAGAAATTGTTCAAACCAAATCAAACCTTTCTAATCTAATCATGACATAAAATAAACTCTTTTTTTTTTTTTAGTATGTTATTTGCATGAAATTTTGCTTTCCTCATCACCTCTTTTGAAAGACTAGCGTTTTTTTAAATGAGCCAATGGAATAATAATAATAATAATTTTGGACAAATTTATATTAAATAGATAATTTTAAGTAAGTTATTATTATTATTTATTTATTTATTTATTTTTTGCTGAAATCCTTTTATTCGAGCCAGAGCGTTGAAAAATTGTGATTTCAGAAGTGAGGAATCGATAGTGCTCACTTTCATGGCACTCGTAGGTGTCTGAAACAGGAGAAGGCCATGTTACTTTTCGATCATTCATTTGATGGTGTGTTGGTGTCTGTGTTAAGTCTAATTGTCTCTACTCTTTCTGAGAGGCCACGTAACTTTTCAACCATTTATTTAATGTCATGTGCGCTGACTATGTAGGTACTGTGGGTGCTCGAGCCCCCACAGAAATTTTCCCGTGGGTGCAGAGCACCCATGTGCACCGACTATGTGGGTGATTTGGGTGCTGAAGCATCAAGAAGCCTTGCCGTGGGTGCGAAGCACCCACAACAAAATTTCTCATGAGAAGGTGGTTTTACATCATTTTTTTATTGATTTCAATGAAATTTGATATAATTGTTATTTTACTGACTGTGACAAAACACGATGATGTTTATATATAACTGAGAGAGAATATAGAGGAAGAAAATTATATAAAAATAATCTTTTTCATTGCAAATTCTTCGCTCAATAGATACATTTAGTTTTTACTGTACTAGTTATTTTATTAGTAATTGAGAATTTTACTAACTTTTGAGAATAAAAAAAAAAAAAAAAAAAAAGCAAATAGTTCATCTATTTTTTCCCCCTACCTTCCTCCAGAATATCTAACCTTTGCTGTATTTTCTACCTAATTAGTAAGTAACAATTGAAAAGGCTTAACTGCAATTGGTAAAAAAGTTATATAGAATTTTTTATTTTCTTTCTTTTTTTTTTTTTTTCATTTCAATCATCCTTTCACCCCTCCTGTTAATGTATATATGTTAAGTAAAAAAATTAATTATATTATTTAAAGAAGAAGAAAAAAAAAAGAATGACAATAAAAGAATTTTTGCTTTAAAATAAAAAGATAAGAAGCAATATAAGTTTGCACTAAAAAATCCTTTTTAGTTAAAAAAAAAAAAAAATGAAAAATCTTTCTTTAGGTGTTAGTGTTTGGGATGATTGAATACGCTTGAGTCTAGGCCTGGTTGGGATGCCCAATGCGAGCATTTTTCGAAAGTAACCTAGCTCGCATCTATGTCAGTTTAGGAGAAAACCATGGAGAATGCTGAACAGCTGTGACGTTGGGTGCGACCTGGGTTAGAGCCCGGATCCTCCCATCCATTAGCTTTATTTTTTTCTTTCTTTTTAGGAAAATAATAGTTTTATGTAAAATTTGAAAATGCTGCTATAATAATTAAAGGAAAATATAATTTTCTTTTCTTATAAATGTATTGCTTATCAATATTTTTATTCATTTGATTAAGAATGTGTTGTTTTCCAGCTAGACAAAATTACAACACAGATTATATACTAACAGGCTTTGCCCGCTTCACTGGGCACTATATTTAAGAGATTTCTTTTTAATTGAATAATTGAAAAGTGTAACTAAATAGGTACATTTTGATTGGCAACTATTTTCTTCACAGTTTTAGTATGGGATCTCCTTGACAATATGAAACAGTTTTTGAACTTCTTGAATTTGTGCAACAAAACTATTATTAAAACGAATATTCTCAAAAAAAGCCAAATAGAAATGTTAATTTTTCGAATATTCTGGAAAACAGTTGAAGCTGTTACTTGTACAGTAAAAGTCACTATTCAATGATTGGTCGAATCAGAGCAGGCACGTAAGTTGTTTTCGCAGCAATCACTATAATGCACGTATGTACGCTTCACGCACCTGAAAACAACAACAACAACAAAAAAAAAACACTGGACAGCCCTACATCGCTGTGCATGAATCTCAGAACACACAAAAGTCGGTTCTGCAGCACTCACTATCATGCATGTTAAAACCAAAAAACATCACTGGACACCCCTACCTCACTGTGCATGAATCTCAGATCACACGAAACTCGGTTCTGCAGCAATCAGTATCACACATGTTAAAAAAAAAAAAAAACATCATTGGACACCCCTACCCCGCTGTGTATGAATCTGAAAACGCACGAAACTTGGTTCCGCGGCAATCACTATCACGTATGTTAAAACCAAAAAAACATCACTGGACACCCGTGCCTCAAATCAATGAAAATCAATTAAAACAGTCAAATCTCTCGTAATTCATCATAACACACCTCTAGTTCAACATAAAATACACTCAAATCAATGAAAATGAAATAAACCAATGAAATCTTTCATATTTCCTCAAAACTTAGCTCTAGTTCAGTGTAAAATACACTGAAATCAGGGTGTGAAAAAATCAGGATTTTTTTTAAAATATCAAAAAAATCAGATTTTTTTTATTAAAATCGGATTTTTTTTATTTAAATCAGATTTTTTTGTTTTATTTACATTATTCGACTAAAAACAAATGTTAAGAAATTAAGCGTGAAAACTTTTTTTAAATTAAATGTGAATACATAAGCAATAAATATAAATAAACTAAATAAAAAATATATATATATATGATGATAATTAATTAAATATAAAAACCTTTAAATGTACCCCATGTTATGTCATTAATATTTTCATCTGGGCGCCCAGATCTTTTAGAGTTGTGGTCTTTTATAGATTCCATAAGTTGATTCCACATCCGGTTAGGAGCCATTGCGTCACTGTCATTGCACACATCCGGCGTTGTTGCGATTTCTATAGCCATAGAAATTGCATCTATAAAAGACCACAACTCTAAGAGATCCGGCACAGTTGAATATCGTTTGAAAAGATCTGGGCGCCCAGATGAAAATATTAACGACATAACATGAGGTACCGTACATTAAAAGGTTTTTATATTTAATTAACTATGTGTAAAGTGCTTCAGTATAATTTAAATTTTATTTATTGTGTATATGAGGATATTAAAAAAAAAAAAAATTGTAATATTAGCCAACATAGGTACATTCTAACCCCCCCCCCCCCCCCTTCAAAAAGAAAAATAAATAAATAAAAATATAATATAGTATAATAAAAATAAAATAAATGAATAAATGATTAAGTGTAAATAGCTTAAAAGCATCTAAGATAATTTTTTTTTTAATGTTTTTATTATTATTGTCATTAAAATGTACATATTAAAACATCTTGAATATCACATTAACGAATTTTTTGAAGAGAAACTTTTTTGGAGAATAATTATTCAATTAAAGGAAATTCAATGTGTATATATAATATATATGTATATAATACACACATTAGTTTGTGCAATTTATTACCAATAAAATACATATAAATTCTAAGATTTTTTCAAAAGATTAAAGTTTTAAAAAAATAAGAAAACTGAAACAACTAGCTAGGCCATTACCATTTCATTTCTAATTTTATAAAAGCCCAAGTAAAAAGGGAAAAAATGCTTAAGAATGCCTTGGCCAGTTAAAAAACATAGTAATCAGAATTAGAAATAAGAAAAATTAAACATGAAGGACAGAGTGAGAGACAAATCAAATGCTTCAGTTCAGATGATACAATATTTATTATCCTTAAAAAAAAAAAAAAAAAAAAACACTTAGGGCAGAGAATTTAAGGCTTTGTATAAAAATATTTGGCTGCAAATGAACATAGTTAGCTTCAAAATAAGAATAGAAGATAAAAATAGAGTTGTAGAAAATTAAAAGAATCGTTTTTAAAATTACAGATATTTTATTTATTTATTTTTTGGGGGGATGGCGTATTTGATGTAAATAACAAGTAAGTTTTCTTATTTTCTAAGACTATATAAAACTACATATTGACCCAAAATAGTAAAATTTTATTTTTGATTTAAATCAATGATTTTTTTAAAAAAATCAAAGTGATTTTAATCACGATTTTAATCATGATTTTAATCAAGCTGATTTAAATCGGCGTACCCTGACTGAAATCAATGAAAATCAAATAAACCAATCAAATCTCTCGTAATTCCTAATAACGTAATTCTAGTTCAACGTACAATACACTCAAATCAATGAAAATCAAACAAACCAATCAAATCTTTCGTAATTCCTCATAACGTAGCTCTAGTTTAATGTAAAATACACTCAAATCAATGAAAATCAAATAAACCAATCAAATCTCTCCTAAGATTCTCCATTCTGCGTCATTTTAGAAATGGGAAGTTTTATTTTCATATTTTTATTAATTAAAAGAAAACTAATAAAAAATTTGAAAATCTGACTTCGATGTGCACAATTACTCTTCGGAGGGCACCTTTGTGTTAAATCACGTGACTGTCCGAGCTACCGTTTTCGAGAACAGTGAAATATACATATATATATACAAATATTGCTCATTTAATAGTATAAAATATATATATACATATAGATAGATAATCAGAACATTACAGTAGAAATATGATATCAGTACATACAGTTGGAATTTAAAGATGATTAAATATCAATATTCAAACAATTAATATGATCAAAAACAAAGACCACCAAAATCAAACCAAAAAAGAAATAAAGTAAAATCTAAATGAATTAAAGCAAGTTAGAATATTAAAAGCCATAAAAATTGAGAAATAATACCTAGAAATCTTGCTAATTAAGTGATAAAAGTAGTCCGAAATGATCATGAAATTGCAAAACACTGAATGATAATAGTAATAATGATAATAATACTAATAATATATATATATTCAACTAAAATCAAAAGCGAAAAAAAAAATATATATTATAGCTATAAACAAATAAATAATTTTCGGTTAAACATAAATCTAAGAGGATATCTTTAAAATGTAAGCTAGAAAATAAATAAATAAATTATAAAAGAATAAATTATATTTAGAAGTTCTTATTGCATGATGAAATAAAAGGAATATTTTCTAAGCACATTCAAGCAGATGAAATAATTCCTTCAAAAAATTTTTTTAAGAATATTATAAAATAATACATAAATGCTTTGAAGATTGTAATGCACATAGCTATTGATATATATATATATTGCTTGTTTTAGCAATGTGTTACAATCAGTTTTATTTTTGTTGAGTTGGTATTGGTATGTATCTATTAAGTGCTAAAATTTTAAGGTTAAATTTTATTAAGTTATCTGTCATTTATATATATCTATATATATAAAAATAAATTGCTGTTCGTTAGTCTCACTAAAACTCGAGAACGGCTGAACGGATTTATCTTATCTTAGTCTTGAAAAGTTCGTGGAGGTCTAGGGAAGGTTTAAAAGGCGAGAAAAAATCAAATAATTTCCGGGAAAACCCTAAAAACAGCCCTTTTCTATTTCCCATACAAACGTTTTCTAGAGTCAATTTGAACTTTATTGCTAGCAATTTTGTAAGCTAATAATAGCAAAAAAATTTATCCATAATTTAATTGTTGCCAAAAAAAAAACAAAAAAAAAAACGAATTTATTTATTTTTTTCAACAGGAAAATAAATACATTTATCTAAACATGAACGATAAAAAATTATAAAAAAAAAATTATGCATCTCACAAAAATTCACGTCATTTTTAATTAAAAATTTCTTTTACACATTGATAAAGTGCTAATACGCAAGCGAAGTGATGACGTCACTGGCCGTTCGTGTATGCAAGAAAAATATTTCCTATGTTAAACGTCCATTGGATTTTTTGTAAAAAATTATTAAAAATCGCGGAAAATTATTTCCCGATTTTAATCCCTATATTTAGGTATAGGTATGTATTAATTATCATGTCCATGCGTTAGATTAAGTTATTTCTGTTGTAAAATTGACAAAATTTGAATTTTTAATTTCAAAACTCTAGGGAAAAAAAGAAAAAAAAAATGGCAAATTTCCATATTCGATTGAAAACAGAAGTATTTCATTTCAAAAGATGATATTTACACAATAAATATCCAACTAATATACTAATTAAAAGGAAAATGATAAATATTCTATCATAATTTGAAGTCAAATTTGTTTTCAAATGTCTAAATAAAGTATCTGATATAAGATACTAATATGTTGCAGCGGAATAGATTTGATATCGGTCATCCTTAGCAGAAAAAAAAAAAAAATATCGCCAAATTATTTGGCGAACATAATTTAATTACTTTCAAAAATCATGGTTATTTTAACAACTTATATTAAGAGAGTAATGAATAATATGAAACAATATTTCGTACAATGCATATTACGAAAATATACATCTGGCATGCATATTTTCGTATTACGTTTTTGATCACCAAATACAATAAGCGCCAAGAACGACAGAGTTTTGAAATTCAAAATGAAAATTTTGTCAATTTGACAGCAAAATAACTCAATCTAACACATGCACATGATAACTAATCTATACTAATATTATAAATGCGAAAGTTTGGATGGATGTTTGTTACTCAATCACGCCACAACGGCTAAACGGATCTGGATGAAATTTTGTTCAGAGATAGATAATAGTCTGGAATAAGACATAGGCTACTATTTATACCGGAAAAATGTAAATTTTTAATTAATCTTCTATATAATATAGATATTTCTTCTATAGTAAAATTTTAAAATAATTTATTTTAATTTTTAATTGTTGCCAAAGAATATTTCACGCGAATAATAATAAAAAATAATAATAAATATTAAATTTGCTTAGGCACATAACGTCATTATCAAAATTAAATAATAAGAAAATGAAAGCTAATTCAGATCTGTATTAAAGAGCTTTATTAGTTGATAATCCTGGGTATATTTTAAATTTTAATACTGAAGTAGATAGGACATTTTACGCCAAGGACTCTATTTTTGTGACAGCAACCTTAAGTCAAGTAGTCCATAAAAAATATAAACAAATCTGTACATATAAAAGAGTAAACTCATTGATTCACTGACTCAACACTGCCATGACGATTCTGTGGGAAAGAGGGTCACAAATTTTAGTAACCAGGTTGGTTTTCGGAGCCTGACCCCCAACTAAGACGGAACTTTGCAAAATACCCCCCTGTCCCCCTTGGGGGGCAGAAGGCTTAACTCGGCTCCAAATTACTTAACAGTGAAGAAATTGCAGATGGAAAGACCAGACTTGAGTACAAAAAAATTATTTTCTGCGATTTTGGATTTTTAAGGGGGGGAGGGAAGGGAAAAGGTTTTAGAAGAAGGGTACTCAACACACGAGGAAATCGAACTGAACACACACTACAAAGGGATTTTATGAAATTCCACCCTACCGCCCTTTGGAGAATGGGGGGCAAAAACATGTATTCATACGTAACGCTGCACTAAATTACCTAAGGTTGGAAATTTTTTATGTAAGGGACGATTATATGTATCTAACTCATAGTATGAAGAGATTTTGTGAAATTCCCTCCTCCTTCCCTCCTTTAAGAACGGGGGAGAGATTTAAAAAAAAAAAAGTTTTAAAGCATAGCTCAGCTTTAAATAATTTCAGGATCTCAATTTTTTGATGTGTCGGTTAGGTATGTGTATGCAACATGCAATATAAAGTAATTTTGGAAATTTACCCCCCCCCCCCTTCCTCTTGGGGCGGGCGGGGCAAAAACCACATTTTGAAGCTTAAATCCGTCCAAATTACCAAAGAATGGTGAATTTTGGTGTGTGGGTGTTAATTAAGTGTGCGAAATATGCACTTTGATGAGATTTTGTAAAACTTTCAACTGTAACCGCGAGGGAGGGGGAGTAAAAAGCAGGTAAGAGACTGCCGAAGGCATTGGGGCTCCAGACTCAACTGTGACGAGCGGGAATACCGCGACAGAAAGTAGCAGGAACTTAAAATTAGATTTTGACGGATTTCAATGATTTTTTTTTTTTTTTTTTCTTTTTTTTAAGATATTTTATTATTATTAATGATATGCTGTTTTGGGGATTCATTTCAATATAATGACCAGCGAAGCGGGCAAAGCCTGCTAGTATATATATATTAATGATGATAATAATAATCTATCTTCATAATGATCAAACATGATAAAAGTAAAATTGAATATTTAATCTGTAAGTATTAATAAATAATTACTTATGAAAGTAGGGCATGATACAATGCAAAATATATTGAAAATTATAATAAATGTTGAAATATAGTTTTTTCCTCCCAGTAGTGTCTTTTTAAAATATGGAAAAATTTGAGGAACAGGTAATAAAACTTTTAACGTATACAACAAAAAAAAAAAATCTTAAAGGAAGCGACTGGGGAGACAAGCTATCTAGAAATAATTGAGTAGAAAATAGATATTGTGTCCACTTGTAGTCAAATGGCTTGACAAATTGTTCAGTCAAAGAGGTTAGATCTAACCCCTTTATCGTTCAGTGGAAAATAAAATATTTATTACTTTTTTTAATCCAGACGAAAGTAAACTTGAACGAAGATGCATCATCTCACCTTTATTTTGTTTATTTTCAAAATGTAATAAATTTTACAATTTGCCTCAATAATCGATTATAGCCTTCTTGTGGCCTCGTCCTCTTGTTTGTTTTTTCTAATATCGGGTATCGGGAGGGGGGATATCTAAAGCCTAGTTCCCTCTGTAACGTCATGTCAACAGAAATGTGCCCAAAATTTTTCACCGACAAACATAATTTTTCAATAAAGAAATTAATTTTGTGTTTGCTTGTGTCATATAAGTATATACACATCAGGGCTAAGAAAAAGCTAGTTTTAAAAGAAAAAGAAAACTAGTCATTATTTTACAGTTTCCCGGAAAGAAGGGCATTTTGATAAAAGATATTTTCCCGAATTGTTAATTGTGAATGCACTACAAATTTTAAAGAATGTTGCAAATGCTTTAGAGAATTAAGGATGCAAATGAAAAAAAAAAAAAAATAGATAAATAAAAGAAACAATGATTTTTTTACTCTTTTTTACCAATTTTAACCATCAACAAAACTTAGTACAACTGTTATTTAATAAGGGGAAAAATATAAGGGAGGTTAAATATTTCTGAAAAAATGAAAGAGAGAGAGAAAAATAAGAGGTGCTTTTTATATAACTTTTTTTTTTTATCAAGTCTAATTAAAATTTTGTATAATTATCATTTATTAAATAAATAAATAAATACTGTTGATTTAGATTACCTCGAGGAATCTAGAGCAGCATAAGAAAAATAATATTTTTCACATTTCCTCCTTTTTCTTATGGCACAATTTAAACTTTTATCTTTATTCTCTATAATTATTTATCAAAAGACCACAGTATTCATTTTCATTTAAAATTTAATTTTCTGGAAATTCAGAATTGCTTCAGCAGTGATCTTTATTTGAAAATACAGAAGATTGGAAAGTATAGTACAAGTTGCTATTTATAATATTATGTTTATTATGCATTATTCAATTACATTCATAAAATTGTTTTGCAGAAGCATTTTAAGACAACTTTTATGTTTCAAAATAAATGTTTTTCTGTACAATTTTTAGTGAATTTTTTTCTGAAAGTTTTGTTTATGTAAGTACTAGGGGTTATGGGTACAGCTGAACAAGTTTTATGAATATAAATTAAAGCTTTTGCATTTCATACCAACATTTTAAAGAACTCTTCTTTAAAAGAATATATATATATATTTAAAATCAAAATACTTTAACTACAATCATGAGACAGTTTTTTTCTATGGACGAAAATAAATTTTAAACTTTTTTTGATATAAATATACTTTTTTTCTTTTTCTTTTACCTACATTAATATAAACATAATATTACAATTTAAGGTACGTAACTTCCACATTATTTTCTTTGGAATTTAGTTTGTGTTGATATATTATACTTAGCTTGAATCTCAAAATAATTTATTTAATTAGTAACAGTGGAAGTGCAACCGCTGTGTAAGAAAAAAAAAATCCTTTTACACCGAACCTCCGGGAAAAAAGGTAATAAAAATAAAGGTAAATTAATGTAAAATTCCGCAAATAAATTCATTAAAAAAAGAGATTGAGAGAAAAACAAACAAACAAAAAATCTGGTACGAATCCATTAGTAACATAAACCCGGACAGTGAAATGCAGAAAGCCAACTTTAAAGATACTTTTTACTTGTACTTATTTATTTATATAAATATAATTTTATTTTATTTCTTTAAGAAAATATTTATGCAAATGATGTTATTATATTTTAAAAATATATATGAAAATAAGCATTAAAATTTTTGGAATTTTTTGATTGCAAACCTGGAATAAAATGAGCCGGCAGGGAGTTAAATTGTGCGCCTAAATTTTGTTTTGATATGGTCTTATATGTAAAAATTGGAGATAACTGAATTATTAATATTACCACCTAGTTTTAAAGGAATATATATACATATATATATATATATACGGTTAAAATTTCTCTGTGCATTAAAATTTAATGAAAATGTTTTGAATTATAATATTTAAAATTTTGTTTTTCCAGTGTTTATGTTTTCTTTCAAATCTTTTAAAATTATAATCTTATGATACTGAGATAAAAATTGCACTTAGAAATTTAAGAATAATTATCTCAATTTTAACTCTTTAAATGTTATAATAAGAATTTTGAAATCAATATTTAAATAATATTAATTTTAACATAAATATTGGGTGAGTGCAAAAGTTCGTGCGGAGGTGCAATAGATGGCGTTAGAAGCGGTGTAAAGTGTTGTCATTAATACTGCCATCTACGTAAGACAGATCGTTGGAAAGGTGACGTGTGCAACTTTCATTTCAAACAAAATAATTTGTGTAGATACAAATTGCTTTGAGAAAGATTACTTTCAAACTGAGTGTCGATAAAGTGCATTTACGGCATGTTATGCTTTACAAGTTTCAGAAGGGAATAAACGTTGCAGCAGCCGTAAAAATCATTCAAGAGGTTTATCAAGATCAAGCACCAGCTAAACGAACTGTGGAAAAATGGTTTGCGAAATTTCGCCACAGAGAATTTAACCTTGAAGACGAGCCAGTTCAGAATACTCTGCGAATTTCAACAAAGGAAGTTGCTACAGCAGTTAACATTGACCGATCAACCGCTTTTTGGCGTTTAAAAAACATGGGATTCGATTTGAAGCTCGATATATGGGTACCCCATTTGTTGACCGAGAGGAACAAAATTGAGCGAATTTCTGCTGCAGTTTCTGTACTCGGGCGGCTGAAATTCGAGCCGTTTTTGGATCGATTAGTGACGGGTGATGAGAAATGGGTCCTGTACAACAATGTTCAGCACAAACGCACATGGAAACAGGCAGGTGAGCATGGTGACGCAATGGCAAAGGCCAGTTTGCACCCGATGAAGGTGATGCTCTGTGTTTGGTGGGATGGCAAGGGCAAAATTTATTTTGAGTTTCTCCCCGCTGTCCAAATGATTGATTCGGACAAGTACTGTCTCCAGTTAACTAATCTGAATGGAGAAATCAAACAGAAACGTCCGATTTTGTCATATCGCAAGTGTGTAGTCTTTCATCACGACAATGCCAGACCACATATTTTGAGACAGATGCTGCACAAACTGAACAGCCTGAAATGGGATGTCCTAACTCATCCACTGTATACTCCTGATATCACACCATCTAATTATCACTTGTTCCGTTCATTGCAAAATCATTTAAATGGAAAAAAACTTGACTCTTTGAATGCCTTAAAAAAGTCTTGTCTTCGTTCTTCGAATCTAAACCGCACAGTTTTTATGATTGGGGCATCCGTATGCTGCCAGAACGTTGGAAACAGATTGTAGAAAACGAAGGAGAATATATCATTCATTGAATAAAGAACTTTGTTTGCCTAGTCACTGTGTGACATTTACTCACAAACTCCGCATGAACTTTTGCACTCACCCAATACTTTAGCTTTTTCCTTCAAATCATTTATTTAGTTACGTTAAAGAAATCATAAAACCAGCTTAAAGAGGCTGGCACACTTGTGATTTAATGTTTATTAAGTGATTTTTTAATCACTCCTTCTCTTTGTATTCTCCCCCTCCTCAGTTAACTTTTAGAAATGATTATTCTTCACAGGTAATATACATTTGAATGTATAGTAAGCATGTAATTTTACCATAAAGCAGAAAATGATGTCCTGTCGCCAAATTTCAAAGAATAGGTGTTTTTTCAATGTAGTTAGCGAGAGAGTTCTTATTGAATTGATTTTTTCTAGCTGACTACGGATGTTGGAGATGTTAGATAATTAGAAAACACCAATTTTCGGTTTTTCTTTCATAGTCTAGAATAAGTCACACAATCAGTAGATTATTTTACTGTGTTTAACATCCTAAATATCATGCTAATTTACTCTTATATGCTTTAAAGAGGTGGATAAGTTTTTTTTTTTTTTTTTTTTTTTTTTTTTTTTTAAATAAGATAATTATGAATCACAGAATAAAAATAATTCTGTTTCAAAGCCAAATAAATCGAATATTCAACCTGAAACAATTCTAAAAAAAATGGATCCTCTGGGAAAAAATTTCAAATGGAAAAATGCATTTCCTTGGATTTCTTATAAAATTAAGGTAATGTGTGTTTTATGCATAGATGCAACGTTCACAGTGGCACAAAGCAATTGGGCTTTTGAAAATTCACGGTGAAGTGCCGTTTCAATCCCAGCTTGCACTCATTTGGAGTTTTCTGTGGTTTTCTCCGAAACTCGTGTAAATACGGGCTAGGATCACTTAGAAAGACCCCCTTTATGCTTTCAAGCTGTATGTGTCTGAAAAGGGAGAAGGACGCCGCAGTCTCCACAGAGCGGGCACATGGTAACATTAGAATTTTCAAGGATCGTTTGCAGGATAAGCTAATACGCTACCCCCGGGGCCCCCTATACTGCAAAATATAATAGCAGTACATGATTTTAAACAGATTTTTTTTTTCTGATCAACATAAATTCTGCAAAGAAAACATATGGTTTCTATTTAAAAAAATGAAGTTTGTGTCACATGGAGTTCCTAGGATCCCCGGGACCCACTTGTGATACTTCATGTGATAGGTTATTTAAATCCATGAAACTTTTGAAATCAATGTTTTCAGCAAATTTTCTTTTCTTTTGAGATATTTTGGTAGACTTATGAAACACCCTGTATATATATATATCAGTACAAAAACCCTTAACGGGTTAAAAGTTTGTGACGCAGCTACTTCATCGCTATAAGAATTTGAAGTATGGGTCTTAAAAATAATGATATCAAATTTTAAGTGACGCTTTACTATTAGTTAAAATATACATAGATTTTCTTATTTGATCATTTGCTTTTTTCTTTTATTTTTATTTACAATGCAAACATAATATTTTTAACTTCAAGATAAGACAAATATATAAAATATACTCACTGATGATTTTCATTTGCACTTCAATTTCAAAATAACAGTTTCAAAAGGAATGATATAAAAATTCCAGTGACACCTCGGTGTCATTTTAAACGATTTGTCTTTAGATTCCATTAAAATTACCTTTGCTTTGTCTAATAAAGTATATTTACAGATTGAAACAGTGCTTTTAATTTTCAAATATACTGTCAAATAATCACACTTTCACTGAGTTTGCATTATAAATTGAAATTATTTATTTCAATAAATTGATTTGTCTTTTGCGTCACGCTATCCAAAACTGCAAGTGAAATTTGTACAAATGTTTTCTTTGCATCACACTATCTTTTTGCCCAAATTTTCACTTAGTTGGATACTATGATACAAAGTAACATTTACATAAATTTTACTTGCAGTTTTGGATAGCGTGACGCAAAAGACAAATCAATTTATTGAAATAAATAATTTCAATTTATAATGCAAACTCAGTGAAAGTGTGATTATTTGACAGTATATTTGAAAATTAAAAGCACTGTTTCAATCTGTAAATATACTTTATTAGACAAAGCAAAGGTAATTTTAATGGAATCTAAAGACAAATCGTTTAAAATGACACCGAGGTGTCACTGGAATTTTTATATCATTCCTTTTGAAACTGTTATTTTGAAATTGAAGTGCAAATGAAAATCATCAGTGAGTATATTTTATATATTTGTCTTATCTTGAAGTTAAAAATATTATGTTTGCATTGTAAATATAAATAAAAGAAAAAAGCAAATGATCAAATAAGAAAATCTATGTATATTTTAACTAATAGTAAAGCGTCACTTAAAATTTGATATCATTATTTTTAAGACCCATACTTCAAATTCTTATAGCGATGAAGTAGCTGCGTCACAAACTTTTAACCCGTTAAGGGTTTTTGTACTGATATCATTACTTTTTAGAAGTTATTGATCAAAAAATTAAAACAAGTCCTTCCGGCTCATAGGAAGGTTAGGTTGATTTATCTTTTCTTATGAAGTCGCCACCATTTTTTTCAAAATGGCAGCTACATTTTATTAATCAATTTCGTGGATTTATTGAGGGCTATGTATATATGGAGTTTTAAGCAAATCGGTTCAAAAGTTATTGTGATAATTTTCAAGTGGTCACCATTTAGAAACAAAAGGACAGAGTGACTGAAATGCCCAGTGAACTTATCAAAGATACTTGAATGATATGTCAACTGTGCAAATATGATTCGAACTGATTCAGTATTAGAAAAGTTATTGTAATAAAAAAAAATTTAAGTGGCCGCCACTTGGAAACAAAATGGTGGAGCAAGTTGCCTAGCAAACTTATCCAAGATATTTGAATTGTAAGTTCACTTCCCAACTTTGATTTGAACCAGTTTAGTATTCTAAAAGTTATTGTGGTGGCACATTTTCATATACCAGCCTGATTTCAAGTGGCTGCAACTTGGAAACAATGTTGGAACAAAATTCATCCAAGATATTTGTGTGATAAGTTCAATGTCCAACTTGAACTGATTCAGTATTTCAAAAGTTATTCTGATGATAAATTTACAAGTGGTATCCTGATTTGAAATGGCCGTACTTAAGATATTGGTCATTTTGTTAAAAATGACAGATAAAATTCATTAATAAATACTTGATTGAGACTTTTATGTGGTCAATGTAAACATCAAAATTCAAGCAAATTATAGTCTTAACTAAGCTTTTTCAATGTAGATTTGAAATTTTCATGTAGCTGCCACTTGAAAACAAACAGCAGAGCAACTTAGTTAACGAACTCATCAAAGATATTTGTAAGATAAGTTAGCTGTAAAACTTTGGTTCAATTCAATTTTGAGTATTATGTCGAGAGTTATCGTAATCACAAAATTTCCATTATATATACAAAAAAATCCAATTTATACATCTTTTAAATTTATACGTGCTTTTAGTGAAGTCCTGATTCATTCCTATTCATAAAAATATCTTTGTTTATAAGTTACACAATATTAGTTATGTCTTTTCACTTTTCTAATACTTACAAAATTTCTTGACCGGTCATTCTTATAACCATTCTAAATATAAATTTTGATGAGTATGTGAACTTTGATATCAATATCATGACTTCGGAGCTATTCACAATCTATTAACTAATTAAAAACAAATTGTTTAATGCTAATTTAAGTGATAATGATGTGGGATGTGAAGAAGTTATTCTTAAGAGAGGACAATACCTAATCTTGGCAACAGCTATGGCCTATGTTATGGGAAGATTTATTTTCATAATTACTCAGTACCAAATGTATTTTTTAAATTCCGTTTCCACTTTCAGAAAATTCACAACCATTAAATTGGTACTCATTTTCGAAGATATTGGTTTTTTAAAAAATGTATATATTTTTTTAGTTCAAAAATGCGAATTTTCACACAAATTGCTTTTTTTAACCACAAAATGAAATACTAAAAATTTAAAAAATCAATTTTTGGAAAATGGGTACTAATTTAATGATTTTGAATTTTCTGAATATGAAAATGGTTTTTAAAAAATGTGCTTGCTAACGATAATCTGTTTTAAAATTTATTTTCAATTTCATTTTGAGCACTGAAAGAGTGCTTGACAGAAGTGCAGTAACTGGAATAAACTAAATTTAATAAATAATATCAGGGTTGGCAGGTTTTTGACGGTTTAAACCACAGTTTAAACTGCCACATCAAAAACCTTAAATTTGACACTTTTTGGTATATTTTAACAATGAAGTAGTCATATTTATAGAAATAAAAAACTAATAAAAAAGTGCTTAGTTTATATGCCTCCCATAGTTAAAAATAATTCTTAGAAGTGTATTATCTGTTTCTTATGAGTGCTAATGATTTCTATTTAAGTATAAAAAACAGATATTTATTATTTTTACAAAACACAAAAATTCAAATATAGGAATTTGTATATTCTAAGGTGAACCACTTATTGCCTTTTAAGTTATAAAAATTTTTATAAAGTCTTATTAATAAAAATAAAAAAAAAGTTCTATTAAATTATATACTGATTGATAATTAAAAGATACCGTAAGTATTTTACCTCAATGAATGAAATTACTGTGCTATTAAATAATGCATTATGTTCTTTCATTTTGGGTTATAGTCAATAGCATGTTTTAATGTTGTACGATTAAAACTTAGAGGTATTGCATGACTTGTTGAACTAAATTTTAATATGAATTACATAATGCAATTCTATTTTTAATTAAAGAGATGATGGACAGTATATATCTCTTTTAAATTACTGCCATAAAGGTATGAAAATTTGCATTTATATGCATTGAAATTTAATATTATATTAAAATTTCAAGTGGAGTTACTCCAGTTTTTTTTTTTTCTTTTAATATTGCTAAAAATTTCATTGAAATTTCAGCATTTAACATAATTTTAAAAATAATTATAAGATAGAAAAAAAACTTTTTTATATGTAGTGATGTGGGTTGGAAAATTTTCTTTTTTGGAAAATTTTCTACCATGTTTTTCCGGAAAATTTTCCAACCAAAAAAACAATTTTTTTAGTAAATCTTTTGCATGATATATTTAAATTTTCTTTTATTAGTCATAGTAATGCTATATACAGTGTGAAAAACAAAAGTTTCTGATTAAAGTCATCATTTTGAAAGTTACCAGATATATGTTTTGAGCAACTTGAATGAGAAATAGGTTATTTATTATAATACAAGAGATCTATGGTTGCTAATCAGAATTTTAAATGTCTATTCAATAAGTTTGTAAGAACATAATTATAAAGCATTTGGCAACATAACAAAAAAAGAATACATTGATAAATTAATGCACTACTATACTGCTGAGCATGTGTATCTATTTTTCAAAATATTCATTTGGTAAATGATGATACGACGATGTTTTTCAAACTCAGGCAGCAATTCTCTTAAGTCACCTTATTTATGGTCTCTGATTCTGAGAGTGACTCAGAAAGTTACGGCATTGTCATAATCTTCGTTAAAAATTCAATAATAATATAATAATAATAAAAAAAAATTGCTTTAATTACAAAATTGGCATTGTTGAAATTTTAGAGAAAAATCTTATATAAAAACATATTTTTTAAAATAACTTTTTAAAACTAATTTCTAATGTGGAAAAAAAAAGTTTTTTTATGCAAGCAACAGGAAATACAATTAATTGCCTAAATATAAACAGCAATATTTTGATTAAAATTTAAGGAAATCAAATAGATAAAATGAATCACATCATATCTTGTAATTGGAGGTTTAGTTGAAATAACTCAATATTTCTTTATTTGCTTAAAATATCCAAAATTGAATTGTACTTGAAAAATCTCATAAAGGTGTTACATTTAAAGTTAAATAATAACAACAATAATAATAATAATAAAATCTCAAACTTCCAGATTAATTTTTTTGAATAGAGGATTACATCCATTATCCAATACCACCAACTATTAAAAAATATGATTTAGTATTCACAAACTGTGCTTAAAAATAGAAGAAATCGAAAAAAGTAAAAATCAAAAGAATTTTGATGAAATGAACCCTTTCATGGTCTGAGCCATACCTTATTAATTACCTTGTACAGTCGGCAGCAAAATTATTGATGCGCTAGCAATAATTTCTATTTAAAAGATGTACACCTAATACAATTTTGTTAAGTAAATATTTATCGAGTCATGATCTTAGTCTTATACTGTTTATAAAAAAATTAAGTTCATGATAAAAATTAGCGATCAAACTAAAGAAAAAGAAAAATATGAATGTGTGTTTCAATAATTTTGCTGCTACTAGCAGTCAAACCTCACATTATTCTAAAAAGAAATTCGTTATGATAATTACCTCTTTTTTTTTTTAAAATTCTGTTTAGTTTTAGAATATTCACAATTAGTGCTGCACCGAGTAGCACTTTGGCCGAGTACCGAGTACTCGGCCTTTTACTACTCGACTGAGTACCGAAGAAAGAATAATTGATGTATATATGAAGAATTTTTCACATGTTGAAATTGAAAATAGGCCTTTTGAATACAAAATTAAGTTAAATGGCAAACAGCATGTTTCATGAAATGTTCCAGAACTTTTGTAGTGTATAGTATACACAATTAGGTTCAATGTTATATTTGATACGTCCAGCTTAGTGGATTATTAAAACCATAATAATTGATAATTTCATTCTTTATTATATAGTCTTTCTCAGATGCGAATCATTCTTAGATAATTCTTAGAGAATATAAGTTCCTATATACTCAGGCATATTTAAGATGTATGAAATGAGAATATTAAAATAAATATTTTATCATTTCAAACATGATAGACTTCATTAATCTTCAAATTCTAGAAGAGTAAAAAAAATAGGTGTTTTGGGCCATAATTTGCAAAACAACAAATTTGATTATTAAAATATATTTTTAATAATATTTCAGGGTATTTATATTTTTCATAATTATTTTTTAAATTAAAAATCAATCTTTTCTTACAGTTTTAAAAGCGTCTTACTTTTATTTGCACAAATATGTAACTAATGTTTTATCTACTATTTTAGTATTTATTATATAAGGGTTCTTTCTTCTAAAATATTTTATTTTTGTCTATTTTATAAATACAATTTTATGCATTTATACTTAAAATAATAATAATAATAAATTAATCAAAAAATAAAAACTTACTTAAAACAGAACAAACAGTAGAAAAAAGTTTTTAATTATCTGCTGGCAAACTGATTTTTGAAATAAGTCAAATACCATGTAACTAACAATGTAAGATTTTTTTTAAGATGATAAAAACTAGCATTTTGTAAATCATAAATAAAATGTTTATTATGACAAAATAGATTTTTTAAAATCTGATCAAAAGTTAGGAATAAAAAATGATGCCTGAAGGTGATTTCATGCTATTTTAGGAAGCTTACGGTTTCCATTTTCATATAACCAGTGTCCGATTTTATATAATACAAGTCAATGTTTATATAGGTATACAAAGGTGAATAAATAATGTTAAACTATCACTTATTCGGATACAGCCTATCGCTGTTTATCTGGTATTTTAAGAACAAACAAAATGTGAAAAGCAGAAAGGGGGAGGGGGGGGGGAAATTAAATAGAGTAAAGGCACTTTTACGATATATATATATATATATATATATATATATATATATATATATACAGTGAAACCCCAATCTATCGTTCACGCATCCATCGTTTTCCGCATTGATTGTTTTATTAATTCCTTTTCTTAAGAATGAAAGTTTATGAGAAATAACATGGAATTTTGAGAAATCATAAGGGTGGTGAAGGAATACACGAGCGCAGCGCTCATATATATGCATTCGTTTGCACGCATTGTGCACGGGTCCACGCTGCCGAAGGCAGTGGGGACCCGATGTGACATTTTTCTTGATTAGAATTTTTTTTTCTCTTTTTTTATCACATGATAAAAATTAATGCAATTTTGAGAATTCATTAATTATAGTAATTCATTTAAAAATAGTGACCAGCAAAGCGGGCGTATCCTGCTAGTGTATAATAAAATATTTTTAAAAAGCAACATACATGAAGATGCACATTCAATTTGGCAGATATGTGATCAATTTACTGCTTTTGTAAGAGTGACAAATAATTAATACTGATAATAATAAAACAAAAATTCAATATTTGGTAAATTTTATCATGCAGATTTTCACAAAATTTTAAATGCAATATGCAATTTTACAAGAGAGAATTTTTTTTTACTTATTTATTTAATAATCTATGAATATTTACAAATATTACACATTCTACTTATAAAACTAAATGTGATGTTATAAAGTATTTTTGGAAAGCTAATAAATTAAGATTGGCAGATATTTGATCAGTTCAATCTTTCAATGCTTAATATAACAGTGACAAATAATCAATACAGATTTATTTACAAAACAAAAATAATATTTAATATCTGGAAATTTTTCTCATACAATTTTTCACAAGATTTTCTATGCAATTGCAAAAGTGAGAATAATTTGCTTTTGAAATAGAAAACAGAAAGAGATATCATAACTGAAGAGAGATTTCACTGCTTTTTTGTAACAATTGGCAGCTTTTTTATAACAATTGTATATAATAAATACATATTTTATTCAAAATACTAAATAACAATTTAATCAATGTAATCTTTTGAAAATCAGTGTATATGAAGATGCATGTATTGAACTTTGACAGATTCTCTTTGACAGATCAGTTTATTACTTTTATAACTGTGACGAGTAATAATAAATAAATATTTACAAGCAAACACTAGAAATGTAGAAACCTTTCTCCCACAATTTTTCACATAGATTTCAATGTAAATTTCATATGAAGGATTTTTCTCTTAATATTATAAATCAACATAAAAAGTTGCACATTATCTTGAATTGATATTTGATGAAGTCATTTTTAATAAAAAAAAAAAAAAAAAAATTAATGCAGTACACTCCCAGAATGAATATCTGTAAATAAATATATTTTATTTTTTTAAGGCAAATTAAGAGTAGGTAATAAATGCAGTAAAAATATAAAGTTTATATCTGCAAATTAAAATTTACCCCACAAATCCAAATTATAAAATGAAGTATAAAAATATTTAATGCAATATATATAAATTTACAGTTTTATTATAATTGAGAAATGTAGATATAACTGACTTTTTTTATGCTTAGAATTTTTTCTTGATTTTTATAGTCATTATTATTTTTTTTTTTTTTGTTCAAACAAAAATATTGTTGCTTAAAAAAAAAAAAATTACTTAGGGTAAGGTGGGGTAGTGGGACCCCTTATCGGCATAATTTGACTTTAGCTGAACATAGCACCGGTTGTAATAGGCCTATCAACTTTTTTTTTTGGTAGTTCATTCATAGACCTATTATAAGAGTGGACAGAGCATTCTATTATTAAAGGAATATAAGAAAAGGTGCAAGATGAAACCATGTTACTGTTGAAAAAGGTTACCTTTTTTGGCATTTATCACGTTATTGGCGATTTTTTGTTCTGAACATAAATATTATTATTATTAAAAGATACAGCAAGAAAAACTGGTGTAAAATGAAACAGCTGCTGAAATTTATTTTTACCTTGTTATTAACACTCTCCAAAAAGTTCAAAAGCGTTTATAACTTCATTTTGTCTATACTCGCTTTAACTCTCATAAACAGTGTCCGAAATTAGCAGTCATTAGTTGTCAAATATGACTAAATTATTGCATTTGACGACTATAAAATTATTTCCAGTCGTCAAATTTAACGCCTAGCTTTTTTTTTAAAGACTTATTTTTGTTTAACTTTGAAAGGTCCAAGTCCATATCATATTTTCCCCCCTACCGCACAGGGACTATGTCGTTTAGACACCTGGGCATTTCCAGCATATTTCACCCCCGACCCCCTTACAGAGATAAAAAAGAAAAAGTTTCCTTTAATCCCTTTTAATCTTATCAATTTTTAAAACTGCAATTTGCAACGCTCTCGCCACACATGCATACAAATAACCTATGGAACCAACACATTTATCTGTGTGCACATACTGATGTAATGTGTAAGAAAAATACTAGTGCTGCACCAAGTAGCACTTTGGCCGAGTAGCCGAATACCGAGTACTCAGCCTTTTACTACTCGGCCGAGTACCGAGTAGTTGTAAGAAATAATAATTGATGCATATATGAAGAAATTTGCACATCTTAAAATTAAAGAAAAAGGCTTTTGAACATAAAATTTAGTTAAATGGTAAACAGCATGCTTTCATGCAGAACTATTGTAGTGTACATACATAATTAGGTTCATTGCTATATTTTGATACTTTCAGCATAGTGGATTACTAAAACCATAACTGATAACTTTACTCTTAACATCTTTTTTAGATGCGAAATTATCATACTCAGATAATTCTTAGAGAATATAAAAGTTACTAGTCACTAAGGCTTAATTTAAGATACATGAAATTCACATATGAAAGGGTAACATTAAAATATTTTATAATTTCAAACATGATAGGCTTCTTAATCTTCAGATCGTAGAAATGTAAAATGACAGGTGGTTTTGGGAACAACAGATTTGTTAATGAAAATAAGTTTTAAATAACGTTTTAGTGTATTTACCCTTTTTTATATATAACGTAAAATGCCATAAAAGCCTTTATTTGGTTAAATGCCCCCTCCCTACTCTTTATTATTATTTTTTTTTTTTTGTTCTTAAAATACTAAATAAAAGCAACTTTTGCTCAACGGTAGACTGTATCCGAATAGGTGATAGTTTTTTATGTTATTTTATAGTATAAAATTCAAAATCAATCTTTTCTTACCAATTTGAAAGTGTGTTAGTTTTATTTTCACAAATGTATAACGAAAATTTTGTGTTAATATTACAAAGAGGTTCTTTTTTTCCTAAAATATTTTATTTTTGTCTGATTTATAGATACAATTTCATGTACTAAGCATTTACAAAATAATGCATATTGATATTACATGATAGTTATAATTAAAAGCTCAGATCATGAATCATCTCTATACTAAGTTTGGTAACAGCCCATTTTAACTGCAGAAAGCTGTTATAGCAAAAATTTTAATTATAATGACTCTGTATTTATATTTTCATATTTTTTTAGTTCAGTTGTAAAATAAATATCTCTCATTAACACATTTCTATCAATAATGCATAAAAATAGTGAAATTTCCACAACTACTCAGTATTGGCTGAATACATAGCCTAAATTTGGCCAAGTAAGCCGAGTGCTGAGTAATACCAAGTACTCGGTACAGCTCTAAAAAATACATATAATATATTAAACTAGAGCTGTACCGAGTACTCGTTATATACTCGGTACTCGGTCAAATATGGACTAAGTATTCGGCCAATACCGAGTAGTTGTAAGAATTTCATTATTTTTATGTATTATTGAAAGAAATGTATTCATAAGAGTTGTTTTTTAATAACTAAACTTAAAAAATATGAAAATATAAACATAGTCATTAAACTTTTGCTGCAAACAGCTTTCTGCAGTTAAAACAGGCAAGTAGATTGCCACTAAACTCGATATAGAGACGATTCATGATTTGAGCTTACCCATTTTAGTTACAAGACTTTAAGTATAACCATCTTGTATGTGTGTAATATGCAGTTTTTTTTTTTTTTTTTTTACAAAAACTTTGTACATAAAATTGTATTTATAAAACAGACAAAAATAAAATATTTTAGAAAAAAGAACCCCTTATATAATACTACTATAGTAGATAAAACTTTAGTTACGTATTTGTGCAAATAAAAGTAAGACACTTTTAAAACTGTAAAAAAAATATTGATTTTTAATTTAAAAAATAATTATGAAAAAGGTAAATACACTAAAATGTTATTAAAAATATATTATCAAATTTGTTGTTCTGCAAATTATGGTCCGAAACCACCTACCTTTTTACTCTTCTAGAATTTGAAGATTAATGAAGTCTATCATGTTTGAAATGATGATAAAATATTTATTTTAATGTTCTTATTTCATATGTAAATTTCATGCATCTTAAATTAAGCCTATAAAGAACTTTTATATTCTCTAAGAATTATCTGAGAATGATTCGCATCTGAGAAAGACTATATAATTAAGAATGAAGTTATCAGTTATTATGGTTTTAATAATCTACTAAGCTGGAAGTATCAAATATAACAATGAACCTAATTGTGTATATACACTACAAAAGTTCTGAAACATTTCATGTAAACATGCTGTTTGCCATTTAACTTAATTTTGTGTTCAAAAAGCCTTTTTAAAATTTCAAGATGTACAAGATTCTTCATATATACGTAAATTTCAATTATAATTTCTTACAACTACTCGGTACTCGGCCAAAGTGCTACTCGGTGCAGCACTATACTAAACTGTGTTCCAGAAATTTTGACGTGTAGTTCAGAAAATATTGTTTTACTCATAATTACTCTATTAGTCATGTTAAAAGCGAATTTCAGAAATTGCAACTAGAAATTTCAATTTGACGCCTAAAATATTTACAGCAGGCATCATATGACGCCTTCCCTTTCCTTTCCAATTTCTATCACTGCTCATAAATAATCATTGACATTTTTGAAATGATATAAAGTGTAATATATTCAAACTAATTCAATTTAGAGAATTAAGTATAGCAATTATAAACATTTTATAAAAATAATTACTTAAAAATAACGAAATAATAAAATATTAAAAAGAATCTTACCTGTGAAAATCCTTGTTTTACATAATTTCTAGTTCCTTTAATATCTAATTACAATTTCTTGGTATAAAATTCTTTTTACATTCAAAACAATATAACTTTTAAAGAGAAATAAAAATTTTAAAAATAATTTTCAAAGAAAACGGAAAAATATCGCCTGCTTAATAAAAAGCAGAGTTTAGAGCATGGCGAGTAAATTTCAATATTGGCCAGTTTGGCGTCCTGTAGATCAAAAGTCACATGACCTTTTTTATGAGTTATCTTTGCCACTAAAAAAGGCTGCCATTGTCCCGTCCACTCTTATAATAGGTCTATGGGTTCATTCTCTCATATGTTGTTACTGTACCCATGGCAACCTTGAAACAAATTGGCAAATGATGAATTAAAAAAGAAATGTGGAACAGCTTTACTATTAGGCACATACTGCTGTTGCCGATGTACAGCTCACTGGATGAATCGATACTCTGAATCATTACAAAACTTAAAAAATACATTTTAAGAAAATAAATTATTTTTTCACTCAGGTGCTTGTTTTGAAATTCACTGAAATTAATTAAGCATATTTTTAAGATTAATAAAACAAACATATAAAACAGTAATAGAAATTTGAGTTACTTCACCACAAAAAAAATTTCGAACGGCTTTCAATCTTTAGCACATAAAATTCACTGTTGATCTCAGTGGCAGAACGTTTTGTAGCTGTCTGCAACAGGCTTTTAAAATTTCATAATCTGTCTGCAAAATTTGTGTGTAATCAGGGGAGAAAATGGCTTACACTCAAAAAGCCTGAAAGCTGATTGGAGGGGGGGGGGGGCTTAACATCAGTAGGGATCTCGTGCAACAATACACGAATACAATTTTACTGCAGAACAATATAGTATAAACAATTGTGTGTATTCATTCAATTCATCTCATTCAATTATATATTTTATAGCAATGTTTGACACAACACAATATAAATAATTATAAATAATAAAAGTATTAGTTGTAGTTTTGATACAGAATTTTTTTTTTAAGTGAATTGTTATTCGAAAGTTGCAGACAAATTTTTTTATCAGTGCGGACAAAAATTGTCCACAAGCCGTTTTTCTGTGTCCGCGACTATGTCGCCGTGTTTCTGCCACTGGGCTGTTGATAATGACAAGCACATAATATTCAGTGGAAATAATGATGTTAAATATATAACTTGAATATTTTCTACAATTTTTTAAAATTACAGGCTTGCATGAAATTTTGTGCTGCAGTGGTCAGTATCCCGATATTAAAACCAAAAAAACATCACTGGATACCCCTAATTTGTAGCGCATGAATCAGAAAATGTATAAAAATCTGTACTGTAGCAGTCAGGATCCCGATATTAAAAAAAAAAAAAAAAAATCACTGGATACCCCTAATTTGTAGCGCATGAATCAGAAAATGCATGAAAATCTGTACTGTATCAATTACTAACACACACTATTTTTTCCCTAAATACTAATTCCATTTATTTAAAAATAATAATAAAATACACTTGAAAAACTAATTTTTAAATCTTAAAAACACGTTAAAAAAAATCATTCAGCTGAGACGCATTACGATAAACACACATGAGCTTTCGGCACAAAAAGAAAAACAAAGTTCCGATACAAAAAGGTTACTATTAAAAAGTATCGATCTCGATATACTAAATCGGGAGTAAATTACGTGATTTTGGTCAAAGCTGAGAAAAATGTACCTTTCTTTATCATTGGGGTTAAGTTTTCCAACTCCAGACAAAACATAGCGACATTCGTTTTATGCCGGGTATCGGTCTAAAAGACCACATTTTCCCATAGAAAGTTGTTGAAATCCCTCTAATTAGAAAACAAAGCAAACTAGCTGACTAGTACTTTTTTCTTCACTGTTTGTTTTAAAACAAAAGAAACTATCGGATTTTGCATCACATATCAAATTTTGCTTGATTGCCATCTCATCTATTAAAGATGACGAGAATTTTTCGAAGCTATTTAGATTGTTCGATTCTTCCATCAGTCTTTCTTCTATTAAATTAGTAACACCAAGTTCACCACTAAAGGGACGCAGGTATCTCTGCAAGTTTAAACTAAGTAAAATAATAAAAATAACGCTTAACAGTTGGTGTGAGGCTTATAGCAGAACAGGAATCAAAACCCATTTCTCTCTGAAGTAAACAGTTCAGTAGAGAGAATGTAAGTACGAGTTGTTTTTATTTGTGCTATTATCACTGCACTACACATGAATTGTACAAGGGAGGATACACACATCACCATACAGTCATCAAAGCGTCAAACCACCTGACGAATCAGCAAACAGTACATTATGGCCACAACTCCAAAGCGTGTCTGTACAGATACATGCGAGGATCGTTTTGTTTACTTATGCTACACCATTTCTCACCCGTAGAAAACACTTGTGTGTAGATTAAAACCAACATTGTGTATGTTTCTTGCTTTGTGAATTGCATCAACAGGAATGCACAAATAAGTTACTCTTCTTTGAAAATGTGCTCATTTAAGATGACAGATTTTCCTGGGATGACTAAGATTTTTGTGAAGGTACCAATTTTAGCTGAATGATTTTTGTGAAGGTACCTTTTTTGCCAGATTGATTTTTGTGAAGATACCTTTTTTGCCAGATTGATTTTTGTGAAAATACCTTTTTTGCCAGGTTGATTTTTGTGAAGGTACCCATAAAAGGTAGTAAACTCGACCTGTATTAACCCCTGTTTTGGGTAATTTTCGAACATACTTGGGCTTGCATTTTTATCCAATAGTCGACGATTTAATCCTTTTTTTTTAAAAGCAGCTTTTCAAAAGTCTCATTTCATCTTTTTTTCTACTTAAAACATTTTCAATGAAGCTTTTATTTCTTGCATTGCTTTCTTGCTGAACAGACAGAGGCATATTATTAAAATCACAAAATGAGTCTGAAGAACTGTCTGCCGACGAATCTTCACGCTTCCTTTCAATACATGGCTTTTGAAGACTCGCATTCATCCAATAGTCCACGATTTAATCCTTTTTTAAAAAAAGCAATTCCTGATATAGTAATCTATTGCTTATAATAGCAATCGCAACAACATAAACAACACACTGCGGATTAATACAGTGTAAACAAATTGCGACATTAGCGTAGTGTCTACAGCAAGCGCGAATGATCTACGCATCCGGATGTAGTACGCATGCGCTTCAAAGACCATGGACCATGGTATAAATTCGTATTCATGAGTACTTTAAATTTTTTCGCTTTAAATTTTTTTTATTTAGTATGAATAACGATGAAATAAAATATCTATAACTAAAAAATATTTCTTTTATTTTAAATATTATCTAAATACTTTTTTGATGAAATAGGAAATTTTAAAATTAAAAATATTTTCTTCATAGCAAAAATTTATTGACTGCATTCACGTTGGTCAGCCAACCAACGTGAGCAACTGAAGCCTTGCAAGCAAGAAGTAATAACCGCATCACGGCCTTTTTAGCCGAAGAAACACATGTAATTGGCGTAGTAATATAGTTCCATATTTAAAGCGATTTATATAAAAAACAAGAGTTTTCCTGGAAAAAACGGAAACGTTACTAGATTCAGAAAGATTTTATTAACAACATATATTAATTATATGAAAATCCTTCGAGCCGTTTTAGAGATATTTTTCAGAATTTCAGTCCATTACTCCAATCGTTTTCCCATTTTGGCTTTAAATTGAGATTCAGATCTCAAAACATATTGCATGTAGAAATGTAAAATTTTCAGGATAGATTAAGACCGAAGATAAAAGACTATTTTGAAAAGAACAGAACAAAATACGGCATATTTGCTGAGATATTAAGTGTCGGCTTTTACAGATCTCTTTCATGTCAAACTAGCCGTATATAAGAGTTCGCAGCGTTCAGTTTGGGCTTCCGCTTGCGTCACTCGAAAAACTGTCGTTTTTCATGATAAACACTATAGTCCTGGCATAATTTCAAAAACTTAAGTGTTTTAGTCAATGCCACATGTATAAAAATTTCTGACTTTAATATATTAAACTAATAGCATAAGCATTGGACCCATATATATGTCGCTCATTGTAAAAGTGGTGTAACTCCATATTTAAAATTTTTTTTTGCTTAATTGTATCACATTTAGTCATATCTTTTATTATAAAAATTAAGAAACTCCAACAACTGCATTAAAATGCTATAAATGGCATTACTTGTTTTTTCTGAGAATTAAATTTTCTAAATATTCATTTTAAAAGTGAAGTTTCTAAGTTACTTTAAATTCATTTGCTTATAACTTACAAATTCTTATAACTCTGATTTGTATTAAACACTTAAAAAATCAATAAGATTGACTGAATACATGTATTTTTTTCCTATACACAAATTTTCAAAAAGTTTATTTCAAAATCCATTTACAAGAAGATAATTCACTTTTAGAATGAACAACCGATATTTATTATCTATCTATCTATCTATATTTTATATATGTGAGGTGATTCATCTAAAAAACTATTAAATTTGAATAAAAATTCAATTTAAATAATGTCAATACTTTTTGCAAATGATATTGACATTTCTACTATCAAATTAATCCTGTTTGAATTGTGTGTTATATTTTTCTGTTTTAGTTTCAAATAAATGTTCATTTGTTGTATTATTATTGTTGTACTTATAGTGAAGTTTTTTTTGTTCGCAATCATCTACCTGTCCCTGAAGTTGATCCTAAAGATTATGAGCTTGAAATAAGTGGAATTGGTATAAAAACTATTCACTTAAAGCTGGATGATATAAAAACAAAGTTTAAGAAACATACAATTTCATCCACCATACAATGTGCTGGTAACAGGCGTTCAGAATTAAATTCTGTAAGTTTGTGTTTTTTTAGTTTTTGTATGTATAATGTTTTCAATTATTTTAAGTATTAAGCAGATTTTAGTTTCTGTTTTTAACTGAATTTAAAGATATGTTTTTGCAATTGAATCATTAGTATTAAAATTTCTTATTATTTTAATTTCAATTTATCAGTTAAGCTGAATCAGCTATTTTTAAGAAACACTTTAAAATTTTTTAAATGTATAGTGGGGAAAACTGTCATAAAAAGTACTGTAAATACATTTATATTTTGATATGGGTGTAAACAAGGATCTCTCAGAAAATTTTCCACGCTTTTCTCTGCAAGTGTGAATATTTGTTTGACTTAATTACTACAGTTATGGAAAAAAGAAAAAGAAAACTTGCTTACATAAGAGTAAATTATAATTTATTAGTAGAAAAAATCCAACTTACTTAATTTCCATGTACTTATTACTTAACCTAATATTGAAGAAAATAACTTTCTTCGATATTCATAAGAAAAATATAGTTTGTTTTGGATCCATTAAAATTATTTGATGGAATTATATGTTTTAAAAGGTTTGAAATGTGTTTTGATCATTTTGGATGTTTGTTTGCGTGGGGGAATAACAAAAAAATATTTCTGGTACCTCTAGATCAAGAACGTTATATTCAGAACTTAATGAGATTTCATATTTATTTGCATCTGGATTATAAAAGGGTCTTAGTAGGTGTGGTAAGTAAACCGCTGAAATTTGTTTCCTATTTTCAAGACTAATCACTATTTCTTAACAGTTTTGACCAAACAACACTATGCCATTTTGTAGAGCATTTTATGCTCTACATTTTAGCACAGGTTTCATCTTTAAGTGTGTGGAGTAAATAAACCATGATATTTTTGACCAGAAGTTGTTTGTCTTAAACTTGGTGGCTCTGGTCAGACAATCCTATTATATTTTCAATATAACAATGACAAATTCAAAATACATGAATATTTTTTCCTTTTGAAATAAAAATTAATTTCTTTCATACTGCGTGCATAAGTTTTATGCATAAACATAATTTGATAGAGAAAAAATAATTATAAGAGAAGACAGATGATCTGCATTTCGAAAATATTATTAAAAAAAATTTTCCTTGAACATTTTTGTGTTATGAACTCCCTCCCCCCCATTCTCAATGGTAGGGGCCAAGTTACACTTATAGTTTTAAATAAACTGAATGTCAGTGAGTAAATGCAATATCTGTACAAATCTTACTTTAAAATAATATTATTTTTAACTGCTGAAATAATAGCTTTCTGCAGAAATATTAGCTTCTCTTTCATATTCAGACCCATTTTCATCAGTGTTCATTAACAAAATTTGCTGTGATTCAATTTTCATTTCTCCAATAATATTATGTTCTTTGTAATATTTTAATTCAAGTTTCTGCATATAATTATAGTGTTATTGACACGTTCTGACTAATTCTTATTTTATTTATTGTATCTCTGTTTGTGTGAATAATTTACTTATGATCTTATCACCTGACTGATTTACATTTCTAATTTCTCTCTTCATATTGATCCAAATGTAACCACAGTGGTTGAGTGTGGAGTATACTAAAACCATGTTTCTATGACAGTCTGTCAAATACACTGGTGTCCAAAATTAAAGCAACAACCTATTTTCTCATTTTCTTCTTTTGCTCATTACTTTTAAACAAACATGAACATAAAATTTGGATGACATGTTTGTTATCATATCATCAATCGAATTTTATATAACATTAGTAAAAGGAATAGAGTTCAAACTAATAATTCAATTCTTCTCAAAAGTAAGCTTTGCAAAAAATGAAATATTTTAACAATTTAAAAAAAGAAAACTTAGGAATCTAACACATGTATCCATGTGTTAGATTAAAAACGGATTTTTCTTTCTGTAACCACTTTTCTGTTTCTTCTTTTATCTTCTTTTTTTCGCATGTAAATAACTTTTTAAAAAATATACATACAAACAGGAAAATTGGATAAGACTTTCATTATACAATTATTTATCAACATTATTATTACTTTGGTGTTGATTATAGTTTACAAATTAGTAATTATATTTTTTCAAAAAATCCGTTATAAGAATAAAAGAAAAGTCAATAAAGAAAAAAAAATCGGGATTTAGTATGACATTTTAAGGCATGTCCGTCTTCACCTATCTGTAATGTATCCTTAAAATCCTTTTTCATCAAGTTTTCTTTTCTAAAATTGTTGAAATTTTTCATTTTTTTCAAAGCTTACTTTTGAGAAAAGTTAAATTATTATTAGTATAAAAATTATTACTTATGTTAAGTTATATAAAATTCGATTAATGAGATGATAACAAACATGCCATCCAAATTTTATGCTCATATGTTTATTCGTTTAAAAGTTATGCACAAAAAAAGAAAACGAGAAAACAGGTTGTTCTTTTAATTTTGAACACCAGTATATGTTAATTTTAATTTTGGGAGAGGGGGAGGGGGATTTAACTTAACAAATTGTAATAATTCCACTTTTAATGTGTCCGCAAAATGAGCATTTCTTTTTGTTGCAAGTTAATCTAGTTTTTCATTTTTGTGGCTGATCACATTTAGGACTTTGCATAGTTATAGTATGACAGAGGGGGCATTATTGATGATGATGATGGGATTTTTATATTAACTTAGGAATAGTATTCTAGTCCAACATTTACTGAAATGAATTCATATCTGATTATATTAGATCATAATTATTATCATAGTGCAATTAGAAAACCTCATTTTTAATTTAATATGAATTTTATTTTAATATTTATATTAAGTTATGAAATTTATTCTAATTATACATTTACTGGACTGAATTTAAATTTGATTAAACTGCAGCCTAATTCTACTCTTACCAGTAGACATGGGATCTCACACTTTGCTCTGCATTCTTTGAAATTTCCGAGTAAATTAAATAAATATATGTAGTATATGCTTTCTATATTTTTATTAATTCATATATTCCAATGAAAGTTTCAACAATTACTATGAAAACTAGTGAAAAATTATAGCAATGATATGTGTGAAGAAAAAGAATAAAGGCATTCATATTTTAACTATTCAGAAGATGATATATATTTCATTCTTGTGACTTTTTATTATTATTTTGTTTAATAAACATTGTTGAACATGATAATTATATATTTAATTATGTGACTGTGGTATTTTATTTTTAGACAACATTTGACTTTTGAAATACTTTTTATTTCATTCTAAAAAATTTCGATAATTTTTCATTAATTTTCAATGAAATGAAATTTTTAAGTATACAACATATTTTACCAAAATTGAACTGTATTTTATCATGAACCTATTCCAAAATGTTTAGTGTGTAATACTCATTCATTTTTATGCATTTTATAAGCATGTAGCCTAGTAAAAACTGACAAAGAAATACAATATTTGATTATTACTAGTAAAATAATTATTATTTTAAGAATAAGTTGAAAATAGATTATAATCTAATTTAAATAATGAAAGATTTCTACTGGAACAGTGATAAACAAAGGGACAGATAAGCTAAACATTAATTAATTCCACTTTTATCTCATAAATAACCCCCCTCTCTCTCTCTCTCTCTCTCCCCCCCCCCCCCCCCCAAAAAAAAAAAAAATAATAACAAAAAAAAAATAAAAATAAAATAAAATGAATAAAAATAAAATAAAATAAAATCTGGATGTGCAATAAAACTATCATCTAGTCAAATGATCATGAAATCAGGGTCTGTGATATTGTCTTCAAAATCAGAACACTCAGCATCTACTTCAAATTCTGATGGATCTAATATTAGCTTGTTCTATTCAAATGAAGATGTAGTAAAATCAGAAGTAATTTGGGCACTTAAATCAGTTCACTGCAATCTAGCTGCAACAGTTAATGATGATTTAAACCAAGTGTTTACTGCAATGCTTGGCAATTCAGTTGCACAAAAGTTTCAGCTTGGAAGGACAAAATTATCTTATTTAATTACAGAGGCATTAGGACCTTATTTCAGAAATGAATTGATATCTGATATCAAGCAATCAGAATCATTTTTTTCATTATTGTTTGATGAGACTGCAGACAAAAAAGAACTACAATTTAAACTTTGGTATTGGTCTGAAGAAGCTCAAGAGGTTGTTTGCAGACATTTGCAAACAGTCTTTCTTGGACATTCCACTGCAAATGATGTAGTGGCTAAAATGAACAATGATGTGTTTTCTCGATTTGGACTTCCAAAGAAAAAACTTCTCATGTTAGGATCTGATGGCCCTAACGTAAATAAAACAGTGTGGTCTTTAGTGAATGAAGAAATTATCGAAGCAAGGGGTCATGGTCTAATAGATATTGGCACGTGTAATTTACATATCATTCATAATGCTTTTTCTAAAGATCTAGAGGAATAGGGCGAGACAGCTTGTGAACTTGTTTATGTAATATACAAATTTTTCAAAAAATATCCCTCAAGATGGGAAGACTAGAGTTTTAGAACAATGGCCAGCAATTGAAGAATATTTCCTATGTTTCCTATCTCAAAATGAATCCAGTTTGATAAAAACTGAAAATTGCAAGTATTTAGTTAAAATGATACAATTTCTTGATATCAGAGTTGAACTAACATTCATAGCTGAAGCATCTGAAATTTATGATGCTTTATTGAAATTACTACAGCGATCTGAACCCCTCATACATGTGTTATGCAGTGAAATAAATGTCCTTTTGAAAAAAATCAGAGGTTGTATTTGCAAATCGCAATTTCATGCTGACACACAGTGTGTAACAAATGAACATCTCATAAAACTAAAAAGGTAGATTGTGGTGATAAAACCACAGTGGAACTTAAAAAATTAAAAGGAACAGATCAACCTGGTGTTCTACATAAAATACAAAAGCATTTCATGAAATCTCATAATTACTTTTTGGAGAAATCTCTTATAAATGTATTACATTGAAATATCTTGAATGTCTCCAGGCAAAAAATATCAAAGAAACCAGAAGCTTGGTGTATATTTCAAAGCTATGTGATGGAATGTCGTTTATTGATATAAAAACTGCCAGTGTGAGAGATGAATGACGACTGCTTCAAAATGAAAAGTTAAAATATGAGAATTGATCATTTTTGGCAAACAATTTTAAATGAAAAACTGACTTGAGAGCTCTGAAGTACCCTCCTTTAAATATTTTTATCAAAGCTTTGTTGAGCTTATCGCATGGAAATAGCGACATTGAGAGGGGATTTTCAGTAATCAAAAATATTCTATCACAAGACAAATCCTGTATGTCTGAGCATTTGTTAAACGACAGATTGATTGTAAAAGATTCTTTGAGAAAGTTTCAAGATGTCAGTGAAGTTCCCATAACAAAAGAATTACTAAATTTAGCTTATGGGGCCAGGAAGTCATACCAGTTGTATTTAGAAAACAAAAACCGAGTTGAAGAAGAGAAAAAACAGCAATTGAAAGAAAAAGAAGCAGCAGCAAAACAGGAAAGTGAGTTGAAAGAAAAATGTGCTAGCATGAAACTTTCAATTGAAAAACTAGAAACAAAAGTGCAGTCAATTTTAAAAGAAAAATCAGAAATTCAGAAATCTACGGATGTTTTGTTTGAAGATGCAAATGAGAAGCTAAAGAAAGAAATAAAGAATAAAGATTTTAGTGCAATTAGAGCTGCACTGACAATGATAGAAAGTAGCATGCTATTGAAAGAAAAGGAAAAAGAACAAGCAAACGAGGAGAGTAAAATTAACAGGATTGTTAACAAAAGAAAAAACGTGCTAATAAAAAATTTAATTGTTAAGAAACCTAAAATTTAGACTGCTGATTAGAAATGTAAAATTCCTATATAGTGTATTTTTATAATAGAGGTAATTAAATTTACTTTACAAATTTCAGTATTATGCTTGTTTACTTTGTACATTTTCCATCTTTAGATATTTAAAAGGACTAAGAAGCAAAAAGTTACTTAAAAGTAGAGCTGGACGATATCAGAAACCAAATATCGCGATATATCGCCAAGTTAATATCGATATTAATGATATTATCGATATTTTTTCAAGAAAAAGAAAATAGACATTTGCTACTTTTTAAAGATAAATGAACACCAATTTTAATGTATACAAGCGTGGATTGTTTTCAGTGTCTGGAGATGAGAGAAGTCATGTAGAGCCGCACCAGATTGTAAAAACGTGAGAAAAATGACGGCTTTGGGCTTTCTCACGGTTTTGTGAGGTCTAACTGCAATAGAGACAATGCCCGGAGATGAGAGAAGTCGTGTAGATCCACACCTGATTGTAAAAACATGAGAAAAATGGCTGCTTTGGACTTTCTCACGGTTTTGTGAGGTCTAACTGCAACGTTTCCAGCTGCAATCTTTAAGAGACAGTGTCCGGAGATGAGATAAGTCGTGTAGAGCCGCACCAGATTGTAAAAACGTGAGAAAAATGGCGGCTTTGGGCTTTCTCATGGTTTTGCGAGGTCTGACTGCTATAGAGACAGTGCCCGGAGATGAGAGAAGTAGAGCTACACCAGATTGTAAAAACGTGTGAAAAATGGCGGCTTTGGCCTTTCTCACAGTTTTATGAGGTCTAATTGCAACGTTTCCGGATGCAATCTTTAAGAGACAGCATCCGGAGATGAGAGAAGTCGTGTAGAGCCGCACTAGATTGTAAAACAATATACAGTATATAATTATTAACACTTCACATTAGCAAGTTAATTGTATGATACATTATTTGTATCATACAAGGATGGAAAGCGTTCGCTGATAATGACGCGAGTTCAATGATTTTTGTTCACCTAAAAGTGCTCAACGCGCCTAAAAAAGTTTTCATTCAATAAATGAATGAATATGTAAGTAAATATATTACTTTTATGTCGAAAAAAAAAATATATAAATGTACAAACATTTTTTTTTTTTTTTAATAATTAAAATAGAATTGGAAAAAAAAAAAAAAAAAAACAGTGCTAAAGAAATGGAATCGCTTCAACATAGCCCTTTGCAAAATTTAAATTTGGTACCGAAGTAATCCGGATATTTCTTTCCAAAATTTTCGATAGCCACTTTAATTCATCAATAAATTGACAAGAAAAATTTAAAAACCACAAAGGGGCTCCTTTGCTAAAGTTATACCAAAGACATTTTAAGAAATGAATATAGTAATCGATGCTAGTGAAAGAAACACAGTTATTAAAATAAGTCCAGTCGTACTAAATTAAATTCTGTTTACATAGAATGTAAGTAGAATTTCTATTTATTTATTTATTTTTTTTAACCACTTTTCTTTTATTTAAATCAAATTGGAGTGTACAGGTTGATATTTTTATTTATTACCAACTATGTGAAAAATACCAGAGCCGGGAATCGAACCCGGGCCCTCCGCCCAACGCACGGACGCTCCACCACTGAGCCACCCTGGCCGACAACCAGCCAGGCATCTCTCACACAATATACGTTGGCAAAGTCACCGAGTCTGCAAACGCAGATATATCAGGTGAGACAATAATAATCGTAGCACAACTCCATAGACCACGAAATTTCAAATTAGAAATTTTTATTAATGAATTCATCAACCGTGAATATTTATTTAAATCAAATTGGAGTGTACAGGTTGATATTTTTATTTATTACCAACTATGTGAAAAATACCAGAGCCGGGAATCGAACCCGGGCCCTCCGCCCAACGCACGGACGCTCCACCACTGAGCCACCCTGGCCGACAACCAGCCAGGCATCTCTCACACAATATACGTTGGCAAAGTCACCGAGTCTGCAAACGCAGATATATCAGGTGAGACAATAATAATCGTAGCACAACTCCATAGACCACGAAATTTCAAATTAGAAATTTTTATTAATGAATTCATCAACCGTGAATATTTATTTAAATCAAATTGGAGTGTACAGGTTGATATTTTTATTTATTACCAACTATGTGAAAAATACCAGAGCCGGGAATCGAACCTGATAGATGAGACTTATGAAAAGTCAAACTTTTATTTCCATTATATTTAAGCAGACATACAGTGAAAGTTTAATAAATTTAATGACTAGTGTAACTTAAAGGAAAAATTTGACAAGTAAAACAAAGTCAAATTCATTTTAAACATTTTTATTAAAAACTTTTAAAGATTCAAAATGCCAACAATAACAAATAGAAAAAAAATATTTAACAATTAATTTTAGCTATAAACTTAACAAATGTAGATGAAAAAAACAATGTTTATATTCAAATAGGTTATCAAAAAGTTAACTTCAAAAAAACAACTGAACTGACCAATAAATTAAATCTAGCATTTTTAATTTATAAGAAGGCTTTACCTTTAAAAAAAAAAATTTCCTGACTCCCAGATTTTCTAACCGAGACATCACGTATAACGTGAAAACGATTGCAAGAAACCACTTGATAATAACCAATAAAAACTGCAACTTGTAGAAGCTATGGTCGCCAGGTTGACACATAGCATGGAAAAAAACTTGGCAGGTTAAAAATATTCACAAGCAATGTTCAAAGGAAGCTGCGGTCGCCTGGTTGACACACAGCACGCTGTTCGTGAAGAAGCTATGGTCGCCTGGTTGACACATAGCATGGAAAATTGGAACAGTCTAGGATGACATTCAAAAGAGTACAGTTCAAACAAACACCGTAATCTTCAAAAAACTCACAGCCAAAATGAACTTGCTTTTTTTTAAATTCTTAGCCGTCATTTAAACATAATTTAACAACTGATAACTTCAAAACAATTATCGCCGCTAACTTGCAAAAAAAAATGAACTTTACATATTTGGACAACTATTTAACATTTTAAACGACTGCATCCTTGAAATGATAAACTGCTAATTGAATAAATAAATTTACGAGGACCAGCCTCAGACAGAACATAAAATCTTACATTAGCATCTTTTACCAGTCGAATTCACCACCAGCTCAAAATAAAACACCTCTATTTATATAACAGTGTCTAAAACATGCAGCATGATCAAAGAGCAAACAGCCAATCACGGCTCAACACGGCATAAATATTCAACCGCCGTCAACGCCATTCAGTGGTGAAAACATGCAATCTCCGAACAAACTTTTGATAGTAATGGATCTGGCAACAAGATTGTACCGCGATGTCTAAAGAATGTAAACAAAACAGAGTCAGGAAAAGAAAGTAAGTAAAGCAAAACGAACATATTAAATAAAGTTTAACGAGTGTTTTAAAAGCACTCAAAAAGGTTTTTAAGTAATTTAAACAGTCATTTATTATATTCTATTTCTATTATGTTCTATATAAAAAAAAATGTTTTGAGCAATTTGTGAGGACAAGTGATAGAAACAATAAGTAAAGTTTTTAAGCTTTCTATCAAAGCCCCCCACCGCAACAAAACACGAAAAACTTTTTTTATTAGTCAGTTCAAAAAACTTTAAGTAACAATGTTAATATCAACAAATATTAGTAAAAACAATTTAACAATTTTTTTGGTGAACTCAGCTAGTTCAATATCCACAGTCCATTCTCCAACCATATCTGAAAAAAACATGACCAAAAAAATACCTAAAGGCAAAAAACCACAGTCAAATTCTCAACTTCAGGACATATCTGAAACGTAAAAAAATTGTACCTATAGGCAGTACAAACCTGAAACTTTAACAAATGTTAAAGGAAAAGATATTTTATAAGTATATATAATTTAAATTGATCATTTTATCAAATTAACTATTTCCCCCCATATATATATAATTAAATACTAGTTTCTCCCACAATGCAGACAAAGAACATTTCACAATACAATACTAAACATAAACACATTAAACATTTGCGTGAGGCCCCACGACTTTCAAACACTCATTCATACAACATATATATACACATATCTGCAAAGTGAAAAAGAAAAACAATTATTTTGAGACAAAAATACTATTTATAAATTTCGATAATTCACTTTTTGTGAGCGGCTTTGTGAACGGATCGGCCAGGTTTGATTTTGAAGGAATATACTTAAGATCAAATTTACCCTCATCATACCAATCTCTTATAAAAAATAATTTAATGTTTACATGCCGCGTTTGAAAGTTTTCAATTCTAGATTTAGTAAAACGAATAGCAGACTCATTATCTGCAAAAATAGTGGGTACATTAATATTTTCATTAATAAGTTTAAAATTATGACACTCTTTTAAAATATTAAAGAACCAATCTTGTTCTCTAACACAATCGCACATTGAGATAAATTCTGATTCCATGGTTGATATAGTGACACCTTTTTGCTTCTTACTGCGCCAAGAAATGGCTGCATTTTCTAAAAAAACAATCTGCCCCCCCATGGAGACATAATCATCTCTATTGGAAGCAAAATCTGCATCAGAGTATGAATTTAACTCAATGTTTTTACATTCTAAATTAAGTTTTAAATGACTAGTATATTTAATGTACCCTAAAAGTCTAAGTAGCCCATGCCAGTGTTTTAAACCTGGATTCTGCTGAAATTGAGAAAAAATGTTTGTTGCGTATGCTATATCTGGTCTTGTACGATTTACCAAAAAAAATATACATCCCAACAAATTTCTAAAAGGGAGATTCGAGGCTTCATCTATATCAGCTTGGATGACAGGACAGTCACTCTTAGAAAAACGTGTACCTTTCACTATGGGTAAAGAAGAGACTGGTATTCGGTGGTTTTTAAATCTTTTACAAACTTCACCAATATATTGGCTTTGATGGATTAACACACTCCTACCATTATACTCGAATTCGACACCCAACAACTTTCGTGTGGTACCAAGAACTTTTAAATCAAACTTAGATTGTAGAATTTTTAAAACTATTTCTGACTGTGACTTGTTTTTTGTAAAAATAACCATGTCATCCACATAGACTAATAAAACTGCAAAACCATTATATGAATATGCACAATTACAAACCTCAAATTTTAAAAAACCCAATTCCAACAAAACCCTGTTTAACTCGTAAAACCATAATCTACCTGACTGGTGTAATCCATACAATGCGCGATCTAACTTGCAAACCATATTTTCTTTGCCTTTTTCTACAAAACCAACTGGTTGCTTCATGTAGATCTCATCTTGTAACGGTGCATATAAATATGCACACTTTACATCACATTGTAGGTTGATCCAGCCACAGTATGAAACCAAAAGAGTGAAAAAAAACCTGACTACGGAAAAATCTATTACTGGAGAAAAAGTTTCATCATACGAGTCTCCCTGAATTTGTTTATAACCCTGTGCTACAAGTCGAGCTTTATATCTGACAATAGCACCAGATTCGTCTTGTTTTATGGTATAAACCCAACGGTTTCCTAAAACAGTTTTATTTTCAGGTAACCTCACAAGATGCCACACCTTTCTCGTAGCCATTGTCTCCAACTCTTCTAGCATGGCTTCCTGCCATTTATCAAAAGAAACTGATTTTAAGGCCTGCTTATACGTCCTGGGTACCACCACTTCTAGTCAACTAGAAGTGCTGGACGCAGAAGGTGTAAGAACAGGATTAACAAGACCGGTATAAGTATTAAATTTAGAAAAATCAAAAAACTGGGGATCATAATTTATACCGTTAGCTGCACAAAATTTTTCAACATCACGTGGAGATCTTTGTGGAAGTTTCTTGCCTTCACCATCAGGATAGTAATAAATATCCACTTTATTCCCTATAGGTCTTTGAACTGCCTTTCTATACCAAATGGGGTTATTTGACCAGCATGGCGATGTCTTAGGTAACGTAGGACTTGTGGGGGAACCAACTGAGGCGGCATCCTCAGTTTCACTGGGCACGCAACCAGATGTACCAGGTTCCGGATCGGGAAGAGGACACCAATCAACAGGCTTTGGTAAAACATCTGGCACGCATTCCAGTTCAAAAGAGGAGCCGCCTCCCAAAGCTCCACTGCCAACCATATCACTACTTTCCCTAAAGGAAACATTTATAGTCTCTATAACTTTGTTTTCATCGTTTAGCCAAATTCTATACCCTCGGGTACGTAAGGCATAACCCACAACAAAACCTTTCTTAGCTTTAAAATCTAGTTTATGTTTTCTTTTGACCTTGGGAACTCCTACATATGCTATTGTACCAAAAGGGCGTAAATGACGCACCGATGGCTTGTTTCCCGAGTACAATTGAAGAGGCGTTTTGTCGTTAGTACCATGGCAGATACGATTCCACGTGTAATTGAAGTGCATGCAAGCCTCTGGCCAAAAATCACCAGACAAACCACTTGAATTGAGCATAGCCCTCACACAGTTTAAAATTGTCCGATTAAAACGTTCACATACACCGTTTTCTTCAGGTGTAAAAGCATTGGTGAATTCATGTTTTACCCCAGTTTCATTACAAAAATTCCTGAATCGCTCATTTTCAAACTCCGTACCATTATCGGTACGTATAGATTTTAATTTGGTGCCCAAAAATCTCTCTGCCCTATTAACATGTCGTTTAAAGACATCAAAAACCATGGATTTATCTTGCAGAGGATATACAGCTGATTTACCGGAAAAATCATCAATTATGGACAAAAAAAACCTTTCTCTATTTTTTCCCAAAATTTTTATAGGCCCCCAAACATCTAAAAATAATCTATCTAAAGGATGTTTAGAAAATGAACGATCCAGGGATTTAAAAGATACTCTATTTTGTTTGCCTAAACTACATGATTCACAAGAAAAATTTACAGATTTTAGATTTGGCAAGCCTCTTACAGCAGATTTTCTACAAGTGTTAACAATTAATTCGGGGCTAATATGGTCAAAACGCAAATGCCAAGTGTCCATGTTATTTACGTTAACTGGCTCATAAACAGGTGAAGCTGACATATCAAAATTTCTTTCAACTTCTATTTCTTTTAGCCCCCCATTCAAGTTAACACTTTGCTTGCCTTTTTTACTTTTAATAACCCCAGGAAAAATGTAATATAAACCATCATGCAGTTTAGCAGAAAAAATAAAATTATCAAACCTGTCGATCACGTTCAACTCACCATCTTCACACTTGAATTTAGCACCTTTTCTATCAAATCTGGATCCACTAAGTAGGTTTTTCCTTAACTTGGAAGAGTACAAAACATTCCATAATTTAATTTGATTACCATTAAAACTTAGAACAACTTCACCTTTACCGGTGATCGGAAAAGTGACCCCATCAACAGCCACATGCATTTCGTCACCCATTACCTCAGTAAAATTACAAAACGATTCTTTATCCTTACAGAAATGGTGGGAGGCTGCTGTGTCAAAGACCCAACAACCATCCCTTTCATAACTACCGAGATTTGCTTCAGCAATAAAATTTTGACTTTTAAAAGAAGTTTTTTTTCGAGGGGGAGTTTTGTCACGCTTTGGCTGTTGTTTGGAGTCAACTTTTTTTACAAAATTACCCTTAGAAAATTTATCACTATTATCAGATTTTAATTCAAGTTTTACCCGACAATTCTTACGATAATGGCCCATTTTCCCGCATCTCCAACATTTAACAGTTGATTTTTTCTTATATTTTACCGTTTGAACTTCTATACTACAGTCAGTCTTTTCTTTATCTAACACTCTCAGTTGAAGTCGCACTTCTTCTGCACAGAGTTCTATAACAATTTTCTTAAAAGAAAAATCAGTATCAGGCCATCGGAGAATCTGCTGGATTATTTGATCATACTTGTCTGGTAAATACCGCAAAATCTGGAAGCTCAAGTACTCGTCGCTGATAGGTTTATTAATTGCTTTTAAACGCTCTGCAAATTTAGAAATTCTAGCAGCATATTGACCTATAGTTTCACCAGACTGTAGAAAACAATTCATAATTTCGGAAAAAATTGCCATATGATGACTCCGACTATCAGGTTGAAAATTTGCCCTTAAGGTTTTCCAGGCATCAGCTGGATCGTCACATTGAACAATTAAAGATCTAAATTCAGGTTCAATATTAAGATAAATTATGGACAACGCTATATTTTGACGTCTTTTAAAGTCAGCAATCACTTCAGCAGTTATACCCCTTTCTTCATCCAATTTAGGCTGCTTCTCACTACCCTTTACAATTTCAAAAGCATTTTTCTCCAACAGCAGGAACTTTACATCATCTTTCCAAGTTGAATAATTAGTCATATTGAGTCTCTTAATCTGGGGAGCCAAGTTAACAGCCATTATTTACTTTTAAATGTCAAAAAACACTAGTCAAAGGCAAAAAAGCAATTTAAGCTAACTTGCATAAAGGTTATAAAAAAATTGGGCTAGCTAAAAGCTAAACTGGGCCCATAACCCTGATAGATGAGACTTATGAAAAGTCAAACTTTTATTTCCATTATATTTAAGCAGACATACAGTGAAAGTTTAATAAATTTAATGACTAGTGTAACTTAAAGGAAAAATTTGACAAGTAAAACAAAGTCAAATTCATTTTAAACATTTTTATTAAAAACTTTTAAAGATTCAAAATGCCAACAATAACAAATAGAAAAAAAATATTTAACAATTAATTTTAGCTATAAACTTAACAAATGTAGATGAAAAAAACAATGTTTATATTCAAATAGGTTATCAAAAAGTTAACTTCAAAAAAACAACTGAACTGACCAATAAATTAAATCTAGCATTTTTAATTTATAAGAAGGCTTTACCTTTAAAAAAAAAAATTTCCTGACTCCCAGATTTTCTAACCGAGACATCACGTATAACGTGAAAACGATTGCAAGAAACCACTTGATAATAACCAATAAAAACTGCAACTTGTAGAAGCTATGGTCGCCAGGTTGACACATAGCATGGAAAAAAACTTGGCAGGTTAAAAATATTCACAAGCAATGTTCAAAGGAAGCTGCGGTCGCCTGGTTGACACACAGCACGCTGTTCGTGAAGAAGCTATGGTCGCCTGGTTGACACATAGCATGGAAAATTGGAACAGTCTAGGATGACATTCAAAAGAGTACAGTTCAAACAAACACCGTAATCTTCAAAAAACTCACAGCCAAAATGAACTTGCTTTTTTTTAAATTCTTAGCCGTCATTTAAACATAATTTAACAACTGATAACTTCAAAACAATTATCGCCGCTAACTTGCAAAAAAAAATGAACTTTACATATTTGGACAACTATTTAACATTTTAAACGACTGCATCCTTGAAATGATAAACTGCTAATTGAATAAATAAATTTACGAGGACCAGCCTCAGACAGAACATAAAATCTTACATTAGCATCTTTTACCAGTCGAATTCACCACCAGCTCAAAATAAAACACCTCTATTTATATAACAGTGTCTAAAACATGCAGCATGATCAAAGAGCAAACAGCCAATCACGGCTCAACACGGCATAAATATTCAACCGCCGTCAACGCCATTCAGTGGTGAAAACATGCAATCTCCGAACAAACTTTTGATAGTAATGGATCTGGCAACAAGATTGTACCGCGATGTCTAAAGAATGTAAACAAAACAGAGTCAGGAAAAGAAAGTAAGTAAAGCAAAACGAACATATTAAATAAAGTTTAACGAGTGTTTTAAAAGCACTCAAAAAGGTTTTTAAGTAATTTAAACAGTCATTTATTATATTCTATTTCTATTATGTTCTATATAAAAAAAAATGTTTTGAGCAATTTGTGAGGACAAGTGATAGAAACAATAAGTAAAGTTTTTAAGCTTTCTATCAGAACCCGGGCCCTCCGCCCAACGCACGGACGCTCCACCACTGAGCCACCCTGGCCGACAACCAGCCAGGCATCTCTCACACAATATACGTTGGCAAAGTCACCGAGTCTGCAAACGCAGATACATCAGGTGAGACAATAATAATCGTAGCACAACTCCATAGACCACGAAATTTCAAATTAGAAATTTTTATTAATGAATTCATCAACCGTGAATATTTATTTAAATCAAATTGGAGTGTACAGGTTGATATTTTTATTTATTACCAACTATGTGAAAAATACCAGAGCCGGGAATCGAACCCGGGCCCTCCGCCCAACGTACGGACGCTCCACCACTGAGCCACCCTGGCAGACAACCAGCCAGGCATCTCTCACACAATATACGTTGGCAAAGTCACCGAGTCTGCAAACGCAGATATATCAGGTGAGACAATAATAATCGTAGCACAACTCCATAGACCACGAAATTTCAAATTAGAAATTTTTATTAATGAATTCATCAACCGTGAATATTTATTTAAATCAAATTGGAGTGTACAGGTTGATATTTTTATTTATTACCAACTATGTGAAAAATACCAGAGCCGTGAATCGAACCCGGGCCCTCCGCCCAACGCACGGACGCTCCACCACTGAGCCACCCTGGCCGACAACCAGCCAGGCATCTCTCACACAATATACGTTGGCAAAGTCACCGAGTCTGCAAACGCAGATATATCAGGTGAGACAATAATAATCGTAGCACAACTCCATAGACCACGAAATTTCAAATTAGAAATTTTTATTAATGAATTCATCAACCGTGAATATTTATTTAAATCAAATTGGAGTGTACAGGTTGATATTTTTATTTATTACCAACTATGTGAAAAATACCAGAGCCGGGAATCGAACCCGGGCCCTCCGCCCAACGCACGGACGCTCCACCACTGAGCCACCCTGGCCGACAATCAGCCAGGCATCTCTCACACAATATACGTTGGCAAAGTCACCGAGTCTGCAAACGCAGATATATCAGGTGAGACAATAATAATCGTAGCACAACTCCATAGACCACGAAATTTCAAATTAGAAATTTTTATTAATGAATTCATCAACCGTGAATATTTATTTAAATCAAATTGGAGTGTACAGGTTGATATTTTTATTTATTACCAACTATGTGAAAAATACCAGAGCCGGGAATCGAACCCGGGCCCTCCGCCCAACGCACGGACGCTCCACCACTGAGCCACCCTGGCCGACAACCAGCCAGGCATCTCTCACACAATATACGTTGGCAAAGTCACCGAGTCTGCAAATGCAGATATATCAGGTGAGACAATAATAATCGTAGCACAACTCCATAGACCACGAAATTTCAAATTAGAAATTTTTATTAATGAATTCATCAACCGTGAATATTTATTTAAATCAAATTGGAGTGTACAGGTTGATATTTTTATTTATTACCAACTATGTGAAAAATACCAGAGCCGGGAATCGAACCCGGGCCCTCCGCCCAACGCACGGACGCTCCACCACTGAGCCACCCTGGCCGACAACCAGCCAGGCATCTCTCACACAATATACGTTGGCAAAGTCACCGAGTCTGCAAACGCAGATATATCAGGTGAGACAATAATAATCGTAGCACAACTCCATAGACCACGAAATTTCAAATTAGAAATTTTTATTAATGAATTCATCAACCGTGAATATTTATTTAAATCAAATTGGAGTGTACAGGTTGATATTTTTATTTATTACCAACTATGTGAAAAATACCAGAGCCGGGAATCGAACCCGGGCCCTCCGCCCAACGCACGGACGCTCCACCACTGAGCCACCCTGGCCGACAACCAGCCAGGCATCTCTCACACAATATACGTTGGCAAAGTCACCGAGTCTGCAAACGCAGATATATCAGGTGAGACAATAATAATCGTAGCACAACTCCATAGACCACGAAATTTCAAATTAGAAATTTTTATTAATGAATTCATCAACCGTGAATATTTATTTAAATCAAATTGGAGTGTACAGGTTGATATTTTTATTTATTACCAACTATGTGAAAAATACCAGAGCCGGGAATCGAACCCGGGCCCTCCGCCCAACGCACGGACGCTCCACCACTGAGCCACCCTGGCCGACAACCAGCCAGGCATCTCTCACACAATATACGTTGGCAAAGTCACCGAGTCTGCAAACGCAGATATATCAGGTGAGACAATAATAATCGTAGCACAACTCCATAGACCACGAAATTTCAAATTAGAAATTTTTATTAATGAATTCATCAACCGTGAATATTTATTTAAATCAAATTGGAGTGTACAGGTTGATATTTTTATTTATTACCAACTATGTGAAAAATACCAGAGCCGGGAATCGAACCCGGGCCCTCCGCCCAACGCACGGACGCTCCACCACTGAGCCACCCTGGCCGACAACCAGCCAGGCATCTCTCACACAATATACGTTGGCAAAGTCACCGAGTCTGCAAACGCAGATATATCAGGTGAGACAATAATAATCGTAGCACAACTCCATAGACCACGAAATTTCAAATTAGAAATTTTTATTAATGAATTCATCAACCGTGAATATTTATTTAAATCAAATTGGAGTGTACAGGTTGATATTTTTATTTATTACCAACTATGTGAAAAATACCAGAGCCGGGAATCGAACCCGGGCCCTCCGCCCAACGCACGGACGCTCCACCACTGAGCCACCCTGGCCGACAACCAGCCAGGCATCTCTCACACAATATACGTTGGCAAAGTCACCGAGTCTGCAAACGCAGATATATCAGGTGAGACAATAATAATCGTAGCACAACTCCATAGACCACGAAATTTCAAATTAGAAATTTTTATTAATGAATTCATCAACCGTGAATATTTATTTAAATCAAATTGGAGTGTACAGGTTGATATTTTTATTTATTACCAACTATGTGAAAAATACCAGAGCCGGGAATCGAACCCGGGCCCTCCGCCCAACGCACGGACGCTCCACCACTGAGCCACCCTGGCCGACAACCAGCCAGGCATCTCTCACACAATATACGTTGGCAAAGTCACCGAGTCTGCAAACGCAGATATATCAGGTGAGACAATAATAATCGTAGCACAACTCCATAGACCACAAAATTTCAAATTAGAAATTTTTATTAATGAATTCATCAACCGTGAATATTTATTTAAATCAAATTGGAGTGTACAGGTTGATATTTTTATTTATTACCAACTATGTGAAAAATACCAGAGCCGGGAATCGAACCCGGGCCCTCCGCCCAACGCACGGACGCTCCACCACTGAGCCACCCTGGCCGACAACCAGCCAGGCATCTCTCACACAATATACGTTGGCAAAGTCACCGAGTCTGCAAACGCAGATATATCAGGTGAGACAATAATAATCGTAGCACAACTCCATAGACCACGAAATTTCAAATTAGAAATTTTTATTAATGAATTCATCAACCGTGAATATTTATTTAAATCAAATTGGAGTGTACAGGTTGATATTTTTATTTATTACCAACTATGTGAAAAATACCAGAGCCGGGAATCGAACCCGGGCCCTCCGCCCAACGCACGGACGCTCCACCACTGAGCCACCCTGGCCGACAACCAGCCAGGCATCTCTCACACAATATACGTTGGCAAAGTCACCGAGTCTGCAAACGCAGATATATCAGGTGAGACAATAATAATCGTAGCACAACTCCATAGACCACGAAATTTCAAATTAGAAATTTTTATTAATGAATTCATCAACCGTGAATATTTATTTAAATCAAATTGGAGTGTACAGGTTGATATTTTTATTTATTACCAACTATGTGAAAAATACCAGAGCCGGGAATCGAACCCGGGCCCTCCGCCCAACGCACGGACGCTCCACCACTGAGCCACCCTGGCCGACAACCAGCCAGGCATCTCTCACACAATATACGTTGGCAAAGTCACCGAGTCTGCAAACGCAGATATATCAGGTGAGACAATAATAATCGTAGCACAACTCCATAGACCACGAAATTTCAAATTAGAAATTTTTATTAATGAATTCATCAACCGTGAATATTTATTTAAATCAAATTGGAGTGTACAGGTTGATATTTTTATTTATTACCAACTATGTGAAAAATACCAGAGCCGGGAATCGAACCCGGGCCCTCCGCCCAACGCACGGACGCTCCACCACTGAGCCACCCTGGCCGACAACCAGCCAGGCATCTCTCACACAATATACGTTGGCAAAGTCACCGAGTCTGCAAACGCAGATATATCAGGTGAGACAATAATAATCGTAGCACAACTCCATAGACCACGAAATTTCAAATTAGAAATTTTTATTAATGAATTCATCAACCGTGAATATTTATTTAAATCAAATTGGAGTGTACAGGTTGATATTTTTATTTATTACCAACTATGTGAAAAATACCAGAGCCGGGAATCGAACCCGGGCCCTCCGCCCAACGCACGGACGCTCCACCACTGAGCCACCCTGGCCGACAACCAGCCAGGCATCTCTCACACAATATACGTTGGCAAAGTCACCGAGTCTGCAAACGCAGATATATCAGGTGAGACAATAATAATCGTAGCACAACTCCATAGACCACGAAATTTCAAATTAGAAATTTTTATTAATGAATTCATCAACCGTGAATATTTATTTAAATCAAATTGGAGTGTACAGGTTGATATTTTTATTTATTACCAACTATGTGAAAAATACCAGAGCCGGGAATCGAACCCGGGCCCTCCGCCCAACGCACGGACGCTCCACCACTGAGCCACCCTGGCCGACAACCAGCCAGGCATCTCTCACACAATATACGTTGGCAAAGTCACCGAGTCTGCAAACGCAGATATATCAGGTGAGACAATAATAATCGTAGCACAACTCCATAGACCACGAAATTTCAAATTAGAAATTTTTATTAATGAATTCATCAACCGTGAATATTTATTTAAATCAAATTGGAGTGTACAGGTTGATATTTTTATTTATTACCAACTATGTGAAAAATACCAGAGCCGGGAATCGAACCCGGGCCCTCCGCCCAACGCACGGACGCTCCACCACTGAGCCACCCTGGCCGACAACCAGCCAGGCATCTCTCACACAATATACGTTGGCAAAGTCACCGAGTCTGCAAACGCAGATATATCAGGTGAGACAATAATAATCGTAGCACAACTCCATAGACCACGAAATTTCAAATTAGAAATTTTTATTAATGAATTCATCAACCGTGAATATTTATTTAAATCAAATTGGAGTGTACAGGTTGATATTTTTATTTATTACCAACTATGTGAAAAATACCAGAGCCGGGAATCGAACCCGGGCCCTCCGCCCAACGCACGGACGCTCCACCACTGAGCCACCCTGGCCGACAACCAGCCAGGCATCTCTCACACAATATACGTTGGCAAAGTCACCGAGTCTGCAAACGCAGATATATCAGGTGAGACAATAATAATCGTAGCACAACTCCATAGACCACGAAATTTTAAATTAGAAATTTTTATTAATGAATTCATCAACCGTGAATATTTATTTAAATCAACTTGGAGTGTACAGGTTGATATTTTTATTTATTACCAACTATGTGAAAAATACCAGAGCCGGGAATCGAACCCGGGCCCTCCGCCCAACGCACGGACGCTCCACCACTGAGCCACCCTGGCCGACAACCAGCCAGGCATCTCTCACACAATATACGTTGGCAAAGTCACCGAGTCTGCAAACGCAGATATATCAGGTGAGACAATAATAATCGTAGCACAACTCCATAGACCACGAAATTTCAAATTAGAAATTTTTATTAATGAATTCATCAACCGTGAATATTTATTTAAATCATTCTAATTTGAAATTTCGTGGTCTATGGAGTTGTGCTACGATTATTATTGTCTCACCTGATATATCTGCGTTTGCAGACTCGGTGACTTTGCCAACGTATATTGTGTGAGAGATGCCTGGCTGGTTGTCGGCCAGGGTGGCTCAGTGGTGGAGCGTCCGTGCGTTGGGTGGAGGGCCCGGGTTCGATTCCCGGCTCTGGTATTTTTCACATAGTTGGTAATAAATAAAAATATCAACCTGTACACTCCAATTTGATTTAAATAAATATTCACGGTTGATGAATTCATTAATAAAAATTTCACTTTTCTTTTGTTTAAATCTTTTATATTTAATAAGAACAGCTAAAATAAATAAATAAATGAATAATAATAATAATAATAAAATGCTGCACAAAAAATAAAATAAAATAAAAATGAATAAATAAAATGATAAGAAAATGCTCAGTGTTATATCATTGTTCAGTCGGAAAACTGTCCCTATAAAATTTCTGAAGATAAAAATCTATTTTACTAGCTTAATAAAGAACTGAGTTTATTAAAATATTTAATAATAATAATGATAGAAGGTAAACTTATATATACAAAAAAAATTATATTATACTGCATACGATTAAAAATTACAGATCGAAAAATGTTCGGAAATTATTTTATTATTTTCATCTCCGGGACATCCAAAACATTTCCATATTTCCATTTTTTTTTTTTTTTTTTTAAATATTACTTGATATTATTTCGAACAATCGATGTGACTGCAAACATTCATTTTACATTCAATATTTTAAATATTACTTTCACGTAAACTGCAATATACTACATGAAGAAAATATATCGATGTCAATGAGTGAACATCCAGCAGACGAGATTACTCTTGCGATCAAAGTTCTAGTGGATATCAGTATCTGAAATACTGCAATTCGGCTTTGATCATGTTTGATAAACATATGTTGAATCTCGCATGTCATTGGACAGTTAATACCGATATGAATGAGCCAATAGCAGGAAATGAGCTAAAACAAGAAAGTAGATACCACGGATTAATAGAACTCTATTAATCCGTGGTAGATACATTGCGGTAACTTAGTTCTATTAGAGAGATCGTTTGGGGTTGGGGTATGTGTTTCTACGTTAGTTGTGAGTAATATAGGAGGAAAGAAGGAAAGGGGTATTAGAGAGTGTAAGTTATTCCGCGCTCTTTTTATTCGGGGCACGTGATTCGGGCGGGGTTTGTTGTTTGTTTGTTGATGTGTGCTATCTCAGAAGCAGAATTTGAAGGTATTGTAGGCATATCGATCGATCGCGCACTAAGAAATATCGTTAGAGGGATATATCAGCAGAGCAAGATATTGGACATCGTTATCACGATATTAAAAAAATATCGATACTTCGGGATATATTGATAAATAATCCAGCCCTACTTAAAAGTAAGTAAAAATTTGCTTTTTTCTTGTTAAAAAAGAAATTGATACCTTACATATCGCTTCGTTCATGGCAGAAAAGCTTTTTTCGAAGGGGATCCCCTTCTTCAGCGTGCTGCCAGATTTTATTTACTAATTACAATAATCCCACTTACGCGTACCTAAGAGAGAGCATCGAGATCGCGCATAACCCTGACGTCATTAACGACCACGAATCGGCGGAGGTAAATGAAATCTGGCGGCACTAATTACAATAATCCCACTTACGCGTACCTAAGAGAGAGCATCGAGATAGTGCATAACCCTGACGTCATTAACGACCACGAATCGGCGGAGGTAAATGAAATCTGGCGGCACCTGCTCATCAATAAAAGAGAAGAACAACTTGTCAGTGACTGCCATTCACGGAGTGCAGACGGCACCGCCGAAGAAGGGGATCCCCCTCGAAAAAAGCTTTTCTGCCATGAACGAAGTGATATGTAAGGTATCAATTTCTTTTTTAATATGTTGCTTTTTTCTGTTTTAATTCTTCTTTACTATATTTAACATCAGTTGACAGCATATTTATCAAAAATAAATTTTTATCTTTATTTCCAAATAGTTTTACTATTTTTGAACCTAGCTCAAATACTTAAGTCTTTCTTCCTTTTTTTTTTTTTTGTCACATCCTTAAGCATTTTTTTCCTTGTCCTCATAAAATATTCAGGTATTTTTTTCTATTGCAATGATAGAAAATAGCATGATATACATATATATATATATTTTCATATTTATTTACTTTTCATTATGATACTAGTATACTTTTGGAGATTGCAGTTAGTTTACAGAAAGCTACAACAATCATTAAGCTTTCGGATTCTTAAAAACAATTATATGAACATTTATGCAAGTGTTTCTGTTGTGTCCTGTATCATATGATATAATAAAAGTTATAATTGAATTGGAGCAGACTTATCCCAATTTATTGTAGGGTGCACTTAATTATATATGATTTTAATTGCTTATAACATAGAGAGTGATATGGCATGTGTGTGATTTTATAAACATTTTCCAAACTTTGAAAGCTATAAATAAATTAATAAAATTAATGAAAAAGAATTTTTTAATATTTATATACACATAATTATACTATAAATATGTATATTCTTCTACAAGTGACTCTGAAAAGGGCATGTATGCTACTTTTTTTTGCAACTATTTATGTCATTTCATGCAACTATTTTTGCAACTGTTTTTGACATTTTATGCAACTAAAGCAACTATTCTAATAATTTTTTCTTCTCTTGTGTATGCAATCTTTTAATTACTTTTCTCTTTAAATTTTTTCACCATGAATAACATTTTATTTTTCCTGGTGATCGTGGTGTCATAGACTGAAGGATCAACAATTTGAAGAAACTTTTTGTAAGTTGGCAAATACTTTATGAATGCAGCATTTTCAATTGATAACTTCATTAACTAAGGTGAAAGAAATCCAGATTAAGATAACATTTTCCTTAGATGATTCTGCAAACATCAGTACCTCTCGTGACACCAAAGACTCTCGTTCGTGAAGAGATATTGTCACAGACATAGAAAATAAACAATGATGGCAGTAACTTTTTATGTAATATACTAGAGGACTCTGTCCCCAACTCTGTTCATTCACCAATCTGGGCTTTGTCCCTCACAAATTGTACATAGTCTATCTAAATGAAATAATGATATAATTTAACCAACCAAGAAGAGAGCTCCACTCAAACTCTCTGAAACCAAAATTCTCTTAAGTGCAATTCCGGAAATTCAACTAATTTCTCAACTCAATTCCTTCTTCATAAAAATCTCGCTGCTTAAATTGGTGATTACTGGAGTGCCATTTTTATTGTCTGCCATAACAAATTTTCTTAAAAATACTTTCTGATTCACCATACACGAAAACTTCACCAAAAGCCAGACTGCCATAGCAACCTTATCTAATTTCAATAAATAGATTGCTTCAACCCACAAAACCATCCGAACTAAGTAAATAATTCTGAAAACTTTCCAACATTTGCCATTCCTGCGAAATAGTGCTGTGATTTCTTACGATGATAATTTTAAATAGGATAAATAATCTGAAGCATACACAGTGCTATTTTGGATATCAAATTTAGCCTAAATTCAGATACTTTTTTAGCATTCTTTATAAAATAAGATCGATGAAAATGCACTTCATAGGATCAATATAAACTTATTAAAACATCCATCTTCTACACTTAATTCAAGTGTTTAACCTTTTTAAAAGTATCCTATCATGATTTTTCATTCTAGACTCATTTTCTCTATTCCATTCCCCCCCTCCCCCTTCTCTCAAGAATTTCAGTCTTTTTTTTTGGGGGGGGGGGGGGAGTTACCTAAGTGAAGCAACCATCCCCTTCACAGAATATCAAAATTGTGATGACATATTTCTCGACAACTCTAAGGTTGTTACGGAATTCTCTCCACCAGGGGTCGCTGTGTGTCAAGACACGGCGATACATGTACTGTTTTCAGAGTGTGTGGCACGCAATGGGAAAGGAAGGATCAAAATAGGTGATCCTAAATATGTTAACTTTTAGTTTTTGTATATAATTGTAAATTACGTGTAAATAGTCATTAAATCATCTTAGTTAAGAAAGACGGAATGTTATTTTGCAAGCACCTGACATATTTATTTCTACCACTGAACTATCGGCAAAAAAGGTTGAGTCCCTGATCCTCCCCAATCGCTCATTTATAGCTATAGTGCAACTTTTTAAAATCCCCTTCATTCTTTTACTTTTATTTATTTATTTTACACAATGGATAGCATTTTGTTTTTCCTGGGGGCTGTGATGTCATAGACTGAAAGAACAACAATTTGGAGGAACTTTGCGAGATGGCAACTACAGTATCTTCATTAACATGATGTTTCTAATTAATAATGTGATTAATTAAAATGATAGAAATTTCAAACCAGATAAACATTTTCCTTGTAATTTTTATTTTTTAAATATAGGTCAAGGAAGTTAAAGGCTTGTTTTGGGGATCTGCAGCTATCAGTAATGCTGAATGGAGTGGAGCTCGATTATATGATATTTTAAAATATGCTGGAGTTGATTTTAATGATCCAAAAATTCAACATGTACAGTTTGAAGGTTTAGATACTGATCCAGCGAATGTGCCATATGGTGCTTCAATTCCTGCTGTTAAGGTAATATTGTGATTTATAAGTAAATAAATTTTAAGGTTATAAATTAAGTATAAAATCAAATACAGTATATGACTTGTTTATTGATATATATATTTTTTTTCATTACAATGTTTATTTTGTTGTTCAAATTCCCCCCCCCCCTTTTTTTTTTAATTATATGATCTTTATTAATATGTCAAGTAAAAAATTTTAAGTGGAAATTTATTGTATAAAAAATGTGCCCCCCCCCCAAAAAAAAAAAAAAAAAAAAAAAACTTTTAATATTTTTTGTGGTGGAAAATTTAGCTTTGCTTTAACTTTATATTTGGGTGATTTTTTGAAACGTTTATTTTGCCCTCCATATCATTTGTTATTCTGTTCTACTCTCTATAAAAAATTCAATATTGGGCTTGTAATTCACTTTCAAGCCATTTTTTCAACCATATAATTAATGAAATTTTCTATGGTATCTAAAGACAAGAGCTTAGAAAAAGGAAGTGGCTAATTTTCTCCTTCTGCTCCAAATTTTTTAATTATTATTTGATTTTCTTGAAAATAATTTTGAATCATTTTTAAAGTGAATTTTTTTGAGCAACCCCCCCCCCCCCTTTTCCACAAAAAAAAGAAGGTGAACTGGCAAACCTCTGTCTAAAGATGCTGCATTTTCCATAATGGCAAGTCATATATTATTTAATAAGCTTCGTGGGATATGCATACCTGACAACTGTACTAATTAACATTCTGTAGTATTGTTAGTACACATCTTTTTCTTAGTATCAATCTTTTTTTCAGAATGTTTTTCTTAGTTAATCAGAATTATATTTAAAGAAAAATGCTCTAAAATTAGAGAGGTGTAGAAAAAGGAGCAATACTAATGATATGGAATATTAATTAGTATAAACATAAATTAAAATATACAACCTTTAATTCTTCATGTTGAGTGCCAGACTAGTTTCGCATGGGGCGCCCCAGCTTTTTCACCGGTAAAACGGTGCTTGAAGTTTGACGAAACTGATATTCTCTCTTAGCTTCACCACCTTTAAAAACTCGGCACCACTGACGATAGAGTTGTGCCCTATCGTTGCCATTACAATTATTATGATCAGACAAAATTTCTACAGACTCCCTGATCACGCCGTAATTGTGGTTTTGATAATTTGCAATATTAAACCATCAGTATTACATAAATAGAATGGAAGAAACAATAAATAAAATCAGTGCCTCAGAAGTAAAAAAAAAGATCTCATCAATAAATTAATTGAAAAAAATTCATAAAATAATAAAAGAAGGAACCTGGCCTGACAATAAACCTTCACTTTTTAATAACTTTGATGCTAATTCCCCACAAATTTTTGGTTGGTTCAAGGACCATAAAGATCCCCCTAAAATCAGACCCGTTGTAAGTAACAGTGAAGGTCCCACCTATTCATTAGAAAGATGAATAGGTGATATATGGCTGATATTTACAAAAAGTTGCTTCCCCCCTCACCCCATAGCTTAAATTCCACCGAAGACTTTATCCGTAAAATTTGTGATATCAATATTAAAGAAAATTACCATTTTGTAAGTTTTGATGTTGTGAACCTTTATCCTTCAATTGATATAAATGAAATAGCTAACTTAATAAATCAAGAAATTAACGAATGTTATAAGAATCCGCAAACAGCTCAAACTCTTAACATTGCCACCAATTTCCTGTTAAATGAAAATTATTTCACCGTTAAAAAAAATTTTATAAACAAATTAAAGAAGTCCTGATGGGCTCCCATATCTCAGGGTTCATAGCCGAATTACGCAAAATTGAGAATATTATAGGTGAAAAACTTAAAAACAAAATTTCCTTTTGGTTTCGTTATGTAGATGACGTTTTTGCTATAATTGATAAAAAAATAGATCCCAATGAAATTTTAAATGCCTTAAATTGCATTGACCCAAACATTAAATTCACCATAGAAGATGAAAATAATAACCAATTAAATTTCCTAGATGTTGCAATCACACGTCATAATAATAAAGTAACAACCCAAGTTTATAGAAAACTTAATAGTAGTAACGAAATAATTCATAAAAACAGTAAAACCCCCTTTAAGAACAAATTGAACGCAATCCAGGTGTTATAAAACGCCATTCTTCTGAACGGCTTCAAGCGAGTCTTCTCGATCCTTTGTAAAATGTTTATTGCAGGATCTTTCATTTAATCAAAATTATTATTAAATATTTTCAAATCATTTTAATTTCAGGTAATAATCTTTAAAATGATATATTAATATTCTTCTTACCTGCAAAATTCTTCTGTAGAAAAGGAAGAAAAAACATTTACTTAAATTAAAAAATTCACTTCTTCTTAATCTTGAAAAATATAAGACAGTTTATTAATTACACAGCTTGAATGATAATATCTACAATGAAGATGTACAAAATATATACATATTCGAAATTTCACTAAAACAATTTTCTATTCGTAATATTTTAATAACTAAGCCACCAGTTTTCTATTTCGTGAGGACAATGGTGGTTCCATAAAAATAAATTAAGCCAAAGGTGGCCTGAGAGCATTCTATTGCATTGTGTTGCTCTCTTCACTAAAGCCAAACTAAAACTAAACTAATCTATGAGCTACTTTTTCTAATTCTTAAACTGTAGCTCCATGAATAATAAAATCAGGCCAAAAAGGCCCGAGAGCAACCGCTATTTCATGATTAGTTGCTCTCCATTCTGAAACAAAACTCAACTAAAGTCCCGGGAGACAACAAAAATGTTCTTCGAATTTCATCTCAACGGGACCTCTGGCACCCTCTAGTGAGGCAAATTTATATCCAATACCTAACATCATCCCACCTTTAATTTTTTAGGTGAGAGCTAAAAAATTAAACAGTTAATTAAGAAAATTTAAACTTATAAAACTGCATACTAAGAAAAATTAAAGCTATAAACTACAAATAGTAAAAATTAAAGTTAAAAACTAATGAAAATAAATAAAAATAAAAATAAAATATTTTAAAGTACAATGCAATTTTAAAACAATTGTGATTGTCTTTAGAAAAGTTTTTTTATAGTTTTTGACTACTTTCAGTTTATTGTCTCTTTTACTGCTTGTATCACTGGATCCTCAGCATCTGATATCTCTAAGGGGTAGTGTTTTTGAAGTGGTCTAATCAATGTCCCAGAATGCATTTTCACTTCCACAACCCTGGCACAGCCATCTCGGCTGGGAAAATTTTTCACTACTCTTCCTATTGGCCACTGTAGTCTTTTCACACTGTTGATTTCTACTAGCACAATGTCACCTTGTTTAACAGGTTTACATATCTCTCTACTTTGTTGTACCAACTGCGCTAGATACTCTTTTCGAAATCTACTTTGTAGTTGCTTTCGAACACTTTGGCAGTGCTTGTATCGTGCTCTCAGTTTTTTGGCATCAATGGCATCCATATCTGGTACACCAATTTCTTGAATGTCTTGCATAAAACAGGAAGGTGTCAAAGGAATGAACTTGTCTGATTCTTCTGATAGGTATGTTAAAGGTCGACTGTTCATTATGGCTTCAACATTGCACAAGATAGTAGAGAGATCTTCAAAGTTGAGGGAAGATTTTCCAAGAGTTCTCAGGTTTTTTTACACTTCTAATGAGACGCTCCGACCATCCGCCCCACCAAGCAGCGGTTGGGGGGATGAACTTCCATTTTAATGGAGCTATGTCATCGTCTTTTGAATTTGATTCCAGTCAAGAGATTTAAAAAGATTGTTGGCGCCGTGAAAGTTAGTTCCATTGTCACTGTAGATTGTTGAAATTCTTCCTCTTCGGGCAACAAATCTTCTTAGCGCTTGTATGAATCCCTCTGTTGATAGATTCGTCACTAATTCCAAGTGTATGGCTCGATATACTGCACAGGTAAAAATGACTATCCATACTTTGGATTTATTTTTCAGGAAAAGACGGCCACATAAGTCGATGCCCACAACTTCAAAAACTTTTGAGTCTCTGACTCTGTCAAAAGGTAAATGGATGGGAGGAGTAACAAATGGTTTGGAAGAAAAAATTTTACACTTTGTACATTTTATCAATTCTTTTCGGATGTTACGCTTTGCAGAAATAATCCAGTAATGTTCACGTAAGATCGAACCAACTGTCTGAAGTCCAGCATGGCAATTCTTCAAGTGGCAGTCTATAATTAGGCACCTTACAACATGTTTTGATGGCAACAATACAGGATACTTGAAAGAAAAAGTGTCTTCTCGATCTAACAACTTTGTTTTGACTCTTAGAATATTGTCTTGATCTTTCGTAACAACAAGTCCTTTTATTGTTTCTCGCACATCACCAAAACTTTCTAACTGTATGCGTGACCAGAGAAATTTTTCTGCCTCTTCCTTTTCTTCTGCTGAAAGTTCAGCTGGGAAAATATGATTTCTATTTCTACATTTTGTTGCAAATCTTCTTATCCAACAAATAATATTTACAAGTTCACTAAATTTCGAAATTCTTTCATAATTCATAAATGGATCTACATTTGGACTCGAAAATAATGACACTGCAGTTTTCTTTCTTTCTGACATAACTAAGACTTCATTAGGGACAATCTTTGGTTGGGGCCACTTACTTTTTTCATCTTCTAGCCATTTAAGACCCTCCCACCATCCCAATTCAACAAGGTATTTAGGACTACAACCACGGGAAGGCAGGTCTGCCAGATTTTGACTTCCTGGAACTAAGTACCACTGGTGAGGGTTCGTAAGTTGGCATATTTCTCTGATTCTGTTGCCCACAAAGGTACCCCACTGGTCATTTCTTTTAATCCAGGCCAAAACTGTCGAAGAATCAGTCCAAAAGTAAGTTGGTACGGTACGGATGTCCAAAGCTTCTATGACATACTTTGATAGTCTGGATCCCAACACACAGGCAAGCAGCTCAAGACGAGGAATCGTTAGAGCCTTTTTTGGAGCCAACCGGGATTTTGCTCCCAAAAATTGAATTGAAACTCTTTTTTCTTCTTTGCACCGTATAAAAATTACTGTTGCATAGGCACTTTGACTTGCATCGCAGAAAATATATAGGGACCAATCTTCTTTATTTCCATAACCTATTCTTCTCGAGATCTTCAATTCTGTTAGCTGTTTTAATTCGCTGTACCATTTCTGAAAGTCTCTTTGAATTTTCTCTGGAAGTGGAGTGTCCCATTTTTTTTTTTTTTTTTTAAAGAAAAAAAGTCCAATAATGTGTAATTTTCCTAGTGTAGTTGAAATACAAAGCCATTTGTAGTCTTCAAACCAAGATGTTTTTAAGTTAACATTGTGACATTTTCCATTTTTTTTTTTTTTACGATAATTTCTATAGACTCTGTTAGACTCCCGTAAATAACATCTTTTTGTCTCCAACTTTTCATCTGTTAAACTGTGCTTAAAAGCTTTAAAGATTATAAAATCTGACAAAGAATTAAGTAAAAGCATAAATCGCAAAATTAAAAAATTAAAACGGTAAACACTACATTTTAAGGGAACCAAATTCAATGAGAATTCCCTTTTAAGCTAAGCTGGAAGATCTATTATCTCTTTCATGAAAAGTCTTCCCTTTCTCTTTCGTCCTTTGAAAATTTGCAGTAGAATATTTAGAGTGACGTAAGCATTACCATGGTAACCCCGCCGTGAAGGCAGTGCTGAAAACGGATGTCTTTCATCTCTTCCCTTGCACTTCAGTTATATGAATTTGTGCGCAGAATTGGATGTTTAGGGAAAGATTTAAATTGCTGTTTTTATTGGTTGTTATTTATTGAAAATTTGTTATAAATCCTTATTAAATTCTACAAGCAAAAAAAAAAAAAAAAAAAAGAAAGAAGGAAAGAAAAAAAGAAAGAAAAGAAACATTGAAAAAATTGAAAAATATTTATGATTTTTTTTTTTTTTTTTTTTTTGATGAAATATATGAGGAAGGGGCTCTTCCCTTACTTCCCCTGACGGGCCGCCACTGTTTGACATTTTGATGGATTCACTATTTCTAAGTCAAATTTATTGCAGACCATCAAGCTATCATCTGTTCTGTCCCATTTGATTCCTAAAACTGTACTACCAGGGCCGATATCGGACAACCACAGCTTATTTTTCTTGAGTTCTTTGCACAGATTTCCCTTTGGAATTTGAGGAATTTCTCCACAAATTTTTTCTTGGTCTAGAAGATCGAGCTCACATATGGAACTGGCCCGATTATTTGATGCACCTACTGTAACTCTAAATATATTATGCTGTTTAGCTTCTATCTGTGTACCCCCAAAAACTGTATGGGCAATTATTTCTGTACCAATGGGCTTGAGCTTGAGCTCTTTTGCAGTTTTCCTTAAGATGTAACTTTTCTGAGAACCACTGTCCATAAGACAACACACCTTTTTTTTTGGTCTTTTTCCCCTTTTATATTTATTTCTAACGTCATAAGTGCTATTTCCTGGGAGCGATTGGCCAAGTTTGGCGACAGTGTTCTGTATTACTTCGGGAGGTTTGCTTCTACTATTTTCACCCCCTTTCCTTATCTCTGGACAAAATAACTCTGTGTGTGGTTTTGAACAAACGTGACACTTAATAAAAACCTCGCACGTTTTTGCCCAGTGTCCAAAACGTAAACATTTGAAACAGCAATTTTTTACTTTTACTTTATTTTTCTTTTCGTCAAGGGAGAGCGATCTGGCTGTTATGCAGTCTTTACTCATGCATTTTTCCAGCTTTTGCAGCGAATAAGCCTGCAGCAGTGGGGACCCTGTTATCTCTCTTGTGGAATTTATTTTTAACATTTTCCCTGGATGAATTAATTTCAAAACCCGACCTGGCTAATTGTAACCTTTCGTCACCTGCCACTTCCCTTTTCAAAAAATTCGGCAATAGTGACAAGTTCGATTTCTGTGTGGTTTCCTTATCATCTAACTCAGTAGAATCTTCCCTGGCCCCAACATTAAGTCTTTGAAACGTTCTAATAATATCTTCGGGTAAACAGGATTCTACCATTGGGTACAGCCACGCAGAGTTCTGATCAATGTTTACACCCATGCTTTCCAGCGATCTCAAGTGTGCTTCTATCTTGGTCACTAAATTACACAAATTTTTGCTATTTCCCCTAGTCTGTACATTAGCTGTAATTAATTTCAAAAATTCCCGAACATATACTTCGATTAAGATATCTTTATCCCCATAGCGTTCTTCAAAGGCCTTTACTGCCTTTAAATAATTTTCCGATGTTACAGGGTAACTTTCGAGTAATTCGCAGTAACTTTTGAGTTCCTGGTTCTACGCACTGTAAAAGGTACTGAAACTTATCAGTGTTGTCTAATTCCTCATCTTCATGAATTTTCTTAAATTGGGCCCAAAAGGACAAATAATTTATTAATTTTGAATCAAATTTCTTGATAGCTAATTTTGGTAATTTATATCGCTTTGTTTTCAAATTTGTTTCGATTTACATTTTATTTTGGCCTGTGTAATTAAAATTTACATTTTAATTCAATTTTTCATTAATTAGTCTTTTAACTGTGATAAATTCATCACAGTATGCTTCGCCTTCTTCCGCTTCTTTTGCAATCAAAGCTTCATCGCATTTACTATCTTCTGACATACTGTCTAATATCTCATTATCGAATGTCTTTAATTCCGTCATTAAACCCTCTAATTTATTTAAATTATCTAAAAGTATACCCCTCTCAAGATCTTCTTTCTCTAGTTCTGTTTTTAAAGTTTTAGTAAAGGAAGATTGTAATGGAGTTCTTTGCTTTTTTGTTTTTTCTATTTCTGATTTTTAAACAAAAACAGAACAGTTTTATGTTAATTAACCAATTATTCGTTATTTATGCCTTTTAATTTAAATGTAAAAACCTTCACTTTTCTGTTTACCAAGAAGATTTTATTTTAAAAACACCTCAGAAAAAATTCTATATCGAGAACCATTTTTCTTTTCGTTAAATGTAAACAAAAGAAAATAACATTTTATCATTTTTTATTTTACTCTTATAGCAATAATTATTTTCAACTGAATAATAATTTTTATTCATTTATTAACTGTAATAATTTATTGAATAAATCACAAAATCTAATCCAAGAAAAAATTAAAATCGAAACTTTCATTATTTGCACACTCTGTTTCCATTCACAAATTCGGTCATAAAACTTTATTTCATTATCATTGGGAAATAAAAAATAAAACAATAAACATTCACTGCAATCAGTTTTTGACATCATCTAATATTTACCATGAAAAAATACTTTTTATTTTTTCTTTATCAAATGCTTCTTTTTCAAGGTCAACTCAATACTCAATTGCTTTCTTTATTCTAGTTTTATTTATTTCAATCATAAAAAATAACTAATTTATTTTGACCTTGATAAATTTACGTTTTAAATGTACAAACAACAGAGCAAATAAAAAATCTTGTTTTATTTCTATCAATCAGACACTTTTAATTTTATTTATTTTGAAAAAAGGAATATTCTAAGTAGTGTCAATCTAAGATTTCTTTTGAAAAACATTTCATATAATAATAATAATGTAAACCATTTTTGTTTCAAATGAAAATAATTCTTTTCCTTTCAGTTAATATAAACAATATAAGATCCTGTCTGGCAGACGCCATAAAATTATGTTATAAAACGCCATTCTTCTGAACGGCTTCAAGCGAGTCTTCTCGACTCTTTGTAAAGTATTTATTGCAGGATCTTCCATTTAACCAAAATTATTTTTAAATATTTTCAAATCATTTTAATTTCAGGTAATAATCTTCAAAATGATATATTAATATTCTTCTTACCTGTAAAATTCTTCTGTAGAAAAGGAAGAAAAAAGATTTACTTAAATTCAAAAATTCACCTCTTCTTAATCTTGAAAAATATAAGACAGTTTATTAATTACACAGCTTGAATGATGATATCTACAATGAAGATGTACAAAATATATACATATTCGAAATTTCACGAAAACAATTTTCTATTTGTAATATTTTAATTACTAAGCCACCAGTTTTCTATTTCGTGATGACAATGGTGGTTCCATAAAAATAAATTAGGCCAAAGGTGGCCTGAGAGCATTCTATTGCATTGTGTTGCTCTCTTCACTAAAGCCAAACTAAAACTAATCTATGAGCCACTTTTTCTAATTCTTAAACTGTAGCTCCATGAATAATAAAATCAGGCCTAAAAGGCCCAAGAGCAACCGCTATTTCATGACTTGTTGCTCTCCATTCTAAAACAAAACTCAACTAAAGTCCCGGGAGACAACAAAAATGTTCTTTGAATCTTATCTCAACGGGACCTCTGGCGCCCTCTAGTGATGCAAATTTATATCCAATACCTAACAGCAAGCTTATATTAATCATGCTATTATAATTTGTAAAAATCCTGAAAACCTTAAAAATGAACTAAATAATATTAAAAAATTTACCAAAAAAGCTGGTCATTCCGATAGATTAATAGATAAATTATATAGAAAACGTTTAAAAAATTAAAATGTAATTAACAATTTTCAAAAACCGTCACTTAATTTTACCACCTCAGTTCATTATGATCGCAGAGCCTCCAATAAAATTAAACAAGTTGGCATAGGTGGACTCTGCTCAGTTCCCCATCATATTTATGTTCTCATAAATTTCTAGTGCAAGACATATTATAATCGCGTTAAAAGAAATGAATTTGACCAAATCTTGATACAGTGACAGAATGTAATCCCCACCTAATAGGCTTTCCACCATTCACTTCGATATATTTATCTTATTCTAATCTATTAATTTATTTTATCAGAGTCAATTCTGTTGTTTAGTTTTCATGCTACTATTTCCAATGCAATAATCCTCAAAATTCATATTTATATGAAAAATTTACAATTTCGCTATGTTGATAAAATCGTAAATTACGAATAATTTATGAAATTTTCCTATTATAATATTTGCATTCAATCATGTTCAAACAAATATCACAAACATAATTTTGAAGTTGTCTAATGTATTTATGATCATCAAAATGGAAGTTTATGCTCAATTTTGCCTTATTCTGACATGTTAAGTAAATCGTAAATTCCAAATAACTTATAAATTTTTTAAATTGGAAAAATCATGGTCTATGATATTCATGCCAGTATCCAAAATAATATTTAAAAAGTGGTTTGACATCTTTACGATGAAAATATCCCTCAAGATTGACGTTTATGTGAAATTTTGCTCTATTCTGCCATGTTAAAAAATTCGTAATTTTCCAATAACTTATGAAATTTTTATATTGAAAAATTCATAGTCATTCATATTCATGCCAGTGTTCTAAATAATATTTCAAAATTAGTCTGACATCTTTACGATGAAAATATCTCTAAAAATTGTCATTTATGTGAAATTTTGCCCTATACTGCCATGTTAAGAAATTCGTAAATTTCCAGTAACTTGCGAAATTTTCAAAGTAGCATATTTATAGTTACTGATGTTAGTTACTGATGTTCATTCCGGCATCAAAACTGATATTTTAAAACTAGTCTGGCATTTTTACAGTAAAAAGTTTCCATTTAATGCACGTTTAAGTGAATTTTTGTCCTACTCACCCATGTTAAGAAAATCGTAAATTTCTAATAACTTACGAAGTTTTTTAATTCGAATGTTGCAAATGAATAGGGTTCTTGCCAGTATCGAAAGTAATATTTTAAAACTGATCTGACCTCTCTGCGATCATTTGTTCGTGAGATATCTAGTAAACAGACTAACAAACTAATGTTGACTAACACACTAATGGACTAACACACTAACAGACACCATGCAAATTTTGTCATTTTCGGATTCCTCACACCTGAAAACGCATAAAAAAGTAAAAAAACCAAGGTCGAAATTTTTCACAATTACCTAAGTTCCCCATACCTATAGTATGATGGGGAACTAAAAAGTTGCAGCAAAACATAATATAAATATCCCCATCAAACCAAATCCGAACATTTTCCAACTGATTAGAAGTGATAAAGACCCCATTAACCCATTAGAAACGTATGGTATTTATAAAATCCCTTATAATGACAGTCATGGTAAAGAAATGTGTTATATCGGCAAAACAAAAAGAGAAATTAAACTGCGGTTTAAAGAGCATAGTCATGATATTGCAACCGGAAAAATAACTACAGCTTTAACGCAAGTAAGTACTGATGAAAATATAAATATTAAATTTGAACATATAAGAAAAATAGCAAATTAACAAAACCACAATTACGCTGTGATCAGGGAGTCTCTAGAAATCTTATCTCATCATAATAGTTGTAATGGCAACGATGGGGCACTACTCAATCGTAAGTGGTTATCATTGGATCGTCATTTTTATTAAAGGTGAAATAATTTTCATTTAACAGGAAATTGGTGGCAATGTTAAGAGTTTGAGCTGTTTGCGGATTCTTATAATATTCGTTAATTTCTCGATTTATTAAGTTAGCTATTTCATTTATATCAATTGAAGGATAAAGGTTTACCACATCAAAACTTACAAAATGGTAATTTTCTTTAATATTGATATCATAAATTTTACGGATAAAGTCTTTGGTGGAATTTAAGCTAAGGGCTGAGGAGGGGGGGGGGGGGCGAGCAACTTTTTGTAAATATCAGCCATATATCTTTCTAATGAATAGGTGGGACCTTCACTGTTACTTACAACGGGTCTGATTTTAGGGGGATCTTTATGGTCCTTGAACCAAACGAAAATTTGTGGGGAATTAGCAGCAAAGTTATTAAAAAGGGGAGGTTTATTGTCAGGCCAGGTTCCTTCTTTTATTATTTTATGAATTTTTTCAATTAATTTACTGATGGGATCTTTTTAGTTCCCCATTATACTATAGGTATGGGGAACTTAGGTAATCGTGAAAAATTTCGACCCCCGGTTTTTTTACTTTTTTATACGTTTTCAGGTGTGAAGAATCCGAAAATGACAAAATTTGTATGGTGTCTGTCTGTAGGGTGTCTGTTAGTGCGTCAGTCCGTTAGTGCGTCAGTCCGTTAGTGTGTCAGTCCGTTAGTGTGTTAGTCTGTTAGTTTGTTAGTCTGTTAACACGATATCTCACGAAAAAATGATCGCAGAGAAGTCAGATCAGTTTTAAAATATTACTTTCGATACTGGCAAGAACCCTATTCTTTTGCAGCATTCGAATTAAAAAACTTCGTAAGTTATGAGAAATTTACGATTTTCTTAACATGGGAGAATAGGACAAAAATTCACTTAAACGTGCATTAAATGGAAACTTTTTACTGTAAAAATGTCAGACCAGTTTTAAAATATCAGGTTTGATGCCGGAATGAACATTAAGCAGCTATCACACGGAAGATCCTACCCTCTGAACTATACGCTAATACCTCTCCTAATAATCGAGCATCAAGTAGTAGGGTTATTTTGAAGACTAAAATGAATTCAAAAAGGCGTTAAGAATTGGCTGCTAATCGCTCACTATTTCATGTTTTAAACGCACTCTGATTTTCTCGCACTCCGATTGGTTGAATATGAGCTAACATCTACCATAGGAGATTTAGTCAGTCATAAGTTCATCATTGACAAAGATAGGAGAGGGAAACTTATCACACGATGTGTTTTCAACCGTTTGTCACTCGAAAAACCTGTTTCAGGTGGTTTCGGGAGAAAGTATCTGATACTGCTGATCGTATGAGAGTACGTGTGATAGCAGCTTTAGTAACTATAAATCTTCTACTTTGAAAATTTCGCAAGTTATTGGAAATTTACGAATTTCTTAACATGGCAGTATAGGGCAAAATTTCACATAAACGTCAATTTTGAGAGATATTTTCATCGTAAAGAGGTCAGACTACTTTTGAAATATTATTTAGAACACTGGCATGAATATTAATGACTATGAATTTTCCAATATAAAAATTTCGTAAGTTATTGGAAAATTACGAATTTCTTAACATGGCAGCATGGAGCCAAATTTCACATAAACGTCAATCTTGAGGGATATTTTCATCGTAAAGATGTCAAACCACTTTCGAAATATTGTATAGGATACTGGCATGAATATCATAGACTATGATTTTTCCAATTTAAAGAGTTCGTAAGTTATTTGGAATTTACGATTTACTTAACATGTCAGAATAAGGCAAAATTGAGCATAAATTTCCATTTTGAGGATCATAAATACATTAGACAACTTCAAAATTACATTTATGATATTTGTTTGAACATGATTGAATACAAATATTCTAACAGGGAAATTTCGTAAATCATTCGTAATTTACAATTTTATCAACATAGCGAAATTGTATATTTTTCATATAAATATGAATTTTGAGGATTATTGCATTGGAAATAGTAGCATGAAAATTAAACAACGGAAATGACCCTGATAAAATAAATTAATAGATTAGAATAAGATGTATATATCGAAGTGAACGGTGGATAGCCTATTTGGCGGGGATTTCATTCTGTCACTATATCAAGCTTTGGTCAAATTCATTTCTTTTAACATGATTATAATATGTCTCGCACTAGAAATTTATGAGAACATAAATATGATGGGCAACTGAGCAGAGTCCACCTATGCCAACTAGTTTTTACTTCTGAGGCACTGATTTTATTTATTGTTTCTTCCATTCTATTTATGTAATACTGACGGTTTAATATTGCAAATTATCAAAACCACAATTACGCCGCGATCAGGGAGTCTGTAGAAATTTCGTCTTATCATAATAATTGTAATAGCAACGATGGGGCACAACTCTATTGTCAGTGGCGCCAAATTTTTAAAGGTGGTGAAGCTAAGAGAGAATGCCAGTTTCATCAAACTTCAAGCACCGTTTTACCGGTGAAAAAGCTGGGGTGCCCCATGCGAAACTAGTCCGGCACTCAACATGAAATATTAAAGGTTGTATGTTTTAATTTATGTTTATAGTTATTCTTCATGGTTTAGTTTTTTACAAAGTATTAATTAGTATGTTGGCAGGTATGGATATGTGCAGAGAACAGTACAATTACTAATAAGAACAGAACAATTACTAATAAAAGATTTATTTCTTCATTGTATTTGTTTCGACTGATTAGGTGTAGATTTTGTCCTTTTCTGAGTATCAGGGTGTAAAAAAAAAAAGACATGATTTTTTTTTAAATGATATGTATATATTAACTTTATTATTATTATTAAAATGGTTTTTATGCCATATTTTACTTAAACAAATTGAGTTATAATCATAGTATGTCATTTTAATTAATTACTTTTAAATAATATATATTTACTAATAAGTATATATTTAAATTAATGTTATTGAACTATCCATACATAAATTAATAGTGCTAGTATTTTTAGTTCCCCATCATACTATAGGTATGGGGAACTTAGGTAATGGTGTAGGGTGTCTGTTAGTGTGTAAGTCCGTTAGTTTGTTAGTCTGTGTACACGATATCTCAAGAACAAATTGTCGCAGAGAGGTCAGATCAGTTTTAAAATATTACTTTCGACACTGGCAAGAACCCTATTTATTTGTAACATTCGAATTTAAAAACTTCGTAAGTTATTAGAAATTTACAATTTTCTTAACATGGGAGAATAGGACAAAAATTCACTTAAACGTGCATTAAATGGAAACTTTTTACTGTAAAAATGTCAGACCAGTTTTAAAATATCAGTTTGGATGCCGGAAGGAACATCAGTAACTATAAATATGCTACTTTAAAAATTTCGCAAGTTATTGGAAATTTACGAATTTCTTAACATGGCAGTATAGGGCAAAATTTCACATAAACGTCAATTTTGAGAGATATTTTCATCGTAAAGATGTCAGACTACTTTTGAAATATTATTTAGGATACTGGCATGAATATCATAGACTATGATTTTTCCAATTTAAAAAAATTCGTAAGTTATTTGGAATTTACGATTTACTTAACATGCCAGAATAAGGTAAAATTGAGCATAAACGTCAATCTTGAGGGATATTTTCATCGTAAAGATGTCAAACCACTTTCGAAATATTATTTAGGATACTGGCATGAATATCATAGACTATGATTTTTCCAATTTAAAAAAATTCGTAAGTTATTTGGAATTTACGATTTACTTAACATGCCAGAATAAGGTAAAATTGAGCATAAACTTTCATTTTGAGGCTCATAAATACATTAGACAACTTCAAAATTACATTTCAGAAAATTTTTGGAGTGGAAGGCTGATATTTTATACCAACTATGTGACAAATACCAGAGCCGGGAATCGAACCCGGGCCTTCCGCTTTACGCGCGGATGACTCGGTGACTTTGCCAACGAATGTTATGTGAGAAATGCCTAGCTGGTAATCAGCCAGGGTAGCTCGATGGTTTGAGCATCCGCGCGTAAAGCGGAAGGCCCGGGTTCGATTCCCGGCTCTGGTATTTGTCACATAGTTGGTATAAAATATCAGCCTTCCACTCCAAAAATTTTCTGAAATGAATTTTCATGGCTGATGAATAAATTTCTAAATTAAAATCTAAATTAAAATTCAAAATTACATTTATGATATTTGTTTGAACATGATTGAATACAAATATTCTAATAGGAAAATTCCGTAAATTATTCGTAATTTACGATTTTACCAACATAGCGAAATTGTAAATTTTTCATATAAATATGAATTTTGAGGATTATTGCATTGGAAATAGTAGCATGAAAACTAAACAACGGAATTGACCCTGATAAAATAAATTAATAGATTAGAATAAGATAAATATATCGAAGTGAACGTTTGATAGCCTATTAGGCGGGGTTTTCATTCTGTCACTGTATCAAGCTTTTGTCAAATTCATTTCTTTTAACATGATTATATCTCTCAAACTAGAAATTTATGAGAACATAAATATGATGGGGAACTGAGCAGTGTCCACCTATGCCAACTAGTTTAGTATAATACAATACAGTACAAAGTCGAAAATCCGGAATCGTCGGGATCACATCGATTCTGGATTTTTGGTAATGCCTAAAAAATATATTTCGGTTTAAGTACTTGGATGATATGCATATTCAAATAAAAAATAATATATTACAATTTTTAAATATATTCTGTATTTTTTTTTTTTTATCAACTTTAATTTTTAATTTTATTCTTGAAAAACAAAACAGATTTTTGAAATATTTGCATACAAAAATTAGTACAAGTTACAATAAAAGAAAATAAATAAGAAAAAATACCATTTTTAAAACATTGATTTTTTAAAAAAAATCATTCAATTTATATCAAATGACTAAAATCATTGACACCCTGCTAAGTATACTCTGATTAAAATGAAAATTACAAAGAAAGAAATTTCTTTAGAGTTAAGACTTTCCACTGTGAAATTTTTTTGATAACTAGTCTGTACAATTCTAAACTAGTTATGATAATCTCTAAACTCACTACTTGAAATGGAAGTAGCTAATAATTCTTTTCACCCCTCAGCATAGAGTAACCCGACCCGAACCGACAAGTGAATTTTGAATCAACCAGAACCTGCACTATAGAATTTTTGGCAACCTGCACCCAACCCGAACCCCGAATCTAAATGAAAATTAATAATTCATCTAAAAATCCTGGAAAACATTTTTAATAGGGGTGGGAATTGATTAACAGTTTTAACTGGGTTAATCGTAGTTTATTAATCGATTAATCGAATTTTTAATTGTTTTTCATTTTTCTTTGTATAATTATATTTAAATAATGAATAAAATTCTCCGACGTGATTTTTCCCCCTCCATATAGTACACAAAAAACCATGAAAATGATATAGATGTTAATATAGCTCGTTCCTTAAACAATAAATAATAATAATAAACATGCAAATAAATTATGAAAAAACACATTTCTAATATCCATGTTTTTATTAACTCCTATTCTTGTTTGTTTGTGTGTTTGTCCAGTACAAATCTTGCAATCTATTTTTAACTAACTTCCTTATTAGCTAGACATTTGAAACTTTCGCACTAGCTCAGAACCCGGTGACAACACAATACTACTTCAAAGTCAGATTTTCGAATTTTCGAATAGTTTTCTTTTAATTAATTAAAGTATGAAAATAATAACATCCTAATAGCATTAAAATAGCCATTAAAATATTAGATATAATTTAATTGTTGCCAAAAACAATTAATGAGTTCCTTTTCTTTCGACATAAAAATAAATATATTTATTTAAACATGAGTGTTAAAAAATTGTAAAAAGTTAAATTATTCATTTAGCGAAAATTGACGTCATTATCACTTTAAAGATATTCTACACATTGATAAAGTGCAAATGTAGTTCATTTCTCCTCATAGCGAAATACTCGGTGCGTCCATACACAGACAAAGAAAGTCCAAGGAAATCTCTTACCCATTTATATATATATAGATTGACTAAAAAATGCAATCATAAAAAATATAATTAAAATAGGAATTAGTTAAAAAAAATAATAAGAAGAATAATAAATCATCGCCAGCATGGCGATAAAAATTTAAAAGGCATTGCGGGAGTCATATACTAAAACTGTACTTACTGCCTGTGGAAGTGTGAAAACTGGGTCGTGAACCATAGATTTTATTTTGAAAACTTTCTTTGAAGGATTTTAGTTTCTCTATTGTACAATATTAATTTGGTTCTAATAATAATTTGCCTTCTAGTAAATTAAATTTTTAATTAGGTGGTGAAATTGGTATAATATTTATGAGTTTCAAATTTTAAAGGTAAATAAGAAAAGAAGTAAAGTATGAAAATTTCGCATGGGTTTGCTAGTATCCAATAATAAGATTAAAAATTTTTAATCAAAATAATCTGATTTTTAATAAAAATAATGGAATTGAAGTAATGAAATGTAATTTGAGTTTAATTATTTATGAAAATTAACTTCAGCTCAAATTCATCAAAATCGTTGCTAATTTATTTGTCGAAGGGAAAATATCTAGCTATCCCAAATCGGTTTTTCCCTTTATAACACAAACAATATGTATTTTAAAAGAAGTTTGAAAATTAGTTAATGAAGTTTGAAAAAAGTTATTTGGTTATAAAATCTTTATTTTGGCAAAAACAATTGTAAATTAATATAATTCTTTTTTTTTTAACATAATTTGTTCTATATACCTACCTTTCAACCTTTGTAATAAGAAACTGCTATCTTTCGAACATGCAGAATAAAAAAATATTTACTGCAAATGCTCATATCTCAGCAAAAATCAAATGTATATTTTATATTTCAGAATAAAGTTTCTCTAATGTTTTGTCAAATTTTCTGCAAATCACGTAAAATTTTGTTGAAATCTACTCTTGTTAGAATAAAAAAAACTTGAAAAAAAAAAAAAAAATCTGATTAAATATTTATTACCATGTTTTTATTAACTTCTATTCTTGTTTGTTTGTTTGTATGTTTGTTTGGTACAAATCTTGCAATCGAATTTTAACTAACTTCCCTACTAGCTTGACATTTGAAACTTTCACAATAGCTCAGAACGCGGTGACAACACAATACTTCGAAGTCCGATTTTCGAATTTTTGATTAGTTTTCTTATAATTAATTAAAATATGAAAATAATAACAGCCTAATAGTGTTAAAATAGCCATTAAAATGTTAGCTATAATTTAATTGTTGCCAAAAAAAAATTAACGAGTTCATTTTCTTTCGACATAAAAATAAATATATTTATTTAAACATGAGCGTTAAAAAATTGTAAAAAGTTAAATTATTCATCTAGCGAAAATTGACGTCATTATCACTTTAAAGATTTTATACACATTGATAAAGTGCTAATGTAGTTCATCATGATGCAAATATATGTTGTTCTAAAAGGATTAATATTTTATTTTTAAAACCAACATTTAAAAAAAATTCGAATTCCCTGTAACTCTTTAACCAATCACATTAGAACGTCCATCCTTGGAATATCGATAATAAGGATTTTCTCACCAAAAGTCGCCAAAAATATCGCCAAGGACAAAAAATCACCAAATTTGGTGCCAAATCCATTACCTTCCTATTGGAGCTTTTTAATGTGTTTTAAATGGAAAATTAAGTTATTTTAACGCGAAAAAGAGCTGGAAATGCAGAAAATTAACATTTTATCAACTTACTAAGCCCTCTTTGAAAGAATTTATACAAAAATAAATACAATTATTTACAATTTCGTAAGAATACGCATTGATAAAGTGCTATTGTAGTTAGTTCTATAGCTATGATTCAACTGACAATTTAAAAACATGGTTTATAAAAAGTTTTTTATCTTATAATTATTTATTTCCAAATAAAATTTTTATTCGAGAGTACAGATAAGAAATAACATATATTCATCTTGCATTCACTATTACTTTTATATTCGAAAAAATAAATTCTCAGTATTACTATTTTATTCATATGTTTGACTGAAAGGGAAAAAAAAAAAAATAATAATCGATTATAGCCATTTTATAACTAAAATTTAAATCAATTTTCAGAATAATAGTTGTTGACTTTAAGTATTAATTTTATATAAATATTTTCGTTTATTCAATTTGTATTTTAATAAATTCATTTTTAATTTGAAAGAAAAAGTAGATGAATTTACATATACTTTCATTTTATACTAGCTGGCTTTGTCTACCTCGCTTGCCACTATTTTTAAATGAATTCTCAAAATTCCATATTATCATTATAAAAAAAATCTCAAATTTTTCAGTGTGTATATTTCAACTCTTCTTCATCCTTTCAGAATAGAAAACAATGTTATTTTCTATTTCTACTTCAGTAGTTATTATCAGCAATTCTGAACGAACAATAACCGCTCGAAGGATTGCGAAACCCTGTTGACACCTTCCCCATCAAAGGGGGTTAGGCCCACCAGCGGCCGAGCGGTTCTGCGCTCAAAGCTGGTAGATGGGAGGTGCCGGGTTCGATCCCAGGTCGCGCTCATCGACCTAGCCGTTCGGAGTTTTCTGTGGTTTCCTCCGAAACTTGCGTAAATACGGGCTAGGACCCCTTAGAAAGACCCCCACGGAGGGCATTCCCCTCTAGGCCTAGGACACATCAGGAGTCAATCGGCCTTAAATCCTACAACCAACCAACCCCATCAAAGGGATAGTGGAAATCACAGTCCTTTTCTCTTTTTCTATATTGAGCATATCTGCTTTTTGGAAGCTTCAACAAAACAGTGTTAACTCTACTTTTTTTATATAGGAATTTTTGCTAGTGTTCGGATACTTTTTTTTCTTCCAGAAAATATCTTTTAACACATATTTTTATTTACAAAAGGATTAAAATTTATTAAAAACAATTAAAAAATACCTTACATTGAATCCTTAAAAAATGAGCTTATATATTTCGGTTCCGACCAGAACCATCTTCAGAGCTCGATGACGACTAATGCTTGGTGGCTCATTCTCTTTCTTCATTGTCTCTGCCCGTCATTTCTTCACTTCTTTTCCTGTACTTAAAAAACTGTTGCCACTCTTTTAAGTATATGTAAGTTCAAGAAAGTAAACACTCCACCACAGCAAATGTCATAAAATTGTCCAACGTCATTTACTGAATCACTGGTTGTCAAAATTTCAAGGGCTTCTCTTTTAAGTGCATATTTATGTGAGTTGAAAGGAGCAACTTTATGAAATATAATTAAATCAATATTAATGGGTTTAGTGTTGTTAGTTCTTGAAAAAACAGTGGATAGTTTGTTGTGTTTAAGGTCAGTAAGGTGTTCAGAAATCCTGTCTTTAATTTTGCGTTTAGTCATGTCAATATAGCTAGCTTTATTTTTTATCATAGTCTTGAAAATTTATTTTGTATATGCCTGCGGTTTGATTAAAATGAATAGGGTCTTTTTCATTACGGATACGTTGGTAGATATTTTTATTTAGTCTAATTGGAATGTTAACATTATATTTTTTAGCTTCATTTTTGATTTTGATAGAGGCGCCTTTACAATATGGAATCGCGGAAGTGAAGGAAGGTTTTGTTTTTTGTGCATTTGTAATATAATTAAGGGATTTAATACGTTTTTTATAGAATTTATCCATAATTTTAGGGTTGTAGTTGGCTTTTTTAGCAGTACTTTTAATGAATTTTAGTTCGGTATTTAAAAGGGTTTTATTAGAACAGGTGAGAATTGCGCGGTTAATATAAGAGCGTAAAGCGGCGTATTTATAAGGAAGGAGGTGCGACATTTATTGTTAATAATTTTGTTATTATTTGTAAGTTTACGGAAAACAGTAGTATCAATGGTAGGATTTTGGTTTTTGGTAATATAAACATCAAGAAAATTTAAACTATTGTTATTTTCAGTTTCATTTTTAAATTTGATGAGAGGATCGAGTTTATTCAATTCAAAAAGGAGGTTTTCAGGTTTAATATTTTGGGGAATAACAAAATTATCCAAAAACTTCGTGAAACTAAAATCCTTTTTCAAGACACACTTAATAGTTTTGATGTTAAAGATTTGTATCCCTCTATTAACACTACCGAAATCAGCGATATCATTCAGTCTAGAATCATCAGCCAGTTTGGGGATAATAAAATAAGTAAAACCTTAATACGTACCAGTAATCTTTTACTTAACGAATCTTTTTTCTTTTTTGATGGCTTTTTCTATAAACAAACTCAGGGCGTCCGTATGGGATCTCCGATTTCGGGAATCATAGCTGAACTAAAAATGAGGAACTTTGAAAGTACCGCTCATAGTATAATTAATAACTGCAAACTCTGGGTTCGTTACGTGGACAACATCTTTACTGTTATCCCCCAAAATATTAAACCTGAAAACCTCCTTTTTGAACTGAATAAACTCGATCCTCTCATCAAATTTACAAATGAAACTGAAAATAACAATAGTTTAAATTTTCTTGACATTTATATTACCAAAAACCAAAAAACCATTGATACTACTGTTTTCCGTAAACCTACAAATAATAACTAAATTATTAACAATAAATGTCGCCCCCCCCCCCTTTCTTATAAATACGCCGCTTTACGGTCTTATATTAACTGCACATTTCTCATCTGTTCTAATAAAACCCTTTTAAATACCGAACTAAAATTTATTAAAAGTATTGCTAAAAAAGCCAACTTCAACCTTCCTTCACTTCCGTGATTCCATATTGTAAAGGTGCCTCTATCAAAATCAAAAATGAAGCTAAAAAATATAATGTTAACATTCCGATTAAACCAAATAAAAATATCTACCAAGGTATCTGTAATGAAAAAGACCCTATTCATTTTAATCAAACCGCAGGAGTATACAAAATAAATTTTCAAGACTATGATAAAAATAAAGCTAGCTATATTGGTATGACTAAACGCAAAATTAAAGACAGGATTTCTGAACACCTTGCTGACCTTAAACACAACAAACCATCCACTGCTTTTTCAAGAACTAACAACACTAAACCCATTAATATTGATTCAATTAAATTTCATAAAGTTGCTCCTTTCAACTCATATAAATATGCACTTAAAAGAAAAGCCCTTGAAATTTTGACAACCAATGACTCAGTAAATGATGTTGAACACAGTTTGATCCCGCCTGAGTGGCAACAGCTTTTTAAGTGCAGGAAAAGAAGTGAAGAAATGACAGACAGAGACAATAAAGGAAGAGAATGAGCCACCGAGCATTAGTTGTCATCGAGCGCTGAAGATGGTTCCGGTCGGAACCGAAATATATAAGCTCATTTTTTAAGGATTTAATGTAAGGTATTTTTTTAATTGTTTTTAATATATTTTAACAGTTATTATTATTTTTTTTTCTCTCTTTCTTTCTCTCAGGCATTAGATCCTAAAAATGATGTTCTTTTGGCTTATGAAATGAATGGAAAAGAACTTCCTCGAGATCATGGTTTTCCTATTAGAGTTGTTGCACCAGGAATAGTAGGAGCCAGAAATGTGAAGTGGCTTGGTAAAATTGTTATCAGTAATGACGAAAGTAAAAGTCATTGGCAACAAAATGATTATAAAGGTAAATAATCTGAGATATATGTGTCATATTTGTACCATAAGACAATTATTTAAACATTAAAACTTCTTTACACACCATAAAATAAAGGAAGCATTACCAGTTTCAAAAGAACGTGGCCTTTCTTCTTCAGGTACAAAAACACGTGCTACTATCTTGGAAGCAAAATCAAGACTGGTCTTGTCCCAAGTATATATTTAATATATATGTAATAATAAAAAATGTTGTGCCTCTTATGAAAGGAAAGCAGAGTCCATTTAGTTAACGAAAGATCCTTTATTAAATCCAAAGCTATACAGTCATGGAGATACATTCTTAGGCCGAGTAGGGAGACATGAGCAGATCCTTCCGGAACACAATGCTGATGGTCAGTGATTATCTAGCCGTGGCACCCCGAAGGACCCCGAGTCTATTTCAACGCTCTTTACATGCTGAAGTATAAGTTAAACGTGAGTTTATTTGACAAATGATTATTGGAAAAAGCCACGATTTCTCGTGTGTTCCAGCTTAAATAGCATCTATTTTGGCGGGAATATTTACTCTTCCTCTATTTAATCATTAGCTATTAACTTTATGATTGACAGTCCAGCTCAGGCCCGGATCCTCAGGATTAATTAACATGCATTATTTAACCACAAGAAAAGGAGAATTGCATTTACTCATCACTTTTTATTCCAAAAGTTGTCCAATTTTTCTGATTTTTGCATTTTGAAATCTTCTGCTGTGAAACAAAGCTTAAAGGTGCACTTACGATTTATTAGCGATTTGTAGATTTTAAAATGGGGTTTTAATTATTTAAATTTAACTATTTTTTATCCCTTTTATATCCCCTCCTCCCAAGCGAGATCCCCCGGGCTTGCCTGCAAAACCGTGGAAGCTCACCTGGAGGTAGACAACATTCCAGGTGAAAAATTTGACTATTATGCAATTACTGATATTATTGTTAATGGCGTGAGAAAGATGTCCCAAAATTTAGCTTATAAAATTGTAAACTTTGCTGGACTAACATGTAGACTTTTTAAGTTTATAAAAGTGTAAATTTTACCGGATTAAATTTTGTTGTAATTTTTATCCATGTTGTTTTTATTTTATTTTATTTTTTTATTAATAACTATAATATTTAATTATGTTTGGTTAATTAAGTTAGAGGTTTTGGCTAGTAATAAAGGATAAAGAACTAACGTTGTATTTTCAACCGGCAAACGTTTATACATAGGCGGCTGGTGCACTAAAAAAGTGGGGGGTCAGAATCAAAAGAGGTGCGAGTGGGAGGGGGATGTAGTGGGGGTGGTGCCCCTAAAGCTTATTTATTTAATTTGTAAAATTCGGCCATAATATTGGATTTTAACTTCATTATTGATTAACTACATTACTGATTAATTTGACCTTCTCTGAAAAATTCGAGGCATGGCCTAAAAATCGGGACGATTTTTAAACCGTAAACTCCCTCCTTCCATTTCAGCCCTTATGAAATAGTAATATGAGAAAATTATAAAACACTTACTTATTAAGTCAGTTCTTTCTTTAAACTCGTGATTCCATGAATGATGTCGTCACAAAACGGCGTACTCTCAAACAATGAGAAAGCAGGTCAGTAATAAATTTATTTATTTGTTACTGAATTATACACTGTACATCCATATTGCAAATTAAAAGAAAGATAGTCTGCGATTTTTGTTTTTCGAAAATTGTTCAATTACCTTAGTAAAGTTAACATCTATGGTATTTTCAATCTTTAAAACAGCAAGTGCAGAAAGCCGCTCTTGACACATTGTGTTTCTAAGGTATGTTTTCAAAGACCTTAAGCATGAAAAGCTTCTCTCACAGGATGCGGTGGACACAGGTATTACAAGGAGAATTTTGATTAATTTTGTCAGACATGGAAATATATCACTGAGTTCATTTTCTACAAGAAAATTGCATCTTTTTTGCAGTTCTGGTATCTCTGTGGATAATTCTGTGGAGTCGATGTATTTTTTATACATTCTCTGAAAAATTTGTATCTCTCCTTTTACTTTTTCCAGATCAAGATCATATGTTTCAGAGACTTTTTGAATTGATGCATCATTTATAATCTTTGATGGATCGGAACATGTTACATCTTTTAGAGATTGAAAAATATCCAATTCATTTTCTTTGAACTTTTCGTCGATTGTGTTTAAAGCAGCATCTATAACTGGAAAAGCAATTTCCGTTCGATAGAATGATTTAACATCTTGTGACATGCTAAAGGAACCGCCGCCTAATTTTGAAGACACCCTTCTAGAGCGTGGAAGTTTTGGAGAAGGAAACGATTTTGCTTCACAAATATCGTTTACATATATCAACAACTTTTCAAAAAAATCTTCACTTCGGAATTCCTGCAAGCATTCTTTTGTTGTGTTAACCAGTTCTTTAACTGTTAAAAAAATTAGCGATTTTGATTGCAAAGCTTTTGAAAGTATATCTGTAGTTTTCAAAATTCTTTGGATCAAAAGTAGACAAAAAATAAACTGGAAACTTTCAATATTGTTCAGCAAAGCTTCAGCTTGCGATCCATTTTTAGGATCAGTTTCTGATATTTTCTGTAGAGTATCTATGATTTCATCAAAATTCTGTAACACAGTATTGCAAGCTTCTACACGACAATTCCATCTTGTGCCACTTGACTTAAGTGACTTGTTACCGCCAAAAAAGTCTTTGTTTTCTAAGTTTTCTTTAAATAAAAATGTTCTTTTTGTTGACGCAGTAAAAAAGTTGTGCAGTTCTTTTAAGATGCCCATAGAATTTCTAATTTGTGTTTGTTTGCTACATGCGTCAACAATGCACAAATTCAAGATATGGGCATAACAGTGCACGTAGAAAGCTAGAGGATTTTCTTGAAGAATTCTCGCGGCCACTCCTTTATAACTTCCCCTCATATTTGCTGCCCCATCGTAGCATTGAGCCCGAATTTTTGAGAGAGGAAGTCGAAATTTTTCCAATACATTTTTTATCAAAATTGCTAGCGTTTCTCCTTCAGTATTGCGTGTTTCGAAAAATCCCAAAAATCTTTCATGCACACTGAAATCTTCTGGTGTGACGTACCGAATTACAAGAGCAACTTGTTCGTCGTGAGCTATATCGGCCGTTTCGTCCACAAGTATTGAATAACAATCTGACTTAACTGCTTCACTAGCTATTGCTTCACAGACCTGTTTGCTCATGAGCTCCAAAATTTCGTTTTGAATTTCCTTACTACTGTAAAAAAAATATTTTTCTTTTTTCATAAAGAATTTTTTCACCAGATCGTTGTCTTTTGAGCGGAGATTTAACAACTCCAAAAAAGTTCCTTTGTTACTTGAGTCCTCTTTTTCATCGTGTCCTCTTAGCGCAATGCCTTGTCGAGCACAGAACAGCAAGGTTTCACAAATCGACTCTAGATATTTTTTGTTTTCTTCGATTTCGGACGCTCTCTGGGAAATTAACTGGACTGTAACACTTCCTCTTCTTAATGAAGATTCATATGCCCGGAGTCTTTCAATAGATGATCTGTGAGCTTCACTGCTTTCATGGCTTTTAAATTTTTCAATACCTTTTTTCCAGTTTTGAAATCCTATTTCGGTGAAAGTTTTTTCAGAACAGCCTAGAACTTCATTTTTAAACAGTCGACATGGGAAGCAAAATGCTCTGTTCACTTCTCCGTAGTACTCTAACCATGGAAATTGTTCGAACCACTTTTTCTGGAATTTTCTTCCATTATTTACCGGCTAGTTAAAGTCAAGAGGCTGGTGTGGGCTTTCGTTTATTTCATTTTTTCTGTATTCATGATGGTTGGAAGTTAATGTGCTATCAACTGTTTTCAGTTCTGAATCCAAGTTATTTGCACTGAGACTTGACGTTGGCGTAGGATCAGCCCGAGTTTCCTCGAATTTTAAACCGTCATATTTTTCATCCTCATTTCCATAACTAAGCATGTTTTTACCTGCATTTTCTGCAACTGAAATCTTACGGAAACATGAACTAATGGTAGATTGGTTTTTAAGCCGCTTTGCTTTGCTAAACATTTCGAGAACAAAGATGAAACAAAGATTTCAAATCAGAAAAACTTAGGCTGCACTGTCAGCATAGCATACTGCTTCAAATCCGCATATGAGAAGAAAATATTCACGTGACCCTTACACCTGGCTGGGAGTAGCGTGAATACAAAGATTGCAGTGGACGAATTTATTTTTCACTTGGGTAAAGAGGCATATAAGGGGAGAAGAGAATGGACGCATTCATTTCTGGATCGTGCGGGGAGTTTCTATAGTGGAAAGTTAGGTGGGGAGATAAGAGAAGAATCAGGGGTTGGCTTTTGCCCTGTTGTATATTTCCGGGAATGATTGCTGCAGGGTCAGAAACAGAAAGAAGTGCTTAATGAAGGTAAACGAAGCATAAAGAAGCTTTACAGGCGAATTGTAAAAATTTAGTTTTCAGTTTCGTGAAATAAACCAGTCTACAGACTCAGATAAAATGAAAAACTTTCTGCAAACTCAAAATCTAAAGCAAAAATTTTCTGAAGAAAAAAAAAAAAAAAAAAAAAAAATGCTCCTATTTCATACCTTCCAACTTAAAACTGGTAAAAATTAGAACATTTTAGGAAAAACATCGGCAAAAGTCAGAAAATATTTTTAAAAAATCAGAACATAAAAAAATAAAAAAATAAATAAAAAATCAGAACAATATTGAATAATAATAATAAAAAGAATTTTTACTCAGAGAAAAAGAAAATAAATGCTTTATAAACATAAGAATTAAAACTTATCAGATTACTAATAATTAATTTGACATTTTTTGAAAGCCAATCGCATAGAAATTTATTTTATTTTTATTTATTTATTTATTTTTTTTTTTGTCTTCTATCAATATCGTGGAATCTAGCATAATCGGAAATTATGTTCGCCTTTCTAACAAAATTACGTTTAAAATAAGTGAGATAATAAATAAAAGGTTTCAAAGAACGCTACATAAAAAAAAAAAAAAAATCCACGAAAATTTTGACGTGCAAGTGTAACTCACAGCCTAACTAAACTAAACAAACAGCATAGCATCTCCTTTTCTCTTGGGTTCCAAGCCGGTTTTCTATTCAAAAGGCACCCCTTGCATCCAAGCACGGCGTGTTGCGCAAGAAATACCGAGCGCCGATTAAAAACCTCCCGTGATTAAAGAAGAGAAAGTTGATCGCTTCTTTTTCCTCTCCCTCCTGTCCTAAAGCGGCAGCCGCGGAAGCCTAGACTTTGGACTTTGGAATGAGCGGAAAGAAAACAGACAGAACCACTGCTCTTATCAGTGCTTCCTGCTTTTATTAGCGTTTGCTAATAATGTATTGCACAAATATAAAACAAAAATGAATAGTAGCCGTACGATTTTTCCGTGATCGCTGTTTGCAGAAAAATTTTCCATAAGCTCAGCAAATTTTTCGCGATGTACGTTCGTGTATATTATGCGGGTCTGCCAGTCTACACTGTGATCGATTTTTAGACTTTTATTAGAGACTTAGAAAAGTGAGGGGGCATGGCCCCTTTACTTTTGAAAGTGAGAGGGCAGTTGCCCCCCCCCCCCCGCACGAGCCGCCTATGCGTTTATATATATATTGCTTACTTAGTGCTAAGTCAACTTAAAGTTTAAAGTAAGAGTTTAATTAATAAATTGTATAATTGTGATATGGAATATTTTATTTATCACATATTCTAAACATTTATTGAAGGCATTTCTTATTAAATGGATACATATTTACTTACGTTTTGGCCGGAAACTTGTTTTTTTAATAAGTTCCGTTTGTGTTTACATTGGAGAACTATTGCTAACGATGATCGGTTGGTTGCTCACTGGTTTCCTAACATCTCTTACCGGTTTATCTGTTTAACTGCACTATCGCCGATTCTAGATGGCAGTGCGGTAACTAGTTTTCGCGAGCTGCCATTGGTCGTGTGTGCTGATCTGATGATCAGTATTTAAGGCCTTACCGGCGAGTGATGTGGGCAGTTCTTCAGTGTTTTGATTTGTGTGTAGCTGTCTGCTGGAGCAGCTCTGGGATGTCCGTTTTTAAAGTTCGACCGATAATAAGTTCTATTAAATGAAATATTTTTCCCCTGTCGTCGTGGTTCCGAGCAGAGTTCTTCCCGGTGGTTGAAAAAGGTCGTAAGTTGTTTTTTCCTGTTAAGTTTTTCTTGTAGAAATGTTTTAAGAGATGTTTAGTATCTCATTGTTTCTGGTACATTGAGTCACTTGTAGTTTGCTAGACTCTGGTCTAACGTCGTCGTATTTTGTTTTGTGATTCTGTTGTTTGTTAACCTCGGTTTACATAGTTTTTGGCTTTATGGCACGTTAAGTTTATAAATATATATATATCGTTTTTTCCTTTTACAATGACGTTAAGTTTAAATTCTAATTGAAAGTTTATTACTGTTGAAGTTTATTCTATTGAGTTTTGTTAAAGTTAAAGAGTTTATTATGGGTTAAAACTGCTGATAGATTTATGTTTTTAAAACTATTTAAATTTGTTGAGTTTAGTTAAAGTTGATTAAAGGTTTATTTTAGTTGAAATTAATAAGTCTATTATAAATGTTGAAGTTTTAAGGTATTTTGTTAAGTTTTTTTTATGAAGTTTGTTTGTTTAAAGTTGCTGGTCAACGTATTTTAAAATATTGTTTACAAGTGAGTTGTTGGTTGCCAGGGATAAGTTGTTGTTAAAGTTAGAACTAATATATTGTTGTTGAAAATTGTTTACTTATGTTAAGTTTTCATACTAATAAATACAGTTGTTATTTTAAACTTGTCCTCATTATTTCTGTTGCATTTTCTGAATATACATTTGAGACTGCTTAATACATTTTACAGCTAAATATTCCATTGTGCATATTAAGATACTCTGCAATATTAAAACTGGCCAAATTGGCTAACAAATTTCATCTGCTAACCAGCTCAGGATGTCTATGTTTTGGCCTGTACATAAGAGATACAAAATTTTGCACAACTTTTCACCAGTATAAAAATATTTTATAATATATTGACTGTAAAACACACATAACTTCGATAATGTAAAATAAAGATTTAAAACTATTAGATATAGAATATATGAGTTATACAATATCTTGACTTTTTTTTTTCCATATTGCTAAGTAGAAGAACAAAACAAAACTTGTCCTAATATAGTCCTGGCAAAGTTTTATGTTTGTAACTGTTCCTCACAGGTAAAACTAGAAAAATAATTAGTGTTCGGAAAGTAATAATAATAATAATAATAAATAAATAAATAAAAGTTTTCAAATTTTAGGTTTTCCAGATTTTAGAATTCCAGATAATGGGTCCTATATTGTATTGTTAGTGTTATGAATATTGTGTAAATCTGCGATACAATTATTATTGCAAATTCAGGGAGAGATTTGTACCAATACATCACTGAAATACATACACCCCACGACAAAAAGGTAGGTACAAAGGGTTTTTCTTTGATTTTTCATAAAATAACATTATCTAAATTGTGCTTATCATTTATTATTATCATAAAATAACACTATTCTCAGACTAATTTTTGTTTTAAGACTAATTTAGAAAAATTTTAAGAATAACATTTTTCTAATTTAAGACTACACACTGTGACAAAAAGATAAAAACAAAGTTTTTTTTTTTTTTTTTTTTGAATATGAATACTTTGAATATGATTCAAATATTCAATATGTTTTTGATAGGATAATATTTTGTTACGATAATAAATGATCAGCATAATTTAGATAGTTATTTTGTGAAACATTTTAAAAAACCCTTTATTCCTATCATTTTGTCGCAGAGTGTAGTCTTAAATTTGAAAAATTTTAGTCTTAAAACTTTTCTAAATTAGTCTTAAAACAAAAATTAGTCTGGGAATAGTGTTATTTTATGATAATAATAAATGATAAGCACAATTTAGATAATGTTATTTTATGAAAAATCAAAGAAAAAACCCTTTGTATCTATCTTTTTTGTCGCAGGGTGTATATCTATTATCTATAAATTTTCAAATGCATTTGAATATATGCTTTATGTATTGAATGCTTAATGCCGGCATTGGTGCAAAAAGTATATGTCTCAAAACTAAATTAAAATGAATGACTGTATATATATTTTTGAAATTATTATTTTTTTAGGTTTTTCTCCTTCAGTAAACTGGGATAATGTTGATTTTAGAAAATCTCCTGCGATTCAAGAATTGCCTGTAAATTCAGCTATCTGTATACCTTCTGATGGTGAATCTGTGACATTAAAAGATAACCATCTTGACATCAAAGGTTATGCATGGAGTGGTGGAGGTAGAAAGATTATCAGAGTTGATGTCTCAGCTGATGGTGGTGAAACGTGGCATGTAGCAAATTTGGTTCAAGATTCTAGTCCTTTGTATAAGTGTTGGGCATGGACCTTATGGAATGTAAGTTAAAATTTTTTTTTCTTTCTTTTTTTTTTTATTTAAGAACCTACATACAGGGTGTCTACTAAAGTTCGTTCACACCCTTTTAACGGTTGAACAGCTGTAACTATTGTTATAAAAGTTGTGTCTAGATTTAGTGAATTGGCTGTGGACTGCTAGATGCAACCATTTACAGCATTACCTAGTAAAAATTCTGGTGTGAAACAACCACACGACTTCCATTACCCACTATTACACTTATCTTATGCATTTTTTAGAAATAATGTGATCAGCAAACATAAAATTGTTCTAACGAAGTACACACCTGAAAATTTCCTATAAGAGAAAGCTGATATATATATTAGGGCTGTGCTGATTAATTGGTTCAGTTAATTGATCAATGCTTGGTTCCAATAAATTTTTTTAATCAAGTTAATCAGACCGATTAATTTGATTAAAAATTTACAAAATCCGATTAAACTTTTCAAACTACGAATTAAAATAACAAAATATTTCTCCACCAGTGGCCGAGTGGTTCTGCGTTTAAAGCAAGTAGACTGGAGGTGTTGGGATCAATCTCAAGTAGCACTCGTCGATCTAGCCATTTTGAATTTTCTGTGGTTTTCACCAAAACTCACATAAATAAGAATTAGGACACTTCAGAAAGGTCCACATGGAAGGCACTCCAACTATAGACCTAGGACATTTAGTGAAGTCAATTGGCCTTAATCCCAAACACACACATCCGTACAAAATATTTTTTCACATATTTGTTTATATATGAAAGGATAAAGAGAGGTAAGTTTTTAAATTATTATTTTATTATTTTAAATTAATAGTGAGCAATAATTTAAAGAAAATCCCATTAGAAAGTCTTAACTTAAAATTAATTCTAAAGTTTCCCCTGTAAAGTAAGTTTTAGTACAATGCGTGAGCATAACGCAAAAGTCATAAAAGAGAACCAACTTTAAGTCAAGAAAGTGATGAATAAGTGCAACTTGCAGCTTTTTGTGGTTTGGAGCTGCTTAGTAATTAATCCCAGTTATCTGGACCTCAGCTAAGCTGTCAATCATTGAGTTAATATCCAATAAGCATAGGAAGGAGTGGTGTGAGTTCCCGCCAAAAATGCCAGTATTTAAGGGAAAACACGTGTAGAGGAGCTCTCTCTTCTGGTGTGCTCTTGCTTAGTAAACTTACGTCAAATAACTGCCCGAGAGGGGTCACGTGATCACATTCGGCTGCACTGCACTGCATCCATTTGCTCAACTCACAATCATGGACTGTACCTTATATGTTCCAGATGGATAAATAAAAACATGTGCTGCAAATTTGGAGTTATTACTGAGTGCCAGCCTCTTTCCTTCATAGCTATTATGTGACTCAAGTACGGGAATTCGTCACATTAAAATAAGCCGACAGGATGGGACACCTGCATAAAATAAAAAATAATGGTACTCAATAAGTTATGGCTGCAAGAGAATTAATTATGTTATTTCGTGGCCCCTCTCCGGATGCACATAGAAAGAAAAACAATAAACTAAATCCCAGAAGGAAAGAAAATAATAAATTAAAGCTATATGAATAAAGGCAGCCTTTTTTAAAAGAAAAATATCATTCCTTATCTCTAATACCTAATAGAGAAAAGAAAATAAAGGATAATATATTCATTCAATCAGGCAAAAGTATCTTTCATTCAACAAAGACTAAATTGCATCTCAAATAAAGTGGGTCAAATGTGGAATCAAGGTCAAGTGCTTTGTCTACTAACTTCCTTATCAATTGTGTTATTTCATCAAGGTCATTGGCCTCATTCAATAGATGGAGAATGATTAAAACCAGATGTGTAAATCAGAAGTGTTAAAGTCATTTCATTTTGTTTTGCTGACAGAAAAGTAAAAAAATTTTTATTTTTATTCTTATTATGACATTCAGAGAAGAAAAGTGAGTAAATTATTTATTTATTTTAAAATAAAGAGGAACTTTAATCAAAAAAAAAAAAAAAAAAAAAAGTAATAATACAATAAGTATTTTTTAATGTGTGTTAATTACTATATTAAAAATGAGTATTTTTGCAGTCTTCCCATATTTAATAATGAATTTTCATTATATTTAAGGAGTATATAAATTATTTTTGATTGTTCATTTTCTGCATAAGTATTTAAAAAAAAAAAAAAAAAAAAAAAAAAAAAAAAATTGATATTTTCAAAGTTAAAGTGTATTATTTTCTGAAGTTTTATTTTTATTTGAAATTTGCATATTATTATGTTTAAGAGTTATCTAAATTAGTGGTGTTTTTTAATGTCTGCATAATTATTTTTAAAAAATTTATATTTTCTCAAAGTTGTTATTTTTTGAATTTTTATTTGAAATTTGAATATTATTATATTTAAGGGTTATCTAAATTAGTTTTTGTTCTTAATGTTCTGCATAATTAATTTAAAAATTGATATTTTCACAAAGTTGTATTATTTTCTAAATTTTTATTTTTATTTGAAACTTGAATATATTTCATAAAGGTTGAATTTCTTTGAAAAAAAAAAAAAAAAAAAAAAAAATTTGAATTTTCTAAATTTGAAGTTAAAAAATAGAAGTTAAGATGGCCAAGGACCCACCCGAAGATCCAGTGGTCCCTGAGAATACAGGTGGAGATAATTTAGGTGCCATTTCAGAGACGGAGCAGGGTAAATTAAGTGAATTAAATAACTCTTCCTCTTCTACAAACACACCGTTAAAAGAGGAAAATGTGCTTATTGAATTTTGCCCTGAAAATGGAATGTTATGGACGGCGTGGTTACCGTATTTTGACGCGTGGTGTCAGGAAAATGGAAAAGACGCAATTTGGAAGGTTAGGAACATACAAAGGTTTTTAAAAGGGAGAGCCCTAACAGTTTATGTTAATAATAGCTTAAATATGATGCACTGGGAAGAGGTAGTAGAAATTTTTAATGAGCAATTTACTACACCTGGAGAGACCTCTTTAAATGATTTTTCAAGTATTGTATTCAAACAGGGTGACAATGTTATAGATTACTACCACAAGAAACTTCAAGTGGGACGAGCTTTAGGTCTAGAACCTAAATTCCTGTTGGACGGATTAACAGATTGATTGCCATTAACATTAAAACAACTTGTGGTGGTTAATTCCCCGAAAAGCCTAAATGAATGGAGGGATTTGGTTCATCGCTTAGGTAAATTGCAACTATCAGGAAAATCAGCTGACTCCCTCCCACCTAAGTCGCCTGATCAGTATCCAAAATATAACTATTCGCAAGTCTTCAATAGGGCCCCTGTGCAATACAATCCCCGTCCACAACCTTGGAGTTATCGATTTCCTAATGTAAATAGACCCCATATGGGATACTCTAATCAAAATCAACCCACTAGGACTCATGATAACCGACCCAATTTACGAGGGCCTAGACCCCAGCAGTCAAACGCAAACGCACGACTACATTTTCAAGGACCTTTACCTCCTTTTCCATGTAAATATTGTACTAAAATTAACATCCCTAACGCGTTTCATTGGCATAGAGAATGCCCTTTCAAGCAGGAACAACCGACTCGTACCACAGAAGAGTCCACAGTAGGAAACAGTACGACAGGAGGTATAAATAACACATATTGACAGTTTGCCGCGACCGGTCGCATAATTCAAAATAAGGGTACCCAAAGAAAGAATCAGCAAACAAGTCAAAGTGTTAAAAAACCAAATTCGTACTCTAATCCTATTCCTTTAATTTTCGACACAGGCAGCAGTTTAAGTATTCTTCCTCAACATTTTGTTCAGAAATATCGACTTCCCACACAAAATATCTCGCCAATAAATGTTGTACAAACACAAGGAATGTTGAAGATTACCAAAAAATGTTCCCTGTTATTACAAATAGGTAATATTAGAAAAAATATTGATATGTTTATTTTGAATAATAACTTACCATATGCTCTCCTTAGCTTAGATCATTGTGGACTATTTGAATTAACTTTTGATTGTGCTAAAAAATGTGTAACACAAAATAACAATATTCTACCATTGTTAAAAAATATACCAAGTTGCTCTCAAACCTTACATTTAATTCCTGAAAGTGAAAATACAATTAGAAGTGAAAATGTTAATGTTCAATCAAATAATAGGGTAGAGAAGATGAAGTACACTCCTGCCACTGAAGAAAATCACGTAACTCCTCAGTCTGATAGAGAAGGAAAACTTCCTACTTTATTATCAAAATATGTCAAAATTTTTGCTAAATCAAAATATGACGTTGGAAGAATTCGTATGGAACCCCAGAGAATTTATTTAACTTCTGATTTACCTATTTCACTCAGAGCATATAGAACTTCCCCTAAGGAAGAAGAAGAAATTAAAACCCAAATTCAAAATTTATTACAGGCAGGTATAATAAAAGAAAGTTGTTCCCCTCATTCGGCACCTGTAACCCTGGTGTATAAGAAGGAAGAAGGAAAAAAGAGTCGTTTATGTGTTGACTTCCGTAAACTTAATTCGATAACAAAAACCGATGCTGAACCACTTCCCCGAATAGATACTTTATTAGATAAATTAGCTAAAGCAAAATTCTTTTCCACCCTCGACTTGGCAAGTGGATATTGGCACATTCCTATCCACCCAAGAGATACTGAAAAATTGGCCTTTGCTACAACTTTTGGATTATATGAATGGAAATACCTGCCCTTTGGCCTCAAGAATGCCCCCGCTATCTTCAATCGAACAATTAGAAGAATCTTAAATAAATACAAAATAGATTTTGCATGTAATTATTTTGATGATATTATTGTATTTTCACAGTCAGAAGAAGAACATTTCAAGCACTTAGAGCAACTTTTTGAAATCTGTATTAAAGAAAACTTAAAATTAAAATTATCAAAATGTAATTTTGTCAAAACAAAAATTAATTTTCTAGGATATGAAATTACTAATGGACTTATTACGCCTGATAATCCCAATATTGAGGTCATAAAAAATTTGAAACCGCCAAAAAATGTCAAGGAATTACAGAGAGTTTTGGGATCCGTAAATGTTTATGCTAGATTTATTCCACAATATGCAAAAACTAGAGCTCCATTAAATAATTTGCTAAAGAAAAATGTCCCCTATGTTTGGGACCAAAAATGCGAAAATTCCTTCCAAAAATTAAAAAATGCTCTAATAAGTAAACCCATTTTAAGACTCTATGATCCCAAAAGTCCCTGTCATTTATTTGTTGATGCCTTGAGTCATGGTGTGGGATGTGTTGTTAAGCAGGCAGATGAGAATGGCAATTTACATCCAGTAGCATATCATTCTAGAAACTTACGTAATTATGAAAACAATTATGCCATTACTGAATTAGAATGTTTAGCAATCATTGATGCTTTAGATAAATTTTATCATTATTTGCACGGTCAAAAATTTGTCATACATACAGATCATGCGGCTCTCACTTGGCTAAAAAATGTTAAAAATTTAAGAGGAAGATTATTCCGCTGGTCCCTTAAACTTAGTATGTTTGACTACCAAATTCAATATCAAAAAGGTTCAACTAATATTGAAGCTGATATGTTATCCCGATTGCCTGTTTTAGAAAATGTGTCACACCATGTACACCTCCTTGACTTAAATGAAATTAAAGACAATCAGAAAAAAGAAAATATAATTATTAATGGTAAGAAAATTATTGAAATTGATGATGTAAATGTAATTAAAAAGAAAGGTTTGTATAAGATAATAGTCCCTATGTCATTAAGATTATCCCTACTAGAGAAAACCCACACTCAATTTGGACATCCTGGAATTTATAAAATGGTAAATTTAATTACACCCCAGTATTATTGGCCTAATATTAATAAAGACATTGAAAGTTTTGTGAAACATTGTCATATTTGTCAATTAAACAAAAAATGTAAACAAAAAAGATTTGGCTCGTTACAAGAAGTACCACCAACAGATAAACCTTTTGAATGTTTGTCTTTGGACACTGTTGGTGGACTTAATTATTATAATTCTACAAAAAAGTATTTGCATTTGGTAGTGGACCATGCAACCCGTTATGTGTGGGGATTTCCATCAAAAAGCGTTACCACTGAAACTTATACAAACTTTTTAAAACAATTATTTCAAATTCGAGTGCCTAAAAAATTGTTAACTGACAGAAATGCAGCATTCACTTCATCCCGTTTTAAAAAATTTCTTCGAAATTATTATGTTAAACACCTATTAACAAGTAGCCATCATCCCGAGTGCAACGGGAAAGTCGAGCGGCTCAATCAGACTATTGTTACGCGTTTAAAGTGTAAAGTTAATTCTTCTTCAAACAAAATTCCCTGGACTAAATTACTTGAAGAAGTTTTAAATCAATATAACTCAACACCTCATTCAGTAACTCAGTTTCCACCTAAATATTTATTATTAGGAGAATTACCATATGACCCCTTATTGGCAAATAATAATTACTACCCTTCAGTTGATGAAGCTAGAAAAATAGCAAAAGAAAAAACAATACAATATCATAATAAAAACAAAGTCAGATACGATGCTCGATTTCTCCCTGTGGAATTTAAAGTTGGAGATGAAGTGATTTATGAGGAATTTCAATATCCAAACACGCGTAAATTGAGTTCACCTTATTCAGGCCCATATAAAATCTTAAGACAATTATCTAACGTTAATTTTGAGATAGACAAACCCAGTCCTCATTTTAAGAGAAATTCAGAAATTGTCCATTCATCTAAGTTAAGATACTATAATAATCCTAAAAATTTCAAATTAAGCCATGAATAAATTAGTTAGGTATCAGCTTCCAGTCCCAAGTTCTTTTATTTTTGCTTTCCTATTTCCCCATACACGTTGGATGAGGATCCTGGCTGAGTTAAAGAAATCGGAGGGATGTCGGGAGACATATCTTCCTTTCTTTGACTCAGTGGCACTAGCGTGCCCTTAACGTTTCTTTTTTACAAATATACCTTTTCGGTTTATTTAATTTTTTTTTCTTAAATATCATGTAGATAGTTTCGTGAAATGAGGATCCTCCGCTCCTAAGCCCCTTTTCTATAAGCAGTCTGTTTTCTCATGGTCTCCTGATCTTCACCATTGTGATGTGTTCGGAGAACACGGGAAAACTGATTTGTTTTCCCTCTCTGTAGAAGCTAGCCAGTTTCCACCTTTATCCCAAACTACTTTTTTGAAAGGGCTTGACATTCTCAGAGTTTCAAGGGTTAATGTACCCACCATATAATTTTTTTGGATTGCCAAACTTGAAGTTTATAGCAGTCTGTAATACTTTGAAAACAAATAGTTACTCAGACAAAGTAATTAACTTGGTTTTAGGTGTAAATAATTTGTAAAAATTTTTTGCTATTATTAATATTATTATTGTTTGTATCTTTAGTAAGTATTTTTATATAATTGTTTGAAAATGTATTTATGGTGCCATTTTTTTTCAAATATATGGACAGTAGAGAAAACTGCAAGTTCCGTATATTTCTTTTAAAAAATAGATTCCTTGCAGATGTGTAATATCTTGTTCAACGTCATTATATTTTTATGTAATGTTAAAGACTCTGTGCAAAACCAAAAAGACTTTTGTGCCAAAGAAATGAACTATTTTTCTTACTGAGCAATTAAAAAACATATTTTCAGGACCTTGTTATCATAGTTCATTACAAATGAACAAAAAACAATAAGACTATAAGCTTTACCAACTAGTTGGGAACAAGAAATTTCTGCTTTAAGATAATATTGTATAAGAGTGCTACATTATGTTTTATTTTATATTTTTATATTACTCCTATGAAAATATTGTATGTATAGGGTTGAGCACGTGGAACGTGCAGTTCTACAGAAAGAAAAAAAAAAAAAATTCAATAAACGGGACTAAATTATTAATTAAAGGGAAAATATACACACTTCTCCTTCTACACAATAAGACAGACCATCTTTTCCTGGACTATCTGCCACCTCGGAATGAGTTCCCATGGACTTGCAGGCAAGCCCAGAGGAACGTTGTCTTGGAGGGGGGGGGATATGAAAGGATAAAGAGAGGTAAGTTTTTAAATTATTATTTTATTATTTTAAATTAATAGTGAGCAATAATTTAAAGAAAATCCCATTAGAAAGTCTTAACTTAAAATTAATTCTAAAGTTTCCCCTGTAAAGTAAGTTTTAGTACAATGCGTGAGCATAACGCAAAAGTCATAAAAGAGAACCAACTTTAAGTCAAGAAAGTGATGAATAAGTGCAACTTGCAGCTTTTTGTGGTTTGGAGCTGCATAGTAATTAATCCCAGTTATCTGGACCTCAGCTAAGCTGTCAATCATTGAGTTAATATCCAATAAGCATAGGAAGGAGTGGTGTGAGTTCCCGCCAAAAATGCCAGTATTTAAGGGAAAACACGTGTAGAGGAGCTCTCTCTTCTGGTGTGCTCTTGCTTAGTAAACTTACGTCAAATAACTGCCCGAGAGGGGTCACGTGATCACATTCGGCTGCACTGCACTGCATCCATTTGCTCAACTCACAATCATGGACTGTACCTTATATGTTCCAGATGGATAAATAAAAACATGTGCTGCAAATTTGGAGTTATTACTGAGTGCCAGCCTCTTTCCTTCATAGCTATTATGTGACTCAAGTACGGGAATTCGTCACATATATATATATATATATATATTTCACATAAGATCGATCTTAGATCCCGAAAATGCCAATGTGCTTGTGTGTTTGAGAGATTGGTTAAATTAGTATCTTTTTTATGAATAGTTGTGTAATATTTAAAAATAAACATCTAGGTGAGTTTCATTCTGATCTAATATTATATATGAGTGAGTATAACTTAAATATTTAATAGTTATAAGGTGTTTTTAATTATGTTTTATTATCATTATAAAACAATAATTAAGAGGCAAAAGCACAAAATATCCTAATTAAATATCTTCACATTTAAATCTAAGTTTAACTGGAAATGTATTTCATAAAATAAGCAATCATCTATAAATGCTTAGTCACATACAAGTAGTTGCAGTTGCTGTTCGAAGTGTTGTATTATATTCGTATTTAAAATAGTTTTTCATCTATTAGAAAAAATTAAGAAGTTTTCTTTTTTACATTATTTATTTGTATGTTTATTATTATGCTTATTGTTTAAGGAACTAGTTAAATTACATCTATATTATTTTTATGGTCTGTTGGTACTGACTGAAAAATAAAATAAAACAAAAAGAAACATATAGGAGAGTTTTATTTATAGTTCAAATTAAATTATATAAAGAAAAATATAAATTGATTAAAAATCCGATTAATCGATTAAGGAACTATGATTAACCCAGTTAAAACTGTTAATCGATTTCCACCACTAATATATATATATATATGTATATATATACATAAGTCATGTAGAAAAGAATTTTCATAGCGAGTTAAAAAAAAAAAAAAAATAGTTATTTTTTGAAGCACCAATTTTCGAGATCTAAAATTGACTTATCTAATCAGGATGACTGTTAATTTTCCTGAAATGACCACATAACACATGAGAAAGGATATATAAAATGGATTTATGTGACAATGTTCAAGAAAATCGGTAGAGCCGTTTTTGAGACACCAACTTTTACCAAAACTTGGCATACTCAATTATTGACTGGAAAACAATAATTACATACAAAAGGATATTTAAAAGGGAGTTAATATGGCGAGTTTGAAAAAAATCCGTACAGCCGTTTTTAAAGGAACGTGCTTGCGAGACCTGAAATTGAGCTAGTTAGTTATACAGTGTGCCTATCAATTTTCCTGAACTAACTATATAATTCGAAAGAACATCTAATATAGTGCTTATATATCAAATTTGAAGAAAATCGTTAGAGCCGATTTTGAGATGCGGCCTTACAGTCCCACTTCTGGTTTCCAATGTCCTACTTCTGGTTTTCCAATCTTCGCCAAAATTTGGAAAATTCTCATCTGTACACCAATCCAGTCTCAATTCTGAAGTTTCGTAGTTCTATCTTTATTAGTTTTGGAGATATGATAGCCAGAAGATTCCACACATACACTTACATTACCTACAGTAGTCGGATAATGGAAGTAAAAACAGTGGAGTTAGCATTCCTATCTCAAAAATGGTATGAGATAAGAGAAGATGAGTCAGTTATAAAGTTGTAGAGCATCATTGATTTAGTACATAAAGACATCTTTTTGACATGAATGCTAAAAACAGAAAATTTAAAATTTGCATTGGTTTGTTCGTAATTTCCTGCACTGTGATATGAAAAAACAGTCTGCGAAAAAAACAAAATAACTAATTATCACATAATACTTTTATTTTCAATGTTCAAACTTCTGTCTGTCTGCTGCAAATACTCTTCTAGACCCTTGCTTGAATTTTCTGTAGCGTATGTGTCACTTGTTATGCTACAACATCAACAGGTGCAATTTAGAGTTCAAACAAGTGTCAAACATTCATTGCAGCTGATAGACAGAAGTTTGAACATAAAAAATAGTCATATGAGAATGAATATATATTTCAATTAATTCATTACATAAAATCGCTCGATTCAATAGACAATATTATGACTTTTGACTTTCAAGATCTTTTCAATAATATTGAGTTATCAGATCTTAGTAATATCATTTACAGTCTTTTTCAAGAATATAAAGCTCAAATTAATCTTCCTTACAATTTTAAAGCAGAAAAATTTAAAACTCTTCTTAACTTTGTTATCCATAATAATTATATCTTCCACAACAACGCTATCTATTTGCAACAATTAGGCATCCCACAAGGAGGTTGTAGCTCCAGTATTTTGGCAGATCTCTATCTTTATTATTATGAAAAGCAAATTTGCAATGATGATGTTCGATTTTATCGTTACATCGATGATATTATTGTATTTTATCTCAACAAGAACTCACAAAATGGTTTTTCCTTCAATTATCCACCTAATTTAAAGCTAACTCAAAATACTCTGACTAATCAATCAATTAACTTTTTAGATCTAAAAATAATCATCGATGGTAATAAACTTTACACAGATATCTATGACAAACGGCAAGATTTTTGTTTTAATGTCAACTTATTTACACATTTTAATTCATGTCTGCATCTTTCGGTATTTAGAAACATCATCATTAACCATTTATTTCGAATTAATAATTTATGCTCTGCAAAGTTTAAAAACAAGAATATTAATAAACTGATCACAGCCACTGCTAAAATGGGTTTTCCTAAAAACTTTGTATTTTCTATTTTATATCCTTAACCATGTTCTGTCAGTACAAAAAAAAAAAAAAAAAAAAAAAAACTGTGTACACTCTTGTGTATATCAACAAAAAAATTATAAAATAATAAAAGACAATAAAAAAGGTGGCGGTTGGGTGGGCAGATGTTTGATTACGGAGGTGGGGTGGTGTTGTAAGGCTGGATGGTTGGGTGGGTTTGTGAAATTAAATTAAAAAAAAAAAAAAAAAAAAAAAAAAAGTAGAAGGCTTGTTGCATTTGCTTTGTATTACTATGCAAACTTTCATTTTCCAATAAAATTTCAGATTTTTCCTTTTTGAGTTGTCAACTATATTTAATGTTCTAATTATACTGTTAAACACAATGTGATCAATCGGTGAATTTCATTGTGGCTTCGTGGCTTCATTGTTGTTCATCTGCTTTGAAATTTTGCATTTTTAAATCCATATGGTTCCTGTTCTGGTTGTGGCAGGCTGGGGGAGTGTTGCCGGCGTAAAACTAGTGTAACCCCACAGGCAAGTCACAAGTCTTGCCGCCTGCCTCCTTCTTCCTATCTTGTGTTTCTTGGGTTGTTTTTTCATTAATTTTGATAAGTTTATGGTTTTAAGTTAAGATTTGTTGTTTTACTTTATTGATTCGTTTGTTTTTGCAGACTGTTAATCAATAGATCTGGTTTCTTTACATTAATGTATTTCATCCACTGATGATTTTTTTTTTTTTTTTTTTTTTATCTTATTGGTCATTGGTGTTTCAGTGATCTTGTATCTGTTGCTTGGCTTCTAAAATGCTTAATAGATCATCTTTATTATATATATATATATATATATATATATATATTTAAGATAGTCTCAGCACAATCTTGTGTAGGAAAATACAAGCAAATAAATACATTGTTTAACCCCTTCCGCTCCAGGCTAGCTGTAGTGTAAATATGTGAAATACCAGATTATAATTTTGAAATAATGCAATACATAACGAAGTAACAATGTGCATTTTGTTGTGAAGTCAATTTTCAGTTCAGGCAGTTGCTCAGGACGTGCATCGGCAAAAGGGTCCGACATAAATTTCCAGTCACCTGCTGTAAGTGGTTCATCATCACTGTCATCGCTTTTGCCGTCTTTACTTGTTGTAAAGTCATCATTGGAATCTTCAAGTTCGTCATAATCGGGGATATAATCACTATCCGAATCATTAAACTCAGACATTATTCACAGTTTCAAACATCGGCAAAAGACACAAAATCGAGGAGCGAAAAGTACACACAACCGCAGCCATGAGAAATCACGAAACAACTGGTGTAGCCAAAACTAATAATAGGTCACCAAGACTACTAACGCCATCTAGTTGTCAGTAATGAAAATGCAATTTCAAAATACCATATGACAAATAAAATAACTCTCTCTGATACTACTACAACGTTGGGCTTATTGTATCGTATACTTTCTTTGGACGTATGCACGTACGTCCATGGTATTAATGGCCATTAACACTAGGACGTACGCACGTACATCCCTGGAGTGGAAGGGGTTAAGCATTTCATTTTATCCATTTGTGTCTGTAAGATGTCTGTACTAAATTGATGATCCTTCACAATTTTGTCATTCACTTTGTCATAACATTTTTTCAATTTATTTCCTTCTACTAATTTTTCAATAAAAGATTTAACAATTAAATTAAAATATAACAAACAAAAACAAAGATTAATTATATTAATTAAAGCTATAAAATATGTTTTTAATTAAAATTATTTTGTTTTTATTAACAGTGCGATCTTTTATGTTTAATTATGTTGTTTTCATCATTGTTAGATATGTAACCGTAACTGTATATATATATGTAAGATATGTAACCGTAACTGTATGAATAAGATGTAATGTAACCGCCACTGCGTGGCAACAGTCAGATTGACTGCAGCTGCTCTTGAATAAAGAAGCAACAGATATAACATGGCGCAGCCGAGCGTCGAACCAGAACTGTTCCGAAATTAATTTTCGAATAAATCCTGAATGGATTCTTTAAAAATTCCAAGAGGTTTGGACCTCTCCGGTAATATCGCCGAAGCATGGCGAAAGTTTCGACAGAACTTTGAAATTTATTTAAAGGCAGGAGGCCACACGGAGAAAAATGACGACGTCAAAGTAGCAATATTATTAAATTGCATTGGTGAAGATGCCGTCGAACTCTATAATACATTTGAGCTAACAGATGAGCAGAGAAATACCTTAGCGGATGTCCTGAATGCCTTTGAGAACTATGCAAATCCACGCAGAAATGTCGTGATCGAACGCTATGTATTTAATAGCAGAAATCAAGAACAGTTTGAAAACTTTGATGAGTTTCTAACAGATTTAAGAAAACTAATAAAATTCTGCGAATATGGAAATTTATCTGACAGTATAATTCGGGACCGCATTGTAATTGGAACGAAAGAAAAACAGCTTCAAGAACGTCTATTAAGAGAATCGAATCTAACACTCCAAAAGACGATTGACATTTGCCGAGCAGCAGAATTAAGTAAAAAACAGTCTGAAGTAATACAGCCGAAATCAGAAGTAAATATTCTAAACGAAACGAGTACTGTAGCAGACGCTGTGTCTCTAATAGGAAAAAATAAACAAGCAAAAAATAAGACTTCGAACAATTCGACGTCGCGAACGCAGACAGCTGCTGGAAGTGAAAATAAAAAAGAAAACATTTATCTGTGTAAAAAATGTAATTATAATCATGTTAGAGGAAAGTGCCCAGCTTTTGGAAAAAGATGCAAAATTTGTGATAAGTTGAATCACTTTGCTAGTGGGTGTAGAAATAGGTTTAACTCCAAGAGAATTAATAATATAGAAAAATGTATTTTTGTAGATTCAGTGCTGTGTGCTAAGGATTCCAGCTGGATACAGTCGTTAAAGGTAGGAAATAAAATCTTATCAGTTAAATTAGATACTGGTTCGTGTGTAAATATAATACATAATGATTTACTTAAATCGCTAAAATGTGATTATTCCATAAGCCCTACTGAGATTATTTTAGAAGCGTATGGTGGTAATTTAATTAAACCCCTAGGTATAGTTAACTTAGAGTGTAAAATGAATAATTGTACTAAATATCTAGATTTTATTGTTGTAAACTGTAATAATTATTCTAAAACATTGTTAGGATTACCTAGTTGTATTGAATTGGGTTTGATTAAAAGAGAAAAAGTAGATTCTACTGAAATAAAAAATAAGGATGAATTTATTGAGAAAAATAAAGATGTTTTTCAGGGGTTAGGAACATTTAATTTAATGTGTTCTATTAAAATTGATGGTAATGCCAAGCCAGTAGTTAAACCCCCCAGAAGGATTCCAGAATCCTTAAAACCAAAATTAAAAAAGAAATTAATTGCTCTTGAAAAAGATAAAATTATAAGTAGGGTAGAGAATCCAGATGGATGGATTAATAATTTAGTTATAGTAGAGAAACCTGACAAGTCAATTCGAATATGCTTAGATCCACAGGATCTTAATAAAGTTATTAAAAAAGAATGTCATTTAATACCAACGATTGAAGAATTAATGCCTAAGTTATGTAATAAATCTATGTATAGTGTGTTTGATTTAAAGGATGGATTTTACCAAATTAAATTAGATGAACCTTCTAGTAAATTATGTCAGTTTAGTACTCCCTTTGGTTGTTTTAAATTTAACCGCCTTCCGTTTGGTTTAAATATTCAAGTCAAGTCAACGATGTGCTTCGGAGTACCTGCATTTGGTCGCAACCAATGCTTACCTCCAACGAAAAATGCGAAAAACATAAAAATAATTTTCCATAAAATAATTAAAAGCCAAATGGGTGAATTTAGAATTTTGATCTCTGAATAAATCTCCGCGTGAGCAGAGACCAATCAGAGTGAAGCACCAGGAGTTTAGAGAAAAAAAAAAAAAAAAAAAAAAAAAAGGAAAAATAAAATAAATAATAAATAAATAATAAAATAAATAATAAATAAATAACTCCTTGAAAAAACCTAAGTGTAACAGTGAAACTGTTACGTGCGTTGACGAGACGGTCTGGACGGCGAAAAGGAATTAAGAGTTGAGCAGGGCGCCCCAAGGGGCACAGGAAATCGCTCGGAGTCCCGCAATTAATAAAAAAAAAAGGGGGCCATACAATTTTTTTTTTTTTTTTTCCTATCATAATTAAAATTCAGGAGGATTAAAGTGAAGTGCATGCATGAATCCTATGAAAGTCTCAGTGTCCAGCCAGAAACTAAGTTCTGAGCTGGATCTGCGGACCTCTCAGAGACACACATAGCACTCACAATCCTCACTGAAAGTAAAACGAGCAAAACGAGGGTTTAAATATTGCACCTGAATTGTTTCAAAAAGCTAATGAAAGAAATTTTGGTGATATACCTGGTGTGATTATTTATTTTGATGATATGTTAATTTGTGCAAATTCTGAAAAGGAGCATGATGAAATTGTTCTTAAAGTATTAGAAAGAGCAAGAAAATTAAATGTAAAATTTAATCCTAAAAAGTTACAATATCGCGTTAATGAAGTTAAGTATTTGGGTCATGTATTTAATAAAAATGGAATTAAACCAGACCCTGAACAGGTTAAAGCTGTAATGAATTTACAGGCACCTAGTAATAAAAAAGAGTTGCAAAAAACTTTAGGATTAATTAATTATCTAAGGAAATTTATTCCTAACATGTCAGAGATAACTGCTCCTTTGAGGGAATTGCTCAAAACATCCGTAGTATTTGATTGGTTACCAGTGCATACAAAAGCTCTTAATGAACTTAAAGAAAAAATAAGCACAGCCCCTGTACTTGGTGTTTTTGATTCTAATAAACAAATTGTATTGCAATGTGACAGTTCTAAAAGTGGACTAGGGTGTTGTTTGTTACAAGAGGGACAACCGATTTCCTATGCATCACGTGCTTTGTCTGAGGCTGAGCAGAACTATGCACAAATCGAAAAAGAGTATTTAAGCATAGTATTTGCTACTAAAAAGTTTCATAATTATATTTATGGTAGAAAAATAACTGTTCATACTGATCATAAACCCTTAGTGTCAATTCATAATAAAAGTGTTGTAAATGTTTTATCTAGTAGGTTACAAAGAATTAAATTAAAGTTACTTAAATATGATCTTGATGTCTCTTATGTACCAGGTAAGCAAATGTATGTTGCTGATCTATTATCTAGATCTTATCTTAATGAATATGATACAGATGAGTTTTTAAAAGAAATTGTTCATTGTGTAAAAGCTACAAGACATATGCATGTAACTGATAGAAAATTAAATGAGTTTAAGAAATGTACCTTAAAAGATCCAGTATTAAATAAATTAGTAACTTATTGTAAAAATGGTTGGCCTAACAGTAAAAAAGATGTTACAGAAAATGTAAGATTTTATTATAAGTTAAGACAAGATCTTTTTGAAGAAGATGGAATAGTCTTTTATAATGGTAGAATAGTTGTTCCTGTTGATCTTAGAAAAGAAATGCTTAATAAAATTCATGATGGACATTTCGGAATAGAAAAAAGTAAATCTAGAGCTAGAGTAATTTTTTATTGGCCTAATATGGGAAATGATATTGAAAATTTAATTTCTAAATGCTCTGTTTGTGAAAAGTACAGACCAAAAAATTGTAAAGAACCACTCATTTCACATGACATTTTGTCATTACCGTTTGAAAAAATAGGGTGTGACATTTGTGAATTTAGGAAAAATAATTACTTAGTCATAATAGATTATTTAACTAAGTGGTTAGAAATTGTTCCCTTAAATAATAAACAAGCAGATGAAATAATTGAGAAATTAAAAGTGATATTTAGTTCGCATGGAATTCCTAAAATTCTAGTCGCAGATAACATGCCCTTTAATTCGTATCAATTTAGAAAGTTTTCATCGGAATGGGATTTTGAAATCGTAAATAGTAGTCCGAGATACCCGAAATCAAACGGTCAAGCCGAAAGCGGTGTAAAAATTGCTAAAAATATGTTGAAAAAATGTCATGAGTCTAATCAGGATATTAACAGTGCGCTCCTAGAATATAGAAATACGCCCATAAAAGGGTTAAATTTTTCTCCCGCTCAAGCCTTAATGAGTAGACGAACACGAACTAAATTACCAATAAATAGAGAATTATTAAAGCCAGAACTCCAAACGAACATCAGAAATAAAATTGTAAATAAACAAAACTTAAGTAAATTCTATTATGACAGAACGTCTAGACCCTTATCGGAAATTTCAAATAATCAAAATGTTTTGATTCGTTCTGGAAATCAGTGGGAAAGAGGCATAGTTATTAAAAGAGATAAAAACCCTAGAAGCTATTGGGTAAGAAATGAAAAAAATAACATTTTAAGAAGAAATAGAATTGATTTAAAACCTTCTTATAATGAGACAATTTTTGAACAGGATTTTGAAGTGACTGGTTCTACTTCTACTAACAAAGACTCTGTAAATATTAATTTGAATGGTAATGGTTCTAATAATGATAATTCAAAAAAGAAATCGGACTCTAAACAATACATTACCAAATATGGTCGTATAATTAAGCCCCCTAACCGGTACGGGGTAGTAAATAAGTAATTGTTTTTGTAACAAAGTAAGTGTTCTTGTGTATTTGTTTGTTTATATTTGTATCTTCCTTTTTTTATTCATAGTGTAAATATTTTAATAACATTTTTTGTGTGTCATTCTTTGTAAAAGGGGAGATGTTAGATATGTAACCGTAACTGTATATATATATGTAAGATATGTAACCGTAACTGTATGAATAAGATGTAATGTAACCGCCACTGCGTGGCAACAGTCAGATTGACTGCAGCTGCTCTTGAATAAAGAAGCAACAGATATAACAATCATGCTTTTTATGTAAAATAAATTTTAGTTTTGCAAATTGCTGTTGTAAAAAAAGAACATAATTTCAGGGATGGAACACGGGCGCAGAATTCATACCGGAATCCGTTTAAGAAATTTCTCTACCTATAATATCGTTGATTTAAGAAGTAGAAAATTTTCTTACATTGAGAGTGGTATGAATTCTGCGCCCGTGTTCCATCCCTGTAATTTATAATTGTTTTTCTATCTTTTACCCTCCATTTTAGACATAGTTTTACAGAAGTGACATTAATCCTCTTTTTTTAGTTTATCATTATACCAGTTTAATCCAGTTTTAATTTTATCTAGAACATTCTGGTAACAGTCACTGATTTTTCATCAAATGTGTAATTTGAAATCATTTGTTGGTTTTTATTTCGCCTAAATTTTAAATGGCTGTGCCAATAATGTGACTATTGACTGTTTGAAAAATATCTAAATACATTAGTTAAAAACATTTAAAATACCTTATAAAAATCCTTTAAAAAGGATAGGCCAATATATTTCAACTCCAACCGGAGCCATCATCAGAGCCTGATGACAAACAAAGAGCCTGGCGGTTCACTCCTTTATTTTAACTTCCTCGTCCGTCGATTTTTCACTTCATTTCTTTATTTCCAAAATCTCTTTCCATTCAGGTAGGATGATACTATGTTCTACGTTATTTATTGCATCATGGGTGGTCAGGATTTCAAGTGCGTATTTTTGTGAATTAAAAGTTCAAATTTTATGAAAGTTAATTGATTCAATTTTAATAGGGTTAGTGTTATTATTCCTTGAGAAGGCTGTGGACGGTTTGTTGTATTTTAAGTCAGCAAGGTGTTCGGATATTCTGTCTTTAATTTTTCGCTTAGTCATGCCGATATAGCTAGCTTTATTTTGATCGCGGTCTTGAAAATTTATTTTGTAAATACCAGCAGTTCGATTAAAGGGAATAGGGTCTTTCTCGTTACGTATACGTTGATAAATGTTTTATCTGGTTTAATTGGAATGTTAATATTATATTTTTTTAGCTTCATTTTTAATTTTCATGGAGGCGCTTTTACAATATGGGATCGCAGAAGTAAAAGATGGTTTAGTTTTTTGTGCATTTCTAATATGGTTGAGGGATTTAAGTCGTTTTTTATAAAATTTATCTACTAGTTTAGGGTTTTAGTTGGCTTTTTTAGCGATATTTTTAATAAATTTTAGTTTGACATTTAAAAGTGTTTTACTAGAGCAGATGAAAATTGCGCGATTAATATAAGATCGTAAAGCGGCGTATTTATAAGGGAGGGGGGGGGTACTACATTTGTTGTTAATAATTTCGTTATTATTGGTAGTTTTACGGAAAACAGTACTGCCAATGGTATGGTTTTGATTTTTAGTAGTATACACGTCAAGAAAATTTAAGCTATTGTTATTTTCAGTTTCATTTGTAAATTTGATAAGAGGATTCGAGATTATTAAGATCAAAAAGAAGATTTTCAGGATCAATGTTTTGGGGGATAACTGTAAAGATGTCCACATAGCAGACCCAAAGTTTACAATTATTAATAATATTATAAGCAGTATGTTCAAAATATCTCATTTTCAGTTCAATCCCCGAAATTGGAGATCCCATAGAAACACCCTGAGTTTGTCTATAGAAACAGCCATCAAAAAAGAAAAAAGAATCGTTGAGTAAAAGATTGCTGGTGCGAATTAATGTATCACTTATTTTATTATCTCCAAATTGGTTGATGATTTGAGAATGGATAATATCACTGATTTCAGTAATGTTAATGGAATTCTTCATTATATATAAAACATTAAAAACCTTTGAAATTACCCGGTATGTGCGCTTTCAGCCGCTAAACCTCGGCATTCATCCATAAGGATGTTTTTGTGAAAAACTAAGAACAATTAATTGAAGTTATTTGTGTTTCAAGTTGAAATGGATAATAACGTCATGTTAATAAAGTCTGACCTAGTATCTAGTACATCCAGATTTAATAATTAAACTATGATTTTAGTTATTGCCATGTTTTCCCTGATTTTTATAAAATGTTATAAAGTGTGGAATCAAACATGTAGCTTTTTTTTGTGTGTGCATTATATTGCCAGTTATTTTACCCTATTTGAAGTACATAATATAACCAAATACTGACTGACTAGCACTGTTTATAAAAATCTTATTTTCTATTCATAAAACGTAGAAATCCAGTGTCTAATAATTACCCCGTGCATTTCTAAGAATTACCCCAATTGCCAAGGTAATTCTTAGACAGTTTTTTTTTTTTTTTAATTTTTCTTTGTTTACAAAGACATTAATTGAGTATTCTGATAAGATAATTCATATAATATTAATAATATAAAAATATAAAATTTGAACTATATACAAAGAAATCCTTTTTATAACAAAAATTTACTTTTTGTGTAAACATTACCCCGGTTACCCCTACCTTTTCCCCTATCTATTTCTTACATTAACGAAGAATAAAATCTACTCGATTCATTATAAGAATTTTAGGTGATGAATTTGTTTCTTGTCATAATTAGAAATATGAAATGTATCATGGAAATGTCTAATTCTGCAATGTTAAAAAATTATCAATGCTAAATAAGATTTTTTTCATTTATAATTGAGTTTGAATTTAAATCTAAATATTTTTGTATGCCAAAATATTTCCAAAGTATTTTGAAATATCTTTTTAAATAAAAAAGATAAATACACTTTAATGGCAAAAAGAAATGTGGTCAGTTATACAGACACGGCATTATATCCTTATTCACAAAAAAAAAAAAAAAAAAAAAAAAAAAAAGTAAAGTAAATAAGACATTGCAGTAATAAAATTAATTTTCTAAAAGTAGAAAAAAAAAAAAAAAGATATTTACAGAATTTATTTTATTTTTTTACACCAGTGATAAATAACATTTTTATTTCCCTGTGGAGAATGATGTGATTGTGGAAAATGATGTAATAAGAAAAATTATTTCTTTAATGGCAAATAGAGCACCTTTATAAACCCGACATCTTTAATTAATAATTTCGTTAATTAAGATGATACATATTTCTAACTACCTGAAATGCCTTCCTTGAAGTATTTGGAACACATTGATACCTCTCATGATGCAGAGCACTTTGCCTCTGTGAGAAGATGCTGTCACAGGCAAAAAAAAAATTGATGCCAATGACAGAAACTTTTTAAAAAATATAATATAGAGAAATTTTTCCTGCTAATTTTTTGTTATTGCTACCATTAAAGTTAAAGTACTACCTTTATTTATTACTCGATTCATCAAAAGTGTGTTCCAAGAATGATCTGGTAGCCACGTTTTAATGATTACTGCCTTTTTTTTTTTTTTTTCCTTTCAAGTCACCTGTTCCTTCCTTTCCACCTGCTGATTAATTAAAAAATTTAAAGTGACTCCACTGAACTTTCCAAACATTAAGTAATTAATGGTTTTATAAATTAATTAAAGTAACAAAAATCTATATTAATTACATTAATTAAATGAAAAACCTTACTAAGCTCCATACCTTTTTGGCCGTAGCAGTTTTCAAAGCGAATCCGCCTCAGCGACCTTGTGCTGTGGCTTGCAGTAGTTGAGACTGAAGTTTTCTTTTGTTGACGCTCTTCCAGGAGGTGTCGCCACACTTGACTCAAGCCTGCACGTGATTCTTGCCTGTTACATGCAAACTGGTTATCAATAATTTCGATCGTTTCATGGTAAAAAGCATAATCTGGAATGTTGTAATTGGTGATTTTACTAGCTTTATTGAAATTTTATATTATTTTCTTGATAATCTTTGGTTAGGGCTGTAGTTTTTTGTTTTTCCATATTTTATATCACTATTATGTTCTTTTAATCTGGTGGATATTTTCCTTTTGGAAACCCCGATGTAGCATCCAGTACTATTGTTTGGATAATTAAAAGGGATTTTGTAGATTCCTACAGTTTCAAGAGGGGGGATGGGATCTTTATCATTACAAATTAACTGGTAAGTATTGGGGTTTGGTTTAATGGGGATATTTAAATTGTATTTTTTAGCGGTATTTTTAATTTTAATTGATGCTCCTTGGTCAAAAGGAATAGAGAAAGAATTTTTTTTTTTTTTTTTTTTTTGGGGGGGGGGGGGGGGGCGGGGGCTTTTTGATGGTTAGGGATAAAATTAAGATTATAGATTATTTTCCTATATAATTTATCTTCAAGGTTTTTGTGGTAACCTGCTCTTATTGTTAGATTTTTAATATATTTTATTTCATTTTTTAAATCGGTAGGGTTATTACAAATATAGCACGGTTAATATATGATTGTATTGCGTTTATCTTGTATTTGTATGGGGTTTTATGATAGTTGCTGATAATTTCTTCACAAGAAGGTGGGTTTTCGGTGAACGATGGTATTTATACTATTTTGCTAACGGTATTTATCTTGACATCCAAGTAATTTATTTCATTATTATTTTCAGTTTTGCATGTAAATTTTATGTTATTGTCCAATTGGTTTAAAATTTTGAGAATTCCATCAACATTTTTGTTTTTATGTATGATTGTGAATATGTCGTTGACATATCGCATCCAGAAAACTATTTTATTTTTTAAAGTTTTAAAGATTATTTTTTCAAGAAGTATTAGTTTGTGTTCTGCTACAAGGCCTGATATGGGGGATCCCATTGGAACCTCTTTGTTTTGTTTGAATATTTTACCGTTTAATTTGAAATAGCTTTCGCGTAAAATCAAATTGTTGGTGGAGATTAATGTGTTAGCAGTTTTATGTTCATAATTTTCTTTAATTGAATTATTTATAATATTGGATATTTCATCGATGTCTATTGAAGGGTAAAGGTTTATTATGTCAAAACTTACAAATTGGTAATCATCCTGAATTTCTATATCTTTAAGCCTTTTAATAAAATCTTTTATAGAGTTTAAACTATTACTTGTGGGGGGGGGGGGGAGAAGTCTACAATAATATTAGTCATGTATTTTTCTAAGTCATAGGTAGGTCCTTCACATTTATTAACTATTGGGCAATTTTTTTTTTTTTTTTTTTTGGGAGGGGGGGGGGGGATTTGGTGTGTGATTTTTAATATATGGAGGTTGATTATTAGGCCAATTTTTTTTTTTTTTTTTAATGACTTCACAGGTTTTTGCTACTAATTTTCTGTTTGGGTCTTTTTAACGATAGTTGTACCTATTTCTTGAATGGTTTCGGTCATTTTTGCAATGTAATCTGTTTTATTTAAAACTGCGATTTTACAAGTTTTATCAGTGAGTGTACATGTTATTTTTTACTTTTAAGGTTTTTTAAGAGCTTTCTCTGGATGTAAAACTTAAAACATTAAAAACCCATTAAGAGCGGACAATACCTAATCTCGCCGACAGCCTTCGATCATGTTATTCTATGGGAAAATTTGTTTACATAATTACTCATTACCTAATGAATATTTTTCAATTCTGTTTTCACAATTAGAAAATTCATAAGCGTTAAATTAGTACTTGTTTTCCAAAAATTGATTTTTTTAAATTTTAGTATTTCATTTTGCGATTAGAAAATCAGAAAAATGCATTTTGTGAAAAATCGCATTTTTGAACTCAAAATTAAAATGTAAAAATTAAAAAAAATGAATTTTTCAAAAATTAGTACTCATTTAACGGTTATGAATTTTCTGACTGCGAAAACAGAATTTAAAAATATTCATTAGGTAATGTGTGATTGTAGCAACAAATTTTCCCATAGAATAACATGGGCGAAGGCTGCCGGCGAGATTAGGTATTGTCCCCTCTTAAAATCCCCTTCTACAAGCGCTTTCAACTGCAGCCCATGCAGCCTTCATCAGGTAGGTACGCTCTTGTGAACTTCGTCGTCCGGTGGTTTTGTCAATTTTCTTCCTTCACTCCGCTCCAGTATATTGTCAGGGTTCGCGCTAGAGTGCGGGATCGCGGGAATCGCGCAATATTAAAAAAAATCCCGCTTAAAAAATTTTCATATGCGCGCTTTTCCCGCACTTATTTTTCTGCGATTTTTTTTTTTTTTTTTTTTTTTAAATCTAATTCATTGAACTCCGCGAATTTATTTTTTCCGTTTAAAAAAAAATCGCGGATATCGTTCGTTAAAAAATAAATAAATAAAAATGGAACAATCGGCGATAAAATGTTCTACTAAATCTTCTGATTCCTAATCTTTCTCCATCCACAACATAAATGTCAATATCTATTTCAAAGTTGCTTTATGAGATTCTAGAACCTGTAAATAAATACAACTGTTAAATATTTCTTGCTGTTGTAATTACTTTTTGCCCACCTCCCCCTTTATTTATCTCCATCTAGCGATCAGCAATCAAATGTTCTGCAGAAGTCTTGTTTCTCAATCTTTACCCATCTGCAACATAAATTATATTTTTATAATATTCATTTTAAACTTGCTTTATTAGATTCTAGAAGTAGAATTGAAAGAGTTTAATATTTCTTACTCTGTAATTATTTTTTTAACCCCCCCCCCCCCCCTCTTTCCAATCTCCGGAATATGGATTGTGGTCTATGATCAATTCTAGAAACAATAAAGCAATAGAAGTGCTCAATATTTCTGACATATGTAATTATTTTTAGACCTTTAGTGCTGAACTTACTGAATCTATTTATTTTTTCTCAATTAAATTAAATCTTTATGGGGTGTCATATCTATACCAAATTTGTAAACATGGGGGAAATGAAGAATAGATTTTTCAGATAAGAAAGTTTTTTCCAAATCAATTTAAGAAAATTAATACTCAGTCTGTTTTAAGCATGTTTGAAACTAATAATTAGCTACTGCTACTTTTATATGAATGATTAATGTACACACATAAAAATCATATTCTATATTTGTTTGAAAAATCTGTTTTACTCTTGGTGTGAAATTTTAATAAAATTCTATGTGGATATAAAAGTTATTGCAGGTATATTGAAGAATTTTTTTTAAGCTAATAAAAAAATCATGAAAATGCTTAATGTAGATAAAAACTATATAATATAAATGTTTGTCATCAGTTTATGAAAGTGACGTTATCAATATTCAACTAATCATCCAATCAATCATATTTGCGAAAGCTTTTCAGCTAATTTCTAATTTCAGCAATCACATGTCTGTAATTTGCATATTTCTTGAAAATACTTTTTTTCTGTAAAATGTAATTACTGACTTAACTTTCAAAAATCTCACTTAAATTTTCAAAATCCCACTTAAATTTTTTGTTAGAGTGGGAGAATCCCACTCATTTTTTTTCCTTAGTGCGAACCCTGATTGTGTCACCTTGCGTCGATTTCCATCTAGTCAGTGTTGCATGAGTTAACGTTTGCAAAAATTTCGACAGCCTCGTGTTTCGCAGCATAAAAATAATTATTATAATTAGCTAATTTACTATAATTTTTAAAGTCTATTTTAATGTTTTCTTCTTGATTTGTTTTGGCTAAAGCTGTTTTTATATAACCATACTTTATGTCGTTTTCGTGCTCTCTCACCCACGTTTTTATTTTTCGTTTTGTCATTCCAACATAACATCCAGTTTTATGGTCTTCTTTAATAAAATCTATTTTGTAAATACCTGCAGTTTCGGAAAAATGTATTTTATCTTTATCGTTTCTGATTCTTTGAAAATATTTTTGTTAGGTTTTATTGGTACATTTATATTTAGTTTAGCGGCTTCGGTTTTAATTTTTAATTTCTCTGCATGGTTAATATTTTTGTTATTTCTTTTTGCGCCGTGTATCTGATTTGGTTTTTAGTATCAAATTTTTAGTATCAGTAGGATCAGTATTTTTAGTTCAGGGACTTTGTTTATGGCAGTTTTGATTTTCTGTATGCTATCATTAAGATTGACAGGTTGTTCTAGGATATATTTTGGGTCTAATTTCAATAAAGCATCTTCATGGCTATTAATTTTGTGATCAGAAATATTAATGCAGGGTTGTTCGTTAATTTTCTGTAATTTGGAGTTATTGTTATTAATACAATGTTTTAAATTTTTGTTATGCTTAAGTTAAAATCATTTTTATTGCTAACTTCTTTAATATTATTCTCTATTTCAATAACAGTTCTTTTGTTTCTATAAAAATAGGATTTCCTTTTTCTTAAAGCTACATTTAAGACCTTTTTAGGTTGATTTCTTTAGAAATTGACCTATTGCAATCACTTCGTGTATCTTAAGTTTCTTAAATTATTTTTTCATAAATTTCGATATAGTTTATGGCTTTAAGTTAAGATTTGCTGTGTTAGTTTATTGATTTGTTTGTTTTGCAGGCAGTTAATTAATAAATCTGGATTCTTTAAATTTGTGTATTTCATCCCCTGAATTTTTTTTTTTTTTTTCATTTTTCTGAACTTCTCAAAGAAATTTTTAATCTTATTGGTCTTTAGTGTTTCAGTGATCTTGTATCTGTTGCTTGGCTTCTACTATGCTTAATAGATCATCATTATTATATATATATATATAAAATGAAAATTTTGTCGTCATGATAACTCCCGAAATAATACTCCAAATCGAGCCAGATTTGGACAGCAAACTTATCTTATAAATATCTTGAATGAGTTCATTAACCAGATTGCTCCAACTTTTTGTTTTCAAATCCACATTGTAAAAAGTGTATTTAAGGCCAGATTTGCTTGAATTTTGATGTAAATATAGATCACGTAAAGGTCTCAATGAACTTTATTAATGAATTGTATCCGCCATTTTTAACAAAGTGGTGGATACCTTAAGTTAAGCATAGCCTTTTGAAATCAGGCTACCACTTGAAAATTTAAAATCATGATAACTCTCAAAATAATATTCCAAATCGAACCAAATTTGGACAGTGAACTTATCTTATAAATATCTTGGATGAGTGTGCCAATCAAGTTGCTCCGCCATTTGGTTTTCAAGTGAAGGCCACTTGAAAATTTCAAATTCACACTGAAAAAAGCATATTTAAGACTGGATTCGCATGAATTTTGATGTATACATAAACTATATAAAGGTCATAACCAAGTCTATTAATGAACTTTATCTGCCATTTTTAACAAAGTGCAGATGTTATAAACTAAGTGAGACAACTTGAAATTAGGCTACCACTTAAAAATTTATAAACTTGATAATTTTTTTAATTCTGATTCAATTCAAATCAAATTTGGACAGTGATATTATCGTATAATTTGTTGTCAAAATTTGGGAAATTTATTTGATTTATTCTTGCTTCCATGTTGTTTTCTCTGTAAACTATAAATGAATTAAATTAAATTGATTTTATTACATCGTTTAGGAAAAATTTGATTCAATTGGATAGCTGATAAGTTTTAAAAGGTTTAAATAAGTTTTGTTTACATTATAGAAAAACGTTTTTATCTTGAATAAAGTTAATGTAATTTTTACGTGGAAGTAATTATGGATATAAATTAAATTAAATTAAAGTAAATGTGAAATATTGCCACTTACTGTTTATTCTGAAAGATATACTTTTGTTTTTTTGTATAACACCTGGAAATTTAAATGATGTTTATCATCGGCATTTTTGTTCACGCGTTCTTTCAGCGATTGCTAAATTAAACTAATAAGTTTAGTTAAAGTTCAATAGATGGCGTCGTGATTATTTCCGAAAGGAAAAATGCAAATTAAGTGTGACGTTACTTGAAATCGCTACTTATTGGATGCATGTTAGAATCCTTTGAATAGTATATAAGAGCTAACTTCATTGCATTCGGCGGTCAGTTTTTAGTTTGCTGCATTAGCGATAGCTCTGTTTGCTAGTCGTAATGAAGGTGTTATATTAAGTTTAAACATGAAAGTTGTTTTATTAAATTATTTTTCCTTCATTTAAAATAATTTCTTCAGATATAAGTAATTAAAATACAATGTGGCCTTAATTTTCAAGTTTGTTTACCTTTTCCTCCCGTTTCCCTTCCGTGTAGTGTTGCCGTTCATTATAAAAGTTTGAACCATGGAGTCAGGTATTTGTGTCTGTTGTTCGTTGGCCTTTAGGGTTAACGTCGTATGCCTGCCATGTTCTTTGAGAAATGTTGTTTGTTAACTTTAAGAGTTGACATCGTTTTTTACATTTTATATAAGGTTTAAGATTAATTATTTTTGAATATAAAGTTTTAAATTGAGTTAGTGCTGGACGCTGATTTTTATCACTTGCCTGAGATGAATTTAAATGATTGTTTCAACTTTTATTAAATATTTCAATTGTTAAGTTTTTAATTTTTCTTGTTAAGTTTGTTCAATAAAATTGTTAGTTTGTTTTATAATGACTTTGTCATTCTTTGAACTGCCTTATACACATTAACTTAAGTCTTTGAGCTAACTAATGGAGTTGTTTCCACTGCATGATATTATGCTTTGCTAAATGTTAAATTAAGCCATATTGGCGACAACAAAGGTTATGGGCTACTTGGTATAGTATTACAGCCCATTGGTTGGTATTTTTTGAAAGTTAATTTTTTTGGCAGTTCTAATTTTTTGAGGATGGCAGTCAATATTTTACCTAGTATTGAAAAATTGGGAACAAACAACTATCATACTTGGAAAAAGGATATTCGTTTTGTGTTAATTGAGAAAAATTGTTGGAATATAGTGAATGGGAGTGAAACACTACCGGAGGAGAAGGACGGAGCGGTAACAGGGAAAGGTCACATAAATGACTTTAAGCAGAGAGCTAGGGTAGCACTTTCAACTATTTATTTAAATGTGTCTCCACAGTACAGATGTTTGATAGACAGTTGCGAGTGTCCTGTTGCGGCCTGGAAAATTTTAAAGCAAAATTTCATTAGCGATTCAAGAGCGCAACACATGCAGCTTGTAAATGAGCTGTTCCATTGTGTAATGAAGCCTGGTGAGGGCATAAATATGTATGCATCACGAATCTCCAAAATTGCTGACGAGTTGAAGGAGTCTGGACATGAGATGGAAGATGTATATCTTTGCTTCCAGCTGCTGAGGAATGTTCCTGACAAATTTGAGTCGGCCACCCAGTACATCTTGCGTTGGTCTGAAAATTTTGAGTTCAAGAAAATAGTCGTGGAACTAGTAGCTGAAGAAACGAGGCTGAAACTCAGGGATACAGATCGAGGAGCCAATAGAGTCGAAGTCCAGAATGTTCACCATCAGCAAAATGGTAAGAAATCATTTCCTAAATCTATCACCTGCCATCGCTGTGGTCGTCGGGGACATATTAAAAGAAACTGTTTTGTTAATTTAAATAAACAGGACAATAGTACTTCTGAGAACTCTAAATTTAATTATAGTAAATCTAATGTTAAAAGAGCTAACTCTGTCACCCGTAACAAATCTAAACAAAATTCCCCCATGTCTTATATTGCTCAATCTTGCATAAGTAATTCTGATGATGAGTGCTGTTGGGCTTTTGATACCGCGGCCTCTCATCACTTTTGCAAGAATTTAGACTATTTTTCTGAATATAATCCTATTGAAGGTGAAAGTTTATTTGTTGCCGTTGACGGAGTTAGTTTTCCTATTATTGGTAAAGGTTCTGTTCATTTAATTTTTGATGATAATTCTTGTATTTTGCAAAATGTTTTATATTCCCCCAGACTAAGGAAAAATTTAATATCTGGTCCAAAAATGGACATTAATGGTGCCAGTTTCTCTGGTAGAGGAGGAAAAATTGATGTTATTGGTAGAGACAACGTAAAAATCTTTTCTGCTGTGCTTGACAATGGTATTTACAATGTTTACCCTAAAGTTTATAAAAATGCTGATTTTAAAGATAATGGGGGGCACGTTTCAACTATTATTTCAACTGTTAATGTACCCAGTAATAAAAGTATTGAATTTTGGCATGGCCGTTTTGGACATGTTAGTCCAGAACTTATAGTTCATACTAGCAAGTGTAATGGGGTAAAAGGTTTACCAAAGTTGAAACGTGGAAATTTTTTTTGTGAACCTTGTCGTCTAAGCAAGCAGAAAAGGATTTCTTTTAGATTAAATGAGAACTTTCAATGTAAATCTCCTTTAGAGAGAATTTTTATGGATGTCTGGGGACCGATAAAAATTTCTGGTAACAATGGGGAGAGGTTTTTTCTATCTATTATAGACATGTTCTCAAGAAAAACTGCTTTATATCCTATGTCTGAAAAATCGCAGGTGTTTTCAATTTTTGAAAAACACATAGCTAGAGCTGAAAGGCAGTTAGGGAAGAAGCTTAAGTTTTTGAGAACAGACAATGGTTCTGAGTTTGTTAATGACAGTTTTCGAAATTATTGTGAAAAGAATGGTGTCACACATGAATTAACCAATACCTTCTCTCCTGAGCAGAATGGGTTGTGTGAACGTGTAAATCAAACTGTCTTAAATTGTGCCAGAGCCATGTTAATAGATAGTGGACTGCCCCTCACTTTTTGGCCAGAGGCTATACTTTATTTTGCATATACATGGAACAGAGTAATACACAAAGGTCAAAGTAAAACCCCCCTTGAATTGTATAGTGGACATAAACCATCAGTTAGGCACCTTAAGCCGTTTGGATTGATCACATATGTAGGTATCCCTAAACAGAAGCGGTCTCATAAGCTTGACCCTAAAGCTCAAAAAGGTGTTCTTGTAGGTTATGCGTTGCGAACCAAAGGTTACAGAGTCTGGTTAGAGGAGGAAAATAGAATTATAGAAACTTTGAATGTTACGTTTGGTAATTCCCTCTTCAGCAAAAACAGTGGAGCCGTGCTGGGCACCTCTTCAATTGATTTGGATCTGTTCGGGGATAATCCAGTAGATCGTTCTGGATCCGATCCTGTTGATGTAATCCTCCAGGACGGATCTGATGAAGTTGTTGAGGATGACCCAATAGCAAGCCCTGTTGATCCTGAACCAGATGTTGTATGGGTTCGTAAACCTGTCCCAAGGCCCACAGGAAAACGTGTGGATATTTACTATTATCCTGAGGGGTCAAATACAAGGCTGAGGTCAATGAATGATGTCCAAAAATATTGTTCAAATCATAATTTAAATTTTGTGCCGGAACTTTTTGACTTTTCTGGTAATAATCTTTTTGAAGGGGTGGTAAAACAAGAACCTGTTACTTCTGTTTCACAGACTGAATGTAAGAAACTTATCTGACTAGATTTAACTGCTCCAAAAACTTTTAATCAAGCCTTAAAATCTGAACAATATCTAAACTGGAAAACAGCTATGGATGAAGAAATTGACAGCATGCGTAGTCGCAAAGTCTGGCACCTGGTTGAGTTACCAAAAGGCAAAACCCCGTTGGGAAACAGATGGGTTTTTGCAGTAAAACGAGATGAGCATGGAAACATTGCTCGTTTCAAAGCAAGATTAGTTGCCCAAGGGTTTAATCAGGTGAAAGGCGACACGTTTGATGAAACATTTTCTCCAGTTGTTAGATTTTTCTTTTCTTTTTTGGTGTCCCATTTAAATTGGTTTAATTCCCAGTGTGATGTGAAATGCGCTTATTTGTATGCTCCCTTAGATGAAGAGATATACATGTATCAACCACCTGGGTATGTTGTCAAGGGCAAGGAACATCTTGTATGTAAACTTGACCGAGCATTATATGGGTTACATCAAAGTGGACATTTATGGTTTTATGAGTTAAATCGTGTTCTTTTAGATTTGGGTTTTGAAAAATTTAATTGGTGCAATTGCACATACAGGTTTAAAGATTTTATCGTTCTACTTGTTTATGTAGACGATATTGTAGTTTTTGGTAAAACTCAATCACAAATTGACAATGTGATTAGTTTATTGGGACAGAAATTTGATTTGAAAGTTTTAGAAGACTAAGAAACTATTGGGAGTGGAATTTGAGTACAATAATGGAGACGTTCAATTGTCCCAGTGTACCTATATAGAAGAGATTTGCGAAAGATTCAAATCTTTTCATATCCCTGTTTCTTCTCTTCCAATTGTCAAAGGCTTGAAATATTCAAAAAAGGATTGTCCGACAAATCAACTTGAAATTGATGAAGCATCCAGGTACCCATATAGGAGTTTGCTAGGTTGCTTATCTTTCGTTGCTGGTCGTACACGTCCTGATATTGCTTATGCCACTAATATTTTTAGCCAATTTCAGAGCTGTCCTGGTCTAACTCATTGGAATGGTTTGGTCAGATTATTAGGATATGTTTCTTACACTAAATATTATAAACTTAATTTAAAATGTAATAAACCAGATTTAATAGCCTTTTCAGATGCAGATTTTGCAATGAACCGTGATGATTTTGTGTCAATGGGAGGGCAAATAGTTTTTTTGGATGATAGTCCTATTTCATGGAGGACGTTTAAGGAGAGGGGTGTAAGTTTATCCACCATGGAGAGTGAATTTATCTCCATGTGTGAAGGTGTAAAGGAATTAAAGTGGTTTGACCATATACTGGAAGATAGCTACAAATTTAATTTAATTTCTGGTAAACATAACTCTCCTGTTCTATATGCTGACAATCAATCCGCTATAGATTTTACAAAATCTCCCATTGAAAATAACAGGTCAAAACATATAAATGTTAAATTGTTTTTCATTAGGGAATGGCTTTTCGAGGGGCAGTTCAGTCTTAAATATATTCGTAGTAAATTAAATTTGGCAGATCCTTTTACAAAATCGTTAACTAAATCTGATTTATCAAAATTTATTAATAAAGTTTTCTTAAAGTAAATATAAAGTTTTTTTGGAGCTATGTCTCATATAAATTTTTGGGAACTATGTTTCTCTATAAAGTGTTTTTGGAGCTATGTCTCCTATAAAGTTTAAATATAAATTTTTTTTATGGAAGTGGCTTCCATAAGTTTGTTTGAAAACTGTTTTGCACATGATTCAGGGTTTTCATGTTCCCATTGAAATTGTAATGTATAATATAAGTTCAATTAGTTTTTATTCCTTAGTTGGGATATGTGAGACACGGCGCCGTGCGAATGATTTTTGTATTATGTGAATGTTTTTCATATTTCATGTTCTTCATATTTATGGTTTGAACTCATCTTAATGTGTTAATGTTTTTTTTAATGGGGATATGGAAATTTTGTATATAAATTGTGTTTAATGTTTTCCTATTCTTTTCCTATTCTAGTAGATTGATTAATGGAGAACTGTTTGTGGAAAAATGCTTTGTATTTGGAAGAGCAACATATGAACTGAAGCTGACCAACAACAAAATGTTTCTAAAAATTTTTTTTCCAGTAGAAGTTTTACTGTGTGTATTTTTCTTTATTGTTATATGTAAAAATTTCAGGCAACTGATATTTTTTATAAAGAAAACCAACATGGTGGGGGGCATTGTTGTCAAAATTTGGGAAATTTATTTGATTTATTCTTGCTTCCATGTTGTTTTCTCTGTAAACTATAAATGAATTAAATTAAATTGATTTTATTACATCGTTTAGGAAAAATTTGATTCAATTGGATAGCTGATAAGTTTTAAAAGGTTTAAATAAGTTTTGTTTACATTATAGAAAAACGTTTTTATCTTGAATAAAGTTAATGTAATTTTTACGTGGAAGTAATTATGGATATAAATTAAATTAAATTAAAGTAAATGTGAAATATTGCCACTTACTGTTTATTCTGAAAGATATACTTTTGTTTTTTTGTATAACACCTGGAAATTTAAATGATGTTTATCATCGGCATTTTTGTTCACGCGTTCTTTCAGCGATTGCTAAATTAAACTAATAAGTTTAGTTAAAGTTCAATAGATGGCGTCGTGATTATTTCCGAAAGGAAAAATGCAAATTAAGTGTGACGTTACTTGAAATCGCTACTTATTGGATGCATGTTAGAATCCTTTGAATAGTATATAAGAGCTAACTTCATTGCATTCGGCGGTCAGTTTTTAGTTTGCTGCATTAGCGATAGCTCTGTTTGCTAGTCATAATGAAGGTGTTATATTAAGTTTAAACATGAAAGTTGTTTTATTAAATTATTTTTCCTTCATTTAAAATAATTTCTTCAGATATAAGTAATTAAAATACAATGTGGCCTTAATTTTCAAGTTTGTTTACCTTTTCCTCCCGTTTCCCTTCCGTGTAGTGTTGCCGTTCATTATAAAAGTTTGAACCATGGAGTCAGGTATTTGTGTCTGTTGTTCGTTGGCCTTTAGGGTTAACGTCGTATGCCTGCCATGTTCTTTGAGAAATGTTGTTTGTTAACTTTAAGAGTTGACATCGTTTTTTACATTTTATATAAGGTTTAAGATTAATTATTTTTGAATATAAAGTTTTAAATTGAGTTAGTGCTGGACGCTGATTTTTATCACTTGCCTGAGATGAATTTAAATGATTGTTTCAACTTTTATTAAATATTTCAATTGTTAAGTTTTTAATTTTTCTTGTTAAGTTTGTTCAATAAAATTGTTAGTTTGTTTTATAATGACTTTGTCATTCTTTGAACTGCCTTATACACATTAACTTAAGTCTTTGAGCTAACTAATGGAGTTGTTTCCACTGCATGATATTATGCTTTGCTAAATGTTAAATTAAGCCATATTGGCGACAACATAATTATCTTGGATGTGTTCACTGCGCAACTTGTTCCGACATCTTGTTTCCAAGTTGCGGCCATTTGAAAATATGCCATTTCAATAACTTTTAAAATACTAAACAAAAGTTGGATAGTGAACTTATGGTTCAAATATCTTGGATAAGTTCACTTGCTGACTTGATGTACAATTTTATTTCCAAGTGGCGCTACTTGAAAATTTGTCATTATGGTAACTTTTGTAATACTGAATCAATTCACATCAAATTTGGGTAGTGGATATATCATTCAAATATCTCAGGTAAGTTTGCTGGACACTCACTCCGCTTTTTTGTTCCAAGTGGTGGCCACTTGAAAATTTCTTATCACGATAATTTTTGAAATACTGATTTAATTTGAACTAAAGCTGGACAGTGAACTTATCATACAAATATATTGGATGATTTCGCTGGGCAAGTTGTTTTGCCATTTCATTTCCAAGTTGTAGCTACATAGGCTACCACTTTAAAATTTGCCATAACAATAACTTTTGAAACACTGTACTGATTCAAACCAAAGTTGGACAGTGAACTTATGCTTCTAATATCTTGGATGCATGGGCGTCGGCACAATGGGTCAAGGGGGGGGGGGGTGCTTGAAAATAGAGTGGTTTTATTCATTTCTTAAATGGGTATAAACAACCCAAAAAATCGTAAAATTTTGTAACAGAAATATCTAAATAAACAAAAGAGAAACTCATAATAGTGAGTTTGAGTATTTTTCTTCATATAGTATGTTGTTTAATTTAACATTATTGCACTTCAAATAATTTGAGCCCATAGGTCATAATAATAAAGAATTTTTCTTTGTGTCCATGCAAAAATGTATAAGTGCTGGAATCACCAAAATTTATACAGTTCAATGGGATGGTGACTTATAACATGTATATAAATTTTCAGCTCAATGAAATGAGGCATTTAGACACTATTTCACTTTAAAAAATTTGAGCCCATAGGTTATAATGATAAAAAATCTTTCTTTGTGCCTCTGCAAAAGAAACTATAAGTGCTAGATTTAAGAAAATCAATAGGGTTCTTACTACACTGACCTATAACATACATACCAACTTTCAGCTCATTTGAACAAAGCGTTCAGATGCTATTGTGTTCACTTGCACACATACATACATCACTGTAAAAATAGCAAAAATGAACTCAATGACCTCAAAACATGTAGATACACCAAAATCTCAGTCGAATTTTTGTCATGTTTATAATACTTTTCTTGCATAATATGTTCAAAAAGTAAAAAGTTATGTTTTAATTTCTCCACCAGAGCAGAATTATTTTTGTAACACTTTTCCCCCATCTCATACCATTTTCAAGATTGGAATATTGATTCTGCAAGCTTTAATCAGGTAATGCTCTAAGTGGTCACATCTAGTAGCACATAGCCACTTTACCATACCTAGACACCACTTTTATTACTATAGCATCAGCTATTCAGCAGTTAAAAGGGTGGGAATGAACTTTAATGGGCATCCTGTATAATTAACTTATTCAGGAACTTATAAAATTCCATATTTTATAACTAGTTATTGTTTTAATTTTGTATGAAAGTAACAGAAATAAAAAATAGGTTGATTTCTAAAGAAATCAACCTAATATGCCTATGTATATAATATTTTATGAAAATGATAAACCATAGAATCATTTATAAAAGTTTTATATTAAAAAAAAATAATTAAAAATCTTGAAATTTTAGATATGGGTAATTCTCTACAAATAGGTTTATACTAGCGAGATGAGAAAAAAAGTCAGAAGTTTTCTAATATTTTAAAATAAAATATTAGGAAAGGTTATTACTATTTTAAGAATAACAATAAATAATTACAAGATAAAAACAACTTTCTAGATACCACGTTTTTAAATTTTCTGTTGAATCATATAAACTTGACAATTCTATGTATTAATAAACACTTTTTTAAAATTCTTTTTGATTAATTATCCCATCAACTTGGGGAAAAAAAAAAAAAAAAAAAAAAAAAAAAAAGATCAAATGCGTAATAAAAACAGCAATTATAAGAAATTTTCAATCATTTATTAATTGAATAAAAGTATTAAAAAAATTCATTGTCATTGTGTTCTGAGCTATTCTAAAAGTTTCAAATGTCTAGTTAGTCAAGAAGTTATTTAAAAATTGATTCCGAGATTTGTATTGGACAAACAAACAATAAAGCGAGTTAATAAAAACATAGTAAAATAAATATCCATCATGCTTAATATTAAAAAATATTGAAATACTGTTAATTTCAAAATTTCAAATTATTTGATAATTTTCCTAGTTTAAGTTTTCTACCGTTCTTGTACTTTTGCTTTTAATTCCTGTCTAATAATTTCAAAAAGTGATTTACCTAGATTTTTTCTTCTTTTATAAATATTTCAAACATTCTTTAATTTGTATTTCTTTCTTTTTGTTACAAGATTATTTTTGTTTTTTCTCTTCTTCATTTGCTAAGTTTATCATTATTATTTTTAAATGTGTAATAGAAATACCTGTCACAAAAACATTTTGCTCGAATGACAGGATGACCAGTGAGGGGAATGATTAAATTAATATTATTAGCTTCTGAAATTTGTGATTATTAAAAAAAAAAATTATATATATGCAAGGGCCAATCCAAGATTTGAAACTCAATACCTATTTTCGTGGAAAATCTTAACTATTCAATATAAATCCAATACCTATACTTTTCTTCGTTTTCCATGGCAGAAAGCTTTTTCCCAAGGTGATCCCCTGCGTCAACCGTGCCAACTGCTTGTCGTGGATGGCGGCTGTTGATGTCTTAATTTTCTTTCAATCATGAACAAATGACGCCACACTTTGTCAATCTCTGCCAGTTCGTGGTCGTTAATGACTTTTTATTGTGCGCGACATCATTAACAACCACAAATCGGCAGAGATTGACAAAGTGTGGCGTCATCTGTTCGTGAATAAAAGTGAAGATCAAGACATCAACAGCCGCCATCTACGACAAGCAGTAGGCACAGTTGACGCAGGGGATCCCCTCACGAAAAAGCTTTCTGCCATGGAAAACGAAGAAAAGTAAAGGTATTGGATTTATATTGAATATGAATTATACTTCGTTTTTAAATAAGTTTTTTAATCTTAACGATATTTTATTTTTGTGAAAAATTGTAAGCACACACACTTTTTTTCTGTGTGTGTGGGGGGGGGGGGGGGGAGTTAAAACTAAGTAAAATAACACTCAGCAGTTAGTGTGAGGCTTATAGCAGAACAGAAACCAAAACTCGCTTCTCTCTGAAGTAAGAAGTTCAGTAGAGAGAGTGTAAGTAGAAGTTGTTTCTATTCGTGCTAGTATCACTGCACTATACATGAAATGTACTAGGGAGGATAGACACATCACCGTACAGTCATCAAAATGTCAAACCACCTGACGAATCAGCAAACAGTACACTATAGCCACAACTCCAGAGCGTGTCTGTACCAATACACGCGGGGATTGTTTTGTTTACTTATCCTACACCATTTCTTGCTTGTAGCAAACGCTTGTGTGTAGATTAAAACCAATATTCTGTATGATTCTTGCTTTGTGAATCGCATCAACAGAAATTCACAAGTAAGTTACTTTTCTTCGAAGATGTGCTCATTTAAAATGTTAGATTTTGCTGGGATGACTAAGACAGGGTTCCCACTCAATTTGAAAAATAAAATTCCCTGACTTTTCCAGGTCCATTTATAGAAAATTCCAGTCACAAAATTTGGTTCACGACATAAAAAATAGCTCACGGTATAAAACAGAACATAGCTGACGACATAAAAGACAACATAGTAATGTGACTTGCGATATAAATTGAATGCTCAAAAAGCCTTTTCCAGGTTTATATCTTCATTTTCCCAGGTTTTTGAGCAATATTTACAATTTTCCCTGATATTTCCCTGACTTTTCCCTGTTCTCCCTGACCCGTGGGAACCCTGCTAAGATTTTTGTGAAAGTACCGATTTTAGCTGTATGATTTTTTTGAAGGTACCTTTTTTGCCAGGTCAATTTTTGTGAAGGTACCATGTCAAAATTCCCTGACTATTCCCTAACTAGTGGCCACCCTGTTAAAGTGCATAGAAATAAATCATTTTTATCATATTTGTAACATAATTCATGTTTATTTCTCCATTTTTTAAATAGATTTCATGACTCTTTACTACTTCTGATTTTTTTTTTTTTTAAATAGGCTAGTATACCTGTGAAAAAAGGGACATCAAATTTGCAGCTGATTTGTAAAGCAGTTGATTCATCATATAATGTTCAACCTGATACATTTCCACCAATTTGGAATTTAAGAGGTGTATTGGGAAATGCATGGCACAGAATAAATATTAAAGCGCTTTCATAATTGTTAACATGTATATCTATAAGTATATTTTGAGATGTTTATATTTTCTTGTTGTTGTTTTATATTTTTTATTAAATATGTATATAATAATGCAAATCCTTTGGTGTAATATTTTTTATTAAATATAAATATATAATTATACAAATTCTTTGGTCTACAAATTCTCTAATCACATTTTTCTAAAAATCTAAAATTATGAACAATATCTATAAAGATATCAAAAATACAAAAATATATATGTTAATCACCTATAACCAATATGAAATGTTCATAGAAAAGATTTCTTTAACAATATATTAAAAAAAAGTAACATCTCATTTCAGAAATTCAGGGTTCCAAAAATTAATGTAAGCAATTAAAAAGTTTATTTTCCTCCATAGTCCACCTTCACTTACAAACACTTAATAGATTTATTACAAATTTCCTGAGTTTTAAATATTTGGCTATGCAAAATATACATATTTATGTATGCATGCTGTAATAAATTTAATAAAATATATGATAGTTAGAAAATTTTTTAAAAAGGGAGCAGAATTTCTTTTAAATTGTAGGAATCCTGAAATCTGATACATATGGGGTTGATACAAAAGTTTATCTTCATCTTGACTTTACATAACAAGTTTGCATCACAAAAACAGCGCTATCTACATACCACATGTAAAATAAATATTTGATGCTGTTTGGCAGAAGGAACATTAACAAGTATTTGCAAAAAAAGTTGTGTTTGTAATCTCAGATGACCAACTGATGCTGGTAGCAAAGAAATATTAGAGTTAAATGAAAATGATCGACAAAAAACAACTTGAAAAATGACTTGTATAAACTTTGAATAGTTATCAACCACATAAATTAATGGAGACAAATTTGATAGACCAAATTACTGCTAATGATTTTCTATTGGGTTGGCCAAAAAGTAATTTTTTTTTTTTTTTTTTTCTGCATAAATGAAAGGAGAATCTTTCATGGGAAACAAAATGTTATCCATTTTGTTCGATCACATTTTGCCTCCTTTCAGGCAATTTCAAGATTTCGGACTCAAAAAAGCTTTTATCTTTTTTGGCAAAAAACTGTTTCAAAAACAATTTGATATTTTCATCAGCAGTGAAGGTTCTACCATTCAAAGCGTTTTGCAAAAAATGAAACTGAGGGTGCCAAGTCTGGTAAATATGGTAACACGTCCCATGCAAGCTGCAACAATTTTTGACGTGTGACCAAACTTGTATATGGTCTAGCGTTATCATTGTGAAACACAACACCTTTTGATTCACCGATTTTGGAAGCTTCTACTTGATTACATTATTTAATTTACTCAGTTGATGACAGTACACGTCAAAATGAATAGTTTGGTTCCTTGGAAGCAATTCAAAACACACAGTAACTTTGAAATACCACCAGACTGACAGCATAACTTTCCTTTCATGAATATCTTCTTTTGAAGTGATAAGTGAAAGTGAGTTGCATTCCATAAAGACAATGATAGAGTGATTTGGGCAGTTTCATCACACTTGCATCACAATCTTCTTTCAATATTTTTGTAGACAATCCATTTTTCATCAACTATTATCATACATTTCAAAAAAAGGAACGTTTTCTTCATGTTTCAAGAGTGAATCGCAGATGTCAACATGCTTAGTGAAATGGATTTCTTTGAGCTAATGTGATACCGAAATATCGAGCTTTGTAACAAATCCAAGTTGTTTTAAATGGTTTTCAACACTTGATTTCGATATTTTAAGATTCTCGTCAATCTCTCATGTCGTTAAACATCGACTGGATTCAATAAATGCCTTTATTTTGTCATCATCAATTTCGATTGGACTTCCTGAACGTGCTGCATGTTTAACATCAAAATTGCCAGACCGAAATTTAGCAAACCAATTCTAACACTGCCGTACTTTTAAGGCATCTTCCCTATATACATCATATAACTTTTTGTGAGCTTGAACAGCGTTCTTCCCTTTTCAAAAGTAATACAACAAAATATGGCGAAAATGTTCCTTTTGATTTTTCATTTTGAAATCGACACCAAACAAACAATTGCTAACAAAATTGTGCACTTTTTCTTCTAAATCAAGTTTGAAGTGTCTGCTTTAAAGTTATGTAATGACATTGCAGATTTAAAGAAAGTTAGTTGCATTTCAAGACAGTTATTGTCATCTATTAGAAAAAATGCAATGACTTTTTGACCAACCCAATATTAAAGTGCAATAAAATCAATCCATATTATAAGCAGATGATTACAAATGCTGAAAAAGGGGATATATTTAGCATAGTGCAAAAAGTCATTTACACCCAAAGAAGGTTATGCTATGCATTTCGTGAGACTCAAGTGAATTGTGTTTTATGAGCTGTTACCTGTAAATCAAACCAATATTTTTGAAAAATGCTGTTTGAAACTAAATGCATTAAAACAAGCAATTGACTAGAAATTGCCTGAATTAGCAATCTGAATGTGTGTTGCATTCCATAAAGACAATGATAGATCATATGTGTCTTTAATCACCCTACAGAAAGTTTTACAACATACCTTTGTGCCCCAATATACTAGCAACCTCTGACTACCACTTAGTTATATAGCTTAGTTCTTACTAATTTTACTTCTTTGGATGACATAAAAAATCCCCAGGAATAGTTCTTCAGCAAGGGATTATATGACTATTGGACAGAGAAATATCATTAAACAGAATGGCATGTATTATATTAGTAGTTAAGTGTAAATTTTAGTAAATAAAATTTTTCTTTAATTTTTGTCACAAAAATGAGATAAAACTTTTGCATCAATCCAATAACATTATACCACTTAATTTTCTAAACAGTAAGTCTTTTCAAGAGCTATCAAAAAATTATATAATAATTGATGCCATAAATCAGGATTATCAAGATATGCAGGATGACCTCCATTCGGTATTTCCTGGCACTGACTTGCAGGTAATAAACTCAATAGAGCTGAACTTCTCGAACGATCTTTTTCACCAAACACAATCATTGTTGGAGTCTGAAATTAAATATTTTAAAAATTTATTTTTGTATCATTCTGTAACAACCATATTTTTAAATAGTTTTGAACTAATTGTAAATTATAAAAAGAAATACTTTGAACTTCATGCATTGAGTTTTTAAAGAGAATCTTTTAAGAGAGATATTTTAAAGATATGTTTTTGTTAAATTTTAATGAATGTCAACAGGCAGACAATCTTATAAAAATTTGACTTCTTATTTTGCTTTTTTCCCCTCGGGAATGTGTAAGTGACTATCAATATTGCTCTTTTAATAATATTTTTAAATTATTATAAAATGACTTATAAAAGAGTTTTATTTGAGTAACATAATGGGTTTTTAAATCTGCCTGAGATATTTTGAAAATTTATATATGTACGTATGTCTTACTGAAAACTAGTTAGGCAACCCCTTTTAATACAACAAATAAAAATAAATTACACGACATCATAACGCCTGACTGAAGGTCTAATTGGAAGGATTCTACATGAAAAACACAAAAATAAATAAATAAAATAAAAATGTAAAGCAAAATTAATATAGTAGCCATTTCTTAGAAATGCAAACAACTAAAATGAAAGAATATGTGTTTTGAATAAAGTATAATAAAATGAAACAGATAAAATAAGAAATCTTATAACTTCCAACTGAAGATCTAACTGAAAGAATTTTATGTTATTAAGAGTAAAAAAATTAATATAGTAATTGTTGCTAAGAAAGGAACACCTTATTATTTTAAAGAGATAAACCAGTTTCTTTTTCCAAGATTTTTTTTAAATATTTAAATGAAAAGATAACATCAGGAAAACAGTTCAAATTTAAACAAAATGTTTTAGAGAGTTAAATAAATAAAGTGAATAAACTTCGAGTACAAAACCAAAATTCAATGTTAAATTGCTTCAATGTAACAGTTTCAGGAAAACTAAAAAATTTACTCTATTTCATCATTTGTTTAAAGTACCTCAAATTGAAAAAATTAACAAACTTTAACCTAAAAATTCAACAGAAAAAAATATTTAAATAATAATAATAACTAGTATCGCCCAGTGGTCGAAACTCAACCACTTTTTTGCAAGGCAAAGCAAAGTTATTGCCTTCTCCTAAATGTAATTAAATTGCAACACAGCTCCGGCAATTGTTTGTTGATATGCACTCAAACTGAATCAGCAGAGTTTTACTCAATATATAATATTTCTCTAAGATTGGTACATTGTAGATGTTGAGCCTTTCCTGAAATGAGTGGAAATCGCAACATGGAAGCGCCCGTTGTTGGATGATATAGCCTAAAAGCTAATCGGCACCATGTCAAACCAAGGTCCAATCAAATATCAAAGTTGGTTAAATTAATTCCATTGGTTTATAGAATACAGTGTTTGAACTCAAAAAGACAGATATTTTCTAAAAATGGTCGAATTGAGTTCGTAAAATCTCAAAACGTGTAACTTCATCAAAAACCGAAAATCTAAAATTTTTCTGAATCTTATTGTTTTTTCTTATATATGCAAAGGATAGAATAATAAATCCACTGTTTAAAAAATAAGTAGTCAATTTCAGTTAGCTGAAATGCAAGGAAATCTCAAAATGTGTAAATTCATTGAAAACCAGAAATCAAAATTTTTTTCTGTATCTTCAGCTTTCTTATACATGCCGAAAATACTCTTTCAAAAATACTTAGCTGAAAAATTTCTTATTATACATTGAAAACCAAAATTTTTTCAGTATCTTCTACTTGCTTCTTATACATGCAGAAGCTAGTAATAAATCCACTTTTTTAAAAATAAGTAGCCAATTTCAATTAACTGAAATGCAAGGAAATCTCAAAACATGTAAATTCATCGAAAGCCAGAAATCAAAATTTCTTTCATATCTTATACTTTCTTCTTATATATGCAGAGGATAGAATAATAAAGCTACTTTTTCAAAAAGTAGTAGTCAATTTCAGTTAATTGAAATGCAAAGAAATCTCAAAACGTGTAAATTTATCGAAAACTAAAAATCGAAATTTTTTCAGTATATTCTACTTGCTTCTTATACATGCAAAAGCTAGTAATAAATCCACTTTTTTAATAAGTAGCTGATTTCAGTTAATTGAAATGCAATGAAATCTCCAAACGTGTAAATTCATCGAAAACTGGAAATAGAAATTTTTTTCCATATCTTCTACTTGCTTCTTATATATGAAAAAGATATACGCAAGCGAAATGTGACGTCATTGACTATTGTTGGGGCCAAGTAAAAGATTTCCTATGTTAATCATCCATTGGATTTTTTGTAAAAAATTATTAAAATTTGAGGAAAATTAGTTCTTGATTTTAATTCCCATATTTGGGTATAGTTACAAATTAGTTATCATGCACATGTGTTATATTAAGTATTTTTGCTGTCAAATTGTAAAATTTTAATTTTAAATTTCAAAACTCTAGAAACAAAATGGGCATAGATCTGTTCGTCCTTGGCATTTTGTGTATTTGACGATCAAAAATGTGATACGAAAACATACATGCCAGATGTATATTTTCATAATACATATATATTTTACGAAATATTATTTCATATTATTGATTGCACTCTTAATGTACATTCTTAAAATAATCATGTTTTTTGAAAAGAATTGAATATTCTCGCCAGATAATTTAGCGATCTTTTTTTATTATTATTTTTTTCCCTCTAGGACGACATATCAAATCCGTTCCTTTGAAATGAATCTCATTCTTTTGAAATGAAATATTTATTTTTATAATCGAATATAGTAGTCTGCCATTTTATTTTTTTTTATAGTTTCAAAAATAAAATTAAAATTTTATGAATTTGAAGGAAAAAATAACTATCGCACGCAGACCATAACTTACATAAAACTATACCCAAATATGGGGATTAAAATTGGGAGATAATTTTCCTTAATGTTTAAAATAAAACCAATTAAAGTTTAAAATCAATCCAATTAAGGATTAACATAGAAAATTTTTTGCTTGGCCCCACAAATGGTCACATCACTTACGTATAGCAATAAATTCATTTAAAAAAATAAGTAGTCAATTTCAGTTAATTGGAATGTATTATCTTTTTGCTTAAAAATAAGTCTTCAATTTAGAGCTGCTTAAATCACAAAAAGGAAAAGAAAAATTAAATTAGATCTTAATAAAATTAGGAAAAAAATAAAAAATAGAACTACCATAAATCAAATCCTTTTTTAACTAGCGTTTATTTTCAACAGTATAAACTTTTGATCTACCACTCATTTACTCAAATTTCTGCCATTCAAATTGCTGTTTTCTCTTAGAATAAAAAATCGGTAGTCAAGAGTATAGTGATGCTACATTATACAGATTACTGTGGCTATTTATTTTATTTGAGTTTTAAGAAATTGCCAGTTTTAACAACTTTCTACTTTTAGGTATTTTTTAATGCAAACAAAAGGGATATAATGTAAAATAAAAGGGAAAAATGCATAAAAAATAAAAGTATTTTTAAATACCTTCTTGACACTGTAAGAAAATGTTTGTATTCTGCAAATCTGGCCAATCATATCTTTCGAATGATACCATTTTCATCCCTTTACTCCCACAATTAATACGTTAAAAGTGTACCCCAAATTTCGTGCTTGTCTATTAATATATAGATAACCTCAAAGTCAAAATTGAAAAAAATTTCACTGAAGTGCACCTGCTTGATCCAAGCCACACAACAAATTTTGTAGCTCTATGATCAATGGGTTGAGCTCTAGAGTGCACATGCTCACCTCTATTTATATAGATATGGATTTCATTTATGTCTGTTCTTCCAAGCATTATTATTATTATTTATTTCACTTATCCTACAAAATATTTTGGCTTAAAATTCTGACAATTAGTAACCTAAATTAAGGAAAGTGGTAATGTATGCTAAAACTTTAGTGCATAAAGCATCATTATTTCAAAAAGTAAATAATAGTAAAAGAGAAAAAAAAATTAGTTATTATAACAATAATCAACAATGGTTGCAATAATAGCTTCAAGTAATTGTAAATTACAATTTTTTTCTTTCTCATACATATATAATAATAAAAATGTACATGCATACTTTTTACAATCTTTTACAGATGTTGAAAATTATTTTTGAAAAAGTTTATTTATTCTTTAATAATTTATTTCTTAATTATTCTATTGAATATTATTTATTCATTTTTCATACAGTTCTAAACATTCTTAAAATTCAGTTGACACAGAATCTGAGAGAAACAGAAGTATTTGGCAAAATTTCACAATGATTAGTGTTGTCGCATGAGTGCCACTTATACATTTCCGCTCCGAGAAAATGTTTTGGATGAAGGTCATGAGAGGCCAAGTAAAATTGATATGGGTAAAGAACTTGAAATTTAATGAAGCCCAGAATTAATAAATTTATGCATAATAATTTTTTACATTATGAATGTAACATTGCTTTGTTGTAAATATGTATATATTAAATGTATTGTAATAGTACAAATTAAAAAGTTTAGCAACGAAGCTGGTTCGTCAAAATCAATTCACATAATGAATATACATGTTTGGCTCTGTCCATGAAGGAGCTCGTAATCAGTGATATGGATAAAAATAATAAATTAAGATCTTCCTTAAAAGGAAAGATAACTAGAATTGAAACCTATATAGAAGGCACGAATGGCGAAAATTATGAAATTGATGTAGTAGAACTGAAAGTGAAATTAAAAAACGTGGAACTATTACAGACTAAAATTGATGAGTTACGACAAAAAATACTACGAATTTCAAGACTTGAAAGATGATGATCTCGACGCATGTGAAGATCGTCTGGAAAAATTAGAGGTAAGAATTAATACTCTAATTGATTCTTATAAGCAACTTTTATCAAAAGTGCATTTGAATAGAATAAAAATTAAGAAAATTGTACAAAAAAGAATGAGCTAGATTTTAGATATTTTCCGAGAGTTGAAATTTCTTAAGGGGTTTATGCCGCATAATTAATTTGAAGATCCAGTAATTTCAACTACTTTCCAAAGGTTGTTTTTTGGGAAAAACCTCTTATGATCCCACAAATCATAGAAATAAATAAAAATATGTTAGAGTTACAAGCTTATAAGGGATTTTTCACAAAAAAGTACATTTGAAGTGTGGTTGAAATATTAGGTTGAGTCAAAAGTTTTGTCCGGTTTCTAATCATTTATTAAAAGTTAAAAAATTATAACAATTATAACATATTTTCATTAGCATATTCACCATTACTTTCATCAACCATTTTCCAACGTGACTGCAACATTAAAATCCCACGGTTGTGAAAAGCCGCTGGCTTTTGAGCGAAGAAGTCGACAATGCCTTGTCGGTGGTTGTATTCGTTGCTGAAGCGCTGTCCATGCATAAAGTGCTCTAGCGACCTGAATAAATGATAATGTGTAGGGGCAATGTCAGGGCTATATAGCGGGTGAACGAGAAGTTCCCAGCCCAACTCATTCAGCTTCTCATGCGTCTGGTTTGAAACGTGTGGTCTTGCGTTGTCATGTTGGAAGAAAACTCGAGCTGGATTAAAGCTTTTTCTGACGGGTTTCTGTCGAACGTGGTTCCATTGAGTGCAATAGACATCTGAGCTCATTGTTTGCTCTTGAGAAAGAATATCCCAATTCACAACTCCTATCGACATCCAAAAAACGCACAAAAGTGCGTTCTTTGAATGCATCCCAGGTGTAGCCGTCCTAACCCCAAGCTGATGTGGGTTTAGCCATTGACATCCGTTTTTTTTTTTTTCGTATAGTACCCACTTCTTTTTACAGGTAAGAATTCGACGCCATCCATCTCGGCTAAACTCTCGCAGCAATGATTGGCAGACTGGTTTTCAATGATTCTTTTGCATTTTGTTGAGCTCATGCGGTACCCTATGATGACGCCTAATCTTCTTGCCAATTTTGTGAAGGTGTCGATTGACAGTTGACTGAGAAGTGACAAAACCTTGCCCTAATTTTCGGGTGGTTTGAGTCGGATCGGCTTCAATCGCACAAAGTAAAGCTCTTTCATCGGTTGTCGATGGTTGCCCAAAGTGTTTCTTATCGTCGCGGTGCATATCCCTGGAACGGAACTTTGCATATCAATGTCTTCATGTTCTTTCGTTTACAGACTTCCTACCAAATGTTGCACATATGTTACAACTTGCTTCAGTTGCATTGTGGCCTGGTTTGAACTCGTGGAAAATTAGGCTGCGGATTTTTTCACGATTTTTTGACATACTTGATCTTTTTTAAAGAGTAATGAATCTGGGAAAATTAAAATAACATAACAATTAAATACATCATTTCGATCAGCAGAAAATGAGCTTTCAAAATATATATGACATTTACATTACAACTTTAATGTAACATATTTATTGATACACAAATAAAAAACGGACAAAACTTTTGACTCAACCTAATAATTGGATATTAAAATTAATTATGCGGCATGTGAAAAACTCCTTAAGAAATTTCAACTCTTGGAAAATATCTAAAATCTAGCTCGTTCTTTTTTGTACAATTCTCTTAATTTTTATTTTATTCAAATTCACTTTTGATAAAAGTTGAAAAAAGCACAAATTTCTTGCAATATTAAAATTTTCAAATGAGAAAATGTAAGAATATGTGAGATTCTCACAGTCTCACATTCTAATGGGAAGTGGGAAGTGTTGTGCTAAATGTTGAATGAAAGTCTCCCATGTGAGATACACTTATAAGAAAATTATCTTTATCAAACCAAATTTAAGGTACCAGCACTTTCAAAAAAGTCTTTTTTAATGTTGCAGTATCGAATTGGAATTTTCTTAAAATGCAAATGAAAAATACTAGAGAATTTCACTCTGTAATTTAATAGAAATTGATCAAGGTTTATTATGAATAGACAATATGTTAATAATTCTTTCATTAAAATTTCAATCCATTTAAGTAATGTGACTGTCATAAAATTTAAAAATAGTAGCATTTTCAATCACAAATTTTATTGCCAATTCAATATACCAATAGGTAGACTTTTTTTTTTTTTTTTTTCTTTTTACTCCTTTAACAGAAAAATACATAAATGTATATGAAATTGTATGTATGCAAATTTTAATGACTTCTAAGCAATAAATTCTTGTAAATTTTATCTTTTAAATTTAAATTAACTACATTACAATACAATAATAGAAAATTGTTTTTAAGTTGCAGTTCATTTTGTTTTGTGCTGCAAAAAAAAAAAAAAAAAAAAAATATTTTTTATTTTCAGATTTTGTTTATTCATGTGTAATTTAAATATGTGTTTATATGTTCCAGTAGTTAGTTTTGTGCTGCACGGATAATTTCACAGTTTTAGAAACAACATTTGATCGGCCGTTTTTTGTGTATCATTTCTAAAGATTTTTTTTTGGCAGTAAAGTCTCGATTATTTGTGAGCAGATTATGCTCATTGCAGATTATCTGTGGATGCAGAAAAAGGGTTGCTGTTTAATTTAGTGCATAAATTAGCTTACAGGTTGTACCTTGGCCTCACTGTAAGTACACTTTTACGTTTATTGTTTTTACATCATTTAGTATATAAAATACAAATATTACTATATTGTGAATATTTTCACAATTTATTTTTTATGTTTGACATACAATACAAACGTGCTCTTGAGTTACAATATTTTTTATCTCATTTATCCCTCATTTTCAGACTTTTTGTGATTTATCCATCGCACCTAAGCCACTCAATTCTATGGATAATCTGGAGTATACTGCACTTATAATTAAATCACTTAAATGTATAATAACAGGAGACTTGGCGTTGGAATATTAAAACCCGAATAAACTACTACATCAGAAATGCCAAAAGAAAAATATTTGCGATGCATACACAGCTGTTTTGGTAGCCTTAAGCATACAGTCTTCAGTGCAAAAAGAATTCTGAAACTGGAGAAGTGCTCCTATATAAAGGAGAGAGACCGAATTTAGTTCAACCAATAGGATTACGGGAAATGTGGAGTGTGTGGCCAATAGGAATTTAGGGAATGTTAGCTGTGTAAACAGTAGAAAAATTAAGAAAATGTGGACTGAATGTAAAATTTCCAACAATCAGACAAATAGGGAACAGCGAAATCACAATTTACAAGGTTTTTAAAATTTTTATACATATGAAAAGCTTCAAAGAAATCGAGTTCATGAATGGATTTAGGTCTGCAAATTATTTTAGCTGAATTAAATTTAAAATTATGATTTTCCTGCCAGCAATGTTTAAAAATAGTTGATTTATTGGTTTCTTGTTTGCGGACGTAATTCATATGTTCTTTTAGATGAAATTTAAGACTGGGTTTAGTTTGGCCAATATATGATAAACCACACTGACAGGAAATACTATAAATGCCCCAAGAATTGTGCATATCAATGGGATCTTTTAACTGAGAAAAGGTGAGTTTATTGGAAGGCGAAAATATTATTTTAAAATCATATTGTTTGTAAATGGATTTTCAACCACCGTCTATCGTAAAAATTTTGCAGTCTCCCTTCCTCCCCATGTGCGTTCATGTCACCCACCTAACCAAAAAATGGCTGCTTTCTATACTTTTGTAAACCATGCCCTTAATATTTGTTTAAATCCTATTTTATTAAAATCTGAAATTAAATACCCGAAAGCCATTGCAATTGACAGAAGTTATGACCCTTCCATTATAGACAAAGCCATCCAAAAATTACAGCTCCCTCGTATTTCGTCTACTAAATCAGTCTGTTCTAATATCAGTATTGTTTTACCCTATTTTCCTAAATCCAGTCAAACCATAGCTAAAATTCTCAAACAATATGATTTTGCATAAGGCAAAATATGACAGAGATGTGGTTTTCTGAGAAATTGTTAGAAGAATTTTGATAAAAATTCAGATTTAGGGAATATTTGATCTTACAATTAAATTGTCAGCACAAAAATCTGTCATTCTCTTTAGAACATTTCACATTAACCTTAAAAAAAAAAAGAAAACTCAATTGACTTTGAAAAATAATTAGAGTTAGTGTGTTTTTGAGATGACATTTCAAACTGAAATAACCCTCAACTCCATTGTAGAGTTTACTGGTAATCTGCACACCATCTAGAAGAAATGTGGCATAAACTTTTTCTTGGAAATCACGGGACGATTTTGAAAAAAAAAAAAAAAAAAAAAAAAAAATTCATAGATGAAAAATGGTCTTATTTACCTTATTTTTCATAAAAATTAGCTGCCACGACCCTAGAATAATGTATAGTAGAAATCTTGTCTTTTAGGAAACTCTTTGAATGATTTTTAATAGGAAATTATAGTTAGTGATTTCATATGATAATTCAATTTTAACTTTCCTTATTTCCAGAAAAATTAGCTTTCAGTGGTAACTCACGCTGTGCCCTGTGCAGACAAATAATAAATATAATTATCTTTAAACAAATCAGTGTTTCTACACAACGGATGATTTTTGCAATGAGACCATGTGAACTCGGTCATTCAGTTACTAAAATAAATAGAAAGAGAGAATGCAAGAGGGTGGTTGTGCGGTGACCATTTTGTCTCACCTTTTTTAATGTATGTTCAAAAATTAGTTAAGCATTTTATGTATAACAAATTTTGTTACCTAAAAATTTTAATTTGTGTATCATCGTTACAGTTATTTTGTCTATCAAGTTTAGTTATTAATATATTTAATGTTAGTCTAGTAAAGTCTATAAATTTCTAATTTTAGTCTATAAAGTCTATATATTTGAGGTAAAAACTTGTTGTGAGGCCTGCATTTGCATCCAACAAACTCTCAATTACAGTTAATCCTTTTTTCAAAGTTTTTAATCCAATTCTCATTTCCAGTTATCTTTTTCTCATATTTTTTATCAAATTATTGGTTTACGTATGATAACGTTAACTTTCATGAATTTCACATGAAACTGAATTACAAATATTTTTATGTGTGTGTTGTTGATATTATTATGTATCTATTAAGTAATTGCTAAATTTTATAAAGTTATTAAATCCTTCAATATACATATATAATACATACTTGCCAACTTTTCCGTTTTTTTTTTTTTAGCGTATCTTCCGGTCTTCTAGACAGATGATGAAATCTTCCATTTTTAAAAAAGTCACGGATATTGTTTGTTTTAAAAAGAAACCCCAAATGTTCTACGAAAATTCTTGATTCCCAATATTTCTCCATCCATAACATGAATGTCAATATTCATTTCAAACTTGCTTTATGCAGTAGTGGCACCAAAAATTCCCCAACGGGAGGACACCACCTCCTCGACAGGGGGACACTACATAAAGAGAGTTTATTATATGAGTATTTATCAAAAACTGCAATACTGTTAATAATATTACTGTTAATATTTGTACCATTTCATTTGTTAGTACTCCTCGTGACACAGACAGATATTTTCTAAAAATATCGTGGTCAAAACGTGTTCTGAACGTCTCAAAATGTCTATATTCATGGAAAACTGGAAGCTGACAATCCAATACCTTCTTCTATTGAATATAGAATGGAAAAACTGGAAGGCTCCAAATTTGTAAAAGGAAAGAAAAATGCTGCTAAAAGTAGAAAAACTGAAAATTTTTGTATTTGTTCCCCTGAGAGATTTGTTTCCTAATCTTTATCTATCTGCAACATAAATGATAATAAATATTAATTTTAAACTTCTTTCATTAGATTCTAGAGAAGCAGAGTTGAAAGAGTTTAATATTTCTTACTCTGTAATTATTTTTGTATTCCCCTTCCCCTGGATTGTGATCAATTCTAGAAACAATAAAGCAATGGAAGTGCTCAATATTTCTGATGTATGTAATTATTTTTAGACCTTTATTGCTGAATTTAATGAATCTGTTTATTTTTTCTCAATTAAATTAAATATTTGTTTGTCATATTTATACCAAATGTGTAAACATGGGGGGAAAAATAAAGAGTAATTTTTTCAGGTAGGAAAATTTTGTGCCCCCTCCCCCCCCCCCCCCCCCTGAATATAATCAATCTATAGTAAAACATTTTTATAGATTGCTTCAAAATATTAAAATTGTAAAACTGTATTGTTTAATACGTCAAAGAAAAAGAAATCTTCCCTTTTTTTATTAAAATTGGTTGGCAAGTATGATAATATATATTATGCTATATTTTTTTTTATTTATTTTATATTTTTCCCTTCTGGTTTTAGAGTACATTAAGCTAAATGTTTGAACCATATATGTGTGATAATTTAAAACAAGTTAATATTTTCTTTTTTTCTTTTCTTTCTTTCTTTTTTTTTTTTTTTTTTTTTTTTTTTTTATAAATTTTAACAAAAAAGTTAGTTTAAAAAAAAAAAAGTATTTTCTGAGCTGTTGAAATCAAAATTGACTTTCTTTCAACATGATCATTGCATTTTCATCATGTAAAATAATTTTAATAAATAATTTGTGTAGCCTAAAATTGTAAATGAAAATATAGGAGAAAGTTTTGTGGTGTTCACAATTTACTGTTTTTAAAATTACAGTTACCAAATACTGCTTACCTGAATATGGCTCAAATCAGGTAAAGGATCATACAGAAACTCCTGTAATTGGGAACAAACTTGTTTTTTTACTTCCAAATTTTTACAAGCTGGTAATTCTTCCAAAACTTCAATTCCAACAGGTGCAACTGGAATGTAGCCAGCCATATTTTTCCAATGCTTAAGCAAGTAGGGGAGAGCAAAAAATCCACTCATACTTGGGCTTACAATCACAGGATATTTCAAATTAAATGTTTGGATTACATGTTGAAGAAACACAGCTTTATCTTGAATTTCAAACGCAGGTGAGTTGCCATAACCTAGGTAAAAATTTGTAATTCAACAAAAAACTGAGATATAATCTATAAAAATAAAAGAAAGAATGTGTAAATATTATAATGTATTTTGACAGAGAAGTTCCATAATTATAACTGTGTGTAACTGAATACTTTAAGTGTGAATGTGATAGAAATCCAAGAATAATTTTGTGAATGCGACTGTCACACAATTATCAATTTTTGATGTGTATTGTTGCTTTTAATTACTGTAAATTTGAAATAATTTCAAATTTTAAACAAAGGGGTAGGTAAAATAATTTTAGATAAAATTTGTTTTAACTTTTAGTTTGTAATATTTTTTATGCAGTGGCATGTGCCATATGCCATTATATGTAGAAAGTAAAGGAAATAGGGATATCTTTACTGTTATTTTAAACATTTAACTCATAAGTTAAATCAAAACTGTACTCAGAAGATAATTAAGGGGTTTGATCCTCCTCCAAAATTTTAGTCAAGGTGTATTAAAGAAGGATGACATTAAATAAATGCTAGGAAAAAAAAGCAGCTATCTATATTGTATAGCTATCCATATCGAAATATATCATATTTTAGACTATTATTTAATTCAAAATCACAGTTTTATTATTTATTATTATTAAATGATGAAAATTTTGTGATTCATGTCTCATTTTCATGTATTTCTTTCATAAATTTGAGTTACTTGTTAAACCATTAGTTTATGTAAGCTGCATATTTGCTATTTATATTTTATTAAGAAATATCCATTTCTTTATCTGTCAATCTATTCACAAATAAAAAATACCTTGAAAGTAATCCAGAAATTTGAGGATACTTTTAAGGGAAAAAAATGTCATATTATCATTCAAAATGATAAAGAATAAAAAGAATGAAGCTTGAAATTTTTTCTGTTTTAACTTTGTCAGATTGTTGCGTATTTACTAGAAATTATTCTTTACAATAATGCATTAATGGTATTTTAATTGCATTGATTCTATCAAGGAAAAAAAAAAGTTAAAATAGGAAAACTTTTTGAGTTGCAGATCCTCTCCTGAAATTTTTTTCTGGCTACAGTTTTAAGTTAAATCCATATACAATTTTATTAAAAATATATTAAAGTTTCAATTACAAAATAACAAGAATTCTTAGCTTTTCTCATGTTAATAATCAAGAACAGTTATTCGGAAAATAAAGCTTTTTTAATTAAGTTAAAATGTAACAATGACTACCATAGTGATACAAAGCTGAAAATTATCTGAAAACACAAGTCACATATATGCACATATACATCAAAACCTGTGTAAAGACCTTTTTAAATGGACTTTAAATATTTGTTTAAATCTAATGATTGAACAGTTTTTCTAAGTAGCACCTGTGCACTCGGCACGCATCTACCCCCGGAAGTTGACTGGTAACTAAAAAGAGTGGGGATCAGATAAATGCAAAAAAAAAAAAAAAAAAGACAAATGGAAAGGTTAAAACTGAAGGTGTTTAATGATCTGATAGAATTCTGCACTCTCATTGGTCAAGGTGACTGGGAAATAATCCTCACCAAAAAAGGTCAGAAAAACTACAAGATTAGAATTTTAAGTAAAAAAGAGAAAAATTTTAAGTAAAATGAAATAAACATTAAATACGAGGGAATTTAAGGAAAAGTTAAAATAAGGAGCCACCATAAAGAAAACTTCCAAGAAAAACAAAGCTTCACGCATTAAGGCGTGAGAGCAGACTGTCCAACGAAGGTTTTCGAGAATATTTCTACTTTTCCTAACATATCTTTGCAATTTTTGATTCTCTTGAACGTGTTTTTGAGAGTATTTAAGAGCTCAATAAAACTATTTACTTTAAATTCATGGGCTATTGTGTTTAAAATTTGGGTAAGTTCAGATAATTCATTTACGGAAGAACTAGTTTGAATTTGGGGAGTCGGATAAGCCATTTGAGAATAGATGATTCCTGATTGGACGAGCCTGGTGTGTGTGTGTTCTACATCAGTTTTCTGGAAAAAATGAACATCTGCAATAATTCGTGGAATGTTCTGCTCCACAATTACAATACCTGAGATTTTCTCGATTGATTTTTTCTACTCCAAATTAACAATTTTTGGATTCATGGGCGCTGGAGCATTTTACGCACCTAGGTTTCATCCTACAACTTTTATGCTGAATAATGGTAGAATTGACAATTGAAGCATTGCATTGTACACGTTGGGTTTCTATAATTTTCTATGTTCATGCAGAAATGCATGAATCTATTTAATTTAAATATTTCTTTGGATTTTTCGTTGGGTGCAAGATGAATTTGGAAGAGGGGAAGTGGGAGTTTAGTTTTGAAGCTTGTAAGTTGGTTGATTTTAATAATTTCAAAGTTGAGCTCTGTAAGAATCTTCAATTTCTAAGATAGCAGTATTTCTGATAGAATGCTTAATAGTTATTTCATAGCTTCTATCATTTGTCCTCAGCAAATTATTCAAAACATTTTTTAAATAGAAAGTAATATGCTTAATATAATTAATGTTTAAGTCATTTGAAAACTCTTTTGAATGAATTTTAAATACTCTTTAAACTTTATTTAATGTGAGCGTTTGGCTTTACTTACTTTCTTTTCCTGACTTCATTTTGTTTACATTCTTTAGACATCACACTACAATCTTTTTGCCAGATCCCCTACTATCTCGAGTTTGAAGACTGCAGAATTTCACCACGGGATGGCATTGAACGGCGGTTGAATATTTGTGCCATGTTGAGCCATGATTAGCTGTTTTGTTGTTTGATCATACTATGTGCTTTAGACACTCACATATAAATAGAGATGTTTCATTTTGAACGGGGCTGGTGAATTCGACTGGTAAAAAAATGTTGTAAGATTGTCATTTGTCTGAGGCTGGTCCTCATAAATTTATTTATTGTTATAATATTAAAGCAGCAGTTATTGTAATAATATTAAATAGTTTCGGGAATGTAAAGTTCGTTTTTCCTGCTATGTGTCAACCTGGCAACCATAGCTATTTTTTGAAGTGCTTTATTGTTAAGTTATTTATTCAAGTAGCAGTTAAAGTTTTAAATAGTAAGTTCGTTTTTTAGCTGTGAGTCAACCTAATGACCACAATGTTTATTTGAACTGTGTTTTCCTGGACATCATTCTTTAACATCTCATTTTCCATGCTATGTGTCAACGCAGCGACCATAGCTATTTACGAATGTTGAGCTGTGAGTCAACTTAGTGACCGCAGTGTTTTTTTTTTAAAACTTTATCTTTATGAACATTCCTTAACTTGTCAAGATCTCGTTTTTCATGCTATGCGTCAACCAGACAACCATAGTTACTTTCAATGCTGCTATTGCCGTAAATAGAATATCATCAACTGTATTTTTTGGAACATCGTTTTTTTTTTGTTGCATGTGACGTGTCTTTAAAAAATCTGGGAGTCAGGAAACGTATAATTTAAAGGTAAAGCCTTCTTATTAAATTAAAAGATGTTAGATTTAATCTATTAGTCAGTTCAGTTTTTGGTATGTATTTATTTATTTATTTATTTATTTTTTGATAACTTTTGAATATATATTAACGTTGTTTTTTGAGACATTTGTTAAGTTTTTCATACTGCTAAACTAACAGTTAAATATTCTACCGGGCTCGGAATTTCTGAGTGGCACACGACAACAACAACAACAGTTAAATATTTTTACAAATTGTTATTGTTGGATATTTTTTTTTTTTTTTTATCTTTAAAAGTTCTTTTAAAAATGTTTAAACTGAATTTGACTTTGTTTTACTTGTCAAAAGTTTGTTACACACTAGTCATTAAGTTTATTAAACTTTCACTGTATATCTGCTTAAATATTAAGGAAATAAAAGTCTGACTTATCAATTAGGTTATGGGCCCAGTTTAGCTCATAGCTAGCCCATTTTTTATATAACCTTTATGCAAATTAGTTTTAATTGCTAAATTTTTTTTTACTAGTGTTTTTTTTTTTTTTTTTTTTTTTTTTTTGACATTTAAAAGTAAATAATGGCTGTTAACCTGGCTCCCCAGATTGAGAGACTTGTCAAATTATGCAACTTGGAAGGATGATGTAAAATTTTTGCTATTAGAAAAGAATGCATATAAGATTGTGAAGGGTAATGAAAAGCAGCCTAAATTAAATGAAGAAAAGGTATAACCGCTGAAGTGATTGCTGATTTTAAAAGGCGACAGAATATAGCTCTATCCTTAATCTACCTCAACATTGAACCCGAATTTAGAAGTTTAATTGTAGAATGTGATAATTCAGCTGATGCCTGGAAAACATTAAAAGTAAATTTTCAGCCTGACAGTCGGAGTCATCATATGACCCTTTTTTCTGAAATTATGAATTGTTTTCTACAATCTGTTGAAACTATAAGACAATATGCTGCAAGAATTTCTAAATTTTCAGAATGTTAAAAAGCAATTAATAACCCTATCAGTGATGAATATCTGTGTTTTCAAATTTTGCGCTATTTGCCAAATAAATATGGTCAGATAAACCAGCAGATTCTTAGATGGCCTGATACTGATTTTACTTTTTAAAAAATCTTTTTTTAGCTTTGCTCAGAAGTATGACTCCAACTGAGAACATTAGATAAAGAAAAGAGTAACTATAGTATAGAAGTTCAGACAGTTAAATATAAGAAAAAGTCAACTATTAAGTGTGGAAAAATGGGTCATTATCATAAAAATTGTCGGGTCAAGCTTGATTATAAATCTGATAACAGTAATCAATTTTCTACAGGTAATTTTGTAAAAAAAAACAAGTTTACTCCAGACAACAGCCAAAATGTGACAAAACTCTCCCTTGAAAAAAGATTTTCATCTTTCAAAAGTCAAAATTTTATTGCTGAAGCAAATCTCAGTAGTTATGAAAGGAGTGGTTCTTGGGTCTTTGACACAGCAGCTTCCCATCATTTCTGTAAGGATAAAAAAGCATTTTGGAATTTTACTGAGGTGTTGGGTGATGAAATGCATGTGGCTGTTGATGGGGTCACCTTTCCTATCACCGGTAAAGGTGAGGTTCTTCTAAATTTAAATGGCAATCAAATTAAATTATGGAATGTTTTGTATTCTCCCAATTTAAGGAAAAACCTACTTAGTGTGATCCAGATTTGATAAAAAAGGTGATAAATTCAAGGGTGAAGATGGTGATTTGAATATGATCAACAGGTTTGATAATTTCATTTATCCTAAGGTTATTAAAAATAAAAAAAGCAAGCAAACGCTGCTTAAAAGAAAGGCACATTGTAATAAAATTTAAAGCTCAAATCAACTTTTTAAACAAAAATTATATACTTAAAAAAAAAAAAAAAAAAAAAAAGACAATCAGTGGTTTAGGTTTAATAATTAACTTCTTTTAAATAAAAATAAATAGTAAAATGATTTTTATTGCATTAATGGATGTTAATTGCAATTTTAACACATTTATTATTGTTGAAAGAATTAATTTAATATTCCAGTTATGTGCTGCTTTATGTTTAATGATTGTTCTTGTTGCTTTTATGTTTTTTAGGTATCTAACTATTTTAATGGTCAATTATTTCAAACAATTTTGAAATGAATAATTTAAGTAAACAATTCATTTAATAAAAGCCCTGAAGATAAATTAATCATTCCACTTATAAAGTCTCATTACATTGGTCAGCCTGTTCAAGAGAAAACAAAAATCAGTAGTGTATAATTAATCTCTATTTTCATAAAAATGTGATTTCTTTAACTAAAAACTTTACAATTTTAATCTTTTAACATAGTATTTTTATTTTAAGTACATTGGAATGTAAAGGTTGATATATTTTTATTTACCAACTATGTGAAAAATACCAGAGCCGGGAATCGAACCCGGGCACTTCCGCTTAACGCATGGATGCTCTATCACTGAGCTACCCTGGCTGACAACCAGCTAGGCATTTTTCACATAATATTTGTTGGCGAAGTCACCGAGTCTGCAAATGCAGATATAACAGGTGACACAATAATAATCGTAGCACAACTCCATAGACCACGAAATTTCAATTTGGAAATTTTTATTTATGAATTTATCAACCGTGAATATTCATTTTAAGTACATTGGAGTGTAAAGGTTGATATATTTTTATTTACCAACTATGTGAAAAATACCAGAGCCGGGAATCGAACCCGGGCACTTCCGCTTAACACACGGATGCTCTACCACTGAGCTACCCTGGCTGACAACCAGCTAGGTATTTTTATTTGTCTTCTGTACTGAAAGAATTAATTTAATACTTAAGTTATATGCTATTTTATATATAGGCTTGAATTTTTAACAGTTTGTTAATTTATCATTGTTGTCCTTATAAATGTTTTAAACAAAAATTATATATTAAAAAAAAAAAAAAGTCAATCAGTGGTTTAAGTTTAATAAAATTTAACATCTTTTAAATAAAAATAAACAGTAAAATGGTTTTTATTGCATTTATGAACGTTAATGCAATTTTAACATATTTATTGTTGCCACATTATTAACACATTCAACCATTTCTCTTTTTTTTTTTTTTTTTAATTAGCAAGCTTGAGATGGGCAAAACTTATAAAAATCTCATTGAAAAGTTTCTTGAAGTTTAAAAAAAAAAAAAAAAAAAATACTTTTTTTAGGACATACGAAAACTAGTATGATGTGGCCACCACATGACTTTCTTCTATATAATTTTACACAAAATTTATTCAATACAAATTATTTATTAAATTATCAAATTATTTTCCATTATAAATGCTCAATTTTTATGCAAATCAGAAGAAATAAGATTCCCCCCCCCTCATCCCGCTTTTTTCCCCGTTAAAAGATATAAAAAAAATCGATAACTTTGTTTTAAATTATCACAGATTTATAGTTCAGCTATTCATTTTAAAGGTATTGACGAGACCTTTCGAAAGGTATCCATATTGAAAATTTACTCTCCCCCCCCCCCCCCCGGGGGTGCGATGCTTCCACATGCACAAAATATTTTCCCTGGTTAACTACTACTATTATCAATAATTCATATTAATTTTACAATCACACGATTGAAATAACTCTCATTATGTACATTTATACGAAGTTTTGTCCTATACCACCATGTTAAAAATTTAGAAAAAATGCGATCACAGCACCACCTGTTGAGCAATCGTTACACAAAACTAATCAGCACCAATTTATGTCAGAGTCCAGCTAAATACCAAGTTTGGTTAAATTTCGTTTGTGAGATACAGCGTCGACAAAATTTGTGATATACACACAAAGGCACACAGACAGATATTTTCTAAAAACAGTCAAATGGTGTTCGGGACATCTCAAAACATGTAAATTCATCGAAAATTGGAGTTCGAAGATTTTCACAAATCCAGTACTTTCTCTATATATACAAATAGAAGAAAGTAAAAATGAATATGAGTAAGCTTAGTTAATGTGTAAAAACATATGTGTTTATTATAATCAATAATTTTCAGCAAAATTTATGGATTAGAATTTATATGCATTTTTAAATCAAATTTTCTGTATAATTAAGGGAACCTGGTACATTTGATTTGGCCCTAGAATAGGTTTCATATAAAAACTTATGTTTCCATTTAATATTTATAAATTAAATTATATTAGGTTTGTTTAATAAAATACATATTCAATACATATGTATATATATATATCAGATTTTAAATTTTTTACTTTTCCTCAATTTGCATTTTTTTTTTTTTTTTTTTTTTTTTTTTATTAATTCATGCTCTTCAAAATACTAGAACTTCTACAGATATAAAGAAAAGATTTTATATACATTGAATGTTTAATAAAATCTAAAAAGAGTTAAGGGTGAATTTTGAAATTTATTAATTAGTTTTTGGGAAAAAAATATAAAGTGCATGCAAAATGTAAAAATTTGAAATAAACCATTTTGTTAAGTTTACATTTTTAATACTTTTTCTTTTAAAGCTATTGCAAAATCCACTCTTAATAATTTTATGTAGATTCCATTAAAGGGGGAAAAAAAAAAGTCTTTGAAAATATAAGCATTTATATGAAACCTACATAAGTGACGACATGTCAAAGACGCTAGATGCCTGTAAGTCGAAGGTTTCAATATAATTATCTGTTATGCATTTAATGCGAGATTATTTGAATAGTTGAAATCGGAATAATAATTAAAAATGTGCAATGTATGATATTTACTTTTTACTAATCAACTTTTGGAAAATGACTGCCAAAAAAAAAAAACTTTGGAAACTTACGTAATGAATTACATGAAACAGTTTCAGCTAACTAGTAATTGAAATTAGTTCAATTATTTATTGTTTGATTCAAACATTCTTTTTTTCTCTTTAACGTGCGATATTCAGCGAACAATATATTTTTGAATCTATACACTTGGAATAAAATTTAAATAATAAATGTCTAAATTATCTTAATTTTAAACTTTTATTTCATTAAATTTTTTCTCAACACTCTAAAACAAGCTATATTTGGCTAAAATATAAAATTTTACTTTATTGTTTAATTGATTAAACTATATATGTATAATGTTGTTTAATGTGTATGCATAACGTTACTAGGGGGCTAACTAGGGGGAAAGTCCCCTTTCCCCGAGGGAGTAAACTTTCAGTATGGTTATCTTTCAAAGGAACTCGTCAATACCTTTAAAATGAACGATTGAACTACTGATCTGTCACTATTTAAAACAAAGGTATCAATATATATATATATTTCAATTGTACCAAAAATGAAAAAAAAAAAAATCAAGAAGATTTTTAAATTCAAAATTATGTTTATAAAAATACAGATAAAGATCAACAAGTATCTATATCTTCAAAATCGTTTTAAAAAATTGTAAACACCTTTTTCTGTAAAACTTAAGTTGTTTTAGATAAAACTGAAAATTATTAATAAGAAGACTTCATAAGGAAAGAAAAGTAGTTTGAAATTGTACAGTTACCTTCCTTTTATAGCTTTTTAAAATAGACCTTCTTAAAGATTGCATTTTTAAAATTTAATCAAGAACTCACAAAATCATCTTTGCACTAAGTAAAATTATTTTTATAATTTATGTTTAATTATTAATGGTTAAAGTAGTAATTATTATTATTGTGATTCCTGTAAGCAGCAATTACTGCATTAAAATATTCTAGTACATATTATAATTTTCATCTGCAATGTTTTATTATTTATCCATTTATTTTATCATTGTACGACAGTCTTGTTTCATTTTAAGGATTTTATTATTATTTTCATTTTTATTAATGCAAAGTTCTTGGACTTCGTTTAAATTTCATTAAACACTATATCCTTCTTTTTTGAACCACTGACGACATTAAAATAATTTTTCTATTAAAATAATTATTATATATAATAAAGTAAATGGACTATACCATGAATGTTCAATAACATATAAATAATTTTGTTAGAAATTATAAATCTGTTACACTTCTGTTTATTGCGCATAAATTATTAAACATTTCATGATCCAGATTGAAATTATTAAGTTTTACCTAAACAATTGGGAAAAAAACGTTAAGAAAAAGAGAGAGAAATTTAGACAATTGTTTCAATTTGCTTGAAAAAATTACTTACAGGGCACTAAGGCACGTGCATACACAATTTCATGAATAAATCTACTATTTATTCATTGAGTGCATATTGTTTGCATATTTATTTATTTTTTATGTGTGAAAAGTGAACCTATTAAAAAATGTGCCAATGAGCAACGATATCATTTGATACATTATGTGTTGTTTCTGTTAACCATGCACACGCATATAAAAATGCTTTAAACTTTCATTCACTTATTTTTAATTTTTAGAAGTGGAAATGAGGGAAATCCAGAATTCTGAAGGCAAAGGTAGTGACATGAAATTAGTTGTTTTCCCTGATGTTAATAAAGATGAACGTTCATCAACATCTGGTGATAATTCATCAGATGTGAACACTGTACAAGACAGTTTTGATCTTGATTTAGGAAGATGGGTAGGACATTCCTCAGCTTTAAATACATGTAACAGAATGAAAATTTTGAAATGTTGTTGGATACCGGGGAAAGATTACAATTTTTCAGATGACACCGAAAGTAAATGAAAATTTAGATATGAATGGATGAGTGAGTACAAACCTTGGCTCACTTATTCAAGAATGCTAAAAAGAGCACTATGCTTATATTGTGCCCTATTACCCCCTGCCACTGCGTCAGTGAAAGGTGTCTTGGGAACTTTTATAATAAAACCTTTCACTAGATATCATGTCATGCACGAAGCATGTAAAAATCCTATTTCTTCGAAATTCCACAAAATATCGACATTAGCAGCGAAAAATTTTCTTGAAAATTAGCCTGTTAATGATCTTTTAATGTCAGGGCATAACAAAATGATTGAAGAAAACCGAAACATCTTGTTAGCAATTATTTCGACTATAATTTTTTGTGGCACCCATGATCTACCTTTAAGAGGTAAGGAATTGGAAGAAGACAATTTAAAAGATCTAGTGAAATTATGAATAGAAGTTGGAGATGACATATTAAAAAATTATTTCGAAAAAGGCATTAAAAATGCCACATATATGTCTCCACAAATTCCGAACGAACTGATAAAATTGTGCGGCTTAACAATAAAAAAAATTTTAACGCTAGATGCAAAAAGTGCTTCTGCTTATAGTATAATGGCGGATGAAACATGTGATATTGCAGGAAAAGAGCAATTATCAATTGGTGTATGATTTTTTGATGAAATAATAATGAGCATTCGCAAGAAGTTTTTAGGATTTGTTGAACTAAATGCTATGGATGCTAAAACAATTGCAACAACAATTGATAATTTTTTGACTGTTGAAGGATTTGATCCTGATAAATGCATTGGACAAGGATATGACGGATGTTCCACTATGGCCAGAAATATTGGAGGAGTACAGAAAATATTGCTTAACAAGTACAAAAAAGCCCTATTCTTTCATTGTGCTAGCCATAAATTAAATTTAGTTGTTAATGACTTAAATTGTGTTCCAGAAATCAGAAACACTATCGGAACAATAAAAGACATTATTAACTTTTTCTGTGAATCAGATTTGCGATGAAAATATGTTCCTAATATTCCAGCGTTATGTGAAACTCGATGGTCGCAAAAATACAAAAGCATCGCAGTTTTCAAAGAGCACTATGTAGCCATATGTGAAGCTTTAGAAAAATTATCAACTGAAGGTAACACTGCCACCAGAAAATCTGCTTTCCAACTTCATAGTGCTGCACTAAAATCAGAATTCATTATTAGCCTTGGATTGATTGCAAAATATTCTGGTTTATTAGAGCCTGTTGCAAACACTTTGCAATCAAGTGACTTAAATATTTTACAATGTTTTGAACATATAAAAATAATTTCAACTACCTTGAAAAGACATCGGGAATCTATTGATAATTTATCTAGTGATATGTTATTAGCTACCGAAAATTTGGCATCAGAAGTAGGTGCAAAATTACAAGTACCGAGCACAATTAAAGTTCAAAAACATCTTTCTAATCCCCCTGCTGAAAACGCTGACGATTTCTGGAAACGATCTTTGATTATCCCATATTTAGAGTCACTAATTACATCTCTTGAAGAAAGATTTTCCGATGACAATTTACCAGCACATACACTGTTCTTTTTGCACCCTTCTAACATTAAAGATTTATCTGCTGATGAATTGATGAAGAAAATGCAGTGTGCTGTCGAATTTTACAATCTTAAATATTTAAAAAATGTAGTAGAACTGTGGCAACAATATTGGTCCGAAAAAAAGTCCATGGATAATTTTAAAGATATCACCATGGAAGATTGGGTGAAAGAAACAAAAACTTTTTTCCCCGAAAAAAAAAAAAAAGCACTTTTTATTTTATTAGCCCAACCATGTACAACTGTACTATTGAGCGGTCTTTCAACACTTTACGCAGAGTTAAATCATGGTTGCATTCAACAATGACAGAAAATCGCTTGAATGGTTTATGTATGTTAAGTGTGCATAGAAAATTAGTAAATGAAAAAAAAGCTGAGATTCAAGCTAAAATTCTTAATAGATTTAGTTCTGAAAACAGAAGAATACTTTTATTATAATTTAAACAATGATTTTTTTTTTTCCTTTTCGATATGTATGTATATATTACGGTTTTAATATGTATGAATATATTACTATGTATGTATATATTGTTATATATATTTTTTAAATATAAAATTGTTAAAATGATGTCAGCATATTCAAGAACTCAAATTCGTTTAAAGCTCCTCTCCACACTTTAAAATTTGCCATCTCCTATAATCAAATCCCTTAATTATCCTATGAGGAAATTTGTGACAAAAATTGCTCACTACGTTAACATTTTAAAACTCCATTTTTTTCATTTAAAGTAATCCAAACTGTTAAATTTGTTCTTCTTTTTCAAAAATTTAATTTTTTAATTTTTGATATTTCATTTTCAAAGCTTTAAAGTGCGAAAAATGCATTTAGTTTGTTTTTTGCAATTTTTTAGTTAATGCAGAAAACAAGAATAAACTTAAAGGTTAAAAAATTTCTGAATATATATATAATTCTATTAATAAATTTCCCCATAAAATAACACGGGCATTGGCTTCCGGTGACAATAGATAAATAGCTTATTTGCTTATTTAATATATATAACTTTACCAAATTATGAAAATTAATAACACATCTAAAAATCATGTAAACCTTTTTAAAGTTATAAAATAAATTTTTACTGTCCCACAGTTGATAAATCATTTTTGCAAGAATTAAAAATGTAGTTATGAAAATTATTAATTTGTCTAAAAATCATGCAGAACTTTTATAGTTATAAAATAATGTTACGAAATTGTAAATAATTGTGTTTATTTTTGTATAAATTCTTTCAAAGAGGCTTAGTAAGTTGATAAAGTGCTAATTTTGTGCATTTCTAGTCGTTTTAGCGTTGAAATAGCCTTATTTTCCCTTAAAAACGCATTAAAAAGCCCCAGTAATGCACGTAATGGATTTGGCGCCAAATTTGGCGACTTTTTCCCACCTTGGCGATTTTTTTGGCGACCTTGGCGAGAAATTCCTTATATGGGATATACCAAATATGGAAGCTGTAAGTTGATTGGTTGACCACTTTCTAGAGTTTTCTCGAAAAATCTGGGCTCCATGGAACAGCATATAAGGAGCGCTTCCTCGCCAAGGGCAGTCAGTTCAGTTCAGATCTCAGCCAGCGTCGCTAGTGATTGCATTGCTCTTAAGCCTCTTTGAGAGAGACTTGCTTCAAGTGTTATTGGTATACAGTTTGTACTGTGGATTTGCTATTGACAGCTGTTGTTTAAGCTGTGGTTACTGCTTGAATTGAAGCTGATAATTGGTTTATTGACCTGTATTTTTCTGGAACTTTCTGTGAATAAATTACTGAATTTTTGTACGTTTGGCCTTTCATTCTCAGACAACTCACGAACCCCCAAGTACGCAACATTTCTGGTGTCAGAAGCGGGATTGTCTGTGAATGGTGATAACGAGGGCTATGGAGCAAGAGATGAAAAAACTTCTAGAAGCCTTAGCTACCCAGATAAATGAAATGAAAGCCGGACAGGAAAAGATGGAAACCGGATTGATAGAGAAAATGGAAACAGGACTGGAAAAGATGGAAACTGGACAAAAAGAGTTGAAAGACGGTTTGACTGAAGAAATGAAAGTAGCACAAGAGAAAATGGAAACATCGCAAAGAGAATTGAAAGACGGTTTGACTGAAGAAATGAAGCATATGAAAAGCAGTTTGGGTGAAGTTCAGGAAAAAATTAAATCTAATCAAGAGGAGATGAAGAGAGAGCTTTCAACGGTGAAAGAATCAATCGAGGGTAAATTAACGGTGATGGAAAATAGAATGGATGGAATAGAAGAGAAAGTTATAAAGATAGAAGAAAATTTTGAAGAGAAAGTTATAAAGATAGAAGAAAATTTTGAAGAGAAAGTTTTGAAAATTGAAGAGAGTTTTGAAGAGAAAGCTATGAAGATAGAAGAAAATGTTATGAAAGTAGAAAGGAATTTTGAAGAGAGTGTTACGAAAATAGAACGGAGTTTCGAGGAGAAAGTTAAAGAAAATTTTGATCAGGAACTGAAAGGAAGGTTTTCAGAGATAGAAGGTAAACTGAAGAGAATGGAGGAAGATCTTGAGAGAAAAATGAGAGAAAAGTGGAGCGGAGAGGTAATAGGGAATGAACTGCAGAGCAAGATTCGGAATCTCGAAGAAAAGTTAGAATCCAAGCCCCAGGAAACTGAAAAGAAAGAGAGAAGAAGCCAGAATCACGAATTTATTAAGCTATCTACCTACGACGGCAGTTCCTCCTGGCATGTATATAAGACGCAGTTTTCCATCGTAGCTGAAGCTAACGGCTGGGACTCTACCGCCAAGTCGGTCCACTTAGCAGCAGCATTACGGGGAGATGCAGCCGAGATACTGAGAAATGTTTCTAAAGAAGAAAGGAACGACTTCGAGGCCTTGACTAGAGCACTGGAGCTACGGTTTGGAGAGAAGTGTTCTAAGGACTATAGTCGCCTCCAGCTAAAGTCCCGTTACCAGAAAACGGGCGAAAGTTTGCAAGAGCTGGCAGCGGACATTCAGAGATTGTCACACCTAGCATTCTCAGACTGCCAAGCTGACACTCGAAACGACTTAGCTCTTCAGTACTTTATCGATGCTGTTCGGGATCCAGAAATTCAAAAAGCGCTGAGACTCTCCAACATCAGAGACGTAGAATCAGCTTTAGGCTATGCACTTAGGATAGAGGCAGCCCAACAAGCCTCCCGTAAAGACCGCCATACCATAAGAGCAGTCTCATTAAATGATACGCCTGCTGATGAGAATGAAATGAAGAGAAGTTTCGCAGAGATCTTAAAGAGATTGCGCAACCTGGAAAATAACATAGAAATAAAGGATCGGAAGATAAAGTGCTGGGGCTGTGGAGGGGATGGTCATGTGAAGAGGAACTGCCCCGTACGACCAACTATAGGAAATCACCCGGCTTCACCATCACTGCAGGGAAACTAAGAGGAGGCCATCTCGCGGGGCGGAGGTTGCCTAAAATTAAAGAGCCCCAATTTACAGTATTTCATGTTTCATCGATGAGTGGCGGCGATAATGGACTTTACGTCTATGGCCAAGTCAACAACGCCACCTGCCGGATGATTCTGGACACGGGAGCCAATGTGACCATCATTAGAACGGATTTGGCTCAAGAACTAAAAGAGAAGATCCTCTGGACGCCGCCCTGTGTTAAACTCCAGACTGTGACCGGAGACGAAATCAAAATATATGGAAAAATGAACTTGACCATCACTTTTGGAAATGCCAGTTACCATCATATGGCATATGTGGCTGACATAAGAGATCCTCTAATCATTGGAATTGATTTCCTAAGAAAATTTAACTTCAAATTGGACTTCAAGAATAATGAACTGCATTCGAGTTCGGAAGACATAGCTGTGTTCAATACTGAAAATCAAGACATTCAGCAAATTTGCCAGATAACAGCCAAGTCGGAAGTTTCCATCCCCCCACACACAGAGACAATAGTTTCAGGAACCCCTCCTACCAAGCAATTCTTCCGCTATGGACTGATTGAATATCCGAATATAGACAATAGCCCAAGAGGAGTTCTGGTAGCTTCATCTCTGGTGGATCTCTCCAAGAGTACTATTCCTGTGAGAGTCGCAAACATCAGCGATAAGGTCCGGACAGTGAAGAAGGATGAGGTGTTAGCAACCTGCACTCCTGTTACATGCATCAACCGTCCCACGCAATCAACAGCATCCAAGTCTTCAGAACAATTAATAACGGAATTACTAAAGAATGCAGAGTTGGGAAAGGAACAGAGATGTGCTGCGGAGAAGCTACTCCAAGAATTTAAAGACCTGTTTTCTCGAACACCTGAAGACGTCGGGAGAACGAACATCACCCAGCACAGAATTGATACAGGAAATCATCCTCCAATCAAACAACATCCAAGAAGACTTCCATTTGCTAAACAGGAAGAGGTCACTGAACTTCTAAGTGAAATGCAGCACAATGATGTCATCGAGCCATCAACGAGTCCTTGGGCCTCTCCCATAGTACTGGTGCGGAAAAAGGATGGTTCAACAAGATTTTGTGTGGATTATCGTCGTTTGAATGACATCACGAAGAAAGACAGTTACCCTCTTCCCAGAATTGACGACACATTAGACACACTTGCTGGCAATAAATGGTTCTCGACTTTGGATCTGAAGAGCGGTTACTGGCAAGTAGAATTACATCCTGATGATCGTGAGAAGACTGCATTCACCACGGGACAAGGACTGTGGCAATTTAAAGTTATGCCATTCGGATTATGTAATGCACCTGCCACCTTCGAACGCCTGATGGAGACAGTGCTAAAAGGACTTTCCTATGAAGCCTGTCTGGTGTATTTGGATGATATTATCATTGTGGGGCGCACTTTTGAAGACCATCTACGAAACATCCGAAAGGTGCTGGAGAAACTCAGAATGGCTAACCTCAAATTGAATCCAGGCAAGTGTAACTTGTTCCGTCGTGAAGTGAGCTACCTCGGCCATATCATTTCTGCCGAAGGTGTGAGAACTGATCCTGAGAAGATCTCTGCAGTCGAGAACTGGAGTCGCCCTGAAAATGTACACCAACTACGAAGTTTCCTGGGGTTATGCACTTACTACAGGAAGTTTGTCAAGGGTTTCTCAAATATTGCCAGACCACTGCATAAGCTGACGGAAGCCAAACAGAAGTTCCTGTGGACGGATGAATGTGAAAAAGCGTTCAAGCGACTTAAAGAGGCCTTAACATCTTCCCCTATCTTGACATATCCACAGCCCGACAGACAGTTCATACTTGATACAGATGCCAGCCATGAGAGTGTCGGTGCTGTTCTGTCGCAGGAAATTGATGGTCAAGAACATGTCATTGCCTATTGGAGTAAATGCCTGTCTAAACCGGAGCGAAATTACTGTACCACCAGGAAAGAGCTACTCGCCATCGTAAAAGCCATAGAACATTTCCATCATTACCTCTATGGCAGAAGATTTCTGCTCCGGACTGACCATGCATCTTTAGCGTGGTTGCTCCAGTTCAAGAACCCGGAAGGACAGATTGCCAGGTGGATACAACGCCTGCAGGAATATGACTTCGAGATACGTCATCGTAAAGGGACTCTACATGGTAATGCTGATGCCTTGTCACGGAAGCCCTGCTCGGAAAGCTGCAAGTACTGCTCTAGAGCCGAACAGAAATACCTGCCGATAAATCCGGCTGCCTGCCAAGTTACTGTCTCAACACCATCAGATCAAGATCCCGATCCATGGAGTGACGAAGAACTTAGAAAAGCCCAGTTGGAAGATCCTGACATAAAGCCTATATTACAGCTGAAGGAGACGAGCAGCAACAGACCTACCTGGCAGGATATTTCCAGATTTAGTCCCATTACGAAAAGTTATTGGGCACTTTGGGACTCTCTTCATATCAGAAACGGCGTATTATACAGAAAGTGGGAATCTGATGATGGGAAAAGCTTCAGATGGCAGATTTTATTACCAAGATCAAAAATTCCAGCTGTTTTGGAACAACTGCATAGTAGCTCTACCGGAGGCCATTTTGGGGTAATGAAGACTCTGCAGAAAGTTCGGGAACGCTTCTACTGGTGCAAGGCAAAGGAGGATGTGGAGAAATGGTGTAAATCCTGTGATGCTTGTGCGGCACGTAAAGGCCCGCAGAAACGAAGTCGAGGAAGACTGCAACGGTATAACGTGGGAGCACCATTTGAACGGATTGCAATCGATATCTTGGGTCCTTTGCCACGGACCTCCAGTGGGAATAAATACATCCTCGTCGTGATGGACTATTTCACCAAGTGGCCTGAGGCATATCCCATTCCCAATCAAGAGGCATGCACAGTCGCAGAAGTCCTAGTGCAGCAATGGGTGTCAAGGTACGGCACGCCCCTACAACTTCATACCGACCAAGGTAGGAACTTTACCTCTGATGTTTTCAAAGGACTGTGTGAACTACTCGGCATAGACAAAACCCGGACAACACCCTTACATCCCCAGTCGGACGGCATGGTCGAGAGGTTCAATCGTACCATCCTGAATAACCTCTCCCTTCTAGTATCAAGGAACCAGCAAGATTGGGACTTGAAGTTGCCATTGTTCCTGCTGGCTTATCGAAGTGCTGTCCATGAAACCACCGGCTATACTCCAGCCCAAATGCTGTTTGGACGTGAACTTCGTCTCCCTTGTGATCTCCTGTTTGGTTGTCCACCCGATGCGCCTTCATCGCCCGAGGAGTACATCCAAGATCTCCAGGCACGATTTGAGGACGTTCACAACTTTGCTCGGGAGCGAATTCACATTGCATCGGAGAAAATGAAGACAAGGTACGATCTAAAGGCTACGCAACATGAGTTTCAGGAAGGAGAGAAGGTCTGGTTGTGGAATCCTGTTCGACGCAAAGGACTCTCTCCCAAGCTACAGTGCAACTGGGACGGACCATACACAGTCTTAAAAAGGCTGAATGATGTAGTGGTGCGGATCACTAAAACACCTTCATCAAAACCGAAGGTGGTGCACTATAATAGGCTAGCCAAGTACCACAAGTAACGGTAAAATTAAAATTTAAAATGTAAATACTTGTAAAATTTGCGCATGCGCACTGTAAATATTTGTATATAAATATTTGTACATATTTGTGAATCTTGTAAATATTTCCCACTTAATTTATATTTCTATGTTATCTTTATGTGCAACTTAGTTTTTGTGTTTTAGATTGTGTAAATTTGTTTAGTTTCGCCTCTTGACCAAGGGTTGCACTGCCCGGGACGTGCAGTCCTTGGGAGGGGGGCAGTGTTACGAAATTGTAAATAATTGTGTTTATTTTTGTATAAATTCTTTCAAAGAGGCTTAGTAAGTTGATAAAGTGCTAATTTTGTGCATTTCTAGTCGTTTTAGCGTTGAAATAGCCTTATTTTCCCTTAAAAACGCATTAAAAAGCCCCAGTAATGCACGTAATGGATTTGGCGCCAAATTTGGCGACTTTTTCCCACCTTGGCGATTTTTTTGGCGACCTTGGCGAGAAATTCCTTATATGGGATATACCAAATATGGAAGCTGTAAGTTGATTGGTTGACCACTTTCTAGAGTTTTCTCGAAAAATCTGGGCTCCATGGAACAGCATATAAGGAGCGCTTCCTCGCCAAGGGCAGTCAGTTCAGTTCAGATCTCAGCCAGCGTCGCTAGTGATTGCATTGCTCTTAAGCCTCTTTGAGAGAGACTTGCTTCAAGTGTTATTGGTATACAGTTTGTACTGTGGATTTGCTATTGACAGCTGTTGTTTAAGCTGTGGTTACTGCTTGAATTGAAGCTGATAATTGGTTTATTGACCTGTATTTTTCTGGAACTTTCTGTGAATAAATTACTGAATTTTTGTACGTTTGGCCTTTCATTCTCAGACAACTCACGAACCCCCAAGTACGCAACAATAAAGTAAATTTTGATTGCCACACAGTTCGTAAATCATTTTTGCAAGAATTAAAAATATAATACTAATCCATTAACCTAAAAAATTAAAAATCTGAAAAAATGAATTAATATTTTTTCACCATTTTTGTGTGTTTTTTATATCATGACCATGAGTACAAAAGTAGGATTAAAATTTCGTGTTCGTACTTTATTGTTTAATGCTTGTATTCTAATATTAAAAATAATGATTTTCTATTTCTCTGTCAATTGCTTTTGTTCGATTTGGATGTTTATTGTAATTTCGGTGTGCTTACATTTAATCACACACAAGTATATGCAATATATTTATATCTATTATACAGTAATTATACCAAACACATTTCTGCTTATTATGGTAAAAGGTCTTATTTCAAAGATTTTTCAAGTTGACCCGACTCACCCAAACCTGACCCACAGGAAAAAAAAAAAAATTGATCAACCCAACTCGACCTGCGGGTAGGGTCGGATTCTAATAAAATCGGGTTACCCGACCTGAAGAGGATATCTATATCAAGGTAGGACAGCAATAATGTTTGCACCCCCTCTAGCTTGGATCCTACCTACGCCCATGCCTTGAAATTTTCTTGAATACTGAATTTCTTTTGACTAACTACATCATTTTCTTCTTTAGTGGTCAGTCTCCATTTTTGTATTGGTGATTTGATTTGTATGATAAATGTAATAAATTTTCGAACAAACAAGTTCTTGTATGTAGAATGGATAATCCAAATTCTAACACTTCTGGTTTCACACGTCCTTTTTAACAATGCATTGTTGATTTAGTACTTGTAGCTGCATTGCAAACTTTGCCATCGACCATAATGAGCATCATTTCATGTTTGACAATAAATGTTTTATCATTCAGTGTAATATTTAAAGAGTCTACAGATTTTAATGCGTCTTTTACATAATTGATAATTGATCTCTTCATTGATGATTTCTGTTGACTCTTTTACAAACCTTATTCGAATTGGTCGGCAGTAAGGTGGTGATGATGGCGTCGGATTTTGCCAAATAACTTTGTTGTTTGCATAACAAATTAATTGAAGTGGAACAAAAGAGCTTTGAAAGATATTCGCATCAGAATATGAATCATTCTCAAATTTTTGTTTAAATTATGCTTGCTGAGACTCTTTGTTAGGGTAACAGTCCATTTTAGCATGCTGGAGAACACTATATGAAGGGTATATATATATATATATATATATATATTTTATTTTTATTTATTTTTTTTTTTTTTGAGTACTTCTTATGATTTCATATTGATTTCTTGAAAGATTAGCCTCGATAAATATGGATAAGGCTTGCAATGGTGACATTTGTGTAAGTCTTTCCTTATGTTTTGAAAAAGCTTTTTTGTATTTTGATGCTCTTTTTTTTTTTTGAGAAAGTAACTTCTTTTAATATGCGAGCAGCATCTCTTTTCACAGAAGTTTCCAATTTAGTTTGAGTGGCATGTGCGAGTACTTCAACATCTCAGTTTTTCTTCGTTTTGATCTTTCACTTGATTTAGTGAAATCTTTTACTGGCCTCCCAGGTCGGTTTACACTTCTAAAAATTTCAAATGATCCTTCTGCCAATTTTTATTCTTTTCTACAAATACATCTGCTTTATACTGGGCATCAATCCACCTTCTCTTCATTTGAGATTTAAGATGAGAGAAATGTTGTTTAATGTTTTTTATTTCATCTTCATTAAAAACATCGATTTGAAGAATGTAATTTTCAAGATATTTTAATCTTTCATTTATATTTGATACATTTTGCTGCTGCATAATGTTAAATAACTCTCTTCTAGTTATTATTTTGACATTGGATGGCCCTAGATCAAAACAAAGGCATATCATAAATAAAATATAAATGTTATGTGATTGACGATTTTTTTTAAATTTAAATCATGTGAGTTTGAACAGTAGCAAAGATGTCTCTACACAATAGGAAAATAAATTTTCCAGAAATTTAAATAATTATTCCGGATGCCTGAAAGGTATAAAAGCAAAATCTAAATTCAATAAAATCATCAATCTAGTTTTAGAACTAATAATATTATTTTTATTCAAATGAAAATATTCAAAAAGTAAACAAATAGGATCACTTTATCATTATCTCTAAGAATTTGCTTTTCTACAAAACTTATAGAAACAAAAAAAAAATTGAAACTTTATAAGTAGTCACTTGAAATGCATTGAAGAAAATTTAGACATGCAAATTTTGAACATCATTTATTTTAAAAAGCCAGGGCCGGCTCGACCATATAGGCAAACTAGGCGATGGCCTAGAGCGCTCAAATCTAGAGGGCGGCACAATCCAGACAACAAGATCTATTTTATTTATTACTATCTAATGACACTTTAGAATAGATAAAATGTAGTCTTGGAAGCACAGCACTCATGTTCTGTGAAAATTTTAAACACTTACAATCTTTGTCTAGAAAGGACTAAAAGGTACAAGTCTGCTGCTATGACTTGGAAACATTTACTGAGTTTTCCTTGCCGTGTTTTCAATTGGACGTGTAAAAATGAAGTAAATGGATAATCCTCGAATCGACTTTTCAGGGCATCAAAGTCAATCTAATTTTTCTAATGAGAAGCGATAGAGAAAGAGTCACAAACAACTGGCTTGATTTTACCATGATAACGATCTATTAAATTCAAAAACTTTCAACGTCGAATTGAGTTTTGAAAACAGTCCGTTATTAAATCTGTCCATCTAATTGTTAACAGCTTTACACTATATCTAAAAGTGACTGAGTCATTATTTAATGGGGCTGTACGTTATTGGAACTATAAAGTTTTGACTTTCGATTCAAGGGTCTAAATTGTACATCATGTTTTTTATAATTTTGAACTGACATAAAAAGAAAAAAATAATAATAATAAGATTTGAAGGAAGGTAGCTCTAACTAGAAAGAAGTTTTAGCTCTTTAGACTAGGTGACTTTGTAGGGGCTATGCGACGAGGCTTTTTGGAATTTTACAAAGTGATTCTGTTGTAGTTTCTTTTTCTAGTACCTCAACTTAGTAATAAAATGTGAAATTTCGTTTTCAGTACAGTTGGTACTTGAGACTAGCTGTTAACAGAAAAAAAAAATTTGGAGTACAATTTTGTAAGAGAAAATTAGAGAAAAAATATTAGCAAAGCAAGTTAGGCTCATTTGAAAAGTTATTTTCGTCCGAATCCTAAAGAAACACTATCAGGATAATAATTTGAAAAAACAAAAGATTTTTCCACCTGAATCTGAATAATCAAAAATCTTGCTTCATCTTCCAAAATAATTAGTAAATAAACAATAGTTTGATATGAAAGAAATAAAGATTGAGGCTTTGATAAACAGAACATGGAAAATGCTTCCGGTTTCACTTTGAGTTTATGTATCCTTGCAATGTGAGAAAAGTCTGTGGGTAATCGGCAGCGAATAGACGACATGACTCTCTGACGTCATGAAAAGTCCTAACGATTTTCTTTTATTTAACCTGTAGGAGTCTTCTTTTAACCCACAAACAATGGAATGTAGCCTATCATACCACAGCTTTTTCCCACAAACATTGAAAGCTCCGCCACGTTCTAGTTGTCCATTCTCAACGAACACACGCCAGATCATGTATAAAAATGTTAATTTCTTATTAGAAAATAAGTGAAGAAAGTTTTCGTCAGTACATAACAAAAGACGACGCGCCAATGGTGAAAATGTGACCCAAACTCCACTACTAATGCACTACTAAAAACAAAATTTTTCTCTTGGAAACTGTAAAAGTGATTTCGGATTTGATAAACAGGAGGCATTTTCAGAAGAAATTAATAATGCGGTATCATTCCCATTGGAGTCAGAGCCAGCCGGATTACGAAAAAAGGAAAAGAAGTTTAATTATGCAGTCAGCTGATAAATCAACAAGTGAGGCTAAACATCATTTTAAGATTAATTTTTATATTTCTTTTCTTGATACAGCAAGAAATTCGAATTATGAGAAGTCCAAACAGACCAAAAAGATAAATCGTGTTTTCTGATGCCTTTCTAACAATTGTGAGTCGTAAAAAAAAAAAAAAAAAAAAAAAAAAAACTTTCAAAGTGATTTTGAAATTATGTAGAAGATTAGGAGATTATCTGATTCAAGGAGACTCTGGATGTTGTTGAAAGTACACTACAGGAAGTTTTGAATAATTTTTGTGAAAATAAACTAGTACATTGCATATTGAATTTAGTAACAGCAATAAAATTGTTGCTGACACTTCCTGTGTCTGTGGCCAGTGGAGAACTCAGCTTCATATAATTGAAATTAATAAAAACTTACTAGCGTTCTATAGTGATGTGAGAATGATTTGTAGGACTATCACCATTATTAACAGCTCAAGATGAAGCTAAAACAATTCATTTGAAGGATATTGTTTCTACTACCGCTAATAGTAGCGCTGAAAAAACAATAATATGCAATACGTAATAAAAATAATTAGTTGATTATTTATTACAGTATTTGTATGTGTATAATTGTCTGCGTGTCTTACATTTTTAAAAAATTTGTTTTAATGGGGCGCCACGAAAATTTTTCGCCTAGGGTGCCAAATTTGCTCGGGCCGGCACTGTAAAAAGCGGAAGAAAGTGGAACTAATTTTTACAAAAATAATAAGATAAAGGTCTATATTTATTGCTAGAAGAAAAATCATTGCAGGGAAATATAACTAAACTTTTCGAAATATGCTATAAAAATATTAGAGAAAAAATACATTCTTTTATGTTTCTTCTACAGGTGTAAAAAATATTTTCTGCTTAACTAACATAATAAAAAACTTTACACACTTACCTGCCTCGTCACTTTCCACAGCAATTAGATTTCATAGAATTCCTAAATTAAAATAATTCACATAAAAATATTAAGCGCTACTATTAGCAACTAATGAATTGAACATCTGCTGGACGCAATATTCGAATTTAAACTGATATAATTTTACCCCAGTTTGTTTATATGAAAAGGAAACAGTATCACGTGACTTCCCATTTATTTATCTTTGTCACACACCCATATTTTCACATCTGCGTCGTAATTTTTGAAATCGACTTTTGGCCAGCCAGATTCATCAAATACCCCACAGTGCATCTGTTTAAAGGTAAAGCCTTCTTATTAAATTAAAAAATGTTAGATTTAATCTATTAGTCAGTTCAGTTTTTGGCATGAATTTTTTTGGTAACTTTTGAATATATATTGTTGTTTTTTGAGACATTTGCTAAGTTTTTCATATTGCTAAACTAGTTGTTAAATATTTTTACTAATTGTTATTGTTGGATATTTTTTTAAGTTACACACTAGTCATTAAGTTTGTTAAACTTTCACTGTATATCTGCTTAAATATTAAGGAAATAAAAGTCTGACTTTTAATAAGTCATCAATTTCTAAGACAGTGGAAGCCCTCGGATAACAGCCTTTAAGGAAGTGGCCGATTTTTGAGGCATTACATAATAATTTACTTTCATTTCCTCGTAACTTTTGAGAGATAAACTCGTAATCTTCCAGTTTATCTGGAAAATTTTTTAGGAAGTTACCAACTGGGGTAGCTGAAAAGTTACATTGATCTTTATATTTGGCTAAGTTTTTGACCACTTGGGCATGTTTCTGCATTTTACTGTGATATGTCACGTTTTTGTAATAAAAGGTCTTTTATTCTCGGATATTTCTCTTGGTGGTTGGGGAACAGACTCATCCATAAGGATGGTCGCCTTCAAGACTTCAAAAGAGTTTTTGTTCGAAAAAGTGACACTGATTTTTTAATTAGGAATTTTTTGCTTTTGAGTAGATGGATCAAGATCAATTTTGGGGGTTTATCTAGGAGATACAAGTTTGAAATTTAAATAAAAGTTTAGGTTTTGAAAAGAAGAAGCTCCTGCATTTACCTGATTCTCCATCTCCTGAGGATCACCTTCCTCCATATTACTTTTCTGTATCTGTCAGCCTGACAGAAGCATGAAAGTTATTTCGGAAGTCTGGAAAACCAGGCATTACAGTTTTTATTTGATCAGTAGTAAAATCCTTGGTTTGCCCTTTTAGAAGGCCTGTTTTGGATTCATTTTTAACTAAGATTCTATTTTCAAGGAGTTTGGCATATTCATCATTATTCATGGATTTAATTCAGTTAGGATGGATTTTGTTAGTGAAGCCAGAATTAATGGCCTTAACACAGGGGTGCAGAATATGTCCGAACGCCCGAACAAGGTTCGGGGGAAATTTAAACTGACTGGGGAAATTTTGAATATATTTTTAAGAGAAAATAAAAATGTAAATCAAAAATAACAATTTGCTACTTTGAAGTGCTTATACACTAACAGCGATATTTTTATGTTACACTGTATACTTATTCTCTTAAAGATTTATTACGTAGAACAAATGACTTTGTATAGCAAAGTACATTTTTGCATTATTGAGGGAAATTTATACTGTGTTTGGGGGAAATTTCCGAGGTTTGAACATTTTCTGCACCCCTGCCTTAACATATCCTTTCCTTGAGGAATCTGTCATAAGAGAAGGGTCTTTGTGACCGACTGCTGATAATTCAATTTCAGTGAAGTGGATGATGAAAAAGAGAAATTAGCAAACTTTCCGTCTCTTTGAACACTAGTCCTGCAAAGGATTTCTAGGTGACGTTGAAAGACTGCCAATAGATGGCGTGCACTGAAGCTAACTAGAATGTGTCTTCTCACCACCGAAGCAGGAAGATAACTCCGCTGCTCTGACTGCCCTTCTTGTTTAAATATATTTATACACACATTCTAGAAAATATTTTTGTTAGTTTATAACCAATGTTATTACCTTATTAAAAATATTTATCAATTTGTACATTAAAATTTTGATTCTATGTTTATTTATTTTAATTTTTTTCATTGACAATTACTGATTTGGTACTAGATTACCAAGAGTTTATTTTACTAATAAAATATTACAGTAAATATGCCCCCTCCCCCAACTCTCTCTCATACACATACATACAAAATTTTGACTCAGCGTTATTTGACTAATTTGGCATTAACTTACCTGGTAAATCAACTGCTACAGCCTGAAATCCTACAGCTGCCAAAATATTTAGAGTTCCTAGATCTAACCAGGTTTTTGAGGAAAACATCCTCCCATGCAGCAGCAAAACACTCACAGCAGTAGAAATATTATCTGACAAGGGTAATGCTTGACGGTAAAATAATTTTGCTCCCTGCAACAATAAATTGAAGGCTGAAATAAATACATTCCACCAAAACAGTAATAGGCAATTTCTTTTTTAATAAATTTTGATATAAATCTTGTAATCAAAATATTTTTATATAACTAATATATAATTGCTAGCATTTTGAAAGAGGGGATTTAGAATTTCAGTTTAGTATCTGTTGATTAACACTAAAATATTTACAGCAACATTTAAAATAGAACTTTTATTTATTATTAATTAATAAAAGAATGAACAATAAAATTTACATGATAAAGTAGAATTAATTACACTGTGCTGAATTAGGGATTAAATTTTAAGCTACACCATGTAAACAAAAATATTTAGACACTTTCAAATTTTGATGTTTTGTTGAATATCTGTAAATATTTGAGGGATTTTCTTGGAACTTCAGAGATGTAAAGAACATGTACCGTAATTTTTGACAAATTATCCATGGATTATCTGATAAAAAAGGTGAAAATGTACAAGGTGTGTACTATCTGCTGACTATTTACCTGAGTCATAGTTGTAACTTTCATTTTTCATTCTACTTAAACAAAAATAAATCATAGTTTGGTTTTCACTCTACAGATGGCACCACTAAAAACTAATTTCTTTATTCTGTGCAGAACAAAAAATTTTATGTTATTTTAATTGGTTGTTCAAGAGTACATCCTTGTTGAAAAATATGACATGCTTCATTGGCAAAAGTTGCGAGATGGGTCAAAGATGCATGGGACAGTTTCTTTTTCAACTTTAAAGAATTCCTTTAAAGTGTGAATCTGGACTGCTAATAATTCAGATGCTGCTGAAAGTGATAATTCCTAAGCACTCAGTGAATTTTTTAAAAAATTATTTGATTTCTATTTAAATGATTCTGATTTTGAAGGTTTTTTGTAATTTTTTTCCCCCTCATAAAATGGCCCACATTTGTACTATGCTTGCTTAGCAAGCTCTGAGGAGTTTTTAGTTTTCTTTCTCTGATACTTTCATTTTTCATGTTTTAATATTTTAAAATTTTTAGTAGTACTGATGATAGAACTTTAGAAATTCTGAAATGCTCATTTGCTAATTTTTGAATTCCTCTATTCTGTGCTCTTTTTAATGTTACTTCATTTCCCTTCATACTATTGAAAAAGTTTGAAAAAATTTGAACATTGACATTTGAATATAAGAGTAATCAGCTGGCCGAATATTTAACATTTGGCATTCGATAAAATTGCTATTCAGTACATCCCTCAGTCTGTTAATAATTGTTAATTTTTCTTTACTTTTCCTTTACCCATGCTTTTCATTCTTGAAACAAATAAAGAAATGCAGGAGAAGTACTAGCATAAAGTGAAATTTCAGGACAGATATTTTTGACAGTTTCAAGATAAAATTACTAATCTGTCTACATAAATGAGATGCTTAGAATCTACTGTGCATAGGGAAAAAAAAAAAAAAAAAAAAAAACTAGTTTACAGAACAGAAAAATATCCATTTAGGGATGTCACTCTATGGTCACTTTTGTGCTCTTCAGATTGGGTTCCTTGGTTTAAAGTGAAATCTGAACTACAAACATTTATAATAACAGGAGACTTGGCGTTGGAATATTAAAACCCGAATAAACTGCTACGTCAGAAACGCCAAAGAAAAACTAGTATGTTGTGGCCACCACAAGACTTTCTTCTATATTTTCCTATACAAATTCACTCAGTAACAATATTTAGAAAAAAAATTATTATTATTATTATTTTTTTTTTTTTTTTTTTTTTTTTGTTAAGAGTTAAAAAAAAAAAATCGATAACTTTGTTTTAAATTATCACATATATATAGTTCAACCATTCGTTTTAAAGGTATTGATGAGACCTTTCAAAATATACCCATCTTCAAAGTTTACCCTCCCCCCCCTCGGGGGTACTTCCCCCCAGGGGGGGAAGCGATGCCCCCACATGCACAAAATTTTTTTCCTAATTAACTACTACTATTATCAATAATTCATATTAATTTTACAATCACAGGTTAATAATAACTCTCATTATGTACATTTCTACGAAATTTGGTCCTATGGTGCCATGTTAAAAATTTAGAAAAAATACGATCACAGCGCCACCTGTTGAGCGATTGATCCCCAAATCTAATCAGCTCCAGTTTATGTCAGGGGCCAACTAAATACCAAGTTTGGTTAAATTTCGTAAAAAAAAAAAATTTAAAAAAAAAGTACATTTTTTTTTTTCCTAAGTTTTTTTTTTTTGTTAAAAGTAAAAAAAAATCGATAACTTTGTTTTATAGTTCAACCATTCGTTTTAAAGGTATTGACGAGACCTTTTGAAAGATACCCATCTTGAAAATTTACTACCCTCGAGGGGGGACTCCCCCCCAGGGGGGGTGGTGAGGCTCCTACACATACAAAAAAAATTTCCCAGTTGATTATCTCTATTATAAATAATTCTTGTAAATTTCATAATGATTACTAAAAGATAATTCTCTTTATGTACATTTATACAAAATTTTGTCCTATATCACCATGTTAAAAATTTACAAAAAGCGGGATGGCAACGGAAGACAATTTTTACCAAAAGTTGATAGGCACTAATTTATGTCAAGGTGCAACTACATACCAATTTGTATGAAATTCTGTGCAGGAGTTCCTGAGATACAGTTGCCACAAAATTTTGTCACACACACACAGACTGACAGACAGACATTTTCTAAAAATTTTCAAATCGTGTTCTACAGCTATCAAAACGTGTAAATCCATCAAAAACCCAAGGTCGAAAATTTTTATGAATCCAATACTTTCTTCTATTGAATATAGAAGAAAGTAATATTTGAGATGCATACAGCTGTTTCGGTAGCCTTAAGCGTACAGTCTTCAGTGCAAAAAAAATTCTGAATCTGGAGAAGTGCTTGTATATATAGGAGAGGGACCAAATTTAGTTCAACCAATAGGGTTACGGAAAAAGTGGGGAGTGTGGCCAATAGGAATTTAGGAATATGTAGCTGTGTAAACAGTAGAAAAATTAAGAAACTGTGGACTGAATGTAAAATTTCCAACAATCAGACAAATAGGAAACAGCGAAATCACAATTTACAAGGTTTTTAAAATTTTTATAAATATGAAAAGCTTCAAAGAAATCGAGTTCATGAATGGATTTAGGTCTGCAAATTATTTTAGCTGAATTAAATTTTAAATTATGATTTTCCTCCCAGCAATGTTTAGAAATAGCCGATTTATTGGTTTCTTGTTTGCGGATGTAATTCATATGTTCTTTTAGACGAAATTTAAGACTGCGTTTAGTTTGGCCAATATATGATAAACCACACTGACAGGAAATACTATAAATGCCCCAAGAATTATGCATATCAATGGGATCTTTTAACTGAGAAAAGGTGAGTTTATTGGAATTCGAAAATATTAATTTTAAAATCATGTTGTTTGACTGGATTTAGGAAAATAGGGTAAAACAATACTGATATTAGAAGAGACTGACTTAGTAGACGAAATACGAGGGAGTTGTAATTTTTGGCTAGCTTTGTTTATAATGGAAGGGTCATAACCTCTGTCAATTGCAATGGCTTTCAGGTATTTAATTTCAGATTTTAATAAAATAGGATTTGAACAAATATTAAGGGCACAAAGCAGCCATTTTTTGGTTAGGTGGGTGACATGAACGCGCATGGGGAGGAAGGCAGACTGCAAAACTTTTACGATAGACGGTGGTTGAAAATCCATTTACAGTGCAAGAGACGAGGGTATCAAGAAATAGAAGGGAGCCATTATTTTTTATTTCATATGTAAACTGGATATTACTGTCAATTGAATTTAAAGTTTTTAAGACATGGTCAATATTGTGACGAGATATGTCGATAAGCGTGAAGGTGTCGTCAAAGTAACAGGTCCAAAAAGGAAAAGATATTTTCTTAAAAAGCTTGCTTTCGAAATAGTGCATGTAAATATCTGCGAGAATTGGGGAGAGAGGGGAACCCATGACTAAACCTTCAGACTGACGATAGAATTTATTTTGGAAAGAAAAAGTGGTTTGTGATAAACAAATGCGGGTAAGAGAATTCTTGTATTTCAAAAGATGTGAAATGAAACTCTTTTAATCTATTTTCGAGACAGCAGAGGGCGCCACTTATTGGAACATTAGTGAAAAGAGATTTTACATCAAAAGAAACCATAGTGAGATTAATGTGAGGGCAGTTTTGAATATTTTTTGCAAATTTTATGGAGTTCTTAACAGTATAACTATTAGCAGCAAGAAGGGGAGCAAAAATTGTGGTGAGAAATTTAGCTAAATTATACGAAGCAGTACTGATATTAGAGACTATGGGACGAAATGGAATATTGGGTTTGTGAACTTTTGGTAAAGCATAAAATCTGGCACAATTAGTAATAGAAGGGATAAGATGAGATTTAGTCAAGTTCAATAACAAGGGGCAAGATTTTATAGCAGATTTAATTTTATTTAATTCTTGAGGAGAGGGGTCACGGGACAGAGGAATATATTGGCCTATTATTTGTTAAGCTTATATGGGCTTAGTTGTGTTATTGGTCTCTGCTCATATTGTTACTGAGCAACCTGGTCTAAGAAGCTTCATATGAGGGGAAGATTAGGTCAGTAATATTTTGAGCCATTGTCTTCATTTCAAAATGTGCAAATTAGTTAATTGTTTCTACCGTTTACGTACTAAAAAAATTCGTGCCCTCAACCGTTTGAAGTTCCTTTTACAATGCAAGAGACACCGCATCATCCCTAAATTCATTCAACCGAAATGCAATATTTCTGGTTCCAGTTTTGTAAAAAAAGCAGAACTCAGGTCTCATTTTAATATTCTCCGTGCAGTTATTAAGGAAACTCATACCAACATCGCCAAAATTGAAAAAGATTTATTCTTTCTCCATTTAAAGATAGCTTTTGAAGGTTCCTAATTTTATGTTGATCGATCGCAATTCTTGGATTCATTGTGACAACCGCTCTCATAAACACTCAATTAAATTACATGACAAATTCACCGGGCTTCGTAATTCACAGAGTCCTATTCATTCGAACGACTTACCTGGGATCAATAAAAATGCAGTCGTTAATCTTTCCAATGCTGAAATTTCCAATAGTTAATATTCTGTTCTCAAACTCAATTCAAATTTTGCCATTTCTAAACCTCTTTCTTTTCCTCAGTTAATTGCACCGGTTGAAAAAGCTTTCAAAAATTCTCGACTGACTGACCAACAGAAAAAAAAATCTTCGTCATTTAATCCTTAATAATGCCAATTTCAACTCTAAAAATTTTTAATCAAATCTCCGCCCTGCAGAAAAAAACGCCTGCAAGGAATTAAAATCTAATGAAAATATCATCATTACTAAAGCTGATAAAGGCGGTCAGATTGTTGTTTTGGATAAAAAACGATACATCGAAAGTATTACCGAACTAATTAATTTTGGCCCATATATTCCTCTGCCCCGTGACCCCTCCCTTCAAGAATTAAATCTGCTATAAAATCTTGCCTCTTGTTATTGAACTCGACTAAATCTCATCTTATCCCTTCTATTGCTAATTGTGCCAGATTTTATGCTTTACCAAAAGTTCACAAACCCAATATTCCATTTCGTCCCATAGTCTCTAATATCAGTACTGCTTCGTATAATTTAGCTAAATTTCTCGCCACAATTTTTGCTCCCCTTCTTGCTGCTAATAGTTATACTGTTAAGAATTCTACAAAATTTGCAAAAAATATTCAAAACTGCCCTCACACTAATCTCACTATGGTTTCTTTTGATGTAAAATCTCTTTTCACTAATGTTCCAATAAGTGGCGCCCTCTGCTGTCTCGAAAATAGATTAAAAGAGTTTCAATTCACATCTTTTGAAATACAAGAATTCTCTTACCTGCATTTGTTTATCACAAACCACTTTTTCTTTCCAAAATAAATTCTATCGTCAGTCTGAAGGTTTAGCCATGGGTTCCCCTCTCCTCCCCTTATCCTAGAGTTCCCTTTTAAACAAAATTTCTATAACACATTTGACATAAATCTCAAGGTCGCCAGGTTGGCCACTGAGAAAAGAAAACTGTGATACCAACTGGACAAAAAACGTAACTAATGTAGATAAACACAAACGAAACTAATAGACGAGATTTCATATTATACCAATGGTCACCAGGTTGACCATCGAGGAAATAACTTTGAAAATATTTTAACTTCCCAACGGTCACCACGTTGACCACTGGGATGAAACGACAATCAAGAAACTTTTAAACTTTATGAAAAGAAGAAACTTATTAGCATCATCTTTAAAAAAACAGGAGACAAGGACATTTAACTTAATGTTTGAAAAACTTTAACTTCATATATGATCAGCCAATAAATTTTTATCTTCAAGAAAACCAGCATCAACTTATACTAAAATTTCAATTTAATAAAAGAACTTTTAACTCCACATACAATAAGTCAATAGACTTCATCTCTAAAGCAAAAGGAGACCAGCTCACTGCAAACACATCAGAACATCTTGTTGCTGTTGCACTGCCTACTACGATGGAATCAATCTCTTTTATATTGTTACAAAATATAATATTTGCATAAAACCATCGATAACAACACCACCCTGTGGTCAAAGCCAAAACAGTTAAATTAATGATGACGCTACCTTATGGCCAAAGCTGAAACATTTCACAATTTAAATTAATGAATTTAGATGTGATGGCAACAAAGAAAGAAAGTTAAATTAGCAATGCAGAGAATGGTAACAGCACTGATATAAACAAACCATGATATTTGCCGCGAAGCAGCATGCAGTAAACAAGAGATTTAAAAAAGTGATTTAAACTTTAAATAATAGTAAGTAAAACATATTTTAAGTTGTACATATATAAGAAATAAGTTAAGAAATGTTTTTCAATTAAATGTGAGGATTAAAAAGATAACTTTAGTTATCAAAGCCCCCCACCGCAACATATAAGGAAAAACATTTGATTATTAACCAACTTAAACAACAATTAGTATAAACGAATTAAATGCAACAAAAATTTTTCCCAAAATAATTTAAGAAAATTAGTACTCAGCTGGTTTTGTGTACTTTTGAAACTGATAATTAGCTACTGCTACTTTTTTTTTTTTTTGTATGTATGATAATGCACATTCACAAAAATCATATTCTATATTTGTTTAAAAAGTTTGTATTTCCTTTGGCATGGAATTTTAATGAGGTTTTATGTGGATATAAAAGTTATTGCAGTTGTTTTAGAGATTTTATTAAAGAAAAAATCTTGAAAATGTTTAATGTAGTTTAAAACTATATATATAAATGCTTATGTCATCAATTTATTGAAAGTGATTTTATCAATTTGTAACTAATCAGTCAACCAATCATGTCAACAAAAAATTTTCAGCTAATTTCTAATTTTAGCAATCACATGTCTAATTTGGGAAAGGAAAACTTGAAAAAGCTAATGGAAACTAAAAATGTTTAATAGAAAATATTTGACAGCTGCTTAGTGACTGCATTTCTTTCTACACTAATAGGTACCAATTCTCTTTCTTATGGCCCAAACCACCTATCATTTTACATTTCTATGATCTGAAGATTAATTATGCTTTAACTTGACTAAGTTTTTTTTTTTTTTTTTTTTTTTTTTAGGGGGGGGGGGGGGGAATTGTTGAAGTAGATGAATCAAAATTTGGAAAATGTAAATATGGGAGGGGACATTCTGTAGCTGGACAGTGGGTTTTCCGGGGGAGGGGGGCTCGAAAGGGGGTCCAGGAAAATGTTCCTAGTGGCAGTTCACAATAGAACACAGGACATATAAGTTAATGTTAAGATTGGATTGAACCAGGAACAACAATTTATATTGATTGCTGGAGATCCTACAATAGTTTGGGGAGGGAGGACTACAGGCATTTAACCATTAACCATGGTTAAGTTTTGTTGACCCGTCAACTAGGTGTCACACAAATACAATAGAAAGTGCGTGGTGGCACGTTAAAAGCACTTTGCCGACGTGCAATCGGCAAAGTGATTTTCAGTTTTATTTAGCATGCTATATGTTTATTAATTCATGTGTTGAACAAAAAATTGACCGGTTTGTTAAATTTTTAGAAATAATTAGGGATGTTAAATGGGAGGATTTTAATAGAAGAGTATAATTTTATTTATCTACTAGCAGGCATTGCCCGCTTCGCTGGTCACTAAATTTAAAGGGAACTCTTTTCTATATAGCTTTATAAATATAAAATAAAATACTAAAATTGCTCAAAAGCTCGCTTCGGATCCCTGCTGCCTTCGGTAGCGATTTGGTCATCTGCTAAAACTCGGGCACTTGTCCCTATTACCTGAGACAATGGTTTACCAATAGGCTTCCATTAAGTCCTTATTAGATAACAGTTTCGAAATAGATAGTATCGAAAAAAAAATGAAGTATCCCCTTTATATTTGAATCCCAGTTACATATGAACAACACTATACGTGGTGCACATAATATTTGCTTTTACGTTATTTCCTATGTTTATTTTGTTTATCCCTGATCAACCATAAAAATGATAACAATTTCACGCTAAATATTATAATATGCTATGACCGGCTACGTCTGTTGCATGAGACAATTTTTTGTGGTTATATATAATTCATGGTTTGTAAGCATGATCATAGTACCGCCTTAATATAGCTCTCTTTGGCGACTTTTGAATTTTTGTCACCATTTTAGATTTAATCCCTTGTAAAAATAAGACTTAATACCTTGTAACAATATGCTATGAGCGCTATTTCTGCCATATTTTAGACAACTAAACTTTTAATGGTTATATATATTTCCCATTAAACATATTTTTATTTTCATTTATTTATTTAAATATTGATGAAATTTGAACTTCAATTTGGTCTAGTGTTGTACAGGCTCTATACTATGTGTTTGTAAAAGAAAATTTAAAAAAAATTCAAAACTGCAATTTTTAAACCCACTTTAAAAAAAACATGTGACTTAATTAGTAGCACATTTAAAAAAATTTTCCAAACGGTTTCCATACAATCTCCTTCTTTTGCCGCCTAAAATACATACATTAGTTAATTTTAAAAAATCTAATTGTCCGATCGATAAGCTGTTTAATCCGTTGGATTCACAAAAATTGCATCTTTCATTTGGTATCTTATTTGTAACGATACGACTGATATTTCTAATTTTTTTAATTTACTTTCCTCATTTTAAATAAATGTAAATTTTATTGTTCACGTTTTTTTTTTTTTTTTTTTTTTTTTCTGTCGAAAAAATAATGATAATGTTTTTGGCAACAATTAAATTAAGGAATAAAATTAAATATTTTAAATAAATGTAATTTTTATTGTTCACGTTTTTTACTTTCTTCTATATGTAATATAGAGAAAGTATTGGATTCGTAAAAATTTTCGACCTCGGGTTTTTGATGGATTTACACGTTTTGAGAGCTGTAGAACACGATTTGACCCTTTTTAGAAAATGTCTGTCTGTCTGTCTGTCAGTCTGTGTGTGTGTGTGTGACAAAATTTTGTGGCAACTGTATCTCTGGAACTACTGCACAGAATTTCATACAAATTAGTATGTAGTTGCACCTTAACATAAATTAGTGCCTATCAACTTCTGGTAAAAATTGTCTTACAGGTTGCGTTGCCATCCCGCTTTTTCTAAATTTTTAACATGGTGATATAGGACAAAATTTTGTATAAATGTGCATAAAGATAATTATTTTTTAGTAATCATTATGAAATTTACAAGAATTATTTATAATAGAGGTAGTCAACTGGGGAAAAAATTTTGTATGCGTAGGAGCCTCGTGAACCCCCCTGGGGGGGAAGTCCCCCCTCGAGGGGAGTAAATTTTCAAGATGGGTATCTTTCGAAAGGTCTCGTCAATACCTTTAAAACGAATGGTTGAACTATAAATCTGTGATAATTTAAAACAAAGTTATCGATTTTTTTTTACTTTTAACAAAAAGTAACTTAGAAAAAAAATCGTATTTTTTTTTTTTTTTTAAACGAAATTTAACCAGACTTGGTATTTAGTTGGCCCCTGACATAAACTGGGGCTGATTAGATTTGGGGATTAATCACTCAACAGGTGGTGCTGTGATCGTATTTTTTCTAAATTTTTAACATGGCAGTATATAGGACAAAATTTCGTATAAATGTACATAATGGGAGTTATTCTTAACCTGTGATTGTGAAATTAATATGAATTATTGATAATAGTAGTAGTTAATTAGGAAAAAAAATCTGGGTCATCGCTTCCCTCCCCCCAGGGGACAGTACCCCCCGGGGGAGGGGGGGAGTAATTTTTCAAGATGGGTGTCTTTCGAAAGGTCTCGTCAATATCTTTAAAACGAATGGTTGAACTATAAATATGTGATAATTTAAAACAAAGTTATCGGTTTTTTTTTTTTTTTTTTTTCTTTTTATGAAAAAAGAACTTTGAAAAAAAAATCTTTTTTTTTTTTTTTTTAATATTGTTACTCTGTGAATTTGTATAGGAAAATATAGAAGATAGTCTTGTGGTGGCCACAGCATACTAGTTTTTTTTTTTCCCTGTCCAAAAAATAATGATAATTTTTTTTGGCAACAATTAAATTAAGGATTAAAATTAAATGGCCAATTTATCAGTAATTAGAAGGTTTTTATTTTAACATTTTAATTAATTAAAAGAAAACTAAAACAAAATTCAAAAATCGGGCTTCGAGGTGCATCAGGAGAGGTCATTACGAACCACCATGCAAATTTTTGTAGCTCAGCCATCAGCCGTTTTCTTAAAAAGCTCTGGAAACCATACACAATGACACACACACACAAACATCTTATTTTATCATATGTACTAGGAGGCTTTGCCTTCTTCGCTGGTCACTAAATTTAAAGGAAACTCTTTTCTATATTGCTTTATAAAAATAAAATAAAATACTGAAATTGCTCAAAAGCACGCTTCAGGTCCCTGCTGCCTTCGGCAGCGATTTGGTCATACACTAAAACTCGGGCGCCTGTCCCTATTACCTGCGACAGTGGTTTACCATTAGGCTTGCATTTAGGTGCTTATTAGATAACAGTTTCGAAATAGTATCGAAAAAATTGAAATATCCCTTTTATATTTGAATTCCAGACACATATGAACAACACTATACGTGGTGCACATAATATTTGCTTTTACGTTATTTCCTATGTTTATTTTGTTTATCCCCGATCAACCATAAAAATGATAACAATTTCACGCTAAATATTATAATATGCTATGACTGGCTACGTCTGTTGCATGAGACAATTAATTTTTTGTGGTTATATATAATTCATGGTTTGTACTTTGTAAGCATGATCATAGTACCACCTTAATATAGTTCTCTTTGGCGACTTTTGAATTTTTGTCACCATTTTAGATTTAATCCTTTGTAAAAATAAGACTTAATACCTTGTAACAATATGCTATGAGCGCTATTTCTGCCATATTTTAGACAACTAAACTTTTAATGGTTACATATATTTCCCATTAAACATATTTTTATTTTCATTTATTTATTTAAATATTGATGAAATTTGAACTTCAATTTGGTCTAGTGTTGTACAGGCTGTATACTATATGTTTGTGTTTGTAAAAGAAAGTTAAAAAAAAATTCAAAACTTCCCCACTTAAAAAAAAACAAAAAAAACATGTGACTTAATTAGTAGCACATTTAAAAAAAATTCCAAATGGTTTCCATATAATCTCCTGCTGTTGCCACCTAAAATACATACATTAGTTAATTTTAAAAAATCTAATTGTCCGATCGATAAGCTGTTTAATCCGTTGGATTTAACGATACGACTGATATTTCTAATTTTTTTAATTTACTTTCCTCATTTTAAATAAATGTAATTTTTATTGTACACGTTTTTTTTTTTTTCTGTCGAAAAAATAATGATCTTTTTTTTTTTTGGCAACAATTAAATTAAGGATTAAAATTAAATATTTTAAGTAAATGTAATTTTTATTGTTCACGTTTTTTTTTTTTCTGTCGATAAAATAATGATAATTTTTTTTTTGGCAACAATTAAATTAATGATTAAAATTAAATGGCCAATTTATCAGTAATTAGAAGGGTTTTATTTTAACATTTTAATTAATTAAAAGAAAACTAAAACAAAATTCGAAAATCCGGCTTTGAGGTGCATCAGGGGAGGTCATTACGAACCACCATGCAAATTTTTGTAGTTCAGCCATCAGCCGTTTTCTTAAAACTCTCTGGAAACACGTACACAATGACACACACACATCTTATTTTATTATATGTATAGATTGCCACGTACTTTCTATTGTTTTGTGTTTATTTATTTATTTATTTTTTTACACTTAAACTTTTTTCTATTAATCAGGGATAAGATTAGCAAAAATACAAAAAAACTGAAACTGTACACAAAGGCAAGACGTTGAAATGAAATACTATAATTTTGATGACAAAATCTGTTAGAGTAATAATTATTTATTTTAATCTTTAATGTATAAAAAAAAAGAACAAATGCACATCAGAAACATAAAAAAAAATCTGGTGTGAAACAACCACACGATTTCCATTACCTGCTATTACATGTATTATATGCATTTTTGAGAGATAATGTGATCAGAAAACATAAAAGTGACCTAAAGAGAAAATCGTTAGAGCCGTTTTTGAGATACCAACTTTTACAAAAAATCAATTATTGACCGGAAAAAAATAATTACATACAAAAGCATATTTAAAAGTGAGTTAAAATGGCGAGTTTATCAATTTTCCTGAACTAACCAACTATATCATTCGAAAGGACATCTAATAGAGTGTTTATATAGCAAGTTTGAAGAAAATCATTAGAGCCGTTTTTGAGATACGGACTTATGGTCCCACTTCCGGTTTCCGATGTCCCACTTCCGGTTTTTCAATTTTCACCAAAATTTGTAAATTTCATCTGTACGCCAGACGTATTTCAATTCTAAAGTTTCGTAGATCTATCTTTATTAGTTTCTGAGCTATAATAGCCAGAAGATTCTCCACATACATACATACACACACACACATACATACACACTGACCAATTGCCAAAAACCACTTTTTTGGACTCAGGGGACCTTAAAACGTGTAAATCAGGTGAAAACCCAATATCGAATTTTCAGACCGAATACAATACTTTCATTACCTACGGTAATAGGGTAATGGAAGTAAAAAAAGGTTGAAAAACTAAATGTACAAAAAAGCTGAAATCAGCTGAAAAATCTCATCCCTGTATTCCCTATATTTTTGATAATTATCTTATATAAAATTGCTAAATCCCATGTACATTATCATTGTTTGTTTTTAAGAGCCATAATCTTAATCAAATACAAAAAAAAAATAATAATAATAATAAATAATGAAGAAATATTACAGAAATATCTAATTCAAAAAGCAAAAAATGCGGTCTGTGCCTGCTATCACTACAGTTCACATTTTTTTTTTTTTTTTTAGTTGCATCGTGTTAAGCCTTCATGAGCCTGCTACAATTTTTCTATTTTTGAAATTTTTTCTTACTGGGTAAGTAAGCATGAATCGGAAAATGTATGAAAATCTGTACTGCAGCAGTCAGTATCCCGATATTAAAAAAAAAAAATCACTGGATACCTTCAATTCGTAACGCATGAATCAGAAAATGCATAAAAATCTGCACCGCAGCAGTCAGTATCCTCATATTAAAAAAAAAAAAAAAAAAAAAAATCACTAAATACCCCTAATACGTGGTGCATGCATCAGAGAATGCATGAAAATCTGTACTGCATCAATTACTAACCATGCACTAATTTTTCTCTAAATAATAATAATAAAATACATTCGAAAAAATAATTTTTAAATCTCAAAAACATATAAAAAAAAAATATATTCAGCTAGGCTACATTATGATAAACATACACATGTCAGTGCAAAAAGAAAAACAAAGTTCGAGACAGTTAATCAAAGTTCCAATACATTAAAAAGTGTCGATACACTGAATCACATCACAGTGTCACAAATCGCCAATGGGTGCCTTATAGTAAAGCTTAGCCATAAAATATCACATACAAAATAGAAATAATTAAATTATTATAGCTAAAATGGACAAGCTCATATCATGAATCATTTCTATACCAAGTTTGGAGGCAGCCCATTTTAATTGCAGAAACTGTTACAGCAAAAATTTTAATTATAATGACTCCATATTTATATTTTCACAATTTTTTAGTTTACTTATAAAATAAATATCTATCATTAACACATTTCTTTCAATAATGCATAAAAATAGTGAAATTCTCACAACTACTCAGTATTGGCCGAGCCCTTAGCCTGAATTTGGTCGAGTATATATTGAGTACTCGGTACAGCTCTAAAAAAAATTTTAATTAAGACCTTTACTTTCTTTCGTTGTGAAAATCTGTAGATTGCAGAGGTCGGTATTCTAATGTATGCTTGCTTTGTGAACATTAAAGAAAAAAAAAATGTATACCACTGATTTGTCATGTATGAAAATTTGTATAGCACAGTCAATATCACTGTATGCTCGCCTTGCGAACATTAAAACAGAAAAGAAATCTCATATACCCCTGATCCATGGTGCATGAATCAGAAAATGCACAAATATCTGTACTGTCGCAGTCAGTATCCCGATGTATGCTCACTTTGCAAGCATTAAAGCCAACAAAAAAAATCACTGAATACCCCATATTCGTGTGCATGAATAAGTATGCATAAGGATTCGTACTCCGCAATCGGTATCCCGAAGTATGCACTTTGTGAACATTAAAACTAAACAATAAAAACCACTGGATACCCCTAATCCGTGGTGCATGAATATCTGTACTTACTGCGGTCAATATCCCGATGTATGCTTCCTTCTATTTATAAAAAACTGGCAACATATATAAAATATACTAACCATGGGTGTAGCCAGCATCTGATCTAGGGGGGGGGGGGTGCAAAAATTTTCATGCCCAAATTTGTATGTAAAAAATTTGGCGACAACAGGGAAATAGTTGTTATTAGTAACGGTGATCATTATGGTGTGTGTATAAGTTTGGGCATGATAGGTCTTCCTAAAAATATCCATTCTTTAACATCCCTGGTCCCTCCTCCGCCCCTAAAAGAGCAAATGTTTTAAGTTTGCAGTCTGTGTTTGCCTGTCTGTGCTACAGTAGCTTCCATATGAATAAACCGATTTCAATGTTCCTTTTTTTTTTTTTTTTTTTTTTTTTAAGAACGCTGATTTAATAGGAGTGTTTTTCAGATAAGTGATAAAAATATGTTTGATATGTACTTTTAATTAATTGAAATGCGACTTTTTTTTTCCCCCTCTCAGGAAAAATTTGCTTTAACATTTGAAAACATTATAGTTTATAAGTATTCAACCCCACTTTCAAGATTTCAAATAAATTGCGTGGTTTATTAGACTAGAGTATAAAAACTTTTTTTTTTTCTTAATGAATTTCAAATTTTAATCCAATTGTAACAAAACTTAAAAAGTAGTTATAAATAGGGATAAGTTCAGAGTTCAAAAATCTGTAAATTCAATTCAAAATTGGGGGATTTTCCAGGGAATTTTCAAAATGAATTAAAATTTTATTGTCATATTTATTTTCTAGGCCATTTGCACATATATTTTAAAATTTGCAAGCTGTCGATTTTCCTTCTGACTGTAGGCAAAGAGTTTTCCAAATTATTGGAGGGACTCAGGTCGAACTTGTGAAAATTTTGGACTTTATGAATGTTCATTGCAAATTATCGTCTTAGAATTTCATCAAAATTTGCACACATGTATATTAAAATTTCCTGAAAATCATTTAAATTAAATTAAAACATATATATATATTTTTTTAATACTCCCTGATAATTAATTTATTTTTTCTCTGGATTTTACCGTGTTATATTTTAACAATATATTCTAAGCATATATGGGTATTATTTTGTGTTCATTTTTTACTTTCTCTTACTTATATATAATAGAGAAAGTATTGTTTTTGTGCCTAATTTTCGACATTGAATTTTTGGTAAACATTTTGAGGTCCTCTTAAACCGAAAAACATATTTTTAGCAATTGATGTGTCTAAAATATGTCTTGCTGTGTTTCTGAATCATGTAAGCATAACACAAGAACAAATATTAGCAGAAATTTTAAATCCAGTATTTTAAATCTGAATCATGTAGGTATGTAACTTGAAACTTTTTATTGAAACCGACCAAGGGGTTGGTGTCCTGAATCTATCATTTTCCCACAGAATTATCTGGGATAAATATTTGGTGATTTATTGGCACATGTTATATAGCATCTAAGATGACAACTAATGGACCCGGACAAAATAAGGTATATTTTGAAAATATAAGGATTGCTTTCATCATAAACAAGTCGGTTTAGTTTTAAAATTTCACTGGCGATACTGGCATGAATATTATTGAATATCAACATTCTATTTAAAAAACTGGCAATGAAAATAACAGGGTAATATTTCGCATAAACTTGCTTTATCTAGATGAAAACCGCATCAATAAAATTATGCAGAAAATTAAGATAAAGGAAATCTATTGAAAGGAAGGGAAAGGTAGCCTAGTGGGTGAAGCATTTCAATTTCCAGTGAAGCCTGACCATTGACTGAGTTCATTGCTGTTATCATAAGTATACCATGATCTATCGTAGAAATTTATGACAACAAATATGGGATAGGTGTCTGACTAAAGTCCACCAATACCAAGTACAGTTATTTATTTAAGATTTATTTGATGGTCAGACTTTTGCTTTAATATAACAGTTCCACATACGATAAACATTTGTGGAAAATACTTGTTTAAGGCAATTTTAAACTTAATAAAATACCAAGAATGCAAAACAATTGTAATATTTCAAAGTACACGCAGGGTTTAAATCCGCATTTTTTTTTTTATTCTTGATTTCATTTAATTTTATGAAAAAAAAAAAAAAAACTCAGCTTATAACGAAATTAGAACATTATAATATAATATTACACTCAATTCAATAAAAAGTAAATAATTTTAAGGACTATTACTAGTATGAGAAATAAATAACATATAAGCAAGAGCAGTGACATATTGATTAAAAAAAAAAAACTAACAATATAGCTCATACATACTGCTCGTTGTTCTTTTGGAATTAATTCATTGTTAAATCTGAATTAATGTATGATCAATTTAAACTTCTTGCCAACAAAGCTAATAAGAGTGCTTGGACCTCCGGTCAGTCTTTCTGTCCATTCGTTCATATAGTACTGTAAGTGATGCGTTCTAATTTCACTAAATATATTTTGAATGCATTTATAAACTGATAGATAAGAATCATGTTTACTATAACATATTCTCTATTGGAATTGGAATAAATAGAACTACCGTGCCGGTTTTTCTTCAAGAACTGATAAAAGTAAACTATTACCTATGAGAGGTATCTCTTTAAAGACTAATTTAATTTTTTTAAGTGCACAAAATATAGTGATACGATACATTATACAAATGTACATAATCTATAAAGTTTTTTTTTTTTTTTTCTTTTACTATCTTAAATTAACTACACTATGTATCTAAAAAAAAAAAAAAATTATAGAATTTTGATTTCTATTCTTTCTTTCTCCATACATTTCTAATTTTTCTCATTAAACTTTCTTTATTAATATAAGCTAATGATATTTTTTTTGATTAAATACCCACCATTTCATTAACAAATTTACACAAATTCAAATTTATTTTTCATAAACTAAAATAATTTTATGCAGTAATCTTAAACAAAACAAAAACTATTTTTTTCTGTGTTATATAAATAAAAAAGGTCAAATATGCACTGTATGATGCTACACTTTGAAAAATTGTCGCAATTTGATGTTGATGGCTTGACAGATTGACAAATTTTAATTAAATATTTGCATATATTGATTTAAAAAAATGCACTTTAAACTTAACAACTGTCTTTCTGAAGCTAATTCTTTCTGGTGTCTGATGTAATCTGGTCACTATTCAGTGGTCATTATCATTTCGGTAACAAAGTACAACATTTTGAAGATCTTTTTCATTCACACTGACAAGCTCAAATTCGTAGAAAAAGATTACATCTTTTGCTCATCGGCAATCAGTCGAGGAAGGACCCTTGCTAGGAGGTTGTCTAATTTTCCTTTAAAATGCTGTAATCTGATACTTGACCATTTCAGGATATACTGTACACTCTCCATGCCGTAGGGTTCACATCACTCCCATAGACGTAATTTATTGCTCTTTTGTTGTGAAAGAGAAAGAATAGCTTTTTTTATGTCTGTGTCTTTATTGCTTATTTTTCATGAAAAATAGCAGAGGAAGCAACTTTTCTTAGTTTGTTTACAAAAAAGAATCTTAAAAAGTCAAATTTACAGAAAAAAAAGCTAACTCAAGGGAAAAAACGTTGCATTAAAAATGCTACTTTTTTATTATTAACAATTTGAAGTTTTAAATTTTGCTTCATTTACAGGAAAAGAGGGAGCACTATCTTAGAAATTATTGGAGGGGGGAGGGGGTGGGGACTCGAGCCTTTTGGGTCCATATAACTCCACGCCTATGGTTCTGACGTTCAGTGACACACCCAGAAATAAATTTTGGAGGTTGCCCGAGTTCAAGAATAAAAAAATACGACATGTACATGCTCAAAGCAATTCTAATCCTATGCTAGTATTTTTGAATATAAATTTTTGTTTTAAAGCAGAAATTATAAGAAAGTTTCTACAAATATTTAAGAAATGCCGTACAGTAGACATTTTACATTTTGCTTAATATACATACATATATATATATAACATCTCTGTCGTATGCAAAGAAGAATCTATTTTTAATCTCTGTTTTTAAAGAAACATACATAATTCTACTTTTATTTCTAAAGCGGGCTATGCTTTTATTGACTTGGTTTTTAAATATGATAAAGAAATTAGTGTAATTTATTTTTTAATAATGACCAACAAATAAAAGAAGAGAAGAAAAAAGACAATAAATAAAAGAAAGAATATATTAAATTTAAAATAAAAAAGGAATCAAAAACCTCATCGTTTTTGACTTATATAAATAATGTAAAATTTTATTAAAAATAAAAAATAAATACATAAAAAGTATATAGGTAGAAATAATTTTGCATTTTGCTTAAATTAAAAAATAAGTTTCATTTTATATATTTTTAAAGCTGTGTATAGACTCTTTTCAATATCTATTTATATAGATAAACATGCAATCTTCTATTTTTAAAGCAGGCTGTTGGTCTTATCGAATTTCAAGATATTTAATTATGAAAAAGAAATTTGTACTATAATTATGATAAACACTCATATATATGTTTTTTTTTTTTTTAAATTCTTAATAATTATCATCTCATCAAAGTTTTGCTTCCTGGTTTCTATGCATTACAATGAATGGCGATATAATATAGTAATTTTACATATTTTTACTATATTGATTAAAGTAATAAATAATCTTTTATTTTCTTTTTTATTATTATTTCTTTAAATAATAAATACTTATCACACACAAAAGTAAATGTTCCTTAAAAATTATATTAAAAGTGACTTTTACGTTCTAATTAATAACATAATTTTAATTTTAGTTCATAGAGAAACATAGAAATTAATATTTTTTGTTGGCTGTTATATGCTTTCATAGAATTTTGAGGTATTTAAATGTAATAAAAATTTTGATTTAAAATTTAATAATAATAATAATAAATAATAATTCTTAAAAAACATGTAAATAAAATTAATTGAAATTTATAAAGAGTATTGTGTCTCATTTAAAGAGTACAATAAAAAATATCGCTAAATATTCCAAATATTTTCTATAAAAATAAAATATGAAAATTATGAATTAAAATTTTTGGAATTCTTCAAGAAATTTATCAAATCTTACATGGATTTTGTTTTTCTAAAATTCATTTCTGTTGATAAAAAAAAAAAAAAAAAATCATAATTCTAAAATTCTGGCATTAATGAAATTGTATATTACCATTTTTCATTTTAATATTTTTTATAATTAAAATTGAAATGAAATATCAAAATAGTAATTAGTTTAATGCTTACATTTTCTTTATCTGTTAGAATTTCTACTTTTCATTAAGGTTTTTCTTTAGCTTGAAGAAAAATTTTATATTTTGATATTTTTTGCCTGGTCTTACTTTCTCAGAGAAATTTGGGATAATTTTGCAAAAGACTATGACAGAATGTAAAAAGCGTTAAAAGTGAATGACTGAGAAATGAGAATACTCTTCTAAACTAAAATGATCCCTGTTTTTTCTCCCCCCCCCTTCTCTTTCTTTTCCCATGAAGATAAATCGAACAGAGAAACATACACTTATTATTCTATCAAAAGTGCGAGATGCTGTGGCTGTCTGAGCTTTGACCAATGGCCAGTTATAAATTTTAGCAGTTATAATACACACACATGAGAAAAGAAAAGAAAGATTCCCTTTCCCTAGTAGGTATCCCACTCTCTTTATTTTATTTTATTTTGAATGATAACGGTATTTAAAAGGCGAAAGCAATCACCAACACTATGCCCAGTGGCTCTCAACATCTGGATACCTGATTCTGGTCATCAGATAACAATTATTCAAGTTTCAACCAACAAAGATCGGTAAAGCGTTCTGTTTCCTGCTTTTATGACGTTACTCAGTGGGGGTCTCAGTCGCTTTAGGGAAGAGTTTTGTTTACATTCATCTAATAAGTTCAAAGAAAGCCATTTTAGATCAGAAAGAAAGCAAGTAAAAAACTGAATTGTGTTATACTGTTATAATGGATTTGATTTCCCAGGGAGTTGTCAACTGGGATCTCCTCCCTCAGGATTAACAACTTTTGTTGTATGAATATGAGAGAGAGTAAAGTTTTAAAATGTTGAAATTCAACAAGCCCTACTACATTCAAAGAGTATCATAAAAAAGGGATTCTTATTCATATTTAGAGTTATTCTTCACTTTTTATTTATTTATTTTTATTTTTTAAAACTTAAAGTATGTGAAATTGGTGCTTTTATTATTTATAATATTTTATTTATTTATTTATTTTTATTTAAAACACTTACTAAATTAATTTAAATTGTCGTATAAATAAACTAGTTGGAATAGGTGAACTCTGCTCAGTTCTTCATCATATATTTGCTCTCATACATTTCTACTTTAGCTCATACTATATATGCATGTTAAAAGATATGAAGTTAGCCTATCATTTGGCTGGATTGCAGAATGTAGTCCTCAACCACTAGGCTACCCTTCCGCCTTCCACTTCAATACATTTATCTTTTCCTAATTTGTAATTTAATTTTATTAAAGTCAGTTTTATATTCCAGTTTTCATGCAATTCCATATTATTTCTAATCCAATAATCATCAAATAGCAAGTGTTGGGAAATATTGCCTTATTCTACCATGTTGAGAAATTCGTAAATTTTGAATAATTTACAAAGATTTCAAAGTGGAATGTCTATAGTCAATAATGTTCATGATAATGTCATAAATGGTGTTTTAAAGCTGGTCAGATATCTTTACAATGAAAATAATCCTCATAATACGTTTAATCAGTCGTAGTCGCAATGTGCTCCATGTTCTGTACAAATTAATACTTCAGCGGATTAACGAAGTGACAGAGCTATCTCTAAACATTGAAGATTAAAATTACAATAGCATATGTCCAGATATCCCCTTCCCCCCCTCCTACTTCTAGCGGTGAGTTTCAGACTGTCACCAATTGCCCAATGTGTAGAGATAGTGCGGCAGCAAAACCCTCTCACTCTAGAGGTCCGCACGGGCTTGGTTCTGGTTGAAATTCTTAATTTTGTCTCGGGTCAAAATTAATAATCTTGGTTTCTCAATTTTGCGAGACTTTCAATAGAAAAAAGGAAAAAACAGGCCGAGCTGGGTAAGCAAAGCTTCCGTACAGGCTCAGCCGGGTTCGTGCTTCAAAATTCCGGCCCGTGCAGACCTCTCCAATTCACTCCTCCATAATTCTGAATGACATGGCATTCATACTCATATCATAAGTGATATTTTAAAACTGGTCTAGTTTCTTTATGATGAAAATAATTTTCATAATACATGCTTATACGAAAATTTCCCCTGTTATCAAATATTTAGAAAATCGTATTTTTTGATAATGTACAAACTTTTTAAATTAGAGGTCTGAAGACAAATATGTTCTTGCTAGTGTCATAAGCGATATTTTAAAACTGGTCCGACCTTTCTAGGACCATTTGTTCTTGAGATCTTGCGTACAGAGACTAATAAACTAACACATAAAAGAACTGACACTAGACGGACAACACGCAAATTTTGTTTTTTGGACTCTTAAACCAAACCTCAAAATGGGGAAAAACGTAAAAAAGTCAAGGTCTAAAACGAAAAAAAAAATTCATGACTTTAGAAGGCAAAATCGTTCTATGAAGCAGATGACTGAAAATGAGACGATATTGATTTTCTGATTTTATTTCATTTTTGTTACAAAAAAAAAAAAAATAGTATATGCTTAAAATAAATAGTTGGCATAAGGGGAACTCTGCTCAGTTCTACTTCACATATTAGTTCTCATAAATTTCTATTACAGAGAAGAATACTATATCCATAACAGAAATGAATTTGACCAATTGCTCGACACTATCACAGATTGAAACGCCCCAACTTCAAGACAACACACTGTATAATTTGATAGATTTTCATTATCTTAATTTGGTGATTGATTATATTAAAGTCGGTTTCGTATTTTATTTTCATACAATTATATACTATTTCCAATGCAACGATCTCCATAATGGAAGTTTATGTGCATTATTCTATCGTGTTCAAAATTCTTAAATTTGAATTGGCAGCTTTAGGATGAATGTTTATGTGAAATGTTGCCCTATTCTTCCATTACACCAAACTAAATGTTCAAAAATCATAAATTTTAAAGTTTGAAAAAAAAAAAATCCAATGCAATGACCTTTGGGGGGAGCCAGGGCCCCCCTCCCCCCACACCTGGGTGCGCCACTGCTGACGTTAGACTTTCTTCTTCTTTTTTTCATGTATAAAATTAAAAAAAAAATAGTCTTAGTTAGCCAATTTAGAAAGTCTTTATTTATCAACCTTAATTAATTTAGAAAATTTGGAGTGGAAGGATGATTTTTATACCAACTATGTGAAAAATACCAGAGCCGGGAATCGAACCCGGGCCTTCCGCTTGACGCGCAGATGCTCTACCACTGAGCTACCCTGGGTGATAACCAGCTAGGCATTTCTCACATAATTAAAAAAAAAAAAAAAAAAAAAATCATCCTTCCACTCCAAATTTTCTAAATTAATTAAGGTTGATAGATAAAGACTTTCTAAATTAAAATTTCGTGGTCTATTGGAGTTGTGCCACGAATAATTATGTCACTTGATATAGCTGCGTTTGCAGACTCGGTGACCTTGCCAATGAATATTATGTGAGAAATGCCTAGCTGGTTATCACCCAGGGTAGCTCAGTGGTAGAGCATCCGCGCGTCAAACGCAAGGCCCGGGTTCGATTTCCGGCTCTGGTATTTTTCACATAGTTGGTATAAAAATTATCCTTCCACTCCAAATTTTCTAAATTAGTTAGCCAATTTTGACAAAAATTAAAAACTGGCTAAAATTGTGATTATGAGTTTGCATTTTGTTAAGCTTTAAAGAGGGAAAAATTACTAATATACTTCATTAAGAAATTTAGTTAAATAAAATGTTAGGGCAGAAAAACACACCATTTCAAAATTTTTGCCAGCCACTGTATGTAATGTAAATTTTCATTTTTATGTCTGTGATCTACTCGCTACGCCCATGATACTAACTCTTATAAAATTTATATTTGAGAAATTTTTCAATAATATTCATGCTACAAATGTTTGTATCACTTTCTTTTTGGCTGCACATTTACCATACGTTTCTATTAATAAGATAAAATATATGTTTTAATACAGGCTTACTCCAAAGCAGTGAGCAGCAAAATAGCTAATGTTAATAAAGATTAAATGATTTAGAATTATTTATTTATCTATTGGCATGTATAATAATTTCTCTATTTCTAAAATAGGAATTATGATACATGCTTACGTCTATGCTGTGAAAACCGTCATGAACAACGATAGAATCCTTTTTCAGAATTGCATCATTCGGTAACTGCAATTTTTTAAGATCCATATTTCTCCAAAATTCCTTTCCAAGCATTTCTATAAATAGAAGATAGTTGATAATAATAAAATAAATATTGAAGTATTTTTAAAGCCTTCTGTGTTAATTAAAAGAAAAATGAATAACTTTAACAGATAAAACAGTCGATAAGAGCCGACAGACGACAAAACAGTTACTGTGTTGCCATTTAACAAAGCCGAATGTCCAGTTGTATGTTACATTGCTTATGGGGTACATACAACTGAAACACTTCCAGTTGCAAAGCCGTTTGCAGGCGTTCCAAATGTATGACTGCAGTCAGCAGCAAAAGTATCAGAGCACTAGCAAAAATTCCTATGTAGAAAAAGCACACTTAACACTGTTTTGTTAAGTAAATCTTTGTCAAATCATGTTCTTAAGACTAACTAAAAACAGGATTCGACACGGATTTATTTAATAAATCTGCATTAAGTGTACTTTTTTACATAGGAATTAAAAAACTTGCAAAATTTACGTCATCGAAATTGCAAGTTTGTATGTAGCCCTATGCATCGCAAATCTCAAAATTTATGATCTTCATCTTGTTTTCTAAAAAACAAGCTAATTGATTACCTTAATAACTGGAAAAAATTATTCATTTTCATCTCCATCGGAAGCTCAAATGACCAGCAGTGTCTGCTAATGATTACGAATTACCAATTGTGCAGTACTAGTGAGATGTTAAACCTAACCGATCAAGCTACTGCGAGTGTTTCAAATGTATGCTGTGATTACGGTGCGATGGCAAAAAGGAGAAAAAAAACTGGATTAGCACCTCGTACACTCATATTGGCAGCAGTTCAAATGTAAACAAACAACAAGCAATCAGCGGCATGACAAGAAGTAAGTGACTTATCCCAATTTAAAGAGAATTAAGGAAGTCTGAAAAGATAATAGAAAAGAAATATTTTTAATTACTAAAGTCATTTAAAGTTTAGCAAAGAAATGTTTTTAATATATGTGAAGACATGAAGGAAGTGCGTGTGGCGATAAGTTGAATTTGAATCTTGGACCATCGAGATAGAAATCCAGCGTCGTACCTCTGGGCAATAGATTAATCCATTAAAACAGGAATAAACTACTACGTCAGAAACGCCAAAGAAAAATTATTGAGGTGCATACAGCTGTTTCGGTAGCCTAAAGCGTACCGTCATCAGTGCAAAAAGAATTCTGAATCTTGAGAAGTGCTCGTATATATAGGAGAGGGACCGGATTTAGTTCAACCAATAGGAATACGGAAGAGGTGGGGAGTGTGGCCAATAGGAATTAAGGAATGTGTAGCTGTGTAAACAGTAGAAAAATTAAGGAAATGTGGACTGAATGTAAAATTTCCAACAATCAGACAAATAGGGAACAGCGAAATCACAATTTACAAGGTTTTTAAAATTTTTATAAATATGAAAAGCTTCAAAGAAATCGAGTTCATGAATGGATTTAGGTCTGCAAATTATTTTAGCTGAATTAAATTTAAAATTATGATTTTCCTCCCAGCAATGTTTAGAAATAGCCGATTTATTGGTTTCTTGTTTGCGGACGTAATTCATATGTTCTTTTAGACGAAATTTAAGACTGCGTTTAGTTTGGCCAATATATGATAAACCACACTGACAGGAAATACTATAAATGCCCCAAGAATTATGCATATCAATAGGATCTTTTAACTGAGAAAAGGTGAGTTTATTGGAAGGCGAAAATATTATTTTAAAATCATATTGTTTGAGGATTTTAGCTATGGTTTGACTAGTTTTAGAAAAATAGGGTAAAACAATACTGATATTAGATGTGACTGATTTAGTAGACGAAATACGAGGGAGTTGTAATTTTTCCATTTTTTCCAATTAATCCATTGTCTATTGGTAAGTTAGGATAATCTACACGAGAATGGCGTTGATGGCGTCGCTACAGTACCCCTCCTATACTCGGGGAAAGGATAAGTTGATAGTGTGTAGAAGCCTGTAGAAATTGTACATCCGCGAAAGAAAATAGTTCTTTACTATATTTAAGTGTAATCAGGGCCCGACTTAGCCTAATTGGGACAAAAACTTCTTTGCCCCCCTCCCCCCTCTGCTTCACTACTTGGGCAAAAACTTTTTTGGGGGGCCCCCTCTGTTTCACTTCTTCAGTAATGAAGAACCGAACTTTATAGAGGTATTATTTAAATTTTTCACCTCATTATAGATCAATTTTATTTCTGATTGTTAACTTTGTCACCTAGTAGCTGCAAAAAATTCATATCCTTGCTGACATTAGGGCGGAATTCAGCTAAATTTTCGCAATTACGATGGCTCAATTAAGCCGGATTTTACACTGTAGTGATATTTTGTTCAAAAAAAGTTCATTAAAGGAGGAAACGTAAAATAAACTTTCTATTCGATTTGGGGGCCCCCTCTGATGTGGGGGCCCGGGGCAACTGCCCCGCATGCCCCTGCCTTAGTCAGGCTCTGAGTGTAATAAACTCTTTACTCGATTTTTTCTTTTATTCTGGTAAACTGAAAAATGATTAGCTATTTAAACTAAACATATTTATGTTAACACATGGGATTTTTTGTAATAGATAAGCATAAATTTTATATCAATGTATTGTTTAGCGAAGAAAGTCTGTTGGCAAAATATTGGTGGAAGAGGGAATACTGGAAGCAACCTTTTAACCCCTATTGTGAGTGCGAAACAGTTTGGAGTCCTTATAGATTACTTTATTTTCGAAAATTTGAAGATAATTAATGCACAGTCCGTTTCTTTAATTTCACAACTATTGAAAATAGCGTAAAAATTTTGACGGATTTGAACTTTTGGGAAATTTTCACACCAAATATGTGAATGAAATATTAAAACTAACAGAAATAAGCAAAAATATTTTTCGACAAATACTTTTTCGTTATTATTATTACATTGATAATATTATTTCAATTCCTTTAAGCATTGTTATATAAAATATTTTTATTTCCAATACCAGGGTTCCCCTTTGAGACTTTGAGAAGGGCGTCGCACCCTGCCTGCCCTTTAAATTTTTATGAGCGCCCTAACTGCCCTTTAAATTACAAAAATGCACCCTCCTTGCCCAAAAAACGCACCCTTTATGCCCGAAAATCGCGCCCTTCTTGCTCTCAAATTTAACTACCACGACCCAAAATAGCGCATTTTTTCGCCCTTTTAAATATTCAAAGTGCTTTATTAATACAAATTTTCTTTCTAGAAGCTTTTTCACTTTTCTGTGTGTTCTACTTATTGCAAAAGCGAGTTGACACTTAGCAGGTGTATAAACTATTTATCAGCGTAAACGTAGTTGCCGCGGAACTTCTTTAAATGACCAATCAGCCTGCTGTCTAGGGTGGGGTGGAGAACAGACAAATAAGTGCCTCCCCGGTGTTAGCAAAAAGAGAACGGGAAAATATGGAAGATATTGCTCTTTTCTTATATTCCAATAATCCTTTTGCTTCATAAATCATGTTTTTTTTTTTTTTTTAATCTTTAAAATCATGGTAACAAAAATAACAAATCTAATTACTTTTATGATCTAGCTGAAGAGCCACAAAAATCATCGTTAAGTTCAATCTCATAAATAAGTAAAAAAAAAACATTGACTCAGGAAAGATAAGTGTTTGTTTACATTAGATAAAAAATCACAATCAATTAGAATCAAAAGCTGAAAGAAGGGGGAATGAAAAAGAAATCTAGATTGTGCAGTGCTTTGATTTTTATTTACACGATAACCACACAGACAAGGATATTCTATTTATCTGTGACAATGACAAAAGTTCATTTATTTTAATGATAAAAATTGTAAATAAATAAAATAAAAACTTCCTGGTGTAAAATAATTATTTGATAATGGATTTAAAGCTAATAAACTTCTAACGGTGATGTTGCGGTGTACACATTAAGGCTGGTCGACTACGCGGAAGTCCTAGACCAGGGAGATATGCCTTTCGTTAAAGACTTTTTAAGATGTTTTAATCCGTATTCGCGCATTTCGGAGTCAAAGATGGAAACTCCGAAGTTTCACAGGCGAAGTGTCTACCATTGTAGAAAGAAAAAGAATATTTTTTATGACTTTTATTGGGATAATTGAATATATAACTCAGTTTTTACAGTGTGAGGCCATTCTAAGAAAATTACAGATATGAAATGGATATTTTACCAAGAATTGGCACAAAAATTTCACTTAAAAACTGACTCTTCAAGAAAATCATACGAATTAATTGCGCATTTAGAAATAAGCCAAACCAAAACATTTAATTTTTAAGAAATCAGGCACCAAAAAGCAAAGACTTCCGACTTAAGACTGAATATTTTAGTATTTTTGTAAAATTTTGAAATTTGTGTAAAAATGTTCTCGCATTTCGGTAATTAGTCACAAAATTATTACAAATATCACAAATCATTAAAAAAAACTAATTACATCGACTAGCGTAAAATTAAAGCCTATCTTAGGTATTGCTTTTTAACATAAATTTTGATAATTAACAGCAAAATGATTACATGCTTCCGTTATCGGCTAAAAAAAATATTGTGAATTTAGAAAGTCAGCTTTTTATAAAAGGGCGGATTTTATTAACATCGGAATAATAAAGTATTTCATAAATAGTTGCAATTAAACTTAAATTTTCGAAAGGTAGCGGTGAAATCGAAATGATCCTGTATTTCCGAAATCGGCTGCAAAATTACTGCGTGTTTTGAGATTAAACTATAAAAACAACTCAAATTTTATCGATTAATGATGGAATAGATAATTATTTAGAAATTCAGCTTTGAAAACAATGTGATTTTAATCTTAGCAGCAAAATAATAGAGTATTTCGATTCTTACAGTTTCCTTTTTAATTTCTTCTATATTTAACAGAAGAAAGTACTAGATTTGTAAAAATTTTTTACTTCCAGTTTTCGACGGATTTACACGTTTTGAGAGGTCTAGAACATGATTTGACCGTTTTTAGACAATGTCTGTCTGTGTGTGTATGTGTGATAAAAATTTTGTGGCAACTGTATCTCTGGAACTATAGCTCAAAATTGTATATAATTTATATGTCAATGCACATTGACCTAAATTAGTGCCTATCAACTGTTGGTGAAAATCGCTCAACAGGTGGCGCTGCTATACAGCGATTTCCGCAATTTAAAGGAGGCTGTATCTCAGGTTCTATTGCATATAATCGAACAAAACTTGATTATATAAGAAGGTCTTTATGAGACATTATGCTGATTCAATGTAAATGCTTATCGGCCAACAGGTGGCGCTGCTATATATCAATCTCTGCAAGACTATATTTCAGGAACTACTGCACAAAATTGCATATAAATTTATATGTAGATGCACCTTAACATAAATTAGTATCTATCAACTTTTAGTGTCAACCACTCAACAGGTAGCGCTGCTGCACAGTGTTTTCTGCAATTTAAGGAAAGGCTATATCTCAGGTTCTATTGTGTATAATCAAACAAAACTTGATATGTGCGAAGGCCATTATTGAGACATTATGCTGATTCAAATTGGATGCTTATAAACCAATAGATGGTGCTGCTATACTGGAAATTTCCTCGATAATGGGAAGGCTATATCTCAGTTTGTATGGCATACAACTGTACAAAATATGATATGTGAGATACCCATTATAAAAGCATATTTTTAAGATGTTATTTATAGACAAAACTTTCTTTGGATATTTAGTGTTAGCTTTCTCTAAGATGAAAATCATTTGCATTCATCATGTTTGGTAATTTTAATAGATAATAGTTTTAATAAATTATTTGCCCTTAGTGAATTTGTATAAGAAAATATAGAAGAAAGTCTTGTGGTGACCACAACATACTATTATTTTTTTTCCCCCACAAAATAAATATATTAACCTGTGATACTCTTTGTTGGTTAGATAATGCAGAGTTCAAAATTTTCAGGAGTGACCTCTGATTTTCATGCTAGTTATTTTGTTTTTATAGAAACTTCTCATTTTGGGTGTTAAATTTGCCTTATATGTCTAAGAACTTTATAAATATAACTCATTATAGGTACAAATAAGTACTTTTAATAATAACCTATATAAGTATTCCTCCATTATTCATTCTACAGCCAAGTAACAGTTTCCAGGGATTTTGCATGTTGGGTAGTTTCATCCCTAATAGTTGTAGGAGCTACATTTTTATAGATCAAATTTCAAAAGAATATTTCATTTGTCATTATTGAAATTCAGCTAACAAAGTGAGTAAATTCCAGGGATCTACTGAATTTACCAACTGATTGTAACATCAGCAATAATACCTAAATAATTGGAAACTATTAAAAAAAATATCATTAATTAATTAAATCGAACTTTTTATCACTACTATTTGATTAGAATGTTTAATATTTTTCTTTAATAATCACTAAGAAAGGTCTTTGGCTTTTATCTTAAGAAATTTGTGAAAATCTTATTAAAGATAACTTTTATTATAGTTCTTTACTTTCATTTCAACATTTATAAGATTTTTAAGAGCTTTTTACATATTTTTCAGGAAGCAATTTTAATACTTTTTATTAGGTTTAATAGAACTATAGTTAAAGATAAAAGAATGTGAAAAAATAAATTTATTTATTTAATTTTTGCTGACTAATTTGTACATTTAGTGAAAATTTGCTATATTTTTCGAGAGGGGGGGGGGGGCGAAAATTGCTGATTGCTTAACAACTGCATTTATATATATAATAAAATTGTTTGTAATTTTGGAGGCTATTTTTTGCAAAGCGATATGCCCTTTTTATAAAATGTACCCTTTTTCATTCTCCACAAATATGCCCTCTTTTTATAGCACCACCCTGCCCCCTTTTCCTTGGTAGCAGCACCCTGCCCTTTTTCAAACCTAGGGGGAACTCTGCAATACAAACAACAAATAGTGTTTACATTAATTTATACTATGCACTATATACTAGAGATTTTACTTTTTTTTTTTTTTTTTTTTTCTGGAATAAAAGAAAAACGTAATTTTCTTTAATGATAATAATAATAATTATTATATATATATATATATCTGACTTATATAGGTAAAATTTATATATAAATAGGAGACAGATCGATTATTTAAAGCCAAAATTACGTAATTAGCTAGCATTACATTGTAAAACAAATTTTATTTTAATGGATATTTACTTAAAGAAAATTAATTGGGAAATAAATACTGTTTGAGACTTTATAACAAATTGGTTGATACCTTGGAGAGAAATTACAAAATTTTTAAGATATGTAGAGCAATTATGTATGATTTTCTATAATGCAGTTTAAAATATTTACTTTTAAAGATATCATTATAAAAAATTTTATTAGAAAAAGCTTACATTGAATAGAATTATTACTTATAGTTCTTTGGATTTAGTTAGTAAAATAATAATTTCATAATGTGAATAAAAACTACATTATTTAACTACCATTATGTTTAAAATTAAAATAAATAATGTCTTTTAGAGATTTTAATTTAGAGCCAAAAGCCTCCTATACTCATAAACATCCTTCCAAAAACCATACAAAATTCAAAAACTTATATTTTCAGATATCTAAATTAATTACAAATGGCTACAAAATTGGTATTGATTCTGAATCATGTATGACGGAATTTTGTAATACTTATTTTTCGATTTTAATGTACAAAAATCTGGAAGGGTGTTCTTAACTTTATTTATAAATTGCAGTAAATTGAAACTGTTACTATATAAATTTCTGTTGAACATTATCTCTCAGTTTTAACTTTAATATCTTTTTAACAGTGCTAAAGGAGAAAAAAAAAAAAAAAAATTTCACAAAATAAATAAATAAGTCGTTTTTATTTAGTCTATGTCATCTGAAAGAAATAGCCCTCAAAAAAAGGTTGGAAACTTGGTTTCCGAAAATTAAAAGATTGCTTTTAAATTTAATGTCACACTAATATCAAAGCATTCTTATCCATAGCATTACATGAAAATAAACTGAAAAATTGCATGAAATGTCATGCTTTCATTCATCTTCCAAAGAATCGAATAACGTAACATTTCCCTTTTTCTCATCTATAAAAATCTCAATCCAGCCTCCTAAAAATGCAATAAAAATAAATGTTTCAACTCTTTTTTTTTTTTATTTTAATAGTAATCACATAGGTATGTGTTTATTAGTATTAAATAAAGACGTCAAGAAAAATCACTTTTATTGGTAAATAAAAATTCGTTTCCCTTTCACATAAATTGTAAGTTTCTTAACTTTATTCAGAAATGAATACACAAATTGTAAATAGAAGGTGTCTGCATATGAAAATTAACTATATTTATTTATTTATTTTAAATTAATATTTTTTTATTTTTTAAATCTTTCATAAAAGCATTAAACTAGGGAAAAACCGGAGTAATACGAGACAAAAGGGGTAATAACAGACAAAAAATATTAATAAAATCTATACTATTAATCTAAATAACTTGAAATAAATGTCTCATATTAATTTCATTAAATGGACTCCTTGATTTTTTAGGTGATTTTTGAACTTAAAATTTTTGTTTAAAAAAAATTTTAATTTTCATTAAATCCTTGTCTCTAATAACCCCACGTGGGGTAATAAGAGACCAGGCTTGTAACTGTCCATATATAGCAATGTAAAATCATGTGGGATAATAAAAGACATCTGGAAACAATTCTGAATCAGCCAATAGTTTTTAATTTTTATTATTTACATCCATTCAAAAAATATGTTTTCTCGAAAATTAACTGTCATAAATGTGTTTGTGAAATTCATTTCTTTTAATATTAGGTCCTAAATAATATAATATTGTACTTAATGATAGTTCTACATAATCAACATAACTTAGGGATTAACTAAAAACATCAATATAATTTTTTAAATGGGCAGAAAATATTTTACGCATTTTCTCTCTTATTACCCCGGCTTCCCCTATTTCCACTTTCTCATTTTCTTACTATTTTTAACATGTACTAATTTACCTGTAAATGATAATGCAAATTGAAAATCTATTACATTTTGTTCATTCACAACCAGAAGATACTGCGATTTATATAAATTACAGTCTAAATCTTTTGATAAAATAATTTTTCTGCCAAAATGTATTTGAAATATTTTAGAAATACATTTTTTAAATAAATAATTAAATAATAATAATAATAATAATAATAAAATACTTTTAAAGAAAACAAAGACATCAAATGCATTAGAAGTTAGGGTAGGTGCGCAGCGCCGCCACAGCAGAACTAACTTAGTTTTGTGTATGAAGGTGCATTAGTTTTTTCCATTTGAAGGGTATTCAAATAGATTTAATTAATTTTTTATTTTAAGTACATTGGAGTGTAAAGGTTGATATATTTTTATTTACCAACTATGTGAAAAATACCAGAGCCGGGAATCAAACCCGGGCACCTCCGCTTAACGCACGGATGCTCTACCACTGAGTTACCCTAGTTGACAACCAGCTAGGCATTTCTCAATTTAAAAGGCAGTCTTCAGATATGCAAAAATATATGAATCATAAAAATAATTGTGGCAAAAATTTTAAACTAATTCGTTGAAAAATAATACATGATATTAGTCAATTTCTCCTAAATAAATATACTCTTCTCCAAATTTTTGTTTTCCAGAAAAGAAATGAAATAAGGACTAGAAAGAAAAGAAAACAATCATTTAAGAATTCTGTTAAAGAAAAAAAATTAAGAGGAGACAGATTCCTACCCCTTCTTGATGAATAATAAGGTATACAACAGTACACCATTTTACAAGATACGATGCTTATTTTCATGTTTCCTAAAGCCTGGGAAAGTAGATGGTGCTCGCTACCAACTCTGAAAATCAATTCCGTGGCATGCTTTGATCTTTGCAGTTTTGTTACATCTGCTTTCACTTTGGTGCATTGGTGTAGAGTGATCTAGTAGGTCCGTAGTTAGGATAATCTACATGAGAATGGCGTTGCTGGCGTCGCTACAGACACATGATAAATTTTTGCTATTTATCAGTTTTCATGTGGTACGAGCCAGACCATCAGAATTAAAACTAAGTTCTGAGCATGTCGGGCGGCAAAACACTATTTTCTTTTTTTTTTTTTTAAGACCCCTGTGCCCCTTTTTTTCCTACGCCCCTGTAAGTTGCCAATGTATCTTTCAAACTATATAACAAAAAATTTTATATCTTTCGTCTGTGCACAGTAAAAAAGAGATAAAATGATTATTTGCTACAAATACTCTAATTTCAGCGAAAATTACACATGTGAATTTTATGTTTCAGAATAGTGATTCTGTAATGTTTTGTCAAGTTTTCTGAAAGTTTTATAAAACTTTTGTTTAAATGCTTTCTTGTTTTAAGCAAAAAACATCCCATAAAAAATAATAATTGTTGAAAATAAATACAAAATAGATATATATATAGTTGAACCTTATTAACGTAAATCTCAAAATTTGTTCATGTTATCAGTAACTCAAAAACTAATCTTCATTTTGGTGAGGATCATGGAAACAGTTCATGTTAAAAGTAATTCACTTTAACAAGGTTCTGCTGTATGTCTTTATTTATGTCTAAATAATCATACAATTCCCACCAAAAATCATATAAATATTGCACATAGTATGTGAAATTATGAGTTGACAAACTTCTTCAAGAACTTTTCAAATCTATGTCATTAAAAATTATAATTTCAATTTATAAATCCTTTCAAATCATCTACAATGGCACTGTGATCAGCTCAAGACGAATTAAAGAAAGTGTGAGTAAATCAGAATACATTGCCTGCATTGGGTACATGACACTTTGGTCCCGATATCAGGAGTAATGAAAGTATTACAGAAAAAAAGCTAAATTCTTTTTTCATATTTTGAATTCTTGTAATTTGATTTGAAAATATGGGTGTAGGAAAAGTCAAAATTATTATTATTATTATTATTATGCAACAGAAAGTTGTAGTAACAAATAAAACTGAAAAACGTCTAAAATTTTGAGATATAGATTTTTTCTTTGTACAATAGAGGAAAGAGGACAGCAAATTACATGAAAGAACTTTGGGCAGAAGAGAACTTAGATGAATTTTTACAATTAGATGGTTAAATATCTACAATCGTTGTTGAAAATGATGTAACTATAGGACACATGGAACAGAAAATTTATTATGTTGAATTGAATTTTGAATGATAAGGGTTATTAGTTATCAGGGAAGATTTAAGCATTGTTAATTTATCAAAGTCTCAAAATTTTCAGTTTAAATAAAATACAAGGTTTTTAATATAAATCACTGTAATGCAGCTCTTAAATATCACATTCAAATTTAGAGTGACCCCAGTGACAGAAAATTTTGTAGCTGTCTGCGACAGGATTTTAAAATTTCATAATCTGTCTGCGAAATTTGCATGTAGTCAGGGGTGAAAATGGCTTACTCAAAAAGCCTGAAAGCTGATAGCGGTAATCTGGGGGGGGGGGCTTAACAACAGTGATGATCTCGTGCAACAATACACAATACAATTTTACTATTTTACTGCACAGAACAATATAGTATAAACAATTATAATAAGTTTAACTCATTCAATTAAATATTTTATAGCAATGTTTGACACAACACAATAAAAATAATTATAAATAATAAAAGTATTAGTTTTAGCTTTGATACAGAAATTTTTATAAGTGTATTTTTCAGTGGAGGAGAAGTTTTGGAGCAGTTTTAAATGAAATTAGCACTTTTCTACGTTCCCATAGAATTTCAGTAACAGGTAACATTAGAAAAGAATACACGCATAACGCTGCCTATCAAGGGAGATTAGGCTGCTAGGTCGCCCTTGTTAAGCACTGTTTTGTGTGTTCTACCAAGGCACCTATAGGGGGCTCTAGAGTTCCTACCAGAGAGCATGTAAGACGTCATACATCGGTAGCGCATTGTCGTGGGTGAAAAATGTCCATAAATTGCTGACATTTTTTTATGACTGCAGACAAAAACTGTTTGAAAGTTGCTGGCAATTTTTTTTTTTTAGTAGTACAGACAAAGAGTGTTTGAAAGTTGCAGACTAATTTTTTCATTAGTGCAGACAATAACTATTTGCAAGCCTTTTTTTTGTGTCCGCGACTATGTCGCTGTGTCACGGCGTTTCTGCCACTGGTGAGTGTTCAAATACCAAATTTATAGGAAATCGATACTTTATCCAAGCATCCTCTAAATGTTAGAGTAAGAGTTTAATAATAAAAGAAGATACGAGGAACGTAAATAATGATCTTGTGATTTCATTTGTACAGATCTGCTAAACATGATTCATTTTCTTCTCTATCAATCTGGATACATTTGTCAAACACAGAAAATAGTTATATATCACACAGAATTGGAAAAGCATTTTTCTTCCCTTATATCATCCCTTACAATATTGTCAAAGAAAATTTTGTTTAAAAGCTCCCCACCCACCCCCTTTTTCTTTTTAGTTCCCCATCATACTATAGGTATGGGGAACTTAGGTAATCGTGAAAATTTTCGACCTCGGTTTTTTGACTTTTCTACACGTTTTCAGGTGTGAGGAATCCGAAAATGACAAAATTTCTATAGTGTCTGTCTGTAGGGTGTGTGTTAGTGGGTCAGTCCGTTAGTGTGTTAGTCCGTTAGCATAGCCTCCTTAACTAGATGCCTTTCGCGTAGCTCGGAAACTAGGCAACAGTTGAAGTGGTAGGCAGCGCCACCTAGTACAGATTATAAGACTTTTTTATTCAATTGCCACCAATAATTTGAAGAAGTGATACATGATATATATAATCGACGTTTCTTCAATTCTATTCGCCTTTTATGTATATCATATCCCACTTTTTAAAGTTTTTGGTGGCTGTTGAATAAAAAAGTCGCGATATCTGTACCAGATGGCGCTGTCTACCGCTTCAACTGTTGCCTAGTTTTGGAGCTACACGACAGGCATCTAGTAAAGGAGGCTATGCCGTTAGTTTGTTAGTCTGTTTACACGATATCACCCGAACAAATGATCGCAGAGAGGTCAGATCAGTTTTAAAATATTACTTTCGATACTGGCAAGAACCCTATTTATTTGGAACGTTCGAATTAAAAAACTTCGCAAGTTATGAGAAATTTACGATTTTCTTAACATGGGAGAATAGGACAAAAATTCACTTAAACGTGCATTAAATGGAAACTTTTTACTGTAAAAATGTCAGACCAGTTTTAAAATATCAGTTTTGATGCCGGAATGAACATCAGTAACTATAAATATGCTACTCTGAAAATTTCGCAAGTTATTGGAAATTTACGAATTTCTTAACATGGCAGTATAGGGTAAAATTTCACATAAACGTCAGTTTTGAGCGATATTTTCATGGTAAAGATGTCAGACTACTTTTGAAATATTATTTAGGACACTATCATGAATATTAATGACTATGAATTTTCCAATATAAAAATTTCGTGAGTTATTGGAAATTTACGAATTTCTTAACATGGCAGTATAGGACAAAATTTCACATAAACGTCAATTTTGAGGGATATTTTCATCGTAAAGATGTCAAACCACTTTCGAAATATTATTTAGGATACTGGCATGAATATCATAGACTATGGTTTTTCCATTTTAAAAAATTCGTAAGTTATTTGGAATTTACGATTTACTTAACATGTCAGAATAAAGCAAAATTGAGCATAAATTTCCATTTTGAGGATCATAAATACATTAGACAACTTCAAAATTACATTTATGATATTTGTTTGAACATGATTGAATACAAATATTCTAATAGGAAAATTTCGTAAATTATTCGTAATTTACGATTTTATCAACATATCGAAATTGTAAATTTTTCATATAAATATGAATTTTGAGGATTATTGCATTGGAAGCAGTAGCATGAAAACTAAACAACGGAATTGACCCTAATAAAATAAATTAATAGATTAGAATGAGATAAATATATCGAAGTGAACGGCGGATAGCCTATTAGGCGGGAATTTCGTTCTGTCACTGTACCAAGCTTTGGTCAAATTCATTTCTTTTAACATGGTTATAATATGTCTCGCACTAGAAATTTATGAGAACATATATAGGATGGGGAACTGAGCAGAGTCCACCTATGCCAACTAGTTTTAAATGCACTGAAACAAAACAATGAAATTCCTTTTTACTGTCTGTGGGAGAAACATGTGTGAAACGAATCCAAAGGTGCTACAGAGATTTCAATGTGGTGTGGGCATTGTTTTTAGTTATAGAGACATATCAGACATATATATATATACATTAAACAACAAAAAAAAAAAAAAAAAAAAGCCGCACTTGGATATTATCCTTTTTGCCTTCTACAACCACCAATTTTATTGTTCAAAAAGCAAATATTCGAACAGATTTTTTATGTTGTCCTCCACATACCCTATAGCTTTGAGTCCAGTGTTAAAAACAAAATGCACTTGTCAGTAAAATTGTAATTTTAGACATTATTTCAAAAATGGTAAGAATAAGGCAGTTAACGATACCACAGAAAGTACAAATTTTTGAATGAAAATCAAAAAATATTTTAATACATGAGATGGCAAAATAATTAATTTTAACAAAATATTGGTAAAAGGGTTTTTAGCGAGATATAAAATTTTTTTGCCGTTTAAACTGAAAATTTAATTTTAGGCGGACATGTTGCTCATCCAAGCGAGATGACTGTAAGTTAAAAAGCCATTGCTTATAAAATCGGTTTGTATTACACATAGAACATAAAAGAGATTCAGAAAAAGTGTTTAGCAGCATAACTTCTTTAATTACAGTACAGCAACTATTAAACAAAGCAGGTTTAAATGACAGAAAATTTGAAAAAAATCCATTCTTAGTGAGGAGAAATAGGAAAGCAAGACCTCAGTAGGCTAAAAAAATTAAAAAATGATTAGTTAATTATTGGGCTGAACTGGCTCTCTTTGATGAGTCAAGTTTAACTTATTTCGAGCTAAAGAAAACAAGCAAATCTGACAACGAAAATGTGACCGACTTAATGAAAATCGCACTTTTAAAACAGTGACACATTCTCCATACATTGTGGTATGGAGGTGCATAACTTTTCAAACAGTCAGGCAAATTTTTATGCTCAAGGGATCAATTAACTCGAAATAAAACACAATCTTCATAAAAGTGGTCCCTGACCAACTATTTTGGAGGTATCTTAGAGATTTACGCAAACAGCATTTCAAGATGATAATGCACCTTACTACACGGCATCTGTGGCAAGTTTATTCATTTCAGATTGTCAAAATTTCCTATCCATTCCCATGAGAACCTATAATTCTGTAAATAATTATAACTTTTTTCACTCTAAGTTAAATCCCATAAAGGATATAGTAGAATTTCTTCTTTACCGGACATTATATAGATCACGTTTCACAGATCATTAAATTTACCTTGTAAACATGGATGACTATGTTGAAACATATCAAAACCGAGTAGGGTATTTTTTAGTTACATTCCTTGAAACAGTAACTGGGTGTATCATACGTTTCATAGTTAAATTTAGTTTATAAAAGTAGTCCATATACACCTGCACCAAATCATTCATTCATTACAACTCATTTTCAAAAAGAAAAAAAATTAATAAAAGCAATTTTTTTTCATTAAATAGACTTGAATTAAGGAGATAAAGAAACGCAAATGTATCCCACTAAGTTCTCTGCTAAGTAACAGTTTTTTACAAAGTGCTTCTTAACTGCAAAATTAATTGTTTATGTCTGAGAAGTGGTGCATTATATAGAGAATTGTATATTAGTATATATAGAATTGCGTTATAAAAATCTTCTACTGTATATATATAAATATATATACTAAGCCAGGGCTCGAAATTTCAACTCAGATTACACTTGCCGAAAAAAAAAGTTTTACTCGCCACAAAATAGGGTTGTTATCTTTTTTCTTTTTTTATGCATTTTGGGTTTTTTATTTTTCCTAACTATTTGAAAGGATTTTACAAATATATCTAAAATTATATACATTAAAAGTGTGCCACATATCATCATGTTTCATAATCATCTATAATTAAAAACTATTATAATTTATTGTATTTGAGATTTGGAAAAGATTAAAATATCTAATAACATAAATGCAAAGAGTCATTAAAGAAAAAAAAAAGGGAAAAAAAAATTCTTTGTCAAGCAATATCCTGTGAAAATCTTTTTATTGTGAAAAATTAAGCTTCCTTATTTATCTATTTATTTACTTAACTTTTTATATTAGAAATGTCTTTTTTGTCCATTTTATTTTTGTAATCAGATGGAATGTCGATGTGTATAACTTGTTCACTGTTGTAATTTGAAATAGCCATTTTTGAATAACTTTTTCGATAAAATCGTTGCTTACAAATCTTTGGCGTTTCAGTCAAAATAAACACAGTCAGTATCTTTAAAAGGGCTCAGCCTCATTTTCATGTGACAATATCACATAGGCAAACTTTCGCATAACTCTCCTCTCGGATAGTGGCCGACGGGCAAAGAGGCTCTCTGTCTATTCTCACTCGGCTTAGAGATGTAACAGTGTGAGAAACGAAACTGATGAAGAGATCAAAACTTTTATGTATGCACTAAGCCTTTTTTCTTTCCCAGGCTGCGGCGAACTTGGGCAGTGCATACGCAGACTCGGTTCTCCGAGAATCTAAAAAGGAGAGGTTAAATATGAGGTTATAAGATAGTAAGATTTTGCCACATTTAAATCTATAAAAAAGAATGTTTTCTGTCACCGTATCATGTAAGAATTCTATCTATAACTTGACCAAATTTTTACTCGCCATAGTAAAAATTCCACTCACCAATGGTGAGCTGGCGAGTGGAAATTTCGCGCCCTGCACTAAGCAACAAAAAAAAGCCGCAGTTGGATATTTTCATTTTTGCCTTCTACAACCTCCAATTTTATCATTTAAAAAGCAAATTTTCAAACAGATTTTATAATGTTGTCCTCCATATACACTTTACCTTTGAGTCCAGTGTTAAAACTAAAATGAAATTGTCAGGAAAATTGTAATTTTAGAATTTATTTAAAAAATGGTAAGAATAAGGCAGTCAATGATGCCACAAAAAGTATTAATTTTTGAATAAAAATCAAAAAATATTTTAATATGTGAGATGGCAAAATAATTAAATGTTAACAAAATACTGATAAAAGGGTTTTTAGCAAGATATAAAATTTTTTGGTCGTTTAAACTGGAAATTTGATTTTAGGCAGCCACGTTGCTCATCCAAGCGAGATGACCGTAAGTTAAAAAGCCATTGCTTATAAAATCAGTTTGTATTACATTTAGAACATAAAAGAGATTCAGAAAAAGTGTTTATAGCAGCATAATTTCTTTAAATACAGTGCAGCAACTATTAAACAAAGCAGGTTTAAATGACTGAAAATTTGAAAAAATTCCATTCTTACTGAAGAGAATTAAGAAAGCAAGACCTCAGATGGCTAAAAAAATTAAAAAATTATTAGTTAATTATTGGGCTGAACTGGTTCTCTTTGATGAGTCAAATTTAACTTATTTCGAGCTAAAGAAAAAAAGCAGATCTGACAACGAAAATATGACCGACTTAATGAAAATCGCACTTTTAAAACAGTGACACATTTTCCGTACATTATGGTACAGAGGTGCATAACTTTTCAAACAGTTGGGCAAATTTTTATGCTCAAGGGATGAATTAACTCGAAATAAAACACAATCTTCATAAAAGTGGTGCCTGACCGACTATTTTGGAGGAATCTTGGACATTTCTGCAAACAGTATTTCAAGATGATAATGCACCTTACTACATGGCGTCTGTGGTAAGTTTATTCACCTCAAATTGTCAAAATTTCCTATCCATTCCCATGAGAACCTATAATTCTGTAAGTAATCATATCTTTTTTCACTTTAAGTTAAATCCCACAAAATATATAGTAGAATTTCTTCTTTACCAGACATGGAAATAGCCCTAATTGCAATCTGCTCGAAAATGTTTCATCTATAAAAAGGCTGGGGAGAGGATTCAAAATTTGCAGCTTATAACTCTGCCAGAATTAGAAAAAATTATTTGTGATATTTGGCCCATTGAAATTTCTTAGATTTATATTAAAACACTGTATAAATCTATGCCATTGCGATTAAAGCAGTAATTCCATATAAAGGTGGAATTAACCCAATGCAGAATACATATTTTTAATAAAAATTGCTTAGATATAACAAATAAATGGTTTTATTTTATATATTAAGATATGACTTGTTTATTTCATATAATAAATCATTATAGAATACAAAGTGTATGGTTATTGCATCATGTTCAAAAAGAAAGTTTTATGCAGATTTTTAAAAAAGTACTTCGTAGAGTGCAATAAAGCAAATTATTAAATCGAAAATGTACATAGGTATCATTTCATCCCTTTGGCATGATGCAAACAAGACAGTTTTATTTGTTCCAAACATTAATTTTAAAGTTATTACAAATAAAAAAGGTGTAAGTCATTTTTTTCTGCAGTGCGTTTTTTTTTTTTTTTTTTTTTTTTTTTTTTTGTCGCCTAGTGTATATATGTGAATGAATGAATAAATTTATATGTAAATTCAAAAACTTCATAAATGATCACAAGCTTATGCTTATGAAGAAGAGTCTATGATGGGAGCAGGTCAATAATTAGTTCTTTGAAAGAAATAGCATTCTGTCACTAAAAGCAAATTATATTTAATATCCTAAGGTTTACTTTCTTTCTTTTTCCCTTTTTTTTAACAAATTTTTTCTGTACTTTTTTTTTTTTTAATTAATCCAGACTTTAACAATAAATATATTCAAATAGGGATTCTTTTTTAATAAGAAGGTACTGTTTTTATTGTTAATACTTTTAAAATCACAAAATTTTGTCACTAATAGTAAATTAAAAATCAAATTACAATTAAAGTAAGTTAAATCGAAAGCAAATGAAAAAAATCTCAATTTAAAAAAAAGAAAAGAAAGTGCGATTGCATTAAAATTTTTTTAAATATGTTAAATGTTCGTAAAAAATCAGAACAAAATTTTTCGAATCTCAATGGCTACGGAGCAATCATAATGTTCAAAATTTATATATTTACTTATAAGATATTCCTTAATTAAATATTCTAAGAGCATTTCCATTTTCCCGTGTCGATAAATGGGCAATCATATTAAAAAACTGATGTATATTTAAAATAATTATAAGATTTTAAAAAACTTTTTATAAACCATGTTTTTAAATTTTCTGTGTAATCATAGCTATAGAACTAACTACATTAGCACTTTATCAATGCGTATTGTTACAAAATTGCAAATAATTGTATTTATTTTTGTATAAATTCTTTCAAAGAGGCTTAGTAAGTTGATAAAATGTCAATTTTCTGCATTTCCAGCTCTTTTTTGCATTAAAATAGCTTAATTTTCCCTTTAAAATGCATTAAAAAGCTCCAATAGGCAGGTAATGGATTTAGCATCAAATTTGGTGACTTTTGCTCTTGACGACTTTTGGCGAGAAAATCCTTATTATCGATTCCAAAGATGAACGTTCTAATGTGATTGGTTAAAGAGTTATGGGAAATTTGAATTTAAAAAAAAAGTTGGTTTTAAAAATAAAATATTAATCCTTTCAGAACCACATATATTTGCATCATGAAGTACATTAGCACTTTATCAACGTGTAGAAAATCTTTAAAGTGATAATGACATCAATTTTTGCCAGATGCATGATTTAACTTTTTACAAATTTTTAACGCACATGTTTAATTAAATGTATTTATATTTATGTCGAAAGAAAATGAACTCGTAAATTTTTTTGGCAACAATTAAATTATAGCTAATATTTTAACGCTGTTAGGAGCTTATTATTTTCATATTTTAATTAATTAAAAGAAAACTATTCGAAAATCTGACTTCGAAGTATTGTGTTGTCACCGGGTTCTGAGCTACTGTGAAAGTTTCAAATGTCTAGCTAGTAGGGAAGTTAGTTAAAAATAGATTGCAATATTTGTACCGGACAAACAAACAAACAAGGATAGAAGTTAATAAAAACATGGTAAAATAGCAAAATATTAGTGGGACCAAAATGGCCAGGAACCAAAGTGTCCTGCTTCAATCTGCATTCTTGTATTTTTGGTTTTGCTATAACTGTATGTATCATCAATCATGATTGCTTATCACTAAATGCATGATGTGATTTATGATCATATAAAAGAATCCTGAAAACTTTACTTGTCACACTTTTTAAGATTTTTTTTTTAAAGTATTTAAAAAGTTAAAAATCTGATGTGGGCACCACATGACTTCCTTATACACTATTAGAAATATACATAATGTTAAAAAACATTGACATTGGACCCGAAACAGTTGGCTAAAAATATTTAAAAAAATGAATTATCACCGTGTTCTGAGCTTTTCTGAAAGTTAGTTAAAAACCGATTTCAAGATTTGTACTGGTAACGCTGACGAAGGCAGCAGGGACCCGAAAAAATTGGCTAAAATTATTAAAAAAAGGAATTTTCACCGTGTTCTGAACTATTCTGAAAGTTTCAAATGTCTAGCTAGTCGGGAAGTTAGTTAAATAAATTTTCTGTTGAACGACATAAATGCTGACGAAGGCAGCAGGGACCTGAAACAGTTGGCTAAAAGTATTAAAAAAATGCATTTTCATCATGTTCTGAACTATTCTGAAAGCTTCGAATGCCTAGCTAGTCGGGAAGTTAGTTAAATAAATTTTCCGTTTAACCATATTAACGTTGCCGAAAGCAGCAGTGGCCCGAAACAATTGGCTAAAAATATTTTTAAAATGCATTGTCACAGTATTCTGGGCTTTTCCAGAAATTTTAAATGTCTAGCTAGTCGGGAAATTAGTTAAAAATCTATTGCAAGAGTTGTACTGGTAACGCTGCCGAAGGCAGCAGGGACCCTAAATAGTTGACTAAAAGTATTCAAAAAATGCATTTTCACCGTGTTCTGATCTATTCTGAAAGTTTAAAATGTCTAGCTAGTCGGGAAGTTAGTTAAATAAATTTTCAATTGAATCACATAAACGCTACTGAATGCAGCAGGTATCGGAAACAGTTGACTAAAAATATTAAAAAAATGCATTGCCAATGTGTTCTGAGCTTTTCTGAAAGTTTCAAATGTCTAGCTAGTCGGGAAGTCAGTTAAATTGCAAGATTTGTCCAAGCTGTTTTTGAGTAATTACCATTTTTTATACATTATGGCCAAAACCTATGTATTTTTGGTCATTATGAACCTAATTTTCCTAAATATCTCCAAAACGGAAAATCATACAAAGTCCAAAAAGGGAGGTGCACAACTAGATGTTATAACAAACCTATGTACCAATTCGCAACTTTCTACGTCCAACCATTTTTGAGTTATGCGACATACTCACACACGCACAGACACACATATATACAGACGTCACGAAAAATCGTGTAAAGTTGCTTATATCTCTAAAACAAGAGCTTGTGTTAAGACAACACTTGCAGGTGTACAACTAGACATCATGACAGTCACATCTATAAATTGGCAACATTCGGCGAAAATTCATTTTCGAACAATGTGAAACACAAAATCCATTTCGCAAATCGGGATTACTATACTTCCTTATACTTTGTATAAGGAAGTAAAAATCAACTGATTTTATATCAACTTCTTCATTTGACTCCCCTTGGCTGTCACTTAATTTAAAAATTGGCCCTGCACGAATACTACATTAATTAAAATTTTAAGGATCATGATATCATTGGATCATTAAGAAAAGTTTGTCTGTTTCACCTTTAATTTTATTCTCCTTTCAAATACGTTTTAAGAAAAAATGCAAACATACAGTCAAATATAAAATTATTTAATAGTTTATTAGTTTATTGTAAATTTAGGAATATTACCTATAACATAACTGAAAAGTATTTTAATTATTATTGTATAATAATGTTGATATTTATGTTATTTATGTGATAAGTATTATTTACTATATTCGTTAAATTTAATTTCAAATTTTTTTCTTTTCTAATCTTTTCCAGTATTAATTCCCTAAAAATAGTTTAGCTATCATAATGCTTTTCCGAAAAGTTAAGTGGATTTATGCAGCTGCTGGAAGTGGCATTGCTATTGGAATTTTTAACTACATTCAGTCTGACAAGAAATGTGCACAGACTTCTTGGACTACAAATTTTGAACCATCGGTGAAATGGAATTACAATTGGGATAAGTATGCGATTCCTTTTTTACCCTGAATATATTTTGTTAATTTTTTACTTGTGATATATTCATTATGTTCGTTAAGCTATTGTTCATTTAAGGGTTAGTGAAATTGTGCAAATCAGGGGTCAAAATTAGAATCAGCAAGTTGAGTGCTAAATGGCAACTACCATTCTTTTCATTATGTTGTACTTAGGTGCCATTTTAAAACTGTTATTTACACATAAAAACATATGTGCAAACATTGTACATAAACTACAATTACTTAAAATACTGATACTTTATCTAGTTAATTTTTTCCATTTTAAAAATTTGCTAGTGCTAATATTTTTACAAGAAAACTGGGAATTTTCTTCAACGGTAGACTTTGTTGCTAGTGCCTTTATTTTCATCACACATTGGAACTGCACACTGAAGGGGAAAAAGAATGCTAGGCGTCAAAGTGACGACTAGGTATAAAACTGTGGTCATCAAAACGAAATTTTTCGTTGCAAAATAAACTAACAACCGCTAATTTCGAGCCCTAGTACAGATATGTGAAAATTATTAGGGTAATAATAATAATTTTTTTTTTTTTTTTTTTTTTTTTGTAATTTATATGCATGCAAATTTCTAGAAAACTATTTTTAATTATTTAAAATGCAGGAATTTTCTTCAACATTTGTTCTATTTTCAATTGTTGATATCATTTATCTTTTGTCTAAATAGTTTGGAACTTTTTTTAATACTTTTCAACAAAACTTAAACATGTTTATGATTTCAGTTTGTTTGTCTGTCCACATTTCCATTTCAATAAGTATTGCCAGGATTACATTATAAAACACTTTCTAAATAATTTATCTGTCCCATCTTAAATGTTAAGTCATAAGTTTTTTTCGTGTTCATTGAAAAGTGTAGAAAATGCATAACACAATTGAAATGCACCGCCAGCAATATTCAGTAGTCAAACTGAATATTTTTCTATGGATATTATATTATTATCTGAATATTTTCATTATTATTAATTTCATTGTCATAATCATGATTATTATTGATTATAACAATGTGGGGCCCTGAGATATAAGAAATTTTGGTGCCCGTCTCCCATCAATCACATGTTACAACAGAGTTTTCTCCAGGTTTAAAAAAGGGAAGAGCACTTCTAATAAAAGACAGGCACTTTTTAGATTCTTGAAGGCAATTTTAGATTTTTAAGGGCACATTAAAATCCATACACTTAATTTAAAATTCAGTTTTGGGTATGGATACAAGAAATATTTTTAATTTTAACTGTCTTATACTTTAATTTTGCTTGTTATTAATATATGAATGAATGTTGATCATTATACATACCTAATACTTTTATTTATATTTATAGACTTATAGTATATATTCAGTTTGGAGGTTATTTTCAATAAAAGGCAGCAAGGAGGCAACTTTTTTAGATGAGAGGCAAGAGGGGTGTAATTTTTTTGTTTGAGGGGCAAGAGGGTGCTATTTTTTCAACCATAGGACAGACAGGCTGCAGCACCCTCCTGAAACTGTCTGGGGAAAACTTTGGTTACATTAATCCTCAGCTACATAATTTGAGAGTTTTCATAATTGATAAATAAAATGATAAATAAATTGATAAATAAAATTTATAATATAGAGCCAAACTTGAATGGTGGGTCAAGTCCCCAAAGCAGAAAATGTGAGTCGTACGTCAAATATTTTTTTTTAGTTTGCAGATTATTTCCAAAATAGTATTGTGCATAGATCCAAGTCTTCCGATTTTACATTTTAACAGGAAAGATAGCGATTTTCAATCTTTCTCCATCCATGGCATAAATATCAATATTCATTTGAAACACGCTTTATTAAATTCTAGAACTTACAAAGAGGTAGAATTGTTCAATTTCTCTCATTTATGTAATTTTTTGCGACCTCCCCCCCCCCCCCCACACACACACACACACCGTTTTGCCTGCTAACGATTGACGATAAAACGGATTGCAGAATCCTTGCAATTTCTAATGTCTTTCCATCCTTGAACATAAATGTCAATATTCTCTATTTAATTAGATTCCAGAACCTATAAAGGAATAAAATTGTCCAATATCTCATACTCATATATTTGTTTTATCCCCCCCCCCCCCTTCCAAACTAACGAACGGTGATCAAATACTTCACAGAAGCTTTGTAATTTTCAATGCTCCATCGACAGCATAAATGCCAATATTCATTTTAAACATGCTTTGTTAGATTCTAGAACCGATAAAGAGGTAAAATTGTTCAATATCACTCACTCATGTAATTTTTTGTGCCCCCCTTTCCCTTTTCATCACCCCGCTAACAATCAGCAATCAAACAGCTTGCAGAATTCCTTGTGATTTCCAATCTCTCTCCATTCACAGCTTAAATGTCAATGTTCTTTTTAAATATATTTAATTAGATTCCAGAATCAATAAAGTAGACTTGTTCAATATCTCTCACTCATACTACTCCGATTCAAAAAATTAGAATAATGTAAAAAAGAATGAGTTTGATGTTGCTAATGCGTCAATTTGCATACTGCGTCCAGGAAAAAATATATTAAAAGTATCTAATTATCTTCAGAGCATTTATAAATATAACATAAATATTTATTTTTATCTGATATATTAATAATTAACTATTTAAAAAATATTAGAATAATTCAAAGAAATAGAATACCTCGATAGCATGGTTCAAAAAATTAGAATATTCAAATTTTTCTTATAAGTTGCGAGAACGGCTGCGGGATTAACATCTGTGGGACTATAAAATGTGCTCCGTTGAAAATGAAAAGTCGTTTGGCATTTGATTGTAGCGTAGTATTTGCTTAATATGGGACGAAAGAGCGATTTATCTGAGGCTGTGAAATATCGTATTGTGTACTTGCACGAAATAGGAAAAACACAACTTTTTATAGCAAAAGAAGTGAAATGCTCTCAAGCAAGTGTGAGTAGAGTTTTGAGAGAATATTCTAATAATAAGTGTTTTCAAAATAAACACTTTAAAAGTGGTCGAAAGCCAGTAACTTCAAGAAGAGATGAAAGGCAATTGAAAAAGATTGTGAAGAAACATTGTTTTCGGAGTGTGAGATATGTGCATAGAAAATGGAAAGAAATGGGTATAAATGTCTCCAAATCTACAACACTACGACGACTTCGCAAATTAGGTTTTAGATCACGTGTGCCTAAGATAAAGCCATTCTTATCATCTAAGCAAAGGGCTGCTAGAGTTAAATGGTGTAAACAAAGGCTATTTTGGGATCACGACGATTGGAAAAAGATACTTTTCAGCGATGAAAGTGTGTTTTGTGTGTCTCACGGAAATCAAGGTATACGTGTCTGGAGACTCAAACATGAAGCTTATAAGAAAGAATGTTTAAAACGTTCGTTTAAATTTGCGACCTCTGTTATGGTCTGGGGCTGCATGACTGCTGAAGGCCCAGGCAGGTTGTGTATTGTTTCCACAACAGTCAATTCAGAAGTCTATCAAGAAATTCTTGAACATTTCATGATTCCTTCAGCTGAGGATTTATGTGATGACGATTTCTTATTTCAGCAAGATTCAGCTTCTCCCCACACTTCCAAATCAACAACTAAATGGCTCAAAGAGAAGGACATACCTGTACTCCCTTGGCCTGCAAACTCACCCGATCTAAATCCTATCGAGAATTTGTGGGGAATTATGAAGAAACGACTTCAAGAAGTTGCGCCTAGAGACAAAAAAGAACTTATTTCTAGTATAAAGAGCATATGGGCGAATTTAGATAAAAAAGATTGTGAACCTTTAGTTAAAAACATGCCAAAACGTTTAAGAGCTGTCATTAAAGCTAAGGGTGATGCAACAAAGTACTGATTAGCAAGTAAAAATACTTAGAGTTTAAATTATGTTCAATATATTTTCATTATTCTAATTTTTTGAACCATGTTAGAAAGTATTCTAATATTTTGAATTTTTTGTTGTTAGCTGATTTAAATATATTTTCTATTTCATTGTAATGTGTTTACATTTTTATAATCTGCAAAATATGCAGATTCATATTATAGTACTTTATATTTGATATTGTTGATTATTTATTTGATAAATTCGATTTTCATTTCCCTTGACCATATTTCTTTTCATTATTCTAATTTTTTGAATCGGAGTAGTATATTTGCAGGGCTGCCACTGGCGACTAAAAAGGCAACTAATGAGACTATTTTGAAGGAAAGGCAACTATGGTAACTATTTTAGTCAAAATGTAGGCAAAAGCAACTATTTTGGTATCAGTTGAAAAATTTAGGCAACTATTTTAAACATTTAGCAACTAAAAAGAGCAACTTCTGAGGTTATATTTACGAACAAATCCTGGTCCAAAATTAACCCTTCACAAAATTTTATCTTAAAAGGAATCTTTCACAAAAAATGTTTACTTAAGTAATCATGTGCAAGTCATGACATATTTTCTCAATTGGATGCTAGAAAAGCAGAATTTTTTTTATTTGGGGCTAAATAATATTTTGGGAATGAGCTATGAAAACAAATGCAAACTAGCATGCTGTAGTCACCACAAGGCATGCATTTTTCTTTACAAATTCACACATTAAAAATAATTTATTAAAACAAATAAATAATACATAAGCAATGTTTAAGCACATGAACTCAGTTTAGTGATCTAATTAAAAAAGGACGACATTTTTCTGATGCTATCATTTTATAGAAAAATCTATTTTTAAAGTTGTATCTTTACAATCTTTCCAAGCATTATTTTAAACCTAACAATACTTTAAAGTTATGAACAAAATAGGAACTTTTGTGATAACTTGACTACAAAAAGCAATAATTAAAAGCATAATCAAAATAGGTACTAGTATTTTTTTTTTTTTTTTTTTGTACACAAAAATTATGCCAAAATGAATAAATAAAAAAATTAATTAAAAGGCATCACCAACATGATTGCAAAAATTTAAAAATCACCAAAGGAGTCCTATACTAAAGCTGTCCTGCCTGGGGAAATATGAAAACTAGGTGGTCAAACATGAATTTTATTTTGAAACTTCTCTTTGAATGATTTGGTTTAACTATCATAAGCGTTTCATCCACTAAAACTAATAATAATTTGGCTTCTGACAAATTAAAATTTAAATTGGGTGATGAAATTGGTATAAAACTTATAAGCTTCAAATTTCAAAGATTAAAAAAAAAAAATAAATAAATAAATAAATTTCGCTTGGATTTGCTAGTAGTAATATATTTTGGGAATCAGCTTTGATGAATGCATAAATTTTATTAATTAGTAAAAGAAATATTTGCATGTTTCAGTATGTAATTGCAATTAAATATAAATTTTGTTAATTAGCAGGGAATTATTTCTGTTCCACACCTATTTACTTCTTTACACAATCACTGCATTATACATCATGAAAAGGTGAAGTATATCCTTTTGCACTTTTGTCATTGCAATTTTTCATAACATGCCTCCTTGTTGATGTTTGCATGTTTCTAAGCAGCAAAATACTGTGCTTAAGGGTAAAACCATTTCTCTTTGTAAAAATAAAGTGACTTACTTCCATAGAAAAAAAAAAAAAAAAACTAAATTTGTTTCAGGTCAAAATAGTACCACGACCCTTCATCAGGCAAAAAGTAAAGTAAATATAAGTGTAGCAAATAAAGCAGTAATGCACTAAATAAAACTGAAAATCAGTATAAATACTGGTGTGACAAGAGTAAAAAAAAAAAAAAAAAAAAAAAACTATATATATGTATATATATATAAATAAATAGATGTGACTGTAGGGAAAAAGAAAAGTTACAAAAATAAAAGGGGGGGGGGACAAAAGAAACTTAGCAAGAGAAAGTTATGTGAGTAAATTCCAAGCATCAGACATGAAATTAAAGAAAAATTAACAAGATTTTTTTTTTTTTTTTTTAAGATGTGAAAAGCTTTGTAAAAACAGCAACAGGATCAGCAATGGGAAGTAATAGATGATTTAGAGATCTCTTCATTAAGAACATTCCATTGGTGCTCATTAATTCTAAATTTCAAATTACCTTTTAAAATGAATGAGCTGCAGCTGAGAGAATTAAGGTTTTAATCTTCAACCTAGCAGAAATCTCTCAGAAAAATCTGATTGTAAATATCTGGAAAATTAAAATTTATCTTTCTCGCACTTAAATATTACTTGTTTAGCTCAATTAAAATGATTGAAATACATTCTATCACAATCAGTAGCAACATAACCTCTTATGGTCTCTAATTTTTGAAGTATTATATTAGAAAAGTTCTAAAATCAACCCATTGTGTGTTATTTGAAAGAAAACAAAGGATAGAAAGTGAATATCAGGCTAAACTAGTTTTAGGTTGCAAGAGCAGCTGGTATCACCAATCTGGTTGTATAATGCATTACTAATATATATACAATATTTTTAAGTAATCTGAAAAAAAAAAAACAGTTTTTTTTTTTTTTTTTATAAAGCTTTTGTAAAAATTACTGCTTAATTATTCCAATTATTTTACATAATCATAACATTAGTATTGGATAAAAGAAAAAGAAGGGGGAAGGGATTGTAAAAGAAATCTATTTTCTGCTTCAGGAGACTTATTTAGGAGACTATTTTTCATATGAAATGCTACTAAAGCGACTATTTTTGGAGTCTTCTTTGAGTGGCAGCCCTGTATTTGTTTTCCTCTCTTCCCCCTCCCTCCCGCTAACGGTTAGAGTTCAAACGCTCTATGGAAGTGTTGTGATTTCCAATTTTTTCTGCCCACAACATAAATGTTAATGTTCATTTTAAACTTACTTTATTAGATTCTAAAACCTATTCACATTCATGTAATTCTTTGGGACACCCGTCTTTTACCATTTTCTAACAATCGGCAGTGAAACACGCTGCAACTTGTTCTTGTGATTTCCAGTCTTTCTCTACATGCAGCATAAATGTCAATATTCTTTTTAAACTTGCTTTATTAAATTGTAGAACCTATTTAGATATAGAATTATTCAATATCACTCACTACTCGTGTAATTTTTGCTATTGCTTCTTTGAATATACACAAGATTTTGCATCAATTTCAAAGTTTGATGATCTTGACACATTTTTGTTTGAGTACCATTGTATTTGTAAATGGATCGTTAGCACTATAGAAGTTAGATCTGAAAGGATCACATGTGAAATAAAGGTTTTATACAAAAAATCTTCTAGTGAGCTGACAAAGAAAATATATATATATAAACTCGGTTCATGGCGTCAAGTGTCGTGTCGCCTTCCGACAAAATCTACAAAAAGTCTATTCCAGAACTTCTGGTCCAGAGTCCATTCTCTTCTAAACCCCTATCTCTCATCACTTTTTTTTATATCATCCATCCATCTCTTTCTTGGTCTTCCTCGCTTCTGTTTTTAATTTGTTTTATAGTTAAAAGCAATTTTACGTAACCTTTCATTGCTCATTCTTTTAATATGACCATACCAGATTAGTTGCTTTTAGTTCCCCATCATACTATAGGCATACCTGCCAAGTACTCCGTTTCTTCCGGAGTTTCTCCTGAAATATCGCTTAACTCTGCATGTTCCGCAAAAGTGCCGTTTTACTCCAGATACTTTTCAGAATCTCCTTATCTAATCTCAAAACCAGTGATTTAGACTCGGCTGTAGGTGTAGCCCTTACCCTGCATACGAGACTAGAAGAAAGAAACCAATCAGCAGTTCCTTAAGGGCGTGTCATTTGCTCTGTTTGCGAGACTATTGGGAAGAATCCAATCGACATTGACTGTTTCTGTGTGACAATTGACTGCGTAGTGTATCGCTTTTCGGTTCTTTCTTATTGTTATTGTTTGTGTTGTTTGTACTTTCGTTTTCGCCCGCAACGTAATATTAATTTGTTTTGTGCTTCCGTTTTTACTGGCAATGTATTAATAGTTTGTGTTTCGATTTGCTGTGAATATTATACTTACAGTGATGTCTAGTAAAAAAAAACATGTACAAGTTTATCGAAAGGAATATTCTCAAAAGTGGCCTGTTTTAACAAGATCAACGAAATCGGCCCATCACATTTTCTGTCAGGTGTGTAATTGTGATTTCTCTGTAGCACATGGTGGCCGTACAGATTGTTTGCATCATGTTGAAGGACCACGTCATCGGGAAAATGCCGCAATTAGAATATCAAATCACAAAATCAATAAAATGTTAGTTCCAAAAGATAACTTAAAGGTTACAAAAGCAGAAGCACTTTTTGCTAAATTTTTAGTAGAGCATAACTTACCTATGGCTTCTGCTGACCATGCTAGTCTCCTATTTCAGCGAATGTTTCCAGATTCAAGTATAGCAAAAAAATATTCTGGCCATACCAAAATGACTGAAATTGTAAAATCTTTTACTAAATCAACCCAAGAGCAGTTGTTTTCTCTTATCAGGGAAAAAAAGTTTACTCTGGCCACAGATGGAAGTAATTCTGTGGTGGATGATAAATTATGCACTTACATCATACCATTTTACTTATTTTCTAAATTTACTTAGCTAAAAACTTTTAGTTTCTTCTGTTTGATAAAAATTTCTCTGTTACAAATTGCTCTTGCATCTAATTATTATAAGTTGCACTTTTACAAAACTGATTTACTAATTTCCTTATTTAAATTTAAAATAGTTTTAAAACGTTATACCTTGTTTATTTAATTAAAAATGTCTAAAGCAATCGGATAGCAGATATTTATTTAAAAAGACTTAGTAAAATACAAGTTAAAACACATAAAATAAAAACATTGCACACTATTTTCTTAGCACCTCATCAGTATTTATAATATCTACCAAGCAACACCTCACAACTCCATAAACATAGAGTTCAAACTAGAAATCCATATTAAAATGGTACAGCCCATGCATTATTAATTGTAACGGGTTGGACCTTTATTAGTCATCCTTTTAAGAAAATACACAAATGATAGTTATTACAGCATGATATAAGAATTCTAATATTTTCAAAGCCAGCTCTTTGATCTGTTTTAGCTGCATCGTTGACCAGTTTTGAACGAAAATCACTGTTTTTATAAGCTTGTTTGTGTTCTTTGTTATGGATATCAGCAAAACTTTCTGTCTCTCCATCATAGGTAGCTTTACAATTTTTATGGGGAATACAACATATTGGGTGTTGTAAGAAGTTTTAAAGCGATTTTTGTGTGACTCTACTGCAAAATAGTAAACCAATCTGTACACCGCGATTGTATCATGAGATAGGAAATGGTTCATAGTTATAACACTAGTGAAGAAACTGAAAGAAAGGTGAAAGTAAAATAGGTGTTTCGGAAGTTAAAGCTGCCGTACCACAAGCAAAGTAATCGTCTCTGCATTCATTGTGAATTTCACAACAGAAAATGTTCTGTAAAAGCATGTTTATCGATCTGTTTTGATTTCAGGAGAGATATCATATCGAAAAGAACATATGAATTTTGGTTTTGACATTTAAAAGGTGGTGGTTTTGATGATACTGATCAAGAACATAGCGCGGCTAGACTGAGCACTAAGCATGATATTTCTCAATCACTGTACAATGAAGATTCATCTCAAATGAAAAAGGAACTTCAACAATTAGAATATCACAAACAACAATTTGTAATCATTTACATGCAGTAGGAAAGATTTGGAAAGCTAGAAGATGTATGCCACATGAATTAAGCGAAAGGAGCAACAATGGGTGACTTGATAACTCGGATAATGATCTTGATAACTCTTGAGAGACATGAATCCGCTAAAAAAGCAACCAAAAAAAAAAAAAAAAAAAAATTCTTGTTGAAAGTTGTAATGGAGATAAAAGAAGAATATGTTATAGCAATCTGAAACGCAACAATATTTAGGGGAATACCGACAAAGCAACAATATCAACACGCTTTTAGTATTATACGAGGGTCACTCTGAAATTTTTGAGATACGCCTAGGTAATTAATGTTAAACTTACCAAATTTTAGGTGTGTTCAAAGTAGTCTCCTCCAGCATCAATGCACTTCTGCAGGCGAATTTTCCAAAGCTTAAATGCCTCTAACCATTCATTTCTTGGAATCGATGAAAAAAATGCATTTGTAGCCTCATCAATCTCATCTTCGGAATGAAAACGATTCCCACACAAGTTCTTTTTCAGATTAAAAAATAGCCAAAAGTTGCACAATAGCTAGATCAGGTGAATAGGGTGGATGTTCCAGCACCTTGATGTGTTTTTGTTGAAGAAATTCAACTGTAATTACTGCTGAATGAGAAGATGCATTATAATGATGGAGAATGAGTCCTCTCCTCTAACATTCACTTCTTTAAGAATTTATGGAAGACATTTAGTACTGTACCAGTTAGCTGTGACTGTCTTCTGTCCGTCCAGCTTGATAGCTTTGACCAATCCTGTACTTCTAAAGAAAATGGCGTACATTACTTATTTCATGGCACATTGTCTTTTCACCATTGTGGGTTTTGGATCATCTTCAAAGACCCACACTTTACTTTCTTGGCATGTTGGAACATCAAAAAGTGGTATGTACGTTTCATCACCAGTTATTATTTTATAAATAATGCGGTGGCCACCATCATTAAATAATTTAAGGGTTTCTTTGCTGATTCTGACATGCTCTTGTTTTTGGTGCTCTTTTAAATTATGAGGAACCCAACAACAAACTAATTTTTTCATATGCAGTTCTTCATGAAAAATTTTATGTATTGCAGCGGATCCACTGTGTTAAGTTCCTTTTGTATCATATGGTAGGTACAGCGACTGTCGTCGATTAACATTTTCTGAATGACAGATATATTATCCGGGATTACTGCTGACAAGGGCCTTTCTGTGTTTTTCATCCTGTAGAGAATGACGACCTCTGTGAAATTCTGTAAACCATCTGAATACAGTTGCACGAGATGTACTTTCATTTCCAAAAGCTAATTGTAGGCGTTAAACGCATTCTTCTTGATTTAATCCCACTTTAAAATCATAGAAAATCATAGCACGATAATGTTCTTGTATCAACTCCATTTTCTTTTCTGTCTAAAATGTATTGTATCATAAACTACTTGCAAATGGCCAGTAAAAAATTGTCTGCTGGGCTAAAATAGTTCATATTTTCAAATCTAATTGGTAATTTTTTTCTACCGCTTATCGTCTGTGCGTATCTCAAAAAATTCAGAGTAACCCTCGTATGATGGGTGGGCTCCCTTACAAACTGTCGACGCCTTATGTAAGTTTAACTGCTGAACACTGCAAGCAACAATTTCTGAGACTGAACCAGGAAATCTGTCGAGAACGTTTAATTACTGGTAAAGATCTGCACCGCTTGAAATTGCTCCTCACAAAACCTCATGTTGCAAAACCTGTCAAGGACACTTTTGTTAAGGAAGATTTGGAACACCCGGCTCTTTCATGCTATCGTTTGTTTCAGTCGTTGAACAGTACTTTGTCTTCTGTACACCTCTAGACAGTCGACAAAGTATGAAAATGGGTAGATAATTTCATCGCATTCAAACACGAATTGTTCTACATTCCTGGCATCCATACAATTGTCCAGCCAATAGCGGATGTTATTATAGATAGTGATGAATAATATTTTGATGAACAAAGGTATTAGTCTCTGCTCTCAATCACATATTCATCTCTCTGAAATGCTCTTTAAAACTTATTACTACACCCAATACAATACTGGTATGTTTAAAGGGGGAGAAGAAACAGGTTTAAAATTAGAAACAAGGCTATGAATTAGATTTTTAGGTTTAAATGCAAAAGAAGTGTTAGCAGTTTTAAGAATTTCAATAGTGCTTTCAGAAAACCTCTATAGTATACAACAAAAGTTTTAGAATTAAGAGCAGGAGGAGGGGAAAGAGAATATTTGTTTATAAGAAGCTCACCAGTGATTCATTTTAGGCAACAAAGAAGATAATTATTCATTTTAAAATCAGGAAAAAACTTTTTTCTACGCATTGCTGAAATTCTTAAAATGTTAGCATTTCTTCTGCATTTAAACCTTGAAATCAAATTTGTAACCCTATTTCTAATTTTAAATCTATTATTCCCCCTGCCCTTTAAATACAGTGGTATTCTATATTGTATTACCTGTAAAAATTGTGAAGCTACTTATGTTGAAGAAACAGGACGTTCTGCTGATATCTGCATCAAAGAACACAGACGAGCATATAAAAATGGAAATTTTCATTCAAAATATTCAACCATACAGGTGAAACAGATCATACTGCTGATTTTGAAAATTCTTATTAGAATTTTTATCTCAGGCTGTAATAACTTGGAAGGATAGCTAACAAAGATTCAACCTGCTCCAGTTTATGACGCATGCACAGTACCATCCAAATACACATTCTTAGTTTGAATCCCTTATTTATGCAGTTGTAAGTTCCTTTGTAAGTGCTATACATACTGATGAGGTGCTAAGAAAATAGCACGAAACATTTATGTTTTATGCGTTTTAACTTGTATTTTACTATGTCTTTTTAATTAAATGTCTCTTATTTAGTTGTTCTAAACATTTTGCATTATTTAATTTTGTCTGATGACAGGCGAGATTTATCTAGTATGACCAAACCAGCAAAAAATGAAGATGACTCTAAAGAACAAACTAGAGCAATCAAAAAGCAAGTTAAAATGAAGCCCTCTGCTTATAGAAATATATTTTTAATACGTCATGGACAGTATCAAGATTCAGAGAAACTTGATAAAGATAGAAAATTAACTGACATAGGTATGCTATTTTTGTATTTATGTACTTTTGTCTAACCACAGTTTGTTATACAGGTCTTGTAAATTAACTGACTTAAGTTTTCTGTTTTTGTTTTAAATTTTGGATAACCACAGTTTTAACAAGGGTCTACATGGACGCAAAATACATCAGGGCATGCATCTAAGGTTGAGGAAAAATAAGATTAATAGAAAAAATTTAAGTTTTTTTTTTTTTTTTCCTAATAGGAGAAAATAAAAGTCAAAGTCAAAATACCAATCAGCTGAAAAACAAATTTTCTAATGCTTTTTAAACTAAACTAACAGTTGTATTTTTATGTTTTATAGTATATATCTTATTCTTTTAAATATTTTGTCATATAAAATCATACATTTCACTTGCCATTGCATTTTCAACATAAAATTTTCATTTAAAATAAAACATCAAAACTTCCTAATAACATTAAAATAAAATGATTAAAAAAGCCTATTTGAAGCTCCACACAAGATCGTTTGTTGCAACCCCACAACTTTCTCGAACATCCTCACATCGTGCTGTTTGGTGAGTTTTATTGCCGATTTTAGAGGGTGCCAAAATCACAAAATTCTTTCTTCAAATTTTCGTTTAGAAATTAGAATATTTAATATTTCTTATTTTTTAAACTCTCATTTGTTGTAATGAATCCATCACCATATTTTTAATGACTTTTTAAAAAGAAAGATCTTTCTAATAGACACCGATTTCAAGAAAGCAGCGTAATGAAGTAGCCAAGTAAGATGGCGGCATGATTTCGTTCAGAAGCAAAAATAAGATTGAATCACCGTCAATCTGGTGTAGAGTGTTGTAGTGTGGTAGGAGATATGTGCACACAAATTTGCAAGTTCAGACAGATGAGCCTATAGTGTAGATTTTCAAACCCAGGTCACTTTTACTAATGGTCGTATAGAGCTTGCTAAAGAGGATAATGATGAAGGAAAACACTTCAGGCAATACAAAACAATCCATGGATACAATTCTTTTTACTCAGAAGGAAAATATATTATTTTCTTAAAGATGAGAAAAATATTGACATTGTAAGAAATTATTAACATTGTTTGTTAATGTAAAATTAATATCAAGTATGAAATTTCATACAGTAAATGGCACAGAGGGAGAGGATGACATCGAAAATCAACTTCCTTTCGAGAGCAAAGCAGGCAGAGAAGTGTCGAGAATTCTACCAGTCTCAAAGCAAAGAACGCCAACCGAACAATCTGGCATAGTTAAAATTAAGCCAAAAAGAATGCCAAACAGTTTCTTTGTTCCTATACATTTTAGTACAAAAATTTTGAAAATAATTTACAGTTGCAAAAGTCAAACTAATTTGACATAAAAATATAATTTCCATCTGCCGATCAAACAAATGACGCAGACAAAAAAGCATGAACCCATAAATCCGTGACGTAAATTTTCATAAACCTATTAAAAATCTATTTTTAGAACCACAATCGTGTGCTCGTAAAAGTTAATAGCTTTTTATGATGTAAATAGAAGCATTATAATTGCTAACGGATATTCCTTTTTCTTTTTTTATATATGTGACGAATTCCCTTACTTGAATCACATAATAGCTATGAAGGAAAGAGGCTGGCACTCAGTAAATACTCCGGATGAAACCACAGATATTTATTAATCCATCTGGAACATATAAGGTACAGTCCATGATTGTGAGTTGAGCAAATGGATGCAGTGCAGTGCAGCTGAATGCGATCACGTGACCCCTCTCGGGCCGTTATTTGACGTAAGTTTACTAAGCAAGAGCACACAAGAAGAGAAGAGCTCCTCTGCCCGTGTTTTCACTTAAATACTGGCATTTTAGGCGGGAAATCACACCACTCCTTCCTATGCTTATTGGATATTAACTTAATGATTGACAGCTTAGCTGAGGTCCAGATTTCTAGGATTAATTACTATGCAGCTCCTAACCACAAAAAGCTGCAGGTTGCACTTATTCAGCACTTTCTTGTCTTAAAATTAGTTCTTTTTTATGACTTTTGTGTTATGCTCGCGCCTTGTACTAAAACTTACTTTACAGGGGAAACTTTAGAATTAATTTTAAGTTAAGACTTTCTAATGGGATTTTCTTTAAATTATTGCTCACTATTAATTTAAAATAATAAAATAATAATTTAAAAGCTTACCTCTCTTTATCCTTTCATATATATATACTGAAATATGCTGGTAATAATTCTGAAAGAACACTTTCTTAAATAAATAAATTATAGTGATAGCAGTTTAATTCTTTAAGGGAAAGACTATGAATTAAAATTACTTCTCAAAACCCCTATATAAAAATTGCTTTATTTTAAAATGAGGACAGTATATTTCTAATAAAAGAAAATGAAATGCTTTATGAATCAATTTTGATTTGCAAAGAAGCTGGAAAATTCTATTTAATTAATTAAGTGAATTATTTAAATTCTAAAAGATATTTTTTAATTATTTAATTATATTAATCTTTTCCTTTTTTTTTTTTTTTTTTTTTTTTAATACAATTGTAAAATTAAATTTGCACGACTGGGAACTTTAGCTGTTTTTGCCCTGGTAATTGAGTAACGAGATTGCCGGTCCATGAAACCTCGAATAATATCATCTAAATCAATGCAATCTTTTTATGACTGATATGTTTCAAATGTGGTGTAAAACTTTTTGACCATTTTGAAGAAAAATCACTTTTACTACTCTGAAAAATTGATATAGGAATATCTTAAAATTTCAATAGTTTTTTAAGTTCAGATTTACAATATACCAATGAACTGAAATCCTTCAGACATGCTTTGCAGGAATGTTTTTAAAATTCATATTAAGAATTTTAACACCTTTCACAATATAAAATACAGTGAATTCAAATATAAAATAGTGGTTATCAAAAACCTCTTTTTCTAAAACTATATCACTTTAGAATATTAATTGACAGAAAAACTACGTCTAAAAAGAGCTGTATAGCAGTACAGGCTCATATGAACCCAAATTGAATCAGCAATTTTTCATAAAAGCCATCTCACATTCCAAGTTTTGATACGCTTGTACACAAATGAAAGTTTATTTGGCATTTACTTTAATGAGTGTAAATGTATAGCCTTTACATAAATGAGAAAAATTGACATACAGCAGCCTTACCTACCAAATAAAACCATTGTAATTTTTCATATAGCCATATCGAATATAAAGTTTGAGGCACATATACATAATCTTCTAGAAAAAGAGGAATAAAGCAGAATAGCAATGCCATCTACCGGACGATATGTACCAAAATCTAATCATCACAAATTTATGCGATGGTCAAACTGAGTAAGGTTTCATGGAATTCCATGCATTTGTTTGTCAGATACAGTGCCCACATTGTACACTTCTACAAATTTTAATACAAATATCTTAAAATGGCATACAGTAATGATCAAATTGCATTTAGGACATCTCAAAATACATAAATTTATTGAAAACTGGAAGTCAGTAATTTTTACGAAACCAGTATTTTCAAATCGATGTTGAAGGCACTAATAATAATGACAAATAAATATAGTTCCCTTTTAAGAATGTATGGTGAAAAATATTAATTTGAAAAATAAATTATATCTTCATAGTGAATTCAGATTAAAAAAAAAAAAAAAAAAAAAAAAAAACGTAAATCAATGCCTTTTCTGTCATCAGTTTTTATTTATGAGATTGGATATATATATAAGATAAAGAAAAAAATAATTCAAAATAAAATGATATTTTTTTAACCTGAATGAAAGAAGAATTCAAAGTTACAATCATGTGTATATTATTTTTAATGTACACAAACATCAAACTGTCTCAATTATATATATTAAAAGCAAAAACTGTTTTATTTAAGAGACAATTTAAGTTAAAATACATTAAAAAAAAAAAAAAAACATATAAAAACAATTAAAATCTAGATGTTTCGAAACCCGGCCAGGTTTCCTCATCAGTAATTACAACACAATATGCAAACATTACATGAACACTCAAGGAATTTAAAGGAGTACTGAATATTGAGGAGCCAGTGTGCCTGCTTCATTGATAGTGTGGAGATGCTTGGCAGTGTGCCAGCTCTCAAGGAAAATACGCGATTTATAATTATGAAAACCAGAATTTAGAATTTTTATATATCGAAGTCACGAATATGATCGGTTTCTATTGAATGGATTACAAGTTTAGAATTTTGGTTGCAATTTTTAAAAGATCGTCTGTGCTCTTGTAGTCTAATTTTTGCTGTACGGCCAGTTTCACCTATTTTAACATATTTGCAATTTTTACAGGGAATTAAATATATTACACCAGTTAAATCCAAAGAAGGGTTTAAAGTTTGAAAGGACGTTTTTTAATTGTTTAATTGGCCGGAAAGCAGTATAAATATTATGTGGTTTAAGTAATTTAGAAATAAATTCTGAAGAAAAACCAAAATATGGCATAGAAATATAATTGTTCTTATTAATTAGTGAATTTTTCATTTGCATTGGAGTAGAGGGGGAAATTGCAGGAGGAAACGAAGGAGAGGGGAAGCTGATAATTTTTTCATGATAAATTCGTTTTAACCAATTAAGAGGGTAATAGTTATTTATTAAATCCTGAAAAATTCTTTTAATTTCCAACTTAAAAAGTGTCTCGTTACTGCATAACTGAAGAGCTCTATTGACCAAAGTTCGGAAGACTGTAATTTTATGAGAATTAGGATTAGCACAATGAGATATATAAAGTAGAGTGATAAATGGTAACCCTTTAGAAGGTCCAAGATGAGTCATGTGACATGCTCTCCTTGCACCTGCATATTCGGTGGTTCCCTTGGTAACAGCTTATTTTCAGTAAATTTATATGGCAACGGTTTGGAGATTGTTCTTCGTATAATTCATAACAGCCAATGTTTTTGTTTACTTGCGTAGCTTAATATTCTTTTGTTCTAAATCATTTTGATTTTGATTTTACTTCTTTTTTATTCCGTGTAGTTAAACTTTAACAGACAAAATGCTTAAAAATAGTTGAAATATTGTTATTTGTTGTTAAATTTAGCTCTTTAAAAGTTTAATTTTCTTTTATAAACACTTTTAAACTTTGTTGGGAAACAATGAAAGAAAAGGTATTTTATTATTTATTAAAATGTGAAATATGTGTAAAATTATTTTTAAAACAATTTATTTCGGTCATAGGTCTGTCATGTTACCTAATAATAATGATAATTTGTCGAACTGATATTTTAAATGCCAAAATAGCGATAAAGGGCCAAACACAGCAACCCATTTGAGCATGTCACGTGATTCATCTTGAGCGACGGAAAGCTAATCCTTCATCCATTGAATCAGCGTTCTAATTTATATATCTCGTTGGATTAGCAGAATGAAAATTTAGATATTGACCTGTAAAAGTGGCCTTACAATAAATAGAAGTTTGAAAAATGCTAGGTGAATTCGAAATGCGTTCAACAAGAACATCAAGAAAAGGCAAACATGTGTATATTCTTCATTTAACTGATAGAGCAACTTTTTTTTTATTCATCTAACTGAAAAAAAAAAAAAAAAAAACTAGTGTATAACAACCACACAGTTTCCATTACCCACTATATGCACTTTTTGGAGATAATGTGGTCAAAATACAGTAGACTCCCGATTATCGGCGGTCGGATTATCCGCTTTGTGGACTATCCGCGATTCACAAGGGCCTGAATTTAAAAGAGAATTTAAAAATACAGAACAAACTTATTACAAAAAAGATCAAAGACAGTAATGACCTTCAAAGCTTTTGGAGATATTACACGATTCTTGACAGCATATATGGCATACACACTGCTTGGGAGGCAGTTAAGCAGTCTACATTGGTAAGGTCTTGGAGAAAAATTTTACCAAATATGGAAAATACTTTGGTAGAGTTTATAGAGGAGGAAGAAATTTCTGCTCATGATTTGGCAAATTTAGCTAAATCTGTTACTGGAAAAGAAAAAGTCCATGAAGGAAACACTGAAGAGCAGATTAATTGTGACGCCAATGATCCAGGTATTGGACACCTTACAGATGAACAAATTGTGGGCCAAGCATTAGACCCAGTTTCAGAAGATAGCGAAGAAGAAGAGGAAGAAGGAGATAAAACTCAGCAGAGGATGAGCCACGACGCAGCCCTAGCACATGCAGGTGGACTTATAAAATATCTCGAGGAACAGGACGATGTATCACTTTGTGACAAAATGCTGATAAAGAAACTGCAATCGCGAATTAAGAAAAAGTGTTTTAGTACAAAAAAACAAAAATGCTTGACCGATTTTTTTATTAAAAAATAGAGCAAAATGTAAGTAGAAATTTTTATTAGTATGTTAAATTGTATATGAAGGCCATGCTTAACTGTTAATTAAATAGTATTGCTCAAAAGGCTTTATGTGTTGATTTATATCCTCTTTTGGACCATTTTGCAGATTATCCGCTGATTCGATTATCCGCGGTTGTCTATTCCCCGTTCACCGCGGATAATCGAGAGTTTACTGTATATAAAACTGACTGAACAAATTAGACACCTAACAATTTTCTTGCAAGAGAAGATTAATATTATGTGTAAACACATATGAAGCAGAGTTTACATAGTGAGTTTAACAAAAATCTGTATAGCCGTTTTATGAAACACCAATTTCCGAGATCTAAAACTAACCTATCTAATCAGGATGATTGTTAATTTTACTGTAATAATGACAGTGACAACGGCGTAATACATGTAAAAGGATATCTAATAAAGAGTTTATGGGGCAGTTTTCAAGAAAATTATTAGGGCTGTTTTTGAGATATGGACTTTCACCAAAACTTGGTATACTCATTTATTGACTGGAAAACAATAATTACTTATGAAAGAATATCTAAAAGGAAGTTAATATAACGAGTTTGAAAAAAATCCATACAGCCGTTTTTAAAGAAACACACTTGCTAGACCTCAAATTGACTTACTTACACAGGACGTCTAATCAACTAATACAAACGAAAGGATATGCCTTTATATATACCTTTATTAGTTTCAGGGGTGGTGCCAGCCCCCCCCCCCACCCGTCGGGGAGTCCATGACCCCCCATCGGGGCATATTCCTAAAATCTGTCGGAGGGGAAAAATTACAGTTTTTCTCTTTTCAGCAGCATTTTTCTTTCCTTTTACAAATTTGGAGAATTCCAGTTTTTGCAATTTATATTCAGTAGAAGAAAATATTAGATTCGTAAGTTTTCAGCTTCCAGTTTTCCAAGAATGTACACATTTTGAGAGGTCCAGAACACATTTTGATCATGATATTTTTAGAAAATGTCTGTCTGTCTATGTGTGATAAAAAAAATTTCTAACCGTATCTCAAAACCTACTGCACAGAATTACATTAAATTTGTATGTAGTTGCACCATAACATAACTTAGTGTCTGTAAACTTTTTGCCCAAATCACCCTATAGGTGGCGCTGCTGTATTGCAATTTCTTTCATTTAAAGGAAGGCTATATCTCAGGTTCTATTTTGTATAATCGAACAAAACATAATATTTGATAGAGCCATTATGAAATATCAGGTTGATTTAAATTAGGAGCATATCGGCCGATAAGTTGCACTGCTCTGTTGCTTTTTTCCCCTAGAAGAGGAAGCTATCTCTCAGATTCTATTGTATATTGTTTCATATAACTTTGTATAGGATAGGGCCATTATGAAACATTATGTGGATTCAGTTTCAGCACACATAGCCAGATAGGTGACGCTCCTGTGCTTCAATTTTTCCTGTGAACGGGAAGGTTATATGTACAGATTCTATTGTATATAATTACATAAAACTTGGTACATGACAGGGCCATTTTAAAACAATATACTGATTCAATTTAGGTGCATATGAGCTGATAGGTGGCACTGATGTTCTGTAATTTACTCCATGAATAGGAAGACAACTTCTATTGAAAGGCCCTCTCTCTGGAGAGCCAATTTTCTATGGCCCGATGGATGCCCCCCACCCTTAGGGAAATTCCACTGTATATATATATATATATATAACTTTGTATAGGACAGAGCCATCATGAAATATTATGTGGAATCAGTTTCAGCACATATAGCCAGATAGGTGACGCTCCTGTGCTCCAATTCTTCCCGTGAACGGGAAGACTATATATCAGATTCTATTGTATATAATTACATAAAACTTGGTATATGAGAGGGCCATTTTAAAACAATATACTGATTCAATTTAGGTGCATATGAGTTGATGGGGGGTGCTGATGTTCTGTAATTTATTCCGTGATTAGGAAGACAACTTCTATTGAAAGGCCACCTCTCTGGAGAGCCAATTTTCCATGGCACGATGGGCGGCCCCCTTAGGGAAATTCCACTGTGATCAACGGATACAAAGATTAATTTTTTCTTAAGAATATTCCTTCAAGCACCCTGTACAATTTTTTTTTTTTTTTTTTTTTTTTTTTCCCCTGCAGAAAGAAAAGAGTATACACTCAGAGAATGGCACGATGATCTCCAAAACCACAAGGAGTACTAACAAATGGAATGGTACAAAAATAAAATTTCAATAAATATGATTTTCTTCCAATCAGTTGATTGTGTGATTTTAATTAAAATTTAATTTTAATAAGTTTTTTTTTAGCATTATTAAGAGAGAAAAAATTAAATATTCATTTGTTATATCAAACTGAAAATTATAGTGCAATATAGTTTTCTCTGTCTTTACTCCCCCCTCCCCTGCCTAATTTTTCCATTTTTCCCCCCTTATTTTATGTTTTCTTTATCAATGTCATAGTACTATCATATTAATTCATTTTGTTTATTATTTATACTTTATAAAATACTTATTCTACTTTATTTACCCAAGAGTGCTTTTTCTACAGGGTTCATACAACTCAGGGAAAACCTGGAATATTCAGGGAATTTGGATTTTGTTAAAAAAAAAAAAAAAAAAGTCAGGGAAAATAAAAAATTTTATTAAAAGTCAGGGAAAATCAAATCTGGAAAATCAAATATTTCTTTTCTGTCAAATTATATTTTTCTTGTTTAACTTTATATCAAAATTCAAATGATTAAGTATTGTGAAAATACTCTTGTAAACAATGATTTCTACCTAAATTTCTATCATGATTGGCAGTAATATAACATCATACAATGGAAGTAGATGTATTTTCTCCTCTCTAGAGGAGCATTTCTTGTAATATGTCACTAATATTTTCTTGAAAATTGCCTGGAAAACTCAGGGAATATTTTTCCCCCATTTGAGTATGAACCCTGTTCTATTAAGTCTTGCATTTCATAATGAAAAATTTTTAGGTAGAAAACAAGCAGATTATGTTGGCAAGCGTTTGAAAGAATTAGGCCTCAACTATACTAAGCTTACTTATTCTACTATGACTCGAGCAAAAGAAACAAAAGAGATTATTCTTAAATATTTCCCTGATATTCCTACTGAAAGTGATGACATGTTAAGAGAAGGAACACCTTGTCTTAATGAACCTTCCTCAGAAATATGGAAACCAGATCCTAAAGTGAGTGTATTAGTAATTTAAGAATAAATTGTTGCATTAAGACTGCATATCAGTCAGATTCCCCTTTCCTCTTTTCTATATTATTCTATGAGGGTTTTTTTTTTTTTTTTTTTTTCATCCTTTTATAAGATATTTCATTCAAAAATGAAATTTTCCGAGTTCTGTTTCTTTTTATATTATTCTTTAAACGTGTTGCCTTTTAGCTTAGTGAGCAATTTAAAAAATAATAATAATAAATTTAAATGTTTCTTTTGGAGATTGAAAATGAGTCCTATGTTTATTTAAGGAAATAAAATATTTAAATTTTATTTTTAAAAAAATTGCTCATTAATCTAAAAGAAGACATTTCCAAAAAGTGATAAACTGAATTGGGATACCTTCATTTTTGAATGAGATAGCCTAATATTACAAAGCAACAAAAATCCCTTATAATATGGGGAAGAAAAGAAAGTTGAATCTGACTGTTGTGCAACCTTATATAAGGAAAAAAAAAATAAATAAATACAGTTTTCTAATTTATTTCTTTTGAAAAATAAAATAAATAGGGCAAGCTATAATCTAAAATAAACAAATAACATAATAAGTTTTTAATTTTTTCAGGATGCTGTTAAGTCTTTAGAAAATTTATTTACAGTAAAGTATTCATTCAAGAAACTTCCATTTAATGAAATTTATTTACTCTCCATGTTATAAAAAATTATTTCTGTACAACAAAGTTTTTCAAAATATTATTTTCTTTTATTTATTTTGTAATATATTTATAATGTTTCAACCATTTAGCCCTAACAGTATCCAAAAGATTCTGCTGTCTAAACTAATAGAAGGGAGGTGTTAGGTTTGAACCCAAGTAGTGCTTGTTGTTTTAGCCATTTGTAATTTTCCTTTTTTTAAGTTATATAAATAAGGGTTAGGACCTCCTAGAAAGCTCCCTACTCAGGCTTAGATCCCTAATATAGACTATTTGCCTAACCCCCTAATTTACACCAACACCATCTCATTTTCTGGAGTTTCAATAAAATTAACCAAAACAAGTGACGTAACTTCATGCACCCTTATTCAGTATAAAGAGTTGTCACTGTAAAGCAAAATAAATTGAATGCTTCTACCTCTTTTGATTTAGGTAAATTATATTGTATAATATTGATTTCATTTGTAACATAGATTCTAAAACAATGTATAAAACTTTTTCACAACTAATCTCAAAACATCTTTATTAAAAATAGTCAATTAGTTGATAGATACTGAACTTTCAACTCAAATTAATAGAGTCTTCTCTTCATCAGTCTGATGAAGACTCTAGGAATTTGAATCGAAAGCTCAGTATCTATCAACTAATTGACTATTTTTAATAAAGATGTTTTGAAATTAGTTGTGAAAAAGTTTTATACATTGTTTTAATGTCTACGTTACAAATGAAATCAGTTTCTACCTCTTTGTTTGAAAAATCACATAGCACAATAAAAAAGCAATGGAAATTGGAAATGGCTTCCATTGAGTCAGTGGTGGATCTAGAACTTAATTTTTGAAAGGGGCTAAGATTTTTCAAGATGTTATTCCAGATCAATAAAAAATTTATAATTGTAATATTAGTGTGCAATCTATAGATACATTAGATTGCATGATAAAATTGTTGTAAAAATTTATTTGTAATTATTACATGGAGAAATTTGGAAAGGTTTAGAATAATACTTGCACGTGTGCGTTTATGCAGTACATTAAAGGAAAGGACAATTAAACACATAATTTAAAGACTAACTGTGAATTTGCTAATTTTGTAAATTCACAGCAGCAAAAACAGTAGGAAAAAAGAAATACAGTGAAACCTTCCTAAGAAAGTCACCCATGATCAGGGTCCGCTTTACCATTAGGCAAACCTAAGCGGTCACCTAGGGCCGCCAAAAATTGAAACACTGCCCAAAATTTAAGAGAAAAAAAAATGGATGGAAGAAAAGCGAAAATCATAAACCAATTTTTTTTTTTCTCTTCTAAGGAATATGTGTATATTCAATTGTAAATTAAAAATAACCTTCTTTAAGGATTTTGTATAAATACACCTTAACCCTTTCAGGGTTTAGGAATTTCACTCATTTAAAATAAACTACCACCAGAATTTGCGAACAAGTCTAAAATAAAAGAAATAAATGAAGAATTTTCTATGTTATTAAAGTAAAACTTAGTAAAAATTTCCAAGATGAATTTTCGCAGTTAGGAATTAAAATTAGGTGCTCTGGTTAAGGTACTAAAATGTTGATTTTTAATAAATATATGCTTTGATTTCTATTGTGATTATGAAAAGCTAGATCTTTTCAAATTAGATGGGGAAAAATGATGAGGAGGGGTTGGATGATTTGCAATTTCAACCCGAATTTGGTTTTAGACCTAAACATTCCTCCACCCGTCAAAATAACAGAATTTATTCACAATAGTTTTATTAAATCTAAAAAATCCGAAGCCCTTTTACTTGACATCACTAACGCGTTTGACAGTTTCGCATGGCGGCCTCATTTTTAGCTCGTTCAGCTTAAAATTTGAACTCCTTATATAAAATTCATCCATAATCAACTAAATAATAGAACTAAGAATAAGAAAATAGAAAAAAAAAATATTATTAAATTTATAAGTATCTAAATAAAAAATTCCTGAAAGTTTTGTACATTTGCGAAAAAAAATAACTTCATAAACAAGTCAGAAAATAGTTCAGATTTCAGAAAGGTCTTAAGAATAGAATTAAAATACGCAAAATATATAAATTAAGATTAAAAAATAAATAAGAGTAAATTTAAATTACATGAGGGTGATCTTTTCTCGCCCATGGTGCCTAGAAATTTGTTTCATGTGTTGACTTTAGATAGTCTTTCCTGCAAAAAGGTTTACCTTCATACAGAAAAATTAAATGCTACTTTGATTCCCATTCACATCACAGGCCACCAGTGACCGAGCTGTTCGGCGCTCAAAGCTAATAGATGGTAAGTTCCCGGTTTGATACCAGGTCGGGCTTGTCAACCTAGCCGTTCGGAACTTTTCGTGGTTTTTTCCGTGACTTGTGTAAATACAGGCTAAAACTCATTAGAAAGACCCCCTCAGAGGGCATTCTACCTGTAGGCCTCGGACCTTAGCATAGTCAGTCGGTCTTAAACCTTACCATTCGAATCGTATAACCATATCTAAATAAGAATACCTAATTATGTTGCACGTTTATGAATGAAAAGGCTTCGTAATTGTGTTTAAAAGTGCAGGGCTGCCAACAACTACACATTTGGTGTAGTAACTACACTTTAGGCTGCTTCTACTACACTCTACACATCGTATACTTAAAGCTACACTTTTCCTTTCCCCACCATCATCTTGTTTACAACGAGCGAACTACGATTTCACACCGTATTTCCAAATCGCTGTTATGAATGAAGTAGCTGGAAAACTCCAGAGGTTGATAGGTTGTTTCATTTCCTCTTCATAGACTGTGACGATAGCGTGACTGTGTACGCATGGTGATTGGATGTTTGGAGAATTCCTTTTCTATCGCTAGAGCTAGTCTAATCTGTTTACTTTCGATTTTCGGTGTTATGCATTTGTTGTTGGCTAGACTTGCTTTTCTGCATTTATTTATTCTTATTTTTTGCTTAAGAGTGTACAAATTTATTTAGTTTTCTATTTAATGGTATTTTAAGTTAAAATGTGCGATGATGATAATACAAAGAAGAAGAAAAAGTTCCTGATCAAAAATCTCTATTGGAGTATTCTGCTACAATCTGTAGATTGCAAATTCTGTAGATTCTGTGGCCGTGTATCTGTAGATTCATCCCATGTTTATTCACCCCATGAGACATATTGTGCAATATGTAATAGCAATTTTCGCGTAAACCATCATGGACTTTATGATTGTTCGCGTCATATTGCAACAAGCTGACACAAGCGTTTAAGTAAAATAAAAGCAACGATAAAGCCTTTGCCATCCAGTTTTTATGTGAAAAGTGATGCAGCATCAAAGACTACCGAAACAGAAATGCTCTTTACATCATTTCTAAGTGACATAATGTTCCAATTTCTACAGCAAATCATGCTGGAAATTTATTTAGAGTTATGTTCCCGGATTCAAAAATCGCCAGACAGTGTCCTAGCGGTAGAACAAAGATGGCAGCCCTATTGAAATGCATGGCAAAAATAACCTGTTCTGATATCGTTGGCGATTTGAAACATTTGCGTTTTCGATGGCAACTGATGAAAGCACTGATCAAAATGCTGTTAAACTGTATCTAATTGTTGTTAGGTATTTCGATAATTGCCAGAAAAAAATTTTGTGTGCAATGTTATTTTTAAAAGAATGCAGTGATATTTTGTATGTTTGATTGTTAAAAATCAATAAATTTCAGAAAGTAAGTCTTAGTGTAAACAAAAGATTTTATGCTTATTTATTTTAAGCATTTTCTTATTTTTTAGAGGCTACACTTTGTACCTTAAAACTACACTTTTTCTTGTTTGTTAACTACACTTTAGCGCTCCCAGAGGTTGGCAGCCCTGAAAGTGACTAGTTTGCAATTAATAATAGCCAACACAAAATTTCATCTGATAAGTCAATCCACTAAGAAATGAATTAATAAAAATTTTATTTCACATATACATAAAGAAAAGGTTCAAGCAAAAGTAAGGGGAAAGCATTTTTAACACTTTTCAATAAAGTTTTAAAATGTTGACGGCTTTGGTTTGTCAGTACGGCCGTAGCTAATGTTCTCTATCTAAAATGGTAGAAATAGGATAACTAGCTTGAGTACAGGGACACACAAAAGAATGACAGTTAATTGCTTTCTATGAGATGTATTTTTATAAATCACATTTTAAAAACTTTGTACTACGAAAGTCATATTAAAATTTAGATTTATTATTGTTATTGTCATGTGCCACTCGGAAATTCCGAGCCCCGGTAGTGGAACTAACTGGATTTTTAGGGCATGAGGGGTGCGTCTTCTGTTATTAGGAGTGCCTCATAGGGAGGAAGTACGACTTTAGCTCCAGAAGCTGGTGAAAGATGGCAGCACCAGCTAGACAACAGGAACTCGAATTTTGATCCAGATCAGAGCAAGTTAAACCCATGTTCTGGTACCTCCAGAGGTGTAATTTTTGTTTGGAAGTTGGAGGACTTTGCGACCACGACGGAATTTAACGTGCACCAGCCGCTATTAGCGTACACGACGGTCTTCGGCCGGCTCGAGGACCGAACCCGCAATCTTTTGATCACGAACTCGCTGCTCTTACCGACCAGGCTACCACGGCCTGAGATTTATTATTCATATGATTAAAAAGAAAAATCTATAGAATATGGTATGTTTAGCATTAAGATTTACAGGATCACACCAAAATATTCAAACACATTATAAGAGCTTAAGAGCTACAATTGGAAATTGCTAGAACAGCATTTCTGCTTGTGTTAAGGTTTTTTAACACTTTTCAACAATGTTTTGGAGTGATTATGAATTCAGTTAGTTTGTCTGTCTGCATTTTTTTCCGTTGTGTTTGTGTGATAACGTAGGTAAAGTACATTGAAGGTTAAACAAGGCAACAAGTACATACAGTTGGAAAATACTAATAGTCTATGTGAACCAAATGATTTTTCGTTCTTGTTTAAAAAATGAAACGAATTCTTGTTATCATCTGGTTTAATGTAAAATTGAAAGTTATTATTTATTATGCAAGGATTAAAATTATAATAAAAATAAGAACTAATTAAAAATAACAGTAGGTAATATTTTAACATTATTATTATTCACTCTGAAACTTTTTTGGTGGTAAAAATGTAGCAACTTGATAGATTCACTCCGTTTTGTGATGTGATGCCGCAATCTGATAACTAAGCAATAGTGGGGGAATGAAGAATTTCAAATTCCCTTTTCTTCTGACCATGCAAAAAATTTCTTTTTCATTCCATTGTAATGGTTTTTACTCAAATTTTCGACCAAACAGTTTATGGTATATGAGTACATGTACAGATATAACAGTATTGATGTACAGTAGTTCCATTGTAACTCAATACGTGAGATGTCATGTAGAGAATGGAGATTAGTATAAACAGAAATTTTATGGCATCTTCCCAATTGAACGTTTATCATAGTCAGGTAAAGAAGCTAAAGGTTTGATTCAATTTGTTTATTTTTTCTTATTCCTAAATATGCCAGATCCAATTCAATTTTTACAAAACAAAACAAAAAAATGAAAATGAAAGTGTTATTTAAATTTATATTACCTTATAATATTAGAATAAGTTGAATCTTAATATAGTAGCTTTTTCTTTTGTAAGGGAGGAGGGAGAGTAGGGATCACAGTGAGAAAATTTACCTGAGATTACATGAAATCTATAAGCCGCCCTGGCGTAATATCTGTTAGAGGCGGCCGCCAAAATTGTAAAGCGGCCCCTGCCCATGATGTCGTAAACAAAATGGCCCTTCAAAAAGATTGCATTTTATTAGAAGTCTAAGGAAACAATAATTCAGGCAAAAAGCATTCTGAATGAAATGGATTCAATTCAAATTTATATTGTTTATCTCTACTCCTTTGTAGTAAATCATTAATATTAGTTTGATTTGCTTTTTTTACATTTTTTTTTTTTTAATTCTTTTATATTTTTGATCAAATTCATTAATTTGACATCATTTCTCAGGGCCAGATTATGGCACAGACACATGGGGCACTGCCCCAGGGCCTCCAAATTTAGGAGGCCTCATTTTGAAAAATTGAGAAGTAATAGTAAAACTTTTTTCTATTAAAAACAAAAATTGATTAATTTTTTCTTTCTATATTTTATTAGAAAGCTTTAAATTTTGCAACTGATTTCCAAACATTGGCTGATCAATTTGCTTTAGTTTTTCATTTGTCTTGAACATAAAACAAATGATTTTGTTATAGGTTTCTAAAAAAATGAGAAAATAGAAGGTATAAATGTGGGAAAAAATTAAAAAAATGCACTATTTTTATTTATTTAGTTTTGTTTTTGAGGATGGGTCCTTTTGGTGAGCTCTTTAGAGCAGTGTATGGGGACCTCCAAATAGCACCAGTGCCCCGGTTCTTCAAAAAGGATAGTCGGGCCCTGTCATTTCTGAAGGAATAGGAGGTCTTTATTAAGCCATGACAAACTCTTGGCAAGAATAATACATTTAGCTTTTAATTTTTAATCTAAACTATGCTTAATATTTAAATTTTGCTAATTAAAGTCAACATTATTCTCTTAAGAGGTTTTTAAATTATTACTTGAATAGTAGCAGGACACAAAATTCACTTTTCCAAGCTTGAATTTCACCTATAATATACACATTAAAAATCATAAAGTCTTCTTAAACATTTCTTTTCTCTACCAACATATTCATAGGAAATATCTGCTGTAATTTCACAAAAGGAGAGCAGTAAGATCAAGGTTGTAGTGAAAGGTGAAGGGGAATTGAAACACTCCCTAAAATCTTGCTGATTTGTTGAAAATTTTTGAAACAAATTTCACTTTTAATACTCAATATTATATATTAAAGTTTGAACACCCTCTGAAATTTTTTTCTGGCTACGGTCTTGAATAAGAGCATTCTTTGAAAGGAGTTACAACGAAAAGTAGTCAGTTCACATCAAGAATTAAACAATATTACCTGCTCTTGTAAAATGTGACCCTTAAGAGAGATATGCATTTGTACATGGGCATTGAATTGAGGTAAATCAGTATTAAATCCGATAAAGAAAATTTTGGGAGCAAGAAAAGTTGGCCCTTATAGGAGGTGACCCTTAAATAGAGGTGGAATTTTAGAAAGGTTTTTGACTAATGATGATTATTGAGTGTATAACAGATAATTACTTAAAATGATTTTACCGAAAATGTTATTCAATCATTCCTATATGAATTTAAGCTGTTTTCCTTTAACCCTTTACCTGCCGAGAAAAATTTACGAGATTCGTTTCCCAGGGCCACCATTTTTCACATAGGCTTACGTTCACTGTGCCAGAAACATTCCTTTTCAATTCTTCCCACTCCCCTCTTCTCTCAAATAAGTAAATTCATCCTAAACACTATCAAAGTCTAATTTAAGATCATTTTATTGTATTCCAAAACTGTGGGACTAGTTTCACTGGTGGCAGCACAACGTAAATTATCGTATTTCTGAAAAGCACATATGTATGCCCGTGGCAGCTAACACATCGGCTTAGTGAGGCAAATATATATGCCCGTGGAAGTTAAGGGGTTAATTTTAAGTTTTGTGAGTGTCAATTTTTTTTTTTTTTTTTTCCCGGATCTGCCACTGCATTGAGTAAAACTGGTATTTATAATGATCCTGTGTAGAGCTTTTCATCAGACATTAAAAAAAAAAAAAATCTGGTGTGTAAAAACCACATGACTTCCATTACTTTCTACTACACATATTACAGTGTGTCCCAAAAATGTAGACAAAAGCATAAAATGCAATTCAAAGTAAAAAGAAGAATGAGATGAATTTTTTTTTTTTTTTTATGTGTATAATTATAAACATTACATGAAGTACAAGTTAGAATTCATTTGTATTAGAAAGCACAACAAATGCTGAATTTATTTAGTAAAACAGAAAATAGTGTCCCATAATTATAGACAATATTTGTTTTATGGATTATATTTAGGGTTGAGGAAAAGAGTTACAAATGTTAGCATTTAATTGTGTTTTTATTATTTTTAATCGCCTCAAATACACAGTTCTCCATTAAAAATATTAAGTTTTGCATTACCTCTGGGAAAAATTCATATCATGCTTGCTCTGTTGCTGTTATATGGTCCTTAGTCAAAAAATACCCGCATCCATTTTCATATACTTTCACTAATGCTGTGGTAGCTTTTCCATAAAGCTACCACAGCATTAGCAAAAACATATTTTTGTTGATTTTAACAATGTTAAAAAGATCACTAACTACCATAATAATACCTACATGCTGAATGAATAGAGAAATGGTCGAGATTTTTTCAAATTATGATTCGATAAATGGCAATGAGCCGACGATGGGTTTGTGCCGATCATGGCAACACCTAATAAATCAACAGACAGAAGAGAAGCAGTTCGCTGAGCGAAGCAGACCACACAAGCCAACCACTGATGAGGAGGAGGAGCTCCTTCGAAAGGACTCTGGCAAACTACAGAAGCTCAAGTAAGGTTTCTTGTTTTAATAATGTTTAAAAGCTTCTGGTTTAACAAATGCTTCATCATACCAGTAAAATTTATTTCCATCTGGTTCATCCAAGTTTCACTTCTTCTTGTCGCTAAATATTGTTGACAGCCATTCATCACCATATCATTTTCTTTGCCTAGTTTAAGCACATAGTTTTGTGGTGTACTTTTAAGTATGGTTTCTTCAACATTTTCTTGAAAATTATTTGTTTAGACTCCTATATTCTTCTGTGAATGGTATTTTTTGACACTCGAAATTTGGAGAATTTTTCGCAATGAATTTTTTTTTCTACATGCCATTCTTAGAATGATTCTGTCATTGTGTATGGATGTAAATCTTTGTCGATCAGGTCTTTTCTTACCAGACCAATTGTCTTCATTATGCAAAATTCTGTAAACACTTAAGTTTTAAATCCTAAACTTTGATGATCTCCTCTTTCAAAATCTCTTTATCTCAAGGCATTTTTTTTAATTTATAAAAATATCGATTTGCCATTCGAAACAAGCCGAAAAGTCGTTCTACAGCAATAAAAGTTACAGCATCAAATGATACGTACCTTCACGAAATGTAAATTAATAATTGTCTACTGAAAAAAATATTTTACTAATAATATTTCCAAGTAACATCAGACAATGTCTATATTTATGGGACAGGTAAAAATTACATTTTTTAAAAATTTTTACATAGTTTTTATGTATTTTCTAATTCTTTTTACAATAAATGCAAATAAATCAATTAAAAAAATGCATCTGAATTATTTCTAAAAATACATGAAAGGTATTTTAGCTTGGGATGTCATTTTTTATCTGTGTCTATATTTTTGGGACAGAGTGTATATTCGTTTTGGAAACTGTGATCAGAAGACATAAAATTTATTTAACAAATTAGACACCTAACAATTTTCTGTAAGAGCAGAATGATACATATATAGGGAAGATGTATAAAATAGAGTTTTAAAAATATCATTAGAGCCATTTTTTGAAACACCTATTCCGAGATTTATAACTGACCTACCTAATTGGATGCCTTAAATATTTTATGAAATCTTTTAAACCTTGAAGATTATTGTAAGTTTTAAAATATTTTTTCTCTTATTTTCTTCATTCTTAATTTGTTTATCTACTAACATGTATAGGATAATAATTACCTTCTTAATTGTAATAGCCCAAGTTTTTAAGGATCAAGGCATGAAACTGTTATTATAATTACAGTATTGGACTGAAATAAAAATAACAAATTTGTAACTGTAACCTTGGTTTGTAGGAAGGATTAAAATAATGGGAAAAAGGATGATTTAGCAGGGAAAAAAAAATTAATAATAGTAATGACCATTATCTGTCAGGAACAATTCCAGTTAGACCACTTCAAAATAGAGAGTTTTGGTAGCCTTTTTTTTCCCCTTAGAAATGCTATGTATCTTTATTTTTATTTTTTAATTAATCTGCATAAATGTTACATCATTAGAAAGATCTTTCAAAACTGAACATTTTTTGTGCTTACACCTTTCCCTTAATCTCAATATGTAAAAAGATTTCAATGAAAGTTTATAACCACCATTCCAATTCTAAAATACCCATGGAGGATAAAATTAAAATGTAATATAAAATTCAGTCATAGATTTCATATCTATCTGTCATCCTTGGCGGGGGAAAAAAAAATCGCCAAATTATTTGGGGAACATATTTAATTCCTTTGAAAAATCATGGTTATATATAAAGAAATATATTCCACTTATATACGCTATTATTAATTATAAAAACAGTAATAAAACATACTTTCAGCATATCACACAATTTAAAATATCTTTATTCTGACGTTTCGGTTAATATTCAATTTTTAACCATCTTCAGGGAAATGATGTTCATAAACCATAAACATAAATCAATTGAAGCCATTCTTGGATACTAAAAATACAATTTCACAACGAAATTAATATGTGATTACATAAATTATATAAAAAACACTCTATATACATTTTAAAATGAGTTAAAAACACCTAAATAAATCACAATCATGTACAAGAAAAATAAAACTCTTTTAATAAAATGGAGTCAAAGTATCGCACTGCATGGTTGCCAGAACAAACAATAGCAGGGTTACCTTAAATTATTTTAAGTTTAAGAAACGAAGCCAAATTGAGGGGGGGGGGGGTAATGGATAATGTATCATTACAAATTTCGGATTTCCTTTTTATAATTTCAAAAGATTCATAAAGTAGAGCTTGGTTTCTATTGTTAGTACTATAAATTATTCGGACATTTTCAAAATCTGGTTCGATGGGATTAGTTTTATAAGTACGTGAAAAAGCAGTGCAGGATCTGTTATATTTTAAATCTGCTATATGTTCCTCCATTCTATCACTAAAAGGTCTATTGGTCATACCTAAATAATAGTTAATTTTATTATCAATTTTATATGGGATTTCATAAACACCTGATTATCACCTTTCTTTTTTTGGCAGATTTACCCAGATCATTGCAGGACTTTTCAATGGAGTCTCTCTTTTTTAAAATGTATTGCAGTGTTGTGACAGGAATTTAAAATTATTTTTTCTAATTTTACTTCCGTGAAAGCTATCCGATTCTTTTAGAATAGCTAAATTTCACTCAATGTGAGAAAATTTCTTTTTGTACCACTTGTGGAAGCCATCTGTTGAATAATCGAGGCTCAAAAGTGCAAGTAAGAAAAACACTCACTTCTTTTACATTTTAACTACACTGTCAGAAAAAGTCCTGTTTGCTGGCAGAAATTTTCTGTAATTCAGAAAAATATGTTCTATCAACGGAAAAATTACGCTTATAAAACGTATTTTTCTGAATTACAGAAAATTTCTGGCAGCAAACAGGACTTTTTTTTGACAGTGTAGCTTTGATCGGAGCACAATGCAATTTCTCCATCTTTTTCACAGTTAAGAGAGTTCTAATGAAATAGTCCAATCACATGGTGAGGCACATTTTAGCAGTTTCCTCCTCTTTCGCTCCAGATTGTCTGGCTATGTTGGCTGTCTCCAACACCGTCCTATGTGTGATTAAAAAAAAAATCAACTGATTGTAAGCGAATTCATTACGAACTATGCGGGAAAACGAAAAAGTAATAGGATGAAATATACGGGATTTTTTAACATTATGGTGATAAGGAACTTCAAGGGACCAAGTTTGAAAAACGAAATATGCGGGAAATACGAAGTAAGCAGGGATGAACGAAAGAGGTTCCACTGTATATATATATATATATATATATCATAATTGCAACTACACATTGAGAAAAAATAAATTTTATCCAGGATTGAAACAAAATAAGTTAAAAAAAAAAAAAAAGATTTAAAAGAAAAAATGTTATGTTATGTAAGAACTGCCACTTGGTATTTGGCGGTGTTTTTCTTGGTCCTAACTATAAATTTTAAAATTAAATTCAAAACATTTCGCTAAATTAGAAAAAAATCTAAAATCATTGTTAAAATGATTATATTAAATGATATTAATAAAAACATTGCAAATGGGATAATATATTCAAATAAAAAGTGTATGGGTATTTTTCTGTTATCAGATTCAGGTATCATCAAATAATCAGTATTTGTCAAAAATTTGAAGCATTAAAAGTAATCGCCAAAATATTTACAGTGTGATTAAACTGTAGAAAAGTTGAAAGAAAGGAAATAGCATAACAGATATTAAAAATTTTAAATAATTGTTTAATTATTTAAAATAATTTTTTAATTGTTTCATTTCAAAAATTGTTTAATTAAAATTAAATAATTTTCCAAAGAAATTTGAAAAGTAAATTAATTACACATAATAAACAAATAAATATAAATGTGGCAAAATGGAACTGCCAGTATCATTTAAAATATCTAAAAACATTCGTGTTTCGATTAGGTAAGCTCCGATTTCTCTATCCATGATAAAAATTTTATAGAAGTTAACTTCGCAAAACACTGATAAAGCAAATTTCAATGCAAAATGATGCTTTGGTAATGTAAAATGGCGATTTAACCTGAATCTCTTGGCTTAATTATTAAGATATTTATAAAACTATTCTTTTAAGTTTAAATAATCTGCAAGAACACAACAGTTGTATTTTAAAACATATCACTTGATGACATTTTATTTTAAATCCTAGAAAGTTTTAAATTTTATTTAGAAAAAGGAGTGAGAGCATAGTGTATATATATATATATATATATATATATATATGGTTAATTAAAAAATAGTAATGAAGTTTTTGTGAATTCATAAATTTTCGACAATTTTTTTATGTTTGATTAAAATCAAATATATATATATATATATTTAATCATTAGACCTTGAGATTGTCAAATTTTTAAGTTTAGCAAATATTTCCAATCCATATATATATATATATATATATATATATTTTTTTTTTTTTTTTTTTCTTGTAGAGGTGCTTTACAGAGGGAGCTAGAATTGAAGCAGCATTTAGAAAATACTTCCACCGTGCCGATCCTGATCAGAAGTCTAATAGTAATGAAATTATCGTATGTCATGGCAATGTCATTCGATATTTTTTGTGCCGGTAAAATAAGTTTAATTATTTGTTTTTTATATCATTTATTTATTTTGTCTGTATACTTCTTTTTTTGTTGGTGTAGATTTCTTTATTTTAATTTATTGCATGAAGGAAATTAATATCTAAACTTTTGATATATTACAATCACACTTATAGCATACTTAAAAATATCAGCTTCATATAGTTAAAGGAAAAAAATATAATAAAAGTAAATTAAAACAATGATTTCTGGCTCATTTGGGAGGGTAGATTGATTTATCTTTTCTTATCAAGTAGCCTTACAAATTATTAACACTAGATTGCCTAAGGCAGTCATTTTGACTGTTTTTCAATTTCAGTTATTAAAACAATTGTGTATAAAATGATACAGCTTCTTAGAATTTTGTGACTTTTTGTAGAACATATAAATGCGTTTATTAATCATTGTAGTTGCCTCCCCCCCTCTTTCATTTCCGGTATATATATGTGTTATACCTGTATTGCCTAAAAGCAGTCATTTGACCACTTGGAAAATTTTAACAGAAAAAGGTGTAGGGTGCTAAATAGGTCCGGCTCTGATAAAGAAACTGAAAACATCTTTCAGGAGACCGAAACAGCTGCCGATGGTACTATTTGGATAAAATTTGCTGAACGTAGTATTCCTGGAAGGGCACCATCTGCTTGTGTTTTCAAGGGTGTGAAAGGGCCAACAGGCTACGCAAAAAAGAACATTGTGGCAGATAATCTTGTCAGTGCATTCTCGTTGATAATAAATGACTATATTATCAAACATATAAAAAAGTGCACAGAAGAAGAAGGCCGCCGAATTTTGGGGTACGATTGGACAACAACATTACCGGAAATACGTGCATTTATTGGGATTTTATTTGCTCGTGGGGCCTACGATGCAAAAAATTTAAAACTGAGCTATTTATGGTCAGCAAAGTGTTGTCCCGAATTTTTTAGAAGAACTATGCCCAGAGATAAGTTCAAGCAAATCCTATGATTTATTCGTTTTGACAAAAGAACCGAAAGAAGTAGACGCCTCCAAACAAATAAATTTGCCTTGGTTTCAGAAATATGGGACAAGTTTATTAAAAATAGTCAAGCTTGCTATCAACCAGGGCAAAATATAGCAGTTGACGAGCAATTATTTCCAACAAAAGCCAGGTGCAAGTTTATACAGTATATGCCGAATACACCCAACAAATTTGGCATCAAATTCTGGCTTGCATCAGATGTTAGTAGCAAGTACATTTTGAATGGTATTCCTTACTTGGGGAAAGACGAACAACGACCATCGTCAATGCTTCTCAGTGAACACGTTGTTCTGAAACTGGTCGAGCCATACACAAACTGTGGAAGGAATATCACGACCGATAACGTCTTCACTAGCATGTCACTCGCGACGAAATTATTGGCCAAAAAAAAAAACGACACTAGTTGGAACTATTAGAGGAAATAAAAAAGAACTACCAAAAGTAGCCAAACAAACAAAGATAACACGCCTCGTTTTTCCACTCTCCTATATAAATCGAAAAATTCTGTCCTTACAATATATAAAAGCAAACCGAATAAAAGAGTAGTTGTTCTAAGTTCCAGGCATAAATTTGTGAAAATTTATAGAAGTAATAAAAAAAAATGTTACCGGGCACTATTCAATTTTATAACAAAACAAAATTTGGAGTTGATATGACAGATCAAATGGCAAGAAAATATACCGTAAATCGAGTTCTCGTAGATGGCCCCTCCAAATATTTTTCAATATTTTAGATTTGGCTGCTATAAATGCTTGGATCCTTTACAAAGAGGCGACAAGAATACAAATACAACGAAAACAGTTCTTGTTCCAATTAGCAGAACAGCTTTCCACCGATTACAGTGCTGCAAGGCAGAAAAAGTCATCAGAAAATTAGGACCCACAAACACCAAATACAACATATTCTAACAAACGAAGATTTTGTCAAGTACGACTTTGCAACAAAAACAAAAAATAATATATGTAAAAAATGTCAAAAGTATGTTTGCGGAAGATGTACACATAAAAAGATTTCAACTTACATTTGCTTAAAATGTACAAATAATGAATAAATTATTTTTTGTTCCAAATGAAGTAATTTTTTTTATTGTTAATACTTACTAGTAACTTGCTATATGACTGTAAATAGTATAAGAAATATTAAAAATTAATTTTAAACAAATTTCTTTACACATTAGTTATTCTTTCACAGTGCAGTCATTTTGACTGCTTTGGGGCAATATAGGTATACACTGAGTCTCCGTCTTTCTAGTGTTAATGGACTTGAAAGAAGTATTGATGTGGGCTATGTACATATGGAGTTTTAAGCAAATCGGTTCATAAATACCTTTTTATGTGAATTTAAAATTTGCAAGTGGCCGGCACTTGGAAACAAGATGGCAGGCCAAATTGGCAAAAAAATATATCAAATGCATTTGTGAGATAAGTCTACTAAACAAATTTAGTTCAAATTAATTCAGAATTTCAAATGTTATCATGTTGAAAAATTAAGTGGCTGCCACTTGCATCAAAATGGCAGAGCAAGTTGCTCACTGAACTAATCCAAGACATTTGTAAGATAAGTCCACTGTCCAACTCTGGTTCAAATAAATTCAGTATTTCAAAAGTTTATCCCGATAACAAATTCTTAAATGGCATCATTCAAGTGGCCGCAACTTTAAAAAAATTACGGAGAAACTTGCCCACCAAAAAAAAAGTCAGTATTTTTTAGATTGGTCAGTATTAGTCAGTATTTTAGAAATTTAGTCAGTAAAGTCAGTATTTTTAGCCAAATTATTTCTAAACTCCCTTTTTAATATATATATATATATTTTTTTTTTTTCTTATTCAAAATTAGGCCAAATGAAACATTGATCGGTAACATTGCAATCCTAAATTTTGCCAACATAAAAAACATTTAGAAATTTTATTCATAAATTTACCAACCAGGAAAATTCATTTTAAATATTTTGGAATGTAAAGTTGATTTTTCATATCAACTACGTGAAAAATGCTAGAGCCAAAAATTCAGACCCTGGCCCTCCACTTAATGTGCACATGTTCTTCCACTGAGCCCTCCTGACTCTGGCTGACAACCAAATCTGCACCTTGCCAACGGTTATTATGTGAGAAATGCTGAGCTGGTTATCAGCCAGGATTACTTAGTGGAAAAACTTCCACACGTTAAGCACAGGACTTGGGTTTGATTTCCAGATCTAGCATTCTTTATAGTTGGCATAAAAAATCAACTTTACACTCCAAACTATTTAAAATACAGAACATTGTTATTTCTTTAGGGCTAAGCACATATTCTTAAATATTGCACATTTTGTCTTATTGTGCTTTTTTGGTACTTAGTGATATACGCAAACTGACCAATTATTTGTGACTATATCCAGAATAATCATTGACTCCGAAAAAATAGCCCATGCTTTGAGAAGCGACAAATAAGATTAAAGAAACTGCAGAGTCTAAATATTAGACTGCCCAAATGTTGCAAAAAATATGTTTAAAGAAAAGATCTCCCCCTTCCCCCTCTTTAATGAGCCAGGGTCCCCATGGGTCAGGGAGAACAGGGAAAACCTGGAAAAGTCAGGGAATTTGAAATTACTGTAAAAAGTCAGGGAAGTATCAGGGAAAATTGTAAATATTGCTCAAAAACCTGGGAAAATGATGATATAAATCTGGAAAATGCTTTTTGAGCATTCAATTTATATCACAGGTCATGTTACTATGTTGTCTTTTATGTCGCGAACCAAATTTTGTGACTGGAATTTTCTAAAGATAGACCTAGAAAAGTCAGGAAATTTTATTTTTGAAACTGAATGGGAACCCTGATGAACTAAAAATTTCAATTTAGCAGAAGTACATTAAAAAATAATAGTAAGAATTGATACAGGCAGACAGGTTTTTTTTACCTGAAAACTCCCACTGATAATATAAATGCTTTCATATTTGTCATTGACTGTAATGTCTAATATATGTGTAAAATCAGTTTGACAGAAGTACATTAAATATAGAAGCAAGATTTGACACAGGCAAAGAGATTTTTGTCCTGAAACCTGTGCCCGATCAGATTAGATTCCTGAAAGTATTGATGTAATGTATTGTGATCGACTATAGACTCATATGCAAAATTTGAGTAAAATCATTTCAGCAAAAAAAAATTAAATATTAATAACAGGATATGTCACAGGTAGACAGATTTTTTGCTTCTGGTAAAATAGATTCTGAATATGCTTTCAATTTCTATTGTCTTTGACTATTCACTCATGTTTAAAAATTTAAGTAAAATCGGTTCTGCAGAAGTACATTTAAAAATAATTGTTTTAATTGCATTATTTAATTTAGTTTGTTATAGCTGTATGATATTTGTAAAAATATAAGAATACAAAAGTAACTGAATGGTTATTAAAAATAAATAAGAAGAAACCTCAAGGTAAATTGCATTCTTATTCATCTTTGAAGACATAATAGATCTAATTAAGGTTAACTCTGAAATTTTTATATATAATTTATAGCTAACACTTCAAAAATGCAGATTTCGTAAATCAGTTTATTATAACAGAGAACTGAGGTAAATGGACCATGGTCCATTGTACCCCGTTTCTTAGTGGTCCATTGTACCCTGTCTGAACCTCTGACAGCAAGTGATTAAAAAAATAAATAAAAAATCCTCTTAAAAAATATTTTAATGAGATTAAATATAATAATAATAGATGACCATAGCTCTTTATTGTGCTAAATAGCATGTTCCTGATCATTATTCCTGAAAGATGAAAAGAAAAAATGTTTAACTTAAAATATTTACTTTTGACTGCCATAAACTAAACTTCATGAATAAAATGGCTAAATTGTTAGTTAGGCATGAAATTGCTGGCTAAATTTCATCATTGCAGTGCTGCTATCTGTGTACCAAAATATGAACTATAGATAAACGAAGTGGTTGCAATAGGTCGATTTCTAAAGAAATCAATAATAATAAAAAAAAGATAAATAATATTAACTAAAATTAAAAGAAAAAAGTATGATTGAGGGGTAAATGTTATTCATTTTACAAGGTATTTATTTATCTTAAAGAAATGTGAAAGTACAGGTATGTGAAAATTATTGGAATAATTGTGAATTTTTATTTTGTTTATTTATTTAACCCAAGTTATTTTCTTTTTCTAGAGCTCTCCAGTTTCCTCCTGAAGGATGGCTGCGCTTTAGTTTGCATCATTGTAGCATAACATGGATTGCAATTTCTCCTACTGGCAAAGTTAGTGTATATGCTATTGGAGACTGTGGTTTTATTCCTAAGGATGCTATGTCTATTTATTGATAACTAATTGTATTTTTTTTTTTTTTTAATCAATTGTCTTCCGTGAGAAAATCATTAAAAAAGAGCTAAAATGTAGAAATGTTTACTTTGTGGAAATGTTCAACTGTTTTTCAATATCTATGCTAATGATTACAAAAGTTTTTATATCAATGGCAGGTGCTATTCCGTTCCTTTATTTTTTATTTTTTTAAAGTATTGTGAAGCAATAAAAGTTTTACCTGATATTTTTATATTATTGAAATAAATATTTATAAGAAATTTTCATGTAGTCTCATTTTATTGACATAATATACATAAAATGTCCTTGCTCAGGATTGATATTAAGAGTTAAAGCAAAATTTTTTGCATCTCCAATTAAATTTCAAATCAATCATTACAATATTAGCTCCTTCAGAAGACAGCCCAGATCTGAACAGTGTGTTCAGAACTATTATGCAGATAAATCTGTACTGCCCACAACTTTTTATTTTTCAGAGATATAATGAAAATTAATAGTTGTATTAGAGTTTTCTATGAGTTTAAAAAAGAGCAGGGTGCTGCCAATAAGAAAAAGGCACTTTTTAAAATTTTAAGGGCATTTTTGCATTCTTAAGGTCACATTTTAAAATCCACACTCATTTCAAAATTATGTTATAAGTATGCATATAATAAATACTTTTTTGATTTTAACTTTCTTTACTTTTTTTTGTTTGTTATTAATAAATAAATAAGTGTTGATAGTCATACATAATAGTTTTAGTTATACACTCCTGCTCAAAAGTTTAGCAAGATTTGCAAACAATAAGTTTTTTCCAATTTAAAAGCTAAACTCTTGATGAAATTCTTTCAAATATTGGGTATTTAAAGAAGTGGGTCTTCCTCATGTTTTTCAGTGAAAATTGGTTTAAGACAGTATTCAGGAGGCCGGTAACAAACTGAGCAAAATCAATAATGGTAGTGATCACCCTGTATCGTTAAGCGAATGAAGTGATCTGTATTTTTAGGGCATGTTAATATAGATGCAGTATAATATGCGGATGAATTAGTGTGATGATAGCATGTTAAATAACGGAGATATAAGCATTTATTTTAAAACTCAAAAATAAATCAGCATATTTTTTTATTTATAATATGCAGAAGAATTTTAAAGGAAAATTATTCCTACTTTCAGATAAATTGAAAAAGCATTTTTAAAACAATATACTAACTCCAATCAGAATACAAATATCTTAAATATCTCATGAAATATGATCACTTATATGAGAAACGTTTTCACTGCACATGGTCAAAAGATAGAAAAAAAATTATTACCTAGATGAAAGCTACATATATTTGGCAACTTTTGTCAAAAGTGCATTTGAATAGAGTAAAAAATTAAGCAAATTTTCAGCAAAAGAACAAGCTAGATTTTGGGTATTTTTCAAGAGTTGAAATTTCAAAAGGGGTTTTTCCAATTGCGCATAATTAATTTGAAGATCCAATTATATCAACAATGCTCCAAATATACTTTTTTGTGAAAAACCCCTTATAAGCTTGTAACTCTGATATATATATATTTTTTTATTTACTAAGATTTGTGAGATCATAAGGGTTTTTCATAAAAAAGAACTCTGCAAAGTGGTTGAAATAATTGAATCTTCAAACTAATTACACGGACACAGCATATGAAAAACCCCTTATGAAATTCCAACTCTTGAAAAATACCTAAAATCTACTTTGTTCTTTTGCCAACAATTTGCTTATTTTTTTCTCTATTCAAATGAACTTCTGACAAAAGTTGAGCTTGCGAGAATTGAGCTTGCGAGAAGGAATTCTAAAAAAGGAAATTCCAAAATATTTATCTGCACTCATAGTTTGGAAAGGACGGCTTACATACAAAAGGAATGTGGGAAAAAAAAAAAAAAAAAAACTTTAAAAAACATTTGTTTGTTAAGAGGAAATTTTGGATGATCGTAGAAAGTGGAAAAAAAAAAAAAAAAAAAAAGTGAAGAAGAAATCAGTTCACGAGAGAGTTTCGGTTAATCGAGGTTCTACTGTATGTTCTTTTATTATGTTCTATGACCCCCCCCCCCCCCAAAAAAAAAAATAAATAAATAAATAAAATAAAAATGAATAAATAAAAAATCAATGAAATAAACAAATTTGTAAGCAGAAAAATAGTTTTATAAAATTTGTGTATTTTTCATTTTATTAATTATTATTTGTAATAAAAACATTAAGATTTAATAGGTTCTTGTGTTGATTTTTTTTTTTTTTTTTTTAATTAAATGAATATTTTTTGCAGAGCGTTAATCTGGAAAAAAAAATTGAATATAAAAATATTAACAAAGCTGTTTTCAGTATCAAAAATGTTTTCAGTATTTATTATGTTTACAGTTTGCAAAGTAATTTTCAAGATACACATTTTTTTAACATCAATTCATTATTTTAAAAATTCTGATTTATTTTATCATTACTCCAAAATTTTATGGGTAATTCATATACTGATATTATTAATAAAAACCAATAAGAGAAAGATGTTTTAGTTCTTTTTTCTACATTATTTTTAACTGGTACCAAGCCATAAGGGGAAAAAAAATCATTAGATTGTGATTAATTTATAAAAGTATATTAATGATTTTATTATTTTATAAAGTTAAATGCAGGCATTTAAATATATATATATATGTATATAAATATATAATGCGAAAACTTAAAAAAAATTTTTTTTTTTTTTGCTTGCTACCTTAAAATTAAATTAAATAAAATAAGAAATATAAATAATAATAATATATTAATTTAAATCAATTCTTAGTATAAAGTAAAATTGTTCATGCACAAAGAAGAAACTGAAAAAGACATAAAAAGTTTTATAACTAAGTTTCAAGAAAAATCAAAATAGATCTGATTAAATTTCTTAGCTTAACTTATGCTTGAAATATTCATCTATATGGAGATGATTATATATTCAATGAACTGTTGTGGGAACAAAACTAAATTAATACAAAATTAATTAATTAATTAAAAAAAAATAAAAGATAATTTTAAATAATAAATGTAGATTTGAAGCAAACAGCTATTTCTTTAATTAGTTAGAGACATTACTGTGAAATACATGAATATAATACTTTGAAATTTATCTTATCATAAAAATAGTTTATGCAAACACTAATAAAAATAAAACATAAGGCACAAAAAATACTGAAAATATTTCACATACCTGTATTTTAACTACGTTTCATGACCATGCACTTATCTATCTTTTCAAGCGAAAAAGGTTATTTCTTGCTTTATGTGTATCCTTTTTTTCTTTCTTTTTTAATCAGAAGAAGTATCGAATGTTTTAATAATAGTATTAATTATTTTCAATCAATACTACTTATAGAAATCTCATGGGGTACATAATTTACCAAGCACTTTGCATGTTTGTAATGGCTGCCATTGCTCTTGCAAGAGTATTACGATAGCTTTCTGCTGGCCACAAATTGAGCCACGTGACAATCGCATCTGCGAGAAAAGAATGTTGTGCTTATTTGACTTGACTAGGAAAATTCGTTTTCGTCTGCGACTTTGCGGCAAAAATGCAGGTGCAAGCCGTAAGTGTTCAGCTGGAATCTGGGCCTACGTTAGGAAAGGATTCTAATTATGAAAATATTGACTGTGTGATTTTAATATATGCATTTTGAGGTTTCTTGAATTTATTTTGCAAATTTTATGCTGATGTATGTATGTGTGACTGAACATGGAAACATTTAAATGTGTGATTTGATTGAGCTCTTTCTTAGTTGATAGATATGTTATAGGTCCCACAAATTGTATAGATTTTGATGGATGTAGGATATATACTGAGAAACACAGAGAAAAATGTTTTATCACTATGGCCGATGGACTCGAATTGTTTGAAATCAGCTAAGTGTCTTCATTCGATTAAGATCAAATTGAGTATAATTCATTAAGGTAAGAAGTAAGAACTGTAAAGATTTTCTTGAGTTTAGGACTTACAATTTTTTCACAGGGATACAAAATATAATTCGTATGGATCAGAGTTGACAAAAGAAAAAGAAAAAACAGATTTTTTGGGGTTAAACAAGGTTTTTATTAATATATCTTTTCCAGTCATGCTATACATATTTGTAAATAAAAATTTCTCTTTTAAAAAATAATTAATACTTCAATGTTAATTATTATTTAATATTGAAACTTGATAAGTGAAACATAATCTAAAAATAGTTTAAATGAATAATAATAAATAGAGTTGAGATTTTTCAGCTTTTCTGAAAATTCTTATTCTAAATAGATTGTGACTCTTTATTGTGCTTTTTAAATTAAAGTTTGTACTTTCTGACAGGGAGTATTTTCTTTACATCATTTAATTAAAACTAAACTCTTCAATATCCATGTTTGTTGAAACAATTAGTTATAAAAAAAAGTACCACAGAGCTGGCATTTAAAAATAGTAAGTACAAAACTTTGAATAAACACCATAAAATACAAGAACTCACAACAATTGTTTCAGGTAAAAAGAAGAAACGCGACCCTTTATCAGGTGAACAAAGCAGGCACGAGTGCTACAAACAAAGCAGCAATGCACAAAACCAATTTAGAAGAGCAAAAACAAATACAAGTCAAAGGTAAATGTAAATACTGGTATGAGCAGAATTATGAAAATGAAAATAAATAAATTAAATTAGAAATTAAAATAAATCTGAAAATCTAAAAAAAATTCAAAACCAAACAAAGTGAACGGCCATCAAAACGAAACGCCAGTGTTAATTTTTTTTTTTTTTTTTCCATAAAAAGACTTTTTGAAAAAATATAATTATTAATTTGTAAACTATGAATATTGTGCCAAGATAGTAAAAAATCAGTAAATAATTTTGTATTGAAAATCTCATCAAATTTTCATTTTTGTATGCATGTTTTTTACAAAGTTATAAAATGAAAACAGAAAAAAAATTTGAATTTAGTTTAATATTTGGAAGCATACGTATCTTCTCCTATCTATAATGCATTTTTAACACCTTTTTTCTTTTCTTCTTCTTTTTTTTTTTTGTAAACGTTTAATTTTTTATTTCTTCCAAAGACTGTTTTTCAGAAAAATTGAATTAACATCAGTTTAAAAATGATTACTTAAAGTCATATAAAACTTGATTAATGATTTGATATTGACCATGCCATCTAGATTTTGCATTCAAAATGTCTATTTGTTTAAAAATTATACTTAAAAAAAAGAAAACAAGAAAACAGACTATTCTTTTAATTTTTGTCCTTAGTTTATTTCTTCGAGTTAGAAGCAAAAGAACCCATGATTTATATAATAGGTATGCAAGGATGTGTTGTCTTTTACATCATGTTTATGATTGAAGAAGATACATTGAAGACAATTTTGGATGCATTTTTTTATTTTTTCTGTCAGATATAATATGTAATATGCTTGCTGATTATTTCAGGAGTGCAAAATATAGTAAAATGATCTTTTTTTTTACTATGACATTCTGTAGTGCAGTTTGTTGGGTATTATGAGTAAATCAACACCATTTTTTGTTTTATGCACAAGATTATATTTTGCAATATTGTTGTCATGTGGTGTAGATTGGAGTAAAGATTTTATGACCAAAATTTGATCATTAACTTGTTGGGTTTTCAGAAGCTTAACATAAATGCAATCCCAAATTATGAAGCTGTGTGGGGCTGTGCTGAGAGCATCAACATGTGCCATTCTCTAGACAGTTTAGTATTCCATGTTGTACTAAAATTCTTAAATGCATAAAGCTTATTTCACGATGCAAGAGTTATTTTCTTTTTTATTTAGAGTTTTGTCGAATGTGTCATAGTCTGTAATGATTTTAAAATTCATTCCCGGAAAATAAATTTAAAATTTTCAAGGGCTTCAACTACTGCAAAAGCTGCAAGTTTGAAAATTTCATGAAATTATCAGTAAGGCAGTTTTAGTTTTTGTTGGTTAGAGAATGAGTTTGCCATGTTCTGCACAGGATGTAGAAAATCAATTTTACTGTGCAAAAATTGACATTTATAAAAAATTGCCAAATCAGTAATCGCTATCTACTTCAAAAGCAGTTTTGAATTGTTCTAAAGCCTCAGATTCAGAACTTGTGGAAACTGGAAGGTATAACAAGGTCATCCATGTACAGAAGGACAATGCCTACATCATCGAGATCATAAAAAATGGGATTTATGTATTTTATAAAAACCGGATAAGAACAGAGTCCAAAGCTCTAATAACTAAATTGAAGTTGTCCACTTCCAATCACAAAATTCACATAAAATGACTCTGTTCATGCATAGGAACATGAGCATGAAGGTGAAAAATCTGTCATGCAAATCAAATGTATTAAATATTTTGATGTTCTGGAGACAGTTCAAAATAGTGTTAAATATAGGTAAAGGGTAATGATTTTTACTAATTTATGGTTTAATTGTTTGTAGTCGATACAGTCTCTGTGTGATCTTTCTTTCAATCAATGACTGCCTAGATTGAATGTGAAGGGAAGCACAGTTCCACTATTCTATTTTTGACTCATTTGTTGAAATGTATGTTGACAGTGCCTTATTCTGCGAAGGGTAAATCGTGAGTGGTAGGGAAAACTGGTTTGTTATCTGTTAATTTTATGTTTTATCTTAAGTTCAACATTTGCAATTTTCATTTTATTGAGTTTATAGACCAACAAGAACTGTTCGACATCATTACAGGTTTCTTAAAGAAGACATTGAAATTTAGTTTTAAATTACAATTTTATAAATTTAACTGTGATCTCAGAAGGCGGCACCACTTTTGATCTATGCAGTGCAGGCTAATTGTTGTTGCAGCTGCATCAATTTCTGATTATTTCAATTGGCTATTGAAATAGTCAAAAATCATTGCAGCTGCAATGAGAAACAAGGGAACAGAATGACAACAAGAAAGAAACTTAATTTTGATCAAGTTTGAATGAAAGGAAGCTGAAGAACTCCTGGATTTGGAATGAAAACCTTAAGAAATTCCAAAGTAAGTCCGTCAAAATTATTAAATTGTCATTACAGGTGTATCAGGAAATATTAGGATCAACATTAGAAATTATATAAATTAAATGAGACATTACTATAACTAATTTAAATAAAAACCTTGTAACACTTGCCTCATTACTGTGTTGTAAATCTTTTCACCTGGGTACCCAAACCTCGGTGGCTTCATTTGTCGTGAAGTTCTTGAAACTGGTTTACTTGGTGGTCTTTTCCATAAGGTGGCACCATGCTCCATCTGGAGCCATTGCGCTGCTGTCATTGTACACATTTAAATTTGTAGCAATTTCTATCGATTCACGGAACATGGCATAATAATTATTGAAATCAGCTAATTTTCTAGTTTTATTAAAATTTATTTCTATATTTTCGCTATTATACATTTTTGCAAGAGATTCATTTTGCAATTTTAATATATTTTTGTTCGTTGATTCTCGTTTTAATTTTTCTTTTTGTGACACTGATGTATTTATATATTACGGCAGTTTCAATGGGTGAAATGGGGTCTTTATTGCCGCGTATTAATTGGAAAATGTTTTCATTTGGTTTTATGGGGATATTAATACCATATTTATTAGCTATATTTTTAATTTTATTGGATGCTCTGCGATCATATGGGACTAAAGAGGTAAATTTAGAAGGGGGGTTTTGAAAATTTGGAATATTATTGAGAGATTTTAATCTGTTTTTAGCAAGTTTATTGATAATTTTATTAGGGTAACCTGCTTTTTTAGTGAATTCCTTAATAACATTTATTTCTTGATTTAAGTCGTCTGTTTCATTACAAATTAAAATGGCGCAGTTGATATATGAGCGGATGGTGTTAATTTTATATTGGAAAGGTGTTTTATTTTTGTAGTGGATAATTTCATTACTATTGGTTGATTTTCGGTAAACTGTGGTTTTAATTTTATTTTCTGTTCATATAATTTTGACTAGGGATGAAACGGATAGTGATTTTGCCGGATATCGGATATCCGGAGCTCTTCTGCCTGCCGGATACGGATATCCGGCATTAGTTTTGTTTTTTGTTGTGTTATATGTTTCTTTTCTTTTTCTTTATTTTAAAACAATAAAATATAAACATATTTCATATAGTATTATTTTAAAAACATTTTAAGTATAATTTATTTAAACATATTTATTTATGCAATATTGCCATGAAGAATAAAATTTTAAGCCTAACATACTTATTCCTATGCAATTTTTGGTGAAAGGCACTATCACAAAAAGAAAGGTTTTGTTCATAATTATAAAACTAAAACTTTTTATTTACATATTTTTTACAATACTATTATTAAAAAAATGAAATAAAATATTTTACTAATATAATCACAGTTGAAGAGTTATTTTCGCATGAAAACTAATATGTTGTGGCCATCACAAAACTTTCTTCTACATAATTCTATAACAGCGCCACTTACGGTTTAAATCGTATAAAAGTTTAACCATAGCTTCTCACAATAAATATTTTACAAAAGGAGTTTATGCAATTTTAATCAACAGATGCTGAAATATACGCTTGTGAAAAATCACAATAAAAGCTCCACCTGTAGGCTGATATACACATAAATAAGGTCAACATTTGCTTTCATAATGGTTGTCTTATATCAAGTTTCATGCACATATGTCATAGAAGTTGGGATTAACTTAGCCTATTCATTGGGTAAATTGTAGTGCAGTATTGCGACCTGTTGGCCGATATACACCTAAAATAAATCGCAGTAGTGTTTCACAATGGCTGGTTCTCTCACATACCAAGTTCTATGCAATTATACACAATAGAATAAGAGTTATGGCCCTTCCCCTTTTGGGGGGAAATTTCTATATTGCACAGCCACCTACTGGCCAACATGCACCCAAACTAAACCAGCATAATTTCTCATAATGCCTTTCCAACATGAAGTTTTGTGTAGTTACATGAAATAGAACCTAAAATATAGCCTTTCCTAAATTGCAGAAAGCACTGTATAACAGCACCACCTGTAGAGCGATTGGCACCAAAATTTGATAGGCACTAACATATACCAAGTTACATGTACAATATATTTATATGAAATTCTGTGCAGTAGTTTCTGAGATATAGCCTTCCTTTAAGTTGCAGAAATCGCAGTATGGCAGCACCACCTGTTGAGCCATTTGCACCAAAAGTTGGTAGGAACTGATTTATGTCATGGTGCAACTACACATAAATTTATATATAATTGTAGTACTCAGTAGTTCCAGAGGTACAGTTGAACAGAATTTTTGTCACACACACACAGACATTTTTTAAAAATTGGTCAAACCAGGTTCTGGACTTCTTAAAATGTGTAAATCCATCAAAAACCAGAAGTTGAAAATTTTTATGAATCCAATACTTTCTTTTAAGACATTTATAAAAAACATAAAAGAAAGAAGAAAAATAAATAAATTAATTAAAAGCTTCAAACTAGTAGTTATGGCCATCAAAAACTTTCTTCTATATCTCTCTATATAACAACGCTACATGCTGTTTAACATGCAGAAGAAACATACTCGTAGCTGCTTACAATAAAGATTTTAGATATTGAGTTTAGTGCAATTTTAATCAAAAAATTTTGAGCCATGTGCAGAATCACAGAAGGTGAGGAACAGCTGTGCCACCTGTTGGTCGATATACACCCAAATTAAGCCAACTTTTATTTTCACATTATTTTTATCTTGTTTATCTCTTTAATTTTATAGATGTTGAGATTTAGCCTTTCTATTCACAGAGTAAATTGCAACATAATATAGCCACTATCGACCAATATGCACCAAAATTGAATCAACATGATGTTTTATAAAAATGACCCTTTCCCATACTAAATTTTTAGCAATTATACATGAATGAATCTGAGATATAACTTCCCCATTCACGGGAAAATTGCAGCATAGCAGCATCACCTATTGGCCGTTATGCACAGAAATTGAATGAACATGTTTCATAATAACCCTCGCTGTGACACACTTAGTTTATTTTTTTTAATTATACACGGTATAAGCTGAGATATAGTCTTCCTTTAAATGGGAGAAATCACAGTATAGCAGCGCCATCTGTTGAGTGATTTGCACCAAAAGTTGATGAGCACCTTTTTTTTTTTTTTTGGTAAGATGCAACTATGTATAAATTTATATGAACTGCACAAAATTTGTCAGATAGACATTTTCCAAAAATGGTCAAATTGTGTTTTGGTTCCCTCAAAATGCGCAAATCCACCGAAAACTGGAAGTTGAAAATTTTCACGAATCCAATACTTCCTTCTATTTAATATAGAAGAAAGTAATAATTCAAAATGAATTTATGCTTTTTACTTATTTTATATTTTTGTATTCTGTACAGATAAGAAAGAAAATTTTACATTAGTTATTAAAATTCTTTAAGTAAGTGTAGTTTTTCTGCAGTACAAAATCAAAAACTTTAAATAACTGAATTTTTTTTTTCTTATGAACAATATGAAAGTGAAAGTACAGACTTTCTGAAAATATGTACATTTATTTGAAGTAATTTTAATTTTTTTGGGATATATCTATGCAACGCAACAGGGAATTCTAAATTCAGGTGCTTTAGTAAGGTATTCCATTAAAAATGCAAATTTATATAAATTGGAGGGTTTTTAAAAAAAATCCAAATCGAATCGATAGATGGCGCAAGTAATGCCAGGTTTCTGCTAGTATAAATGTATGGTCACAAAAACAACAGCTTTATTATGTATGGAAAACTGGATTGTAAATAAACAGGTTCTAGTCAATAAATGCACATTATTTGACTCATTCTCGAAACAATCTAACAACTTTAACATCCAAGACTAACAATATTACTAAACAATCTAACAGCATATTAGCAAAAGACATGAAAACAGAGTTATATATACACTGCAACTGCAGAGAATAAATATCATTTGTTTAGGAACAACAGTGAACAGCTCTTTTTATTGTTATGGGGAAGATTAAGGGGAATGGTATAAATCACTCTGGAAAAAAAACCTAACTAAAACTAACCCTGTACAAAATTAAAATAGGGCTGCTATATTTCTTAGACCTGAAGCTACTTTTGGCTAAATTTGTTTGCTAATGAGTCCAAAATCAATTTTCGCAGAAGCCAACTTAAAAAAAAAAAAAAAATAAATAAAATAAAAAATCCTTTACAAGCTACAACTGATCTAAAAAAAATTAAAAAATTGTCGCAAAATTTTCATCTGGAGGGAGTTTAAGCTTGAATTTTCTCTTTCGGATATCCGTCGGATATCCGGCTTGAAATTGCCGGATATCCGTATCCGGTGTGCTGATATCCGGTACCCCGTCGGATATTTAAAACTCAGCCGGATAGGCCGGATACCGGATAGTTACCGGATATCCGTTTCATCCCTAATTTTGACATCAAGGAAATTAATTTGCTGGTCTATTTCTTCTTCATAAGTAAATTGTATATTAAAATCAATGCCATTAATAGAATTTAATAACTGCTGTATATTACATTTTTTGTCAATAACTGCGAAAACGTCGTTGGCATATCTATACCAATACAAAATTTTATTCTTAAAACATTTAAATATTTCATTTTCTATTATTCTTAGTTTCGGAGGGTGGAATAATTTCACGGTATATTTTAGCCATATATACACTGCTCGATATTGAAAATGCAACACCAAGAAGGAATGATAATAATGGAATGAAATGTGTTGGACACATACATTAAGGAAAAACAATTGATTAAATTTTCAGGAAATTTGGAGTAATATGTACTGAGAAAACAGCACATAAAGCAGCGACCTCTGTGAGCAATAACAGCACATATCTGCCTAGGCATTGAATCGAACAGCGATTGGATGACATGTACGGGTAGAGCACTGCATGAAGTTTTAACATGATGCCACAATTCATCGATCGAAGTTACTGGTGAGTGGTGGGGGGGGCCAGTCGCTTTTCAACGATTAAACAGTTATTTTCATTGGTGTAAGATCAGAAGAACGCGCTGGCCAGAGCAACAGTCGAACACATTCGGCATCAATGAAGGTCCAGACAATATGGACAACTTGTGGTCGTGCATTGTCCTGCTTAAATGTTGCGCTTTGGAGGCCTTGAACATAGGGCAGAGCTATGGGTCTTAACTCGTCAGAAATGTAATGGCTGGTATTCAGAGTGGCGGGAATGAAAACAAGAGGTGACCGGGACGTGTATCCAATGGTACAACATACCATCAATCCAGGTGGTGACTCAGTATGCGGCTACCAAAATTCTGATTACCCTCAAAACTGCATCACTGATATGGGCGCCATTAATGTGTGATCAACGATGAACTTGGATGCAGGAATGGCGTGAAGTCACTTTTCAGACAAATCACAATCCTGTTTACAGCATCAAGATTGACTTATCCGTATTTAACGGCATTATGAATAATGCACATTGCCAGCTGGGATTCGACATCATTATACTGTCCATCATTTGCAATGATGTTATGGGTTCCCATTGGATACACGTCTCGATTGCTTCATGTTCGTATTTCTGGCACTCTGAACAGCGGCCATTAAACTTCTGATGAGTTAAGGCCCGCCCCTCTGCCCTGTATTTGAAGCCTCCGTAGCGCAAAATTTAAGCAAGATAATTCACGACCGCAAGTTGTTTGTATTGTCCGGACCTTCTTTGATACAGAATGTGTTCGACTGTTGCTCTGGCCAGCGCGTTCTCCTGATCTCGTACCAATGAAAATGACTGTTTAATCATTGAAAAGTGACTGGCCCCCCACCACTCACCAGTAACTTCGATCGATGAATTGTGGCATCGTGTTGAAGCTTCATGAAGTGCTCTACCCGTTCATGTCATCCAATCGCTGTTCGATTCAATGCCTAGGCAGATATGTGCTGTTATTGCTCACAGAGGTCGCTGCTTTATGTACTGTTTTCTCAGTACATATTACTCCAAATTTCCTGAAATTTTAATCAATTGTTCTTCCTACTATAATGTATGTATCCAACAAATTTCATTCCGTTATTATCATTCCTTCTTTGTGTTGCATTTTCAACGTCAAGCAATGTATTTTTCTAAACAATAGGTGGGGGTTTCATTTTTATTGACAATAGGCTGGAGCTTGGGGGGATTTTTATGATCTTTGTATCTACCAAAAATGCGAGGAGTATTGTGTGCGTGGTTTATAAGTTTCGGGGGGTGAGGGTTGTTATTCTGCCCTTTTCCATCTTTGATTAACTTCCGGGTTTTTCTATTAATTGGTTATTGGGATCTTTATCTATTTCTTTGACACCAATTTCTTTGATTGTTTCTTCCATTTTCTTAACGTATTCGTTCCTATCGAGAATAGCAATTTTGCGTGTTTTATCTGTGAGTGTGCAAGTTATTTCTTTGTTCTTTTTTAAGATTCTTTAATTCGCGGAGGTCTTCTTTATTAATATTTTGGTTTTGTGCCGATTTAGTAATTTGAGTAACTGCAATAATATTTCTAATTTGTATTTTGTTTTCATCTGGGATTTGACTGATGGCTAATTCTATTTTTACAATGCTGTCTTTGATATTAATAGGTGCGCCATTTTAATTTGTAATGAAACAAACGACTTAAACCAAGAAATAAATGTTATTAAGGAATTCACTAAAAGAGCAGATTACCCTAATAAAATTATTAATAAACTTTTTAAAAATAGATTAAAAATTCTCAATAATATTCCAAATTTTCAAAAAAAAAACCTCTAAATTTGCCTCTTCAATCCCATATGATCGTGGAGCATAATAAAATTAAAAATATAGCTAATAAATACAGTATTAATATCCCCATAAAACCAAATAAAAACATTTTCCAATTAATACACAGCGATAAAGACCCCATTTTACCCATTGCAACTGCTGGAATATATAAAATACCTTTTACAAATCAAAACAAAAATTCAGGTTCATACATTGGCATCACAAAAAGAAAAATTAAAACGAGAATCAACGAACATAAATCTCCTTATATTATTAAAATCTGTGCGCATCTGTCTGTCTGTCTGTGAGAAATGCCTTGTCATCGCTAAAGCTCCGGCGCTAATGGTCGCATTGCCTCGAAACCGGTGTCGACAGACGCAGAATTTCTTTATCTTGACATCGCAATAATTCGCTTTGCGATGCGACCCTAATTAACAGAGATATTAATTAAAACGTCGACCCATGTCTACCGAAAAATGACCCAGAATTCATGATTAAATGCTTAAAAAGCGACATTTTTACGGAAAAAGTGGAAAATAAATTAGAAATATCAGTCGTATTGTTACAAACAAGATACCATTGGAAAGGGCTTTTTTTTTTTCTCAATCCGATGGTTTAAACGGCTTATCGATCGGACAATTAGATTTTTTAAAATTAACAAAACTATAAAAAAATGTTGGCAACAAATCACAATAGTTTTATTAATTTCGCAGACTAGCGAGCTTCTAGACGTATTTCGGTTACCATGGCGCCGGGCGAAAGAATAAATAGATTTTACTTCCTGCTTTACTGATTTTGTACAGGAAATAAAAATTACAAATTTCAAAATGCTTCAATTTTCTTCAAAATTATTTCAAACTTGCTACACACTTTTAACATCACAAGACGAAGTTGCAGTTCAAATTTCATCGGGTTTCGAGAATTAAAAAAAATGTACAATTTAATTGCAAATTAAATTTTATTCTAATACGCGTATTTCAAATTCTAACTATGATTAAATTATTTTTAATGCATCATTCGAAAGATATTTTAAAGTACTTTTATATTATTGAAAGTGGGATTCAAGATTTCGCTTCATTTACAAGTTTTGAGGTCTCCTGAATCGGTTTTCTTTTGTATCTCAGCTACTAATTAAAATAATTTCATAAGTAATACATCATTAGATAGCTTTGTTGATTTGGAATCGGACAGTAGATTACAGAAATTTCTACCGCCAGATGGCGCTGTAATATTTTAAAATTTCAACATTTCAATTTCTAATTATGATTAAATTATTTTTAATACACCATTCGAAAGTTATTTTAAAGTTCTTTTATATTATCGAAAGTTTTAACCAGATTTGCACGTTTTGAGGTGTCCTGATTAGGTTTTCTTTTGCATCTCAGCTAATTCAGTTAGACCGTTCAAAATTGGTATATATAGGTTAATTAGGAAGGGCTGAAAGGGTGGGGAAGATATAGGCGTGCACTGCGCGAACGGGACAGCGGTGCCGAAGGCAGTGGGGACCCGGTCCGACTTTTTAACCGATGAGAAATGATTTTTTTTTTCATTTTCTTTTCTTAAGGATAAAAATTTGATTTGAGAAGGAATATGTGCGCGTAGCGCTCGTATACCTTCACACGTGCGCGCGCAGCGCGTATGGATCTGCGCTGCCAAAGGCAGTGGGGACAAGGTGTGAGTTTTTACCCAATCAGAAATGATTTTTTTTAGGGGACACGAAGGGTCAGGGAAGGAATACGCGCGTACAGCGCGCACGGGACTGCACTACCGTAGGCAGTGAGGACCCGGTCCGACTTTGTACCCGATGAGAAATGATTTTTTTAATTTTCTTTTCTTAAGAATAAAAATTTGATTTGAGAAGGAATATGTGCGCGCGCAGCGCTCATGGGTCTGCGCTGCTGAAGGCAGTGGGGACCCGGTGTGAGTTTTTACCCGATCATAATTTTTTTTTTTTTTTTTGAGGGTGGGGCACGAAGGGTCAGGGAAGGAATACGCGCGTGCAGCGCTGCCGAAAGCAGTGGGGAGCCGGGCCGACTTTTTACCCAATCAGAAATGTTTTTTTTTATTATTATTTCTTTTCTTAACACTAAAAGTTACTGTTAGTGATTCATTAATTTTAGTGATTCATTTGAAAATACTGACCCGCTAGCGGGCGAAGCTCGCTAGTATGATATTAAAATTGGCAAAGTGAATACAGCTCTTGCAAAAACGTATAATAGCGAAAATATAGAAATAAATTTTAATGAAACTAGAAAATTAGCTGATCACAATAATTATCATTATGCCATGTTCCGTGAATCAATAGAAATCGCTACAAATTTAAATGTGTGCAACAACAGCGGTCTCCGGATGGAGCGTGGCACCACCTTATGGAAAAGACCACCAAGTAAATCATTTTCAAGAACTTCACGACAGATTAAGCTGCCGAGGAGGCCTGTGTATCCAGGTGAAAATTTATGGCACAGTAATGAGGCAAGTGTTACAAGGTTTTTATTTAAATTAGTTATTAGGATCAATATAAAAAGTGGGAGGATTGTGGAAAATTATCATGATAAGATTTTGATTTGCCACACAATCAGCTTGTTGAGAAATTGCAGAGAATGTAACTCCAGTTAATGAGATGGTGATGTGTGCATGTTGTATGACCAGGGCTGCATAGAGGGGTGTGGAGGAATAGGGGCAAGAACAGTCGGGAGACCCTCTATAGCAGCGGTCACCAACCTTTTTTATTTCATGGACCACTAAAAGCATTAGTGAAAATACCATGAACCGCCAATCAAAATCACTTAAAATCCCGGGGACCACTACTATTATTGATTAAAAAATGCAAATAACCCTTTATATGCCAGTTGCAAAATATGGCAGAAATTGAGTTTACTCGGAAATAGATATATGATTTTGATGAAAATTTGTGTTAAGTATTTTTGGGAGTGAACAAATCGATTAGAACTATTTTTTACCTTCAGGAGAATTCTCGTCTGCTGGTTCCAAATTCAGCAGAAATTGGGTTTACTTGAAAATGGATATAACGATTTTTATGAAAGCTAAAGATTTTTTGATATGACAAACCCATAGGAATTATCTTCATATTTGTTACAATGAACGTTTACAGTTAACCCTCAATTCACCAGCTGAAAAATATGATAGAAACTTGGTTTTCGTAGAAATGCATCCAACAATTTTGGTAAAAACTTAGGGTTAAGGTTAAGGGTTTCTTGAGATAACAAACTCATGATTTATTCTCATAGTCAGAGTTCACATTGTTCACTATCACTCCACTTGCTAGAATGTATAGCAGAAACTTGGTTTGCTCAAGAATGGCTCGAACGATTTTAATAAAAACTGAGGAATAAGGATTTTTTGAGATGACGAACCCAATATATGACTTAACCTAATCTTAAAAAAAAGTTCACTGTTAACCTCCACACTTGCAAAATATGACAGAAACTTGAATTTTTCAGAAATAGGTCAAACGATTTTGATAAAAATCGTTGATTATCTTTGATTTTATTCAGCGATTAAAAGGTCGTTTTTCCAGACCATTTTGATACAGTGAAGGTCTGTAATATTAATTAAATCATCAATATACAGTCGACTGCAAAATTATTCGAGCACTAGCAATAATCCTTGCCAAAAAAAAGTACACTTAATACAGCTTTGTTAAATAAATCCTTGTCGAGTCATGTTCTTAATCAGTCTAAGAACATGATTCGACAAGGATTTACTTAGCAAAACAGTCTTAAGTGTACTTTTTAAATATAGAAATTATTGGCTAGTGCTCGAATAATTTTGCAGCCGACTGTATATACATTTTATCGGATTTATCCTATTAACAAAATTAATTATATGACTTTTTTTCTTTTTTCCCTTCTCTAATCTTTTCTTAATTGAGTCAGAGCTTACAGATTCTCTTTTTAAGTATCATTGTGTTATAAAATATTAATATATCCTACAAATGTTAAATTAAATAAACAATTTTCAGTTTCCTTCGTAACTATTGTGCCCTTTGTCCTAGAAACCTGAGATACACAGGAGCGCCCGCTCTTTTGTGAAAGCGAAGTCAAATATTTCCACCGAAACACGAACTACATTGCTGAAACTTAAAATCTGTTTAATACAGTGCATGCCATAAAAATACCTACTTTTGAAATTTTAGTTTCGTGATCTTGAAATTAAATCTTTTTAACACGTTCGCTGCCGATCCCGCGCCAGCGCGGGATGTGACGTATCACTTTACAGGTGAAAGTTTACTTTAGGCTGCCGCTTGGCGAAATTTCGAAAATCGCCAAGACGGCGCCATTTCGCATCGTGTTCCGAATAGCAACCTGTTACACCGGCGGCATACGGAAGCGAGCTTTTCGGCGATCTAACCTAAAAAGAAAACGCGTCTTGAAAAAAAAATCCGAATAATAATAATACATAGGACAAAAGGAAAATTTTCATAAAATAGAATTAAAAGAAAAAAAAATAATTACGAATTTATAACTAATCACAAATACAAAAATAAAACTTAGATTATACAATCACACCAAATGTCCCTGAAAAGTGTGTTGCTTTAGTAATTGATGATAAGTGTTTAGATGATAGTTTTTTTATTTCCAATAATTTAACAGCTATAAGTACAGTCGGTATCAAAAGTGTCCGAACACTAGCAAAAATTCCTATGTAAAAAAAGTACACTTCCTAAGGTTTTGTTAAATAAATCCTTATCGAATCATGTTCTTACACTGACTAAGAACAGGATTCGACAAGGATTTATTTAACAAAAATGTATGAAGTATACTTTTTTACTTAGGAATTTTAATTTTAAAAGTTTTCAAAAGTTGTATAAAGTAAATTATTTATCATTAATATTTTGTTTATAGTCCTCATTCATTAGGAATGAAAAAATAAATCCGCAACTGGATAATTATAGCAAATTTTAACGATTCTCTATTATAATGGTACTCTGATCTGTTCACTATACCCCTATCTCAAAATGCATGAAATTAAAAAGTATACAAAATTTTGTACTGTAGCAACCAGTATTGGCATAAAATTCAAAAATATGCCTCTAAAATTCAGGACCGTGGTTGCCCAGTCGGTAGAGCGCCGGGCTCGTAATTGGAAGATTGCGGGTTCGGTACTCGAGCCTGCCAAAAACCATTGTGTATACTAATGGTGGCTGGTGCTCATAAAATCTGTCATGCCCGCAATGTTTTCCATGTTCCCATATTAATTATACCTTTGGGTGTCTACGAAGCGAGAGAGTCATCCCCAGTAGTGGCACCAGAAATTCCCCGACGGGGGGACACCACCTCCCCGACAGGGGGGCACTGTATAGAGAAAGTTTATTATATGACTATTCGTCAAAAACAGCAATATTGTTATTAATAACATTACTGTTAATATTTGTACCGTTCCATTTGTGGTTTTGGAGATCATCGTGCCTTACTCTGAGTGTATACTATTTTTGTTCCACAGAATAAAACATGTACAGGGTACATGAAGGTAAATTCTTAAAAAATTAATCTTCGTATCCATTGATCACAGATACAGTCAAAATTTCCTAAGAAGGCCACCTATCGTGCTGTTGAAAATTGGCTCTCTATCCAGAGAGGTGGTCTTTTAATAGAAGTTGTCTTCCTGTTCACGAAGTAAATTACATAACAGCAGCACCACCTATTGGCTCATATGCACCCAAATTGAATCAGCAAAATGTTTTAAAATGGCCCTCTCATATACCAAGTTTTAGGCAATTATATAGCATAGAATCTAATATACAGCCTTTCCGTTCACGGGAAAACTTGAAGTACAGGAGCCTCACATATCTAGCTATATGCGCTCAAACTGATTCCACATAGTGTTTCATAATGGCACTGTCATTTACAAAGTTATTTGCAATATTATACAATAGAAACTGAGATATAGCCTTCCTAATCTCGGGGAAAATGGCAGCAGAACAACGTAACTTATCTGCCAATATACACCTAAATTAAATCAGCTTAATATTTTATAATGGCCCTCTCATATATCAAGTTTTGTTCGATTATACAAAATAGAACCTGAGATGTAGCCTTCCCTTGAATGAAAGATATTGCTGTTCGGCTGTACCACCTATTGAGTGATTTGGACCAAAAGTTAACGGACACTATGTCATGGGGCAACTACATACAAATTTATGTGTAATTCTATGCAGTAGTTCTTGAGATACAGTTGGGACAAAATTTTTATCACACATAGACAGACAGATATTTTCTACAAATGTCATGGTAAAAACGTGTTCTGGACCTCTCAAAAAGTGTAACATCATGGAAAACCGGAATTCGACAAGTTTTACGAATCCAATATTTTCTTCTATTGAATATAGAAAGTAAAAACTGGATTGCTCGAAATTTGTAAAAGGAAAAGAAGTGCTGCTAATAGGAGAAAAACTGAAAACTTCATAATTTTTCCCCGACAGATTTTAGTAATATGCCCCGATGGGGGGTCACAGACTCCCCGACGGGGGGGCCTGTGCCCCCCCGGCCCCCTAGCTGGCGCCACCCCTGGTCATCCCTTCCGTGGAGGATGAAAATTGTGATGGCTTGTCCCTGGACAACTCTAGGGGTGAGACCCAGACGCGAAATTCTAAATAGAAGGCACAAATCTGCAGTCATATCAAATACATCCATCTCATTGGTCGATTCAGTCACGTGGTTTTTGGCGATCGATCTCTTGGCGAAAACCATAGAACGCCAGATATTTTAGTTTGTTTACAAAGTACAAACATGTTTTTACTAGATACGCAACGAGGCTTGTGTTTGCTTTCGTATCTCTTGAAAAATAACATTTATGTTATAAATGTAATAAGAAATGACTAAATGAATCTATATTAAAAGCAGTAAAATATATTGAAGAGATGACTAAATGATTGTGTATTAAAAACAGTAAAAATATATTTTGTCTGAAGAACGTATATTAAATTTATGGCATATTAAAATATGTGTATCTCTCTATATAAAAGTAATTATGTATCCATAAATATGTAAACTAATTAATAATGAACACTGGATTTATTTAGTTATTTATAATTCCAGCATTATTTTAACGTTTATTTAAAAATAATATATTGCAGAATATATATTAAATTAAATATAAACTTTGCCCAGTTTCTGAAATTATTCAGATTCCCTTTTTTGTATTTATTAATTTTCTAATTGAGGCGTTGAAAATGAAAATGAGGTAAGTGCCAAAATTTGCGAAACTGCGTTTTTTCACTGAAAATAATCTATGTTCCAACGCCAATAGCATCGAAAAAGAGGCAAGTGCCTAACGAGCTTCATTTAGTTTCAGTCGTTCCCGGAATTTTTCTAATAATTAAAATATTTTTTTTTTCTTTTCACACTTACCTGTTATGTCTTTTGCTTCAATAAACCATTTGTAGTCAAGACCGTGATTATTCATTTTGATATTGGACCATCAAAACTTCTGTTGCTTCTCCTGTAAAATTTAACTTTTGGCACTTTCCTTATTTTCATTGTCAATGCCTCAATTGTCTTATTAAACTTATCCATGGTTAAATTTAAAAATGTAAAATGATTTTCATTTATTTTTTTATCGTATTTGGGGGGGGGGGGGAGGAAAGAAAACTGCAATCCGATGTGATAGTGTTAGTTTTCAGTATTTCCACAAAGTAAACAAAATCTGTTGCACCGTAATGTAAATTTTTTCAGGAAAAAAAAAGTGAAGTAATAAATATTTTTAGCTAATTTATATCTTTCTTATATGAATTGTGTAAAATATTGATTTAGTTTGTAATTATACATCTCCTGTAGTTTTTTACAAATAGTCCTTGGTATAAATTCCTATTTACGTAAACTTTCTGTATTCCTCTCTCTCTCTCTTTTTAAACATACTGAGAGGGAGGGTATAAACCAATCCAGGTAGTTGTTTAAATTTGAAAGAAGTACAACTTTTGAAATCTGTAATTTATTTGTAAGCATTTTTTTTTTTTTTAACTACTACTCACACAGATTTTAAATATCTAAAGAAAGGTAAATTATTTAATTCCACTAATTTTAAAATGCCCAGTTCCTGTTATGAGTGTGATTACTGTAACCTCATGAATAATTACTATTGTAATATTTTATACATCTATATATATAACAATGGAAAACTGGTTAGTCTACTTTATTGGTTCTAACTTTATTTTTAAAAATGGTGTTGATCTTGCTCAATTTGCATAAAATTTAGATATATTCATTTTGACCATTATGCAGTGGTTCCCATTATATTACATGTAGTACGATTGCATAGACATATGAATAAGTTGAACTTGCTAGATTTAAATGGGAACAGCTTTACTATAAGGCACCCATTGCTTATTGCTGTTGCCGATGTTTTGATCAAGCGGTATGATAGTGTTTTGATTTTGTTTGTGAGTCAGTACTGTGAATCGTTTCACAATGTCGTGAATTAAATAAAAATGTCATGAAACAATACTTTTCATCATTATGGAACATTTAAAACAAAATTTTAGGAAATAAATGATTATTTTACTTATCTAGTAAGAAAAAAATCATGAATCGTTACCAGGGTTGGCAAGTTTCTTCAAAGGTGGAAAAAACCGGCCGGAAGAAATAGGTTTCTTCCAAGTGGAAGAAACTGTTTTTCTTAAAAATTTATCCTATAAATTGCAGATTTGTAAGATACAATGGATGCGTTGATCTTATAAACAAGTTTAAGTGACTTTAAATATACAGTAAGACCCCTCTTAACGCTGTTTCACTTTAGCGCTCTTTTATTTCCCCTGTGGATTCCTCGAAATTGCTCGCAGCAGTATGGGGATTACCTGAAATTGTACACGCGCTGTTTAGCATTACGCTCTACTTGATGGAATGTATCCCCCGCGTTTCTTACTGTACCTATACAAATTTAATAACCTATTTAGTTAATAATTATGAGGTTTTTTTTAATCAAAATGAGCTAATGAGCCTAGGTATCTGATGATCACGTTCCAAAATACTCAAAATTCGGTAAAATAATCAATTTCAATTTAAACAATATAAAGTTTTATAATTTAGACAATTTTGTTTCTTTAACTGGTAATAAATAATAATTTGGATCACTTGCTTATACTTTCTGATCAAACAGCTCTTAACGTAATCCAGTTAATTAAAATACCAGTATGCAATAATTACTTTTACTGTATTACAAAATGTCATCAAAAACTTTATTTTCCTTATAGTCACATACAGTACAGTCAACTCCCTTTAATCTGCAGATTTATAATCTGCAAATCCTTCTAATCTGTAATTGATTTTTTAATCTAAAAGAAATTTAGATCTCATATTTTTAAAAAAAATTACATTTTTACTTTTCATTACCATGTTTTTATTAACTTCGATTCTTGTTTGTTTGTTCGGTACAAATCTTGCAATCTATTTTTAAATAATTTCCCTACTAGCTAGACATTTGAAACTTTCACAGTAACTCAGAACCCGGTGACAACACAATACTACGAAGTCAGATTTTTGAATAGTTTTCTTTTAATTAATTAAAATATGAAAATAATCAGCTCTTAATAGCAATAAAATAGCCATTAAAAATTAGCTATAATTTAATTGTTGCCAAAAAAAATTTACGAGTTCACTTTCTTTCAACATAAAAATAAATACATTTAATTCAATGTGAATGTGAAAAAATTATAAAAAGTTAAATTATGCATTTCACAAAAATTGACGTCATTATCAATTTTGAAATTTTTTCACATTGATAAGTGCGAATATACGTTGTTCTAAAAAGAGTAATATTTTATTTTTAAAACCAACTTTTTTTTTTTCACTATTATTATTATTTCACTGAAGTGATTCCGCATGCTTAAATATTGATAAAATATTATTTTTTAGCCTCGCATATTTTATTAATGACTTATCAGAAAAATTAAAAACATGGTATGTAAAAAGTTTTTTTCTTATCTTATAATTATATTTTTATCAGACTTTTAGCATAATCCTTACTTTGAAACACAAATGGGAAAGGGGGGGGGGATTAACCATTCTTATATTTATTATCCTGCAATTCATACAGACTAGCGCTGGAAATGAACCACTATTACATGAATGTTTAACAAAATTAATCAACAATGAATATTATTTCCAGACTTTCAAAAATATTTTGTTTTGTATTTTTTAAATATGTTTGTTTACATTTTGTATTTACCTATTATTTGAATATGCTTAAATTATTTACCATCATATATTAATGTGATAGATTAGTTTTATTAATATTAAAGAAATATTTATTCTAAAAATTATTAAAAATCCTCTTTCCATTTGATGTCTATTTAATTAATAATGACTGACTTTGTATCGGTAAAAGAAAACTGTAAACAAAGACAATGATCTCTAATTTGCAAATTTCTATTATCTGCACAACCTCTGGACAAAACTTTTGATCGTTAGAGGGAGTTGCCTGTAAAACAAATGAAACACTTTTTCGTAGTTCAATACTGCACTTTATTTTTCAACTTAAAATAGATAAATACAAACTATGGATTTTTTTTTTTTTTTTTCTTTTTCTTTTTTTATCCTAGAGAGCTTGCAGGACAGTTTAAAAGTAGGTATCTTACTTATTGATTCATTGGGTACCAGCTTCGAGTTTATACAAAAAATTGTGCCCTTAAAAAAAAAAAAAAAAAGTGCAAATATTATGGCTAAAAATTCAATAATTACTATCACTTGTACTGTGTGAACGTATAATAATATTATGAGATAGTATGTATGCAAAAAGTTCTAAAAATATTAGCATTGAAAGGTAAAAACCCATCACCTGTGTATATTTAGTGTTTGTTATCAAATAACTTATTTTTCTAAAGATATTTTTAATATCAATTGAATTATAGTTTAGATTTGGCATTATATTTATGCTTTGAGTTTATATAGTTCATAAATTTTAATTTTGAACATCTGTTTTGTCTTTTGGTTGGTTTCTTCTGGTTTTTTATAGTTTCTTCCGGAAGAAACCCAACCCTGATCGTTACTCTGAATCATTACAAAACATCAAAAATGCATTTTAAATAAAGTAAATTATTGTTTCACTCTGGTGCTTGTTCTGAAATTCACTGAAAAAAATGTAGCCTATTTAAGATTAATAAAATAAAATAAACAGTAATTAATAGAAATTTGAGCTACTTCACCACAAAAAATAAATAAATATATCAGAGGGCTTTCAAGCTTTAGCACATAAAATTCAATGTTATGATTTATGTATAAATTGAAGATATTTTCCACAAATTTTCAAAATTACATCCTTGCATGAATCTGAAAATGTATGAAAATAAAAATCTGTATAGAAACAATCGCAATAAATAAATAACATCACTGGATGGATACCCCTAACTCATAAACGCATGAATTGGAAAATGTATAAAAAATCTGTACTGCAGCGGTCAGTATCCCGATATTAAAAAAAAAAAAAAAAAAAATCACTTGATATCCTTAATTCGTAACACATGAACCAGAAAATGCATAAAAATATGTACTGCAGAATTTAGGATCCCGATATTAAAACCAAAAAAAAATCACTAAATACCTCTAATATGTGGTGCATGCATCGGAAAATGCATGAACATCTGTACTGCATTAATTACTACCATGCACTAATTTTTCTCTAAATAATAATAATAAAATACACTCGAAAAAATAATTTTTAAATCTCAAAAACACATTTAAAAAAAAAATCATTCAGCTAGGCCGCATTACAATAAACATGGTCGGTGCAAAAAGAAAAACAAAGTTCCGAAATGGTTAATCAAAGTTACGATACATTAAAAAGTGTCGATACACTGAATCGCATCACAGTGTCACAAATCGCCAATGGGTGCCTTATAGTAAAGCTTAGCCTTTAAATGTTATCTACATTTTAATAATTCAAATAAGATAAGTTAGTGAAACTGATTGTTCTTTTTGTTTTCTCTTCTAATATTAATACAAATTAATGAAGATCCTACTGTAGTTGTTATATCTGAAATAAATTGGGATGGCAATGCCACCTGCTGGATGATTTTCACCAAAAGTTGATAGGCACTAATTTATGCCAAGGTGCAACTACATATAAAATTTTATGAAATTCTGAGCAATAGTTCCTGAGATACATTTGCCATAATATTTTGCCACGCACATTTTCTAAAAATGATCAAATTGTGTTCTAGTCCATTGAAAACTTGACGTTAAAATTTTTTTACAAATACAATACTTTCCTCAATTGAACGTAGAAGAAAGTAATTAATTATATGAACAGTCATGAACTGGAAAATGTCTCTTTGTTTACCAAATAGTTCAACACCTGCAAATAGGTATCACCTATCTTTAAATTCGTTCATATTCATAAAAAATTATATATACAGTCCTGAACTGGAACCTGTTTCTTTGTTTACCAAATAGTTTGACATACACAAATATCTGTTTTCCATCAAATTCACTTTATTCATTTAAAAATAAATAAAATAATTTTATATGAGCTGTCATGGACTGGAACCTGCCTCTTTGTTTACAAAGTAATTCAGCACATACAAATATCCATCATCTGCCTTCGAATTCACTTGTATTTATTAATATATACAATATATATAGTTTACATATTATGGTGTCCCTTAAATGAGGGGGAATTATGTTTAATCCGATATACATCAGCGGCAGCTCGTGGATCGAAAATAGGTGAAGAAGCACTTCATCTAATATTTTACACTGTACTCATTTATAAAGTATGAATTTACATTTAAATAAAATGGGTACTTTTCGTTAAAGTTATGCATAACTACTTTAATGTTATTCTTCAGCACTTATCTATGTTCAATTCACGAGCCGCCACTGATATGCATATCCTCCAATTCTTTTCTGTTTGACCCTAAACAGTTTTTAGCAAAATTCTAATATTAGGATTTTCCTGTCAATTTGGCACATGTTAACATTATCCCAAAGAAAATTTATTACTACATACTACACGAGTCATATTAAATCCTCGACAAAAGGTTTAATGCCTTAACCCAAATCCCTTTCTGTTCTTGAATGACTTTTTCTACTTAATTTTTTCCTTTTATTCCTTCTGGTGTTAACATTTTTTTTTTTTTTTCCCGGCCTTAACGTAGTGTATTTTTATTTTCATCCCATGCTTTTTGTATGGAATTTTAGGTTTTTTCCTCAATTTTTATATTCAAAAATGCAGTGGAAATGTGCTTGAAAAGACTTTCGCCTTTTTACATGAGACTTCTTGCCACCACACTTTAGAATACAATATATCATTGCATGGACTTTACATCACGCTCGTGCTACACTATGGGTAATTGCCGATGGTCTGAGACACACCCCCTAAGGTGGTCAGGAGACAAGCTATCAGTGGGTGAGTCCCAAATAAAAATGGAATTTCTAGGTGTAAGTACAATGCAGTGCCTACCAAAAATAACAAATATTTTTCAATGATTTTGGTTAATAACTGAATTTCTGAAAATCTCAACAGTTACTGATTCTCTTATACATGCTAAGATACAATTCTACCATAATGATCGATGGGTTGAGCTTTTGGCAAGGTCTAAGCCAAGGAGAGTGGGAAGGGTTGAATTGATTTAATTGCCATCCTCCTCCTTCCAAAAAAAAAAAAAAAAAGTAGATTTGTTGAAAATTTTCAAGCTACACTTCATTTTTAACATACATCTCTTATATTATTAAAATCTGTACATGTGTGTGTCTTTCTGTGAGAAACGGCTTGAAACAGCTAAGGCTCTGCCGCTAATGGTCGCACAGACTTCGGACAGGAACCGTCGGACAGAGAATTTATCGCAGATGTACGTTATCTAATTTGCTAAACGATGCTACCCTAATTAGCGGAGATAGTAATTAAAATGTCGACCCATGTCTAACAAAAAAAACAATTCAAAATGGCATGCGATCATCATTTTCGACCGGGACCGCTTACCTCAAAAGAAGAAGGAGGAAGAGGAAATTTCGTGGGTTTTTGTAAAGCGATCGCTGCCGATCTGTTGGAAATATTGAAAATACACCTGCACCACGAGAAAAAGCATTTATTACCGATTCTTACGGTACAATTTTTTTTTTTAAAATACAGATTTTTTGTATTTTAAAAAAAAAAATTAAAAAGGGTCGAAATTTTCTCTTTCTCAATCGTTTTTTTTTTAAACGCCCTGTACAACCGAGTAACTGTTCCATTTCTTAACAACTGGTATATTTCAGAGAGGACATTTAATCCTCTTTCGAACCATATAAACATTTTTACAAAATACGGATTAGCGATCCATATTTTTAGATTTTACGAAACGTCGATTTTTTCACAAAACATTCTATAACCCAAAAGCGTTTAGAGATAAATCATTTCTTTTTTTTTTTTTTTTTTTGTATATTACATCTCGCTTCCATAATTCAATTCCGAAAAGATTGAGAGAAAATTTTAAAAACTGAATGAGTTATAATTTTTTTAATTTTAGCCATAAAACCATTGAATTGAATATGCAACCTTCGTTCAGTACTGATTTCCAGAATGAAATGCTGCAGTCGTCAGTTTCCGTTGCTACCTTGGTAACCCAGTCCAGTCACAGAGAGTCTGTGGGAAGAAACATCACATGCTTTTTCTACTAGGAATATAAATTGCAAATTTCAAAATGCTTCAATGCGAGTTTCTATAGCAACACAAATACACTTACCTTGCAAATTAAATTTTATTCTAATACACATATTTCAATTTCTAATTACAATTAAATTATTTTTAATACATCATTCGAAAGATATTTTAAAGTTCTTTTATATTAGCCAAAGTTTTCACCAGATTTACACGTTTTGAGGTGTCCTGAATCAGTTTTCTTATATGGCACTGTAATATTTTAAAATTTCAATATTTCAATTTCTAATTATGATTAAATTATTTTTAATACATCATTCAAAAGATATTTTAAGTTCTTTAAATGTTATCCAAAGTTTTCACCAGATTTACACGTTTTGAGGTGTCCTGAATCAGTTTTCTTATATGGCGCTGTAATATTTTAAAATTTCAATATTTCAATTTCTAATTATGATTAAATTATTTTTAATACATCATTCGAAAGATATTTTAAAGTTCTTTTATATTATCAAAAGTTTTCAGAATTGGAATCGAACAGTGGAATAGAGAAATTTCTACCGCCAGATAGTGCTGTAATATTTTCAAATTTCAATATTTCAATTTCTAATTATGATTAAATTTTTTTTAATACATCATTCAAAAGATATTTTAAAGTTCTTTAAAATTATCGAACGTTTTCACCAGATTTACACGTTTTGAGGTCTCCTGAATCAGTTTTCTTTTGCATCTCAGCTAATTGAGTTAGATTGTTCAAAATTGTTATATGTAGGTTAATTAGGCGGGGCTGAAAGTGTGAGGAAGAAATAGGCGTGCACCGCGCGTGTGTCCCCCTAACTTGTGCACGCTGAGTGTGCACAGGACTACGCTGCCGAAGGCAGTGGGGAGCCGGTCCAACTTTTTAACCAATGAGAAATGATTTTTTTATTTTCTTTTCTTAAGAATAAAAATTTTATCACAGAAGGAATTTGTGCGCGCAGCGCGCGTATACCCTCACACGTGCACGCGCATGGGTTTGTGCTGCCGAAGGCAGTGGGGATCCAGTGTGAGTTTTACCCGATCAGAAATGATTTCTTTTTTAGGGGAAATGAAGTGTCAGGGAAGGAATACGCGCATGCGGCACGTGTGTCCTTTAACTTGTGTGCGTGCAGCGTGCAAAGGACTTTGCTGCCGAAGGCAGTGGGGACCCGGTCCGAATTATTACCCGATGAGAAATGATTTTTTTAAATTTTCTTAAGAATAAAATTTTGATCCGAGAAGGAATATGTGCGCGCAGTGCACGTATACTGTTAGGATTTTTAATGTTTTTGCCATGCTGTTTCAAAAATATTTTAAGTTTAATCACTTTTTCTTTAACTTAATTGTTTTTTTAAAAAAAAACTTGCTGTGCTAAATAGCCTTTAACTTTGCTAATTATTATAAATGAACGTTTAAAATTTCATTAATTGTTTACTTAAATATAGTTATAAATTAATTTATCTAATCTTTACTTACCGTTTTCCAGCTTGTTTATTTGATTAGCTGGTTTGCTTTACAATTCATCTTTAAGTCATTAAAACTTTCTACTAGCACTAATAAATGTAGAGACATCGTTTGTTTACGTTTCTCCGGCTTTTCGACCGGGAGTTTTTTTTCGCTTCTTCCGTATGTCTGCCGGAAGTAGGTCATTGACCGATGCGTTTGACGTCACTGTGAATCATCGGGCTTTCCCGTGTTTTGACTATCGTGGTAGACGCTGATTTGTCATGACGTTTCCTGTCTGCCGTAGGTAGTATCTTTTGATCAGTATAAAAGCTGTAGTGAACGTTTGTTCTCTCTCTCTTGCATCTCTTTAGAGATGGTTTAGTGCTGTTTATTTTGAAACGCCGAGTTGGCGATTTCATTTCTTTTTCACGCTGGTCGTGAATTAATATGTAGTTTTATAAAAGATGTTTTTCAATTTTTTTGCTGCCCTGGTTTCCTGGAGTTAATCTGATTAAGTATTGTTTAAAGTTATTTTGAATTAGTGCTAGTGTTAGAACGATATGTTTCAAATTGACATTTAAAACATCGTTTTCTTTAAGTTTAAAAATGTCTTTTGTCCATTTAAGTTGCCTAGCAATACATATATATTTTAAATGTTAAATCCTTTATTATCATGTTGTATATTATCTAAACTCTAACCTTTTGTTACGTTTTATGTTCAAATAAATTTGTCTGTTGTTAAGATATGATTCTGTTTTAATTGCTAAATCATTTTTACAAACAGTAATTTTTAAAAAAACAAAAATCTGGCTTCCACTTATGCAATTAATATATCTGCTACTAAAAATTTAAAATGGAATTTAAAATTTTTCCAACATTGGGTTATGGGCATGGTATTGTGTAAACAAAGTTTATATTAGTTTTAACTTTGATTTTTTCCTACCAGCCTTTTTGTTTGTAACCCTTTTTCTGTTTGAAATTTATTTGAATTTAGCAAAGTAAGATCGTTTTTTTCAAAATGGCGGTTAATATATTGCCTGCTATTGAAAAACTTAATGCAGATAATTATGCAACATGGGTTAAGGATGTAAAGTTTATCCTTTTGGATAAAAACTGTTGGGATATAGTAAATGGTACTGAAAAGTTGCCTGTGTTAGGTGATAATATAACAGTAAAAGATGTTGAGTCTTTTAAAAGTCGTTCTCGTACAGCACTAGCTACTTTATATTTGCATATTTCCCCAGAGTATAGAAATATTATAAATGATTGTGTTTGCCCAGTTGAGGCATGGAAATTGTTAAAAGATACTTTTATATCAGACTCCAGGGCCAGGCATATGCAGCTGTACTCAAAATTATGTCAGTGTGTAATAAATCAGGGTGAAACAATTAACCAGTATTCTTCTAGACTTTCTCAGATAGTGGATCAGTTGAATGATATAGGACATCCTGTTCCAGAAAATTATATTTGTTTTCAAGTTTTAAGATTTCTTCCTCATAAGTTCGAGTCCATGGTGCAATTCATACTGAGGTGGCCAGATAAGGATTTCAATTTCCGGGGCATAATTTCAGCGTTAATATCTGAGGAAACAAGGCTGAACTTGAGGGCAGATGATAGAAGGACGGAGCTTGCCTTGGAAGTACAAAACGTGCAGTACAAGAGTAAAAAGTTTCCTTCAAAAAGAACTATTACCTGTTTTAGATGTAATCGTCCGGGTCATGTTAAAAAGGACTGCCGCGTTAAGTTGAATCTTGAGGGAAAGAATGTAAATGACACTGTTCCCCGCGACAAAGGTAAACTTAAAAAATCCCCTCAATCTTTCCACTATTTAGCTCAGTTGCATTACAGCAGTTTTAATGATGATGATAGCTGCTGGGCGTTCGATACGGCAGCATCTCATCATTTTAGTAAAGATAGGGAGCTGTTTCTAAATTATACTCCTTTAGAGGGTGAAAACCTTGTAGTCGCGGTGGATGATGTCAGTTTTCCCATAGAGGGAAAAGGTTCTGTTAAACTTTCCTTTAATAATTGTGAATGTATTTTTGATGATGTTTTATACTCCTCCAAATTGAGGAAGAATTTAATCTCAGGTCCTAAAATGGATATGAACGGTGCTAGTTTTTCCGGTGGGAGGGGTAAAATTTCGGTGTTTGGTAAGGATAGGAAATTTTTGTTCACAGCTAAGTTAAAGGACGGCATTTATCATACTTACCCCAAAGTTTTCAAAAATAATGGGGGGCCGATTGATTGTAACATGACTAAGGAAGAAGAGCCAATTTTGTCTAGTGTGAGTAAAGATAAAAATGTGAAAAATGTTGAATTCTGGCACTCACGTTTCGGACATATTAGTCCAGATTTAATTGTGAGCACTAGCCAAAATAATGGTGTTAAAGGTCTTCCTAAGTTAAAACATAAAAATATTAGCTGTGAGCCATGTAAATTAAGTAAACAAAAACGAGTTTCTTTTAAGCCACTCAATGAATCAGGTTTAACTGAGCCATTAGAGAAAATTTTTATGGATGTATGGGGTCCAACAACAATAACTGGGAAAAATGGCGAGCGGTACTTCCTATCCATAATTGATGGTTTTTCAAAAAGGACTGCTATATATCCATTAAAGGAAAAAACACAAGTTTTTGATATTTTCGAAAAACATGTTGCTAGGGCTGAAAGGTTTTTAAGTAAAAAGGTGAAGGCTATACGGACAGATAATGGCACGGAGTTTAAAAATGAACTTTTCAACGATTATTGTAGTAAAAATGGTATTAAGCATGAGTTCACGAATACCTTTACGCCTGAGCAGAATGGGGTATGTGAACGATTGAACCAAACGGCATTAAATTGTATGCGTGCCATGTTGTCCGATAGTGGTCTCCCTTTTAAGTTTTGGCCCGAAGCTGCTTTGTATTTTTGCTACGTGTGGAATAGGTTGTACACCGCGGTCAAAATAAAACACCTTTTCAATTGTACACTGGTAACAAACCTTCTGTCAGACATTTCAGGCCTTTTGGCTTAGTTTGTTATGTTGGTGTCCCAAAACAAAAAAGGTTGAATAAGTTTGAATCTAAATCTAAAAGAGGGGTCATTGTAGGTTATGCATTAAAGACCAAAGGCTTTAGAGTTTGGGTTGAACAGGATGATAAAATAATTGAAACCTTAAATTTAAGTTTTACAGACTTCCTATACAAGAAGCACAGTGGAGCAGTGATGGGCCCTCCATTGGACGTGATGATTACTGGAGATCCAGGTGGACCAGCTTTTCCTGACCCTATGGAAGTTACCTTGGACTACAGACCTCTACCGTCCGATGAGGAGGATGAAACCGACACGGCTCCAACCGTACCTGAGAAAGAGGTTGTCTGGCGGAGATTCCCTGTTCCCAGGAAAATGGGTAATAGAATTGACATTTATTACTATCCTGAAGGTACCAATACTCGGTTAAGGTCTATTAATGAAGTAAAGACATATTGCAGTAAAAATAAAATTAAATATGATTCATCTTTGTTTGATTTTTCGGGTAAAAATACTTTTGAAGGTATTGTTAATCAGGACTTTTCTAATTTGGTTAAAAGTTTTCCAGCATCTAATTTAACAAGTAAATCTTCTGAATCTGCCTCTACATGACTAGATATAATTATTCCCAAAACTTATAAGCAAGCAATAAAATCAGAACAAGTCTCAAAATGGCAGGAGGCGATGGAAGAGGAAATGAAAAATATGGCAGATAGGAAAGTTTGGCATCTGGTAGACTTACCCCAAAATAAGTCAGTTCTTGGAAACCGGTGGGTTTTTACTGTGAAAAAGGATGAGCAAGGAAAAATAGCCCGCTTTAAAGCGAGGCTAGTTGCTCAGGGTTTCAACCAGGTTAAAGGTGAAACTTATGATGAAACTTTCTCACCAGTAATTAACTTTTCTATCATACGTTTTTTCTTTTCGTTACTTGTCTCTTGTTTTAATTGGGAAAATGTACAATGTGATGTGAAGAGTGCATATTTATATGCTCCTTTGCATGAAGACATATATATGTCTCAACCACAAGGTTTTATTGTTGAGGGAAATGAAAAACTAGTATGTAAATTGGATCGGGCACTTTATGGACTTCATCAGAGTGGCAGATTGTGGTACTATGAATTAAATAAAGTTTTGCTTAATCTCGGGTTTAAAAAATTTAACTGGTGCAATTGCTCCTATTTTTTTGAAGATTACTTGGTTTTGTTGGTATACGTCGATGATATAGTTATTTTTGGAAAGACTAAAGATCAAATCAATAAAATTATCAGTTCCTTAGAAACAAAATTTGACTTGAAAGTACTGGGTAAAACTAAGAAGTTATTGGGGGTTGAGTTTCAATATGATGATAACAATGTTCAGTTGTCTCAAGAACTCTATATTGAGGATGTATGTAATAGATTTCAAAGCTTTAAAATTCCGTTCTCCTCACTCCCTATTGTTAAAGGTTGCAAGTACTCTAAAAAGGATTGTCCCACTACTCAGGATGAAGTTGATGAGGCGTCGAAGTTCCCTTATCGTAATCTTCTTGGATGCTTATCCTTCATTTCTAGTAGAACTAGGCCAGACATCACATATGCAACCAACATTTTTAGTCAATTTCAAAGTAACCCAGGAATAATTCATTGGAATGGTTTATTAAAGTTATTGGGGTATGTTTCGTGTACCCGCAATTATAAATTGAATCTTTCATGTAAAAATCCTAGATTGACTGCACATTCTGATGCAGATTTTGCTAATAATCGGGATGACTTTGTTTCTTTAGGAGGCCAAATAGTTTTCTTAGACAATAGTCCTATATCTTGGCGTACCTTTAAGGAAAGAGGAGTAAGTCTCTCCACCATGGAGAGCGAATTTATCGCAATGTGTGAATGCGTAAAGGAGCTTGTTTGGTTTGATCACACATTGGAGGACTGTATAAAGTTTAACTTAATTCCCAGTCAACATAATTTACCCATACTCTTAGCCGACAATCAGGCTGCCATTGATTTTTCAAAGTCCCCTATAGAAAATGGTAGATCAAAACATATAAATGTTAAACTATTTTTTATAAGAGAATGGCTATTTGACGAAATTTTTGAGCTAAAATATATTCAAAGTAAACTTAATTGTGCCGATCCTTTTACCAAGGCTCTCACCGGAAGTGACTTAGCAAGATTTAATAGTAAAATTTTTGTAAATATGAAATCTTAAATTAATTTTTTTGGAATATGTTTCCTTTATATATATACTTGAGGTGTTTTCTAGCTTTCATTGTCTTTGTAGTGTTAAACATATTTTTAAAAAAAAAAGTTTCTTATAATTTGGTATGAGTGTTAGCAGGCCTGCGAGAGTGTACTTACGTGTATGTTATATGTGTATTAATTATTATGTATTATATTATGTCATTTTTTTTTTCACAATGAAAGTGGGAAAATGTATGTCGTGTATATCTGTATAGTAATCATTGTCATTCAATTTTTCCAGTTGTTGAACATGAACTTGAGTACTATTGTCGACCTCTGATGATTATTATAATGACTTTACTGGACTCGTTTTGAATGTCTCAGATGCATTGATGTCTCCTTGTTTTGGAGTTCCTCAGGTCTTGCTTGAAGATCTAAAATTGTTAAGATCTATGAAAAACTACATTGTTGTATATACCTGAAGGAATTTTTTTTGTTTTTTGTAAATTGTTTGGCAACTATATATGTATAGATGGGGTTTTTTTTTCGAAACATCATGGTGGGGGGCACTGTTAGGATTTTTAATGTTTTTGCCATGCTGTTTCAAAAATATTTTAAGTTTAATCACTTTTTCTTTAACTTAATTGTTTTTTTAAAAAAAAACTTGCTGTGCTAAATAGCCTTTAACTTTGCTAATTATTATAAATGAACGTTTAAAATTTCATTAATTGTTTACTTAAATATAGTTATAAATTAATTTATCTAATCTTTACTTACCGTTTTCCAGCTTGTTTATTTGATTAGCTGGTTTGCTTTACAATTCATCTTTAAGTCATTAAAACTTTCTACTAGCACTAATAAATGTAGAGACATCGTTTGTTTACGTTTCTCCGGCTTTTCGACCGGGAGTTTTTTTTCGCTTCTTCCGTATGTCTGCCGGAAGTAGGTCATTGACCGATGCGTTTGACGTCACTGTCAATCATCGGGCTTTCCCGTGTTTTGACTATCGTGGTAGACGCTGATTTGTCATGACGTTTCCTGTCTGCCGTAGGTAGTATCTTTTGATCAGTATAAAAGCTGTAGTGAACGTTTGTTCTCTCTCTCTTGCATCTCTTTAGAGATGGTTTAGTGCTGTTTATTTTGAAACGCCGAGTTGGCGATTTCATTTCTTTTTCACGCTGGTCGTGAATTAATATGTAGTTTTATAAAAGATGTTTTTCAATTTTTTTGCTGCCCTGGTTTCCTGGAGTTAATCTGATTAAGTATTGTTTAAAGTTATTTTGAATTAGTGCTAGTGTTAGAACGATATGTTTCAAATTGACATTTAAAACATCGTTTTCTTTAAGTTTAAAAATGTCTTTTGTCCATTTAAGTTGCCTAGCAATACATATATATTTTAAATGTTAAATCCTTTATTATCATGTTGTATATTATCTAAACTCTAACCTTTTGTTACGTTTTATGTTCAAATAAATTTGTCTGTTGTTAAGATATGATTCTGTTTTAATTGCTAAATCATTTTTACAAACAGTAATTTTTAAAAAAACAAAAATCTGGCTTCCACTTATGCAATTAATATATCTGCTACTAAAAATTTAAAATGGAATTTAAAATTTTTCCAACATATACCTTCACACGTGCTCGCAAGCATGGGTCTGCTCTGCCGGAGGCAGTGGGGACCCGGTGGGAGTTTTTACCCGATCAGATTTTTTTTTTTTTTTTAGGAGACACGAAGGGTCAGGGAAGGAATATATGCACGCAGCGCGTGTATCCTTTAAGTTGTGCACACGCAGCGCACACGGGACTGCTCTGCCGAAGGCAGTGGGGACACGGGCCGACTTTTTACCCATTCATAAATGTTTTTTTTTTTTCCAATTTCTTTTCTTAAGACTAAAACTTACTGTTAGTGATTCATTTGAAAATACTGACCCGCTAGCGGGCAAAGCTCGCTAGTTATGTACTAAAAATTAAAATTGAATTCCAACCTAAAAAACTTTTCTAGCTGCATTGTGTTTTTCAACCAGCTTTAGTTTTAGTTTTGCTGTATTACATATTAGACTTAGTATATTGTGGCCATCAGAAAATTTTCTTTTTTTATAACAACCCCACCTACAAATAAATATATACAAAAAAGTATCGAAATAACTTCTCTCAATCATATTGTTTTCTAGTGGAGGCCACTTGAAAATTTGTAATCGCGATAACTTTTGAAATACTTGATTATTTCAAACCAAAGTTGAAAAATGGATTTATCATTCAAATATGTGTGATTTTGGTGGGTAAGTTTCTTTAGAATTTTGTTTCCAAGTTGCGACTACTTGAGAATTTTTTATTGCAATAACTTTCGAAATACTGAATTTATTTGAACTAATGTTGGACAGTGGACTTATATTTCAAATATGTTAGAATAGTTCACTGAATAACTTGCTGTGCCATTTTTATCTAAGTGGCGGCCACTTAGTTTTTCAACGTGATAACTTTTGTAATTCTGAATTAATTCAAACTGAATCTGTACAGTAGAATTATCTCCCAAATACATTTGTTATGCTTGTTTGCCAAATTGGCCGATCATCTTGTTTCCAAGTGCTGGCTACTGGAAAATTTCTAAATCACATAAAAGGTATTTATGAACAGATTTGCTTAGTTAACCCACATCAATATTTCTACCAAGTCCATTAATAATTTGTAGCTGCCATATTGTTTCAAAATGGCGGCTGTTTGATAAGAAAAAAGAAATCAACCTATCCTTCTGAATGAGCCAAAAGGACTTCCTTTTTTTTTTTTTTTTTTTTTTGTGAAATTTTACTTAAGTAATTTATTACATCTAGTCTGTATCGAAAGAAAAGACTACATCTCAAGAAATAAAAAATGTTTGAAATATGGTTCTTTTAAACATGAATCATCTTAATAACATTGTAAGACTGCAAGTAAAATCTGTGTAAATGTTTTCTTTATGTCACACTACCTCTTTGTGCAAATTTTCACTGTTGGATACTATGATATACTATGTTTTGCATAGTGTGATGCAAAAGATAAATCAATTTATTGAAATAAATAATTTTAATTTATAATGCAAACTCAGTGAAAGTATAATTATTTGAGAGTATATTTAAAAATTAAAAGCACTGTTTCAATATGTAAATATACTTTATTAGACAAAACAAAAGTAGTTTTAATGGAATCTAAAAACAAATCTTTTAAAATAACACTGAGGTGCCACTGGAATTTTTATATCATTCCTTTTAAAACTGTTATTTTGAATTTGAAATGTAAATGAAAAAGCATCAGTGAGTGTATTTTATATATCTGTCTGATCTTGAAGCTAAAAATATTGCGTTTGCATTATAAATATAAATAAAAGTAGAAAGTAAATGATCAAATAAGAAAATCTATGTATATTTTAACTAATTGCAAAGCGTCACTTAAAATTTGATATCATTATTTTTAAGACTCATATTTCAAATTCTTATAGCCATAAAGTAGCGGCGTCACAAACTTTTAACCCGTTAAGGGTTTTTTGTACTGATAATAAATACCTGTGGTTTATCTTTTAATCCAAATTTTGCTGATGTCATTCTTTTTCTTAGTTAAAAAAATTCAAAATGGCTGCTAAGCATAAAAGTTATTGCATTTAATTGCAAAAGCATGAATCATTTATTTAATTATTTATGTTATTATATGTAGCTGAAAAGTATCAGCTATATTGTTTCTGGAAAACATGAGATCCAGCTATGGATCTTATACACAACAAGTAATTATATACAAATGTTAATCTTACATACAAAAAAAGTAAACATGCAAAACCATGACATCGCATATTTTTATATTTACTATATGCCATGAAATGAGAGTATAGTAAAAAGCAAAATACAACTAAAATCATACCTTGAGCAATTTTCACTTATATTCTATTATTTATTTGAATATTTTTGTGTGGTTCTGCATTTTAGTGATTACAAAGTACAAAACTTTGAATAAACACCATAAAATGCAAGAACTCGCAACAGTTGTTTCGTGTTGAGAGAAAACACAACCCTTTGTCAGGCGAACAAAGTAGGCATAAATGTTGCAAACAGAGGTAATGCACACAATAATTTTAGGTTGAAGGGCTTTCGTAAGGTGAACTAAATAGGCAGGAGTGTTACAAATAAAGTGGTAATCTATCTACTTTGTTCGCCTGACAAAAGATCATGTTTTGTTTTGACCTAAAACAATTGTTGCAAGTTCTTGCATTTTATGGCGTTTATTCAAAGTTTTGTACTTATTACTTTTAAACACCAGTTCTGAGGTGCTTTTTTATAATATTAATGATTAACCCCTTGGGTATGGATTTATTTGAGAAAATATTTTCATGTGGAACGGATATAATTTTTGGTTGCTTGGAGTAGTATGTAAAAGCCCAGTGGCAGAAACACCGTGACAAGGCGACATAGTCGCGGACACAGAAAATCGGCTTGCGGACAGTTTTTTTCTGCAGTGAGAAAAAAATTTGTCTGCAACTTTCGGATAACAATTCACTTATAAAAATTTCTGTATCAAAACTAAAACTAATACTTTCATGATTTATAATTATTTTTTCTGTGTTGTGTCAAACATTGCTATAAAATATTTAATTGAATGAGACGAACTGATGAATACAATTGTTTATACTATATTGTTTTGTAGTAAAATTTGTATTTGTGTATTGTTACATGAGATCACCTCTGATGTTAAGCCCCCCCCCCCCCCCGTCACCATCAGCTTTCAGGCTTTTTGAGTGTAAGCCATTTTCACCCCTGATTACACGCAAATTTTGCAGAAATATTATGAAATTTTAAAAGCCTGTCGCTGACCGCTTCAAAACTTTCTGCCACTGGATGTAAAAGCAGTACATTTTACGTAAGAATTTAATTTCATTTTAAATATATTTTTTAACTTAATGTGAGGTAAAATGGAAAAAAAAAATTAATTGGTCTAAATATACAAAAAGCATTTAAAAAAAAAAAATGTATATCGAAAGTTTTTTTTTTTTTTTTTTTTTGGGGGGGGGGGGGGAGTATCAACATAAAAATAAATAGATTTCCTTTAAAAAAGAAGTAAATGAACATATTATATATTAGGGTTGCACCGAATAGCAGTTTTGGCCGAATATCCTTCAAACCGGAATAGTAACTATTTGGCTGGCAGGGGTCGATCCAGGCAAAATTTGGGTCCCTTCACAATATTCCACATAGTAAAAGGGGACCCTTCACAAAATTCAAATTCACAAAAAGGGACCCTTCACAAAATTCAAATTCATAAAAAGGGACCCTTCACAAAATTCAAATTTATAAAATGAGTCCCTTCACAAGATTTTATTTTATAAAAATGATCCTTTTATTAAATGTTTTCATAGTTTCAGTATTATTTTTAATTAATTCCTTAATTTGGCTCAACGAAACTCTATTAACTTGATATTAAACATTACATAAAGTGATTGTAAAAACGGAAGATTTTACACAATATTTTACTTTTTTCACAAAAATATATAAAAATTTCACAAAAATATTTTGTTTTTCACAAAAAAGGGACCCAAAAATTAAAACCTGGATCGACCCCTGGCTGGCTGATTTACTCTTATATTAAGTTCTTATTCTTATCGTGTCAATCAGCCTAATTCTTTGCAAACTCTTTCAGCAATACCATTTACATTTAGTAATATATATATATATTTTTAAGTATGAAAATATATAAAAAAAACTATTCAGAAACAGTGGTTTACATAAATGTAGAAAAATATTAGGAAATATTACTATGCATAAGTAGTGGTGTAATGCTGAATTCACAGTACAAAAAAAATTAATTTCTTGTTTTCACCGTATCTCACGAACCAATGAATGAAATTCAACCAAACTTGGTATATAGTTGGAACCTGACGGGGCATGGTGCCCATTAGATTTGGGGATTAATCGCTCAGCAGGTGGCGCTGTGATTGCAAAATTTCGTATTTTTCACCGTATCTCACGAACCAATGAATGAAATTGAACCAAACTTGGTATATAGTTGGACCCTGACATGCAATGGTGCTGATTAGATTTTGGGATGAATCGCCCAGCAGATGGCGCTGTGATCACATTTTATGTAAACTTCTAACACTTCAGTACTAGGCGAGTCGTATTAATCCTGGACGACAGGACCCATGCCCCAGCCCGCCCGATTCCCGCTCTTCGATGTGTTTTTCTAGTCAATTTTGTCCTTTTATTACTTCCGGTGTGAGCCTGTTTTTTTTTTTTTTTTTTTTAAACACACTTGACATTGTGAGTTTTTTTGCTTTTCTTCCCATGCTATTCCTATGGGGTTTTTAGCCTCCCCCCCCCCTTTTCTACATTCTAAAGTAGCGGTGGTATGTTTTTTTATTTCCTGCATGTTTTTTTATTTTCTCACATAAAATTTTTAACATTGAAACAAATTTGTGCAGTCTTGTGGAGCCAATTCATTAAAATTTTTTGTCCGAAAACATAAACACTCTTAAAAAAAAAACACAACAAATTTGAAATGAAAAATCTTTCATCTTTCACAAAAAATTAGCAAATTTCAACAAACCCTTCACGACCATAGAATGATTTAAAAGAGTTTTCAAAAAATTTTGATAACAAAATTATTTGTTTTGCTGATAAGCTTCAAAAATACATTATATTTCTACAATAAACACCAGAAAAATTGGAATTAGATAAATAAACTTGTACATATATATATAAAGTTTCATCAATATGCAGTGCAATAACTATGTCAGTGATTGACAGTGAAAAAAAGATATTTTTAAGTAATTAAATGTAATTAAACTCAAATTATACGAATGAGCTGTAAAATTATGCATCATTAGCAATTCACATTAATCCAGATTTTTTTTTTACTCTTCTGTTCTTGCATTCATTAATTCACATGCAGTTTTTACCTCTGATGAAATCCCCGATATACATTAAAAATTAGATGCATTTGGGCTTTAAAATACTCTTAAAAAAAAAAAAATAATAATAATAATAATACAGTGATGGATACAAATGTTACCTCACAGCTCACACTCCCTTTCAAACTCAAATAATCAATTACATTAAATATTGGCACTGATAAAAACAGGTCTAATGAAATAAACAGATCTTACTGCTGTTTCATCATTCATTATGGTCAGCAGCCATTTTGAATCTTTCAATAATGACATAGCAAAATTTGGATTGAAAGATAAATCACGGGTAAGTTTTGTATTTTATATACTAAATGTTACATGTAAGAGAAAAAAATATACAGTATTGCTTTAACAAATTAAAAAAGAATTAGTATTCTATAAACATTTAAATAAGAATAATCACAGGAAAATACTCACAGTTAGGCTTAGTAAATAAGGTGAAAGAAAAAAAAAAAAATGTATATATAAAGACTAAAAAATCTTATCTTATTAATTATTTTAGACATTAGAATATTTTAATTGAAAATTAACTAGTATGATAATTAGTACATATCTACTATAATGATTACACTGAATTTGCAATGATTTTTAATAATATCTAGTATAAAATGTCCTTCATGTTCAAAATACTTTTCATACAACTTAAGTATATTGCATAATTCTATACATGAAACATATACTGTAAAAATGTTAAAATAAATTATGTGTTATACTCTAACAATACTTTCTATTAAGAGTTTAATTTAAGTACTTAAATTATCTAACTACTTAATTTCTTTCTATGTACCTACTGTTTAAAAACATATGACAAAGTGACAAATTATGCAGAAATTTACTATGACCTTGTGTTTATTAACAGAGAGGGAAAAAGAAAATACAAAATATCTTAAAAAGAATAAATTGATATTTAAAGCTTACTTTAAAGTTATTTTTCTGTATTTTACAATGTAAGCTTAGCAGTTATTATTTGTTTTAAACTTAACAGATAAATTTCTTTAAAGTTTAAGAACAATAATAACAAAATATTGTAAAGAAAAAAATTAGGCCTTTGCCGGTTGATTTTCAACCTGACACCTGGAGTCTCCTCCATAGCTGCATTGTGTAGGGGTTTATTTGTTTTCCAGGTGCCGGCCCCTTCCCTACACTAGGCTATGGATTCTTCGACTTCAGCTATAGTAAAATCCATACGTGCATTCATCTTTTATAGATTACTAATTTTAAAAATGAGTTCTTTTACCATGTAAGTAATGATAATTATATTCTTACATGAACAGTAACTTGTCATAATTCATTATTAAAAAGTTCTAGTTATTATAGTTAGTATTTTTTTTCAAAAAGTTTACAAAACACTATCTTTATAAATAAATAAAAATATTTTTTTAACTAACATAATCAAGGTAGACATCAAATTAAATCTTATGAAATTCTCTTTAAAATGAGGAGTCCAAAATTTCTCTTTCTCTTAAAAAACATAATGTGTTTATTTAAGCTAAAAAATGGCCAAGTTTCAAAATCAAAAGAAATAATATATTTTTAAGAGCATTTTATCATTTATTTCAAAAAGAGGAATGATTCCTGAATGTTTAAAATTAAAAACACACTTGGCATGGGTTGATTTTACAAACAAAAAAATTTTTAAAGCATGTGTAGCACAAAATAGTCTGCCTTTAACTAATTCAATAAATATTATAGATTATATTTTAAACAGGGCTTTGCACAGTACTTTTAAACTTTTTAATGCATAATTTTCTGCAAATTAACCTTTATTTATAGATACTGCATTGAAAATTAAATTAAATACAAGTGGTAGATGATAAATTTGCGATTAAGCTTACTTTTATCTGTTTACACTGTATTTCAATAAAACAACGATAATTCATAACCTAAACTTAATCTGTTTCTTTTTTAATTTAATTTAACAGCATCCAGCTTCAAATACGTTAAGTAAATATGTAAAATTAATATTTACAAGAGGATTATTAAAGAGTAAACTTTTGACAAAATTGTTACATCATTTTTTTTTTCCAAAATAAAAAAGCCTTAATTAAATCAAATACAAAACTAATCTGTCTTTCTTTACTTTTAAATTAACAAAATAATTAAATATTTAAAATTATACATGTACAAGTAACAAGCAACATACTTAAGCATTTCATGCAAGTCCATTTCTTAAATATCCTAATCTGAAAGCACATGGACGAACCCCTTTTTACAGAACAATTTATATAATTCAAACTTCACACTACTAAAATATGTATTACAAGCTTTAAAAATATGTAAGAATCACACTCAAAATTTTGTTAAATTTGAAATATTGACGTTCAGGTTGACATTTCCGTGGAATTGCCTTATTACGAATCAACAGCTATATAGTAAAATTAAATTAATGTCAGGCACATTTAAGATTATATATATATAGGAAAGAAAAAGATATACATTCAACTTATTCAAAAAATACTTCTATGTAGATTTTTCATTTTAAAAGTTATAAATTTAATATATGTTTACAATAAATTTTGGTGAGTATTAAATAATAAGACGATTAAAATATATATAGCAAATAAAAGTAGTCTTAAAGATGCAATAATGAAGTTGCAGCAATCCTATAATGAATACACCCGCGAGATATTTATTCATCAAACAAAATCTATTCATCTAATCTTTTTTGATTTCAAAGTATCCAAATCAAAAGGAAGAATAACTTGAAAAAATATAAATATGTTTTATATGAATAATTAAAAAAATTTCTCTCAAATCGCTCACACAAACAAAACAAACTATCCTTCCAAATACGTTTAGTTTAGTTAAGCGGGATTCGTATTTGTCAGCGAAGCTGATTGGTTCCGTGGTGTAAACATTCCATGACGTACGCAAATCTGGCGTTCTATGGTTTTCGCCAAGAGATCGATCGCCAAAAACCACGTGACTGAATCGACCAATGAGATGGATGTATTTGATATGACTGCAGATTTGTGCCTTCTATTTAGAATTTCGCGACCCAGACCATCGGCAATTATCCATTGCGCAGCACTAGTGTGACGTAAAACACAATCAACAAACCAACCTCTTAAATTCAAAAGTACCTCTTAAATTCCAACTCTATTCAACCAGCCAAACAGTACTAACGCAAACATCACAAATATTCATATTTCAAAATAGATTATTGGTTGGGTTTTACGTCACACTAGTGCTGCGCAATGGGCGATTGGCAACGGTCGGGGACTCAGCCCTAGAAGTGGTCCGGAAACATGCGATCAAAAATTTGATCCTCCATGGAAGGGTATTTCAAAATAGAATACTTTCTCTCTAATAAAACACGTATCATCAATATGCAACCGAAGTGATTTCGTCAGCGAGATATTTTATCTGCTCAGTACAAATGAAACTATTTGCTATGGAAATTTAACTTATTACTCATTAACTCCAGAGTTTGCTTGTAACGAGCAGATGAATTTTTACACGTTTGACGTAATACAGCGTATTGACGTAACACATGACGCAAACAAGCAAAGGTAAACACAAAGCCTATAACATCTGGCGATGTAGCGCTCTTGTGCAACACGTCAAACATATTCGGCGGGTTAAAGGAAAAAAACGTCATTTCAAATTTTAGTCACGTGAAACCGGCAGCGAACGTGTTAATAGGACAGTTCCTTGTTTGTAAACAAACATCTCAACTTTTATGAGTGATTGGCAAAAAGGCTTGGGAAAAGCATAGCGATGGCGGATCACCAATATAGTAAATAGCGCGGGAAAGTCGAGCGCACTTTTTTGCCAACCACCAGACGTCACTAGGAAATGCTCTATTGGCATTAGTGTTTTTAAATTGCACATCTATAACTCGTAAATAAAAGCAACTGACCTGAATAATATCGGATGTATTTTATTTAAAAGATACAAAAAAGTGAAAAATATGTGTTTGCAGTGTGTCAAAAATATACCTACCCCAAAGAAAAACAAAGATAATATGAAAAGTAGCACATCTTTAATAATCAATTACATTTCCATTTCTCTGGATTAACTGAAAAATGCGATTATTCATGCTATGCACAAGGTTACTTGTAGTTTGCGCATCAGTTTTGGACCAGGCATTCAAAATTGCAACTTTAAGTTCGACTGTAGAATGAAATTGTTTGTTATTGGCATATATACAAGTATTCCCCAAAGGTTTTTCATTGTATTCAGACCAGGCGAGCAGGCAGGCAATATTAATACTTGAATGTGATTGACTGAAAACCATTGAGAAGTGGTGGAACCAGTATGGATGCTTGCATTATCTAGCTGAAAAGTGTACTTTTTGTGACGATATCTTCTTAAAAATGGCAATAAATGTGTCTAACCTAGACCCACATGTGATACTAAAGACCTGTTCATTCGCCGAATTTCACCGTGCGAATTTTGAGAGGATACCTGCTCGTAAGTAGAACAAACAAACCGGTATTATCAGAAAGCGTTGTATGGGATAGCATGTCGTGGATACGATAATATATTTATTTTAACTATTTAGCATTTAACTATTATTAACTTAGCATTTAACTATTTCATTTTCATAATCTTTAATATGGGGAATATGTACAGTCGGTAACAAAAGTATCCGAACAATAGCAAAAATTCCAATGCAAGAAAAGTACACTTCATAGGGTTTGTTAAATAAATCCTTGTCGAATCCTGTTCTTAGTCAGTGTAAGAACAGGATTCGATAAGGATTTATTTAACAAAACCGTATGAAGTGTACTTTTTGTTGAAAATTATGACAATTATCTGCCCAATATATTTCACAGACTATCAAAACATTTTTCTTTCCGATGAAACTGTAAAGAGAAAACAAATGAGGCATCTGCGCATGTCTATAAAAAACCGCTCGCACCTGCATCATGTATATGTATTTTCTTCTCCAGTAGTAATGTAGCTTTTGTAATGTTCGGAGCGTTTCACTTGCTCCGTAACTTAAACTCATTTTTTATTTTTCTATTCTTTTATTAAATAATATTAAGACAAAGTCATCTCATAATTTGAGTACGCTGAATCATTTAATTAATGGAAAATCTCTTTCTAGAAGAGTTTACGATTTAGCCGTCTAAAGAAGAATAGATTGAACGGATGCCCGATCATTGAATACAGGTAAGAAGATTCTCTTAATTAAAACTACCTGTAAGATTATTCTATCATATATATATATATAATTGAAATAGATATGCGTGATATTTGCGCTATTATGAAATAAAATTCTGTTCTACTGAGGCATTTAAATCAACACTTTTTTTACATAGGAATTTTTACTAGTGTTCGGACACTTTTGTTACCGACTGTACATAAATACGTAATTCCATAATATAATTCAAATTTTGAAATTTTATTCTTAATTTAGTAAGTAGTTAATAACTTACAATTAAATTTTTAAAAACTGATAAAAATCGGACCATTTAATAGTAGATAAAAAAAAAAAAAAAAAAAAAAAATAGGCTTCTGAATAATCTCCTGAAAATAATTATTAATTATAGCAAGCATTTTTAGTAATAGTGCTCTTTAAATAATTATTAATTATATATTAGGAGGGACTCCAGCTCGTATTCACGCACGCTTTGGAGAAAACCACGGAAAACTCCAAACGGCTGTGCGACTGGTGGAGAGTTCTGCGTAAACGGGGGATCTTTATTCGGGGCCTCAGACCGTACTAACTCGCATTTTGGCGGAAACCACAGAAAACTCCTAACGGCCAACCGATAAACGGAACCTGGGTCCGAACTCGACACTTCCCGTCTGCCATCTTAAAGAGCAGAACCGGTAGGCCACTGATGGAGCGTTCTCCAAACTGTTCTTTATCAGGGGTCCCAGACTTTATTTACGCGCGTTTCAGAGAAAACCACGGAAAAAATTCCGAATGATTAGGTCGACGAGCGCAACCTGGGATCGAATCCGGCAACGCATTTTAGTATTTGCATCACTATTTTTAAAATCTTCAATATATAAAATATGCACATATACATAATTCCATAAAAAAATTCAAATTTTGAAATTTTATTCCTAAGCATATAATTTAGTTGTCAGTGACTTACAATTATATTTTTAAAAACTGATAAAAAAGGATCTTTAAATAGTAGAATTATAAAAAAAAAAAAAAAAAGTTTGAATAGTTTCATGAAAAAAAAATATTAATTATAGTTAAAATATAATTGTATAGTTCTCTTTAAAAAATTATTAATTATACATTGTAAGGAGTCCCTGCCCGTATTCACGTACGTTTCCGAGAAAACCACCTAAAACTCTGAACGACTATGCCGATGAATGTGACCTGGGATTGCACCTGGCACCACTTGTCTATCAAGAAATTTGTGTATTTAGTTTTTAAATTCTTTTGGAGATTATATCTGTAAATAATTAAATTATTTTAGTTGTACCAAATTCTTTGAATACCTTACAACAAATATTTATTTTAATGTTTAAATTGATAAATATTTGATAATAATTTATTATACGAGAAAAAATGAAGTAATACAAAAGAAATTAAAAATTTTCGATTTCTAATCGAAAAATATATATTAATTACAGTAAAAATATTGAAAGTTAAAGCAATAGAATCAACAGGGATAAAATTTTGCAAAGACCTTTAAATTAGTAGAAATTTCTATAATGAAAAAATCAACTCCTATATGCCGAAAGAATGACATTTAAATGCTTTTGAAATGTTATAAAACATTCTGAATCTCCCCTTTAAATTGTATTCATAGCAATTTATAATATTTTTTTCTTTCTTTCTTTCTTTCTTTCTTTTTTTTTTTTTTTTTGCTAAAATATGAAATTTTATTAATAAGTAAACATCTGTTTACAACGTTGCTTTCTTCAAAAATTAAAAATAAATAAATAAAATAGTTTAGTGAAACATAGGTAAATTATTATATCTATGGTAAAAAGTAAAAACATAGCACATTATTCATGTGATTAAAGGGAAAAATCAGAATGTTTGTTCTGAACTGTGGCGCCGCCTGCAGCAGTTTCCAGGCATAAAAGAACAGAACACGGTTTTTCCAAAGGAAAACCGCTGAATGAACAGGTCTTTAGTATCACATGTGGGTCTACGTCTAAAATAAAGAATCTCCTCCGTAGACGTAATGTAAAACGAATGACCCCCCGTCTAAAGGAAAAATTTGTATTGCAGTGAAGCAAATTTACAGGGGTAACAGCTTCTGGCAGATTCTTGGCGATTTGGCTAATTAAAGTAGCGATAAATCACTGTATATTGTTTACAATGCCACAATTAAATGCTCTTTACGATATGAGATGATTTATTTTTAAAATCTTTTACACTAAAACAAAAAGGACTGCTTTTTAATTTAATAACAATAAATAAAAAGAACCATCGAATAATATTTTAAACAATAATATTATTTTCAAATTATATTTACTTATTAAACAAAATAATTAAAGAAGTCAATAAAAAACTTTTATAACACTCTGTAACTCTCAGGGATGAGATTAGCAAAAATAGAAGAAAGCTGAAACTGTACGCAAAGACAAGACAGTGAAATAAAATACACTAAGACCCCGCTTAACGTGGGGGATACGTTCCACCAAAGTAGAGCGAAATGCGGAACAGCGGGGAATCAATTTCGGGGAATCCCCGTACTGCTGCGAGCAATTTCGGGGAATCCCCGGGTTGAAATAAGCGGGGTCTTACTGTACTAGTATTTTGATGACAAAACCTATTATATTAGAGTAATACATATTTTAATCTTCTTTGTATAAAAAAAGAACAAATACACATCAGAAACATAAAAACAAAGCTGAAAATTTTGAATATAGATCCCCCCCCCTTACTTAGATTTTATCATTGCATTTTAAGAACCTTGTTAATATTTATTTTTAAAAGAAATGCAGGATATGTCTATTTCTAGCACATATATATTTTTTTTTTTTAATATTTTACGAAATATACAAATATAAAACAGGGGGAAAATATTTAAAGCAATCACTTATTTAAAATTTTAAGCATTTTACATAATGAGATAGTTTTATATTTGATTATAAATTACAATGGAAAGTATAGATATTTATTTTACAAAAAAAAAAAAAAAAAAAAAAAAAAAAAGAGCTACATTTCCTAATATTAACTGCAAATTGATTTAATATCACTTTCAAGTTTTATTTACTTAATAAAAAATGTCATAATAGCACTAAAACATTTTAAAACTCTTTTGAAAATAGTTTAGTTTTCATTTTCCTTCTGCATTGTTTTACCAGATTTTATGAAATTTGTCAGTATTTATCTTATATTTTGTTATTTAAAAAAGCGAGAGAGAGAGAGAAATGCATATACATCCGCGTTTGTAATGATCGATAGATGGCGCTCTCTGAACTGCAGTTGTTAGTAAATACAATAGCCACGTGCATTAATTATTGTTCTTTCTCCGCCATTACATCATGGAAAATCGATTGCATAATATGATGATATGCAGTGGTGTGATAATTTCACCTTAGCCCATCAGAGGGCGAGCATTTCATTACAATCGCGGATAGCACATACACAGAAATTTATAAAAACTTTTCATAAAATGGCGCGCGAGACCACAGCCAAACTTGCCAAAGATTCTTTGCTAGCCAGCTGCTTCTTTTACTCGAGCGGTTTCAGGCAACCCTATTTGGCAGCTGTAAAAATTGTTTCGCCCTCAAGTTAGTTTCCTTGCAGTACAAAGTTTTTCTTTTTGAAAACATTCGTCCAACAGATGGCGATAGTTACGACTTTAAGTAAGGGAGGCATACTATTGTAACAATCGCAGCTATCGTAGATCACAAGTCGGATTGTACACTCCGCAGCAAAAGTATCCGAGCACTAGCAATAATCCCTCTCTGAAAAAAGTACACTTAATACTATTTTGTTAAATAAATCCTTGTCGAATCATGTTCTTAGACTGACTAAGAACATGACTCAACAAGGATTTATTTAACAAAGCAGTATTAAATGTACTTTTTTAAGACGAGGATTATTGCTAGTGCTCGGATACTTTTCCTGTGGAGTCAGTGTACAATCCGACTTGTGATTTACGATAGCTACGATTGTTACAATAGTATGCCTCCCTTAAAGCCTTCCGTTCTTTATTATTAGAGATTCCTTGGTCTAACACGAGTTCGTTGCTGTTCATCTTTGATGAAGTGAAAGAGTTACAGTCACCTGTAAAAAGAATTTGGTGCCAGGACCCTCGTCAAATTTTTTAAAGTCACTTGTGTTGCGCAATAGCAAACAGCGGGGTTATTATGCTATGAAAACAGTGTTGTAAATAAGTAACAAAAATAATCATACGAAAAATTAAACTCCATATGACCTATGTAAAATACATTATAATATAAATATATTTTTTGATGTCCCCAGTTTATAATAATAATAATAATAATATTTTTTTATTAATATCTTAAAATCAATGCTTAAATAAACTCCTATGTAAAATACATTATAATATAAATATATTTTTTGATGTCCCATAAAATCCCCAGTTTATAATAATATTTTTTTATTAATATCTTCAAATAAATGCTCCTATGTAAAATACATTATAATATAAATGATGAATAAAAAGTTGATCTCAAATAAAATCCCCAGTGAAGATATAATAATAATGATAAATCAATAATTTTTTATTAATATCTGAATTGTCTCATAATAATCCACTCGCTCCCATTGGTTCCTCCCGACACGCGGAGGCGGGGCCTCGCGAAAGTCTAGAGCGGCTTTCCGTTTACCGAGTCAGTCGAGATGGAGTGCCCCATTTGTTACGAGTCTCTCTCTTCTTGGAATGGATTTACCCTTCGCTGCGGACACATGTTCGACACGACGTGTGTTCGGCGCCTGCTACATCATGCGCCGAGCTATTCGGAAGCCCAATGCCCCCTCTGCCGCTTCACATTCTACTACCAGGGACTGGAGGGGCAGTTGGACATCCCTGAACAGATCCAGTTGTCCTCGGACACCTCCCGCTCCAGCAGTCCGGATTTGCCGAGCGTGGAGGAACTGCTGCGCTCCAGCGAAGGGTCCTCTGCTGTTTCCTCTGCCGCTCCCTCTGCCGCTTCCTCTGCTGCTCCCACCGCCTCTTCCTCTGCCGGCCCTCAGTTTATTTCTCTGCGGGAACTTCGGGCTACGCGCTTTGAGCCCGAATTTTGGAATTGTTTAAGGGCCGCGGCCGCCCTCTCATCCACCGCCTCTGCCACCGCCACCGCCTCATCAGTCTCTGCAACCGCCACCGCCTCTGGTCCCTCATCGGCCGCCCTCTCATCCACCTCCTCATCAGTCTCTGCCACCGCCACCGCCTCTGGTCCCTCATCAGCCACCGCCTCTACCATCACCTCATCAGCCGCTACCGTCACCAGCTCCTCGGTTCCCGCAGCCATTTCACCTAGTCCTTCCTCTGTGGCCGCCTCACCAGTTCCCGGCCCCTCCAGGAGAAGAAGAGGAAGAAAATCCGTAAGTTCCCTGAAATTTCCATTAGTTAAAAAATTATCTTTAAAACTTAAAAAAAAATTACGAAAATCATTTAAAAAATTCAACCAATCAGCTAAACATATCAAAGACTTAAAAAATTTAAATTACTCCATAGATTTTAATTTTAAATTAAATAGATTACATACACAATATTTACAATTGAAAAAAGAACACACACTCTTTATGAGGGAAATAATGAAAGCCCTCCCCTCTTCTTCTTCTTCTTCTTCTCCTGTTGTATAAAAAATGTGTATATAAAAAATGTGTATATAAAAAAATGTAAATAATTATATGTAAATAAAAATATTTTATTGTTATTACAGTTTGTTTGTTTTTTTAAAGTTGTTTGTTTTTTTAAAGTAAAAAAATGGGACTGGACAAGGTATTGTGGGGGTTAACCCCCACAATACCTTGTCCAGTCCCATTTTTTTACATTCAATTACTTACTAATATTGGATATTCAAAATAAAAAACATATTCCTTAAAGTTTATCGGGATCAGGATATAATCAAGAGTGAATTAAATTAAGACAACTAATATATAAATGTTACTGAATCTTAGGGTGATCTGTGTTACACTTTTATTTTATTTTATATATGTCACTTAGTATCGAATAGCTATATATATATATATATATATATATATAATTTATATATAATATAAATAATTTCAAAACTTTTGCGAGCAAAATGAAATGGTAATATTTTCAATATGGTATCAGAAAATGAAAACAATTGCTCCTCACAGAAATTATACTCACCTTTAATCCAACAAAATATAAATGATGTGATACCACCATTTTGGATTCTCAGTATATAATCGATAGAATTCAAATAAAATGTTAATGGTATCAGAAAATGAAAACAATTACTTCAAATCTTAAAAGGAAAGAGTCGGTGACTGAGAGAGAACAAAAAAATCTTTCACCGACTCGCCGAAGCTGACAAACCATTCAACAATTTTTTTTTCAATTTCAAATTTTTTTGAATGTGTTGGTCAACCTTGAAAGCTTTGGTGAGTTGATAAAAATTTTTTCTTTCGCTAGGTCTCCGAATAAATTTTTTTTGAAATTGAAAAAAAATTTTTTTTGAATACTTTGTCATGATCTTGAAAGCTTCGGCGAGTCGGTCATGACAACGCATTCAAAAATTTTTTTTTTCAATTTCAAAAAAAAATTATCGGGGCAAGAGATCACCGACTCACCAAAGCTTTCAAGATTGACCACAACGCATTCAAAAATTTTTTTTCAATTTCAAATTTTTTTTGAATGTGTTGGTCAACCTTGAAAGCTTTGGTGAGTTGATAAAAAATTTTTCTTTCGCTAGGTCTCCGAATAAAATTTTTTTGAAATTGAAAAAAAAAATTTTTTGAATGCTTTGTCATCAATCTTGAAAGCTTCGGCGAGTCGGTCATGACAACGCATTCAAAATTTTTTTTTTCAATTTCAAAAAAATTTTATTCGGGCAAGAGATCACCGACTCGCCAAAGCTTTCAAGATTGACCACAACGCATTCAAAAATTTTTTTTTTTCAATTTCAAAAAAATTTTATCCGGGCAAGAGATCACCGACTCGCCAAAGCTTTCAAGATTGACCACAACGCATTCAAAAATTTTTTTTTTCAATTTCAAAAAAATTTTATCCAGGCAAGAGATCACCGACTCGCCAAAGCTTTCAAGATTGACCACAACGCATTCAAATTTTTTTTTTTCAATTTCAAAAAAATTTTATTCGGGCAAGAGATCACCGACTCGCCAAAGCTTTCAAGATTGACCACAACGCATTCAAAAATTTTTTTTTTTCAATTTCAAAAAAATTTTATCCGGGCAAGAGATCACCGACTCGCCAAAGCTTTCAAGATTGACCACAACGCATTCAAAAATTTTTTTTTTCAATTTCAAAAAAATTTTATCCAGGCAAGAGATCACCGACTCGCCAAAGCTTTCAAGATTGACCACAACGCATTCAAAATTTTTTTTTTTCAATTTCAAAAAAATTTTATTCGGGCAAGAGATCACCGACTCGCCAAAGCTTTCAAGATTGACCACAACGCATTCAAAATTTTTTTTTTCAATTTCAAAAAAATTTTATCCGGGCAAGAGATCACCGACTCGCCAAAGCTTTCAAGATTGACCACAACGCATTCAAAAATTTTTTTTTTCAATTTCAAAAAAATTTTATCCGGGCAAGAGATCACCGACTCGCCAAAGCTTTCAAGATTGACCACAACGCATTCAAAATTTTTTTTTTCAATTTCAAAAAAATTTTATCCAGGCAAGAGATCACCGACTCGCCAAAGCTTTCAAGATTGACCACAACGCATTCAAAATTTTTTTTTTCAATTTCAAAAAAATTTTATCCGGGCAAGAGATCACCGACTCGCCAAAGCTTTCAAGATTGACCACAACGCATTCAAAATTTTTTTTTTCAATTTCAAAAAAATTTTATCCGGGCAAGAGATCACCGACTCGCCAAAGCTTTCAAGATTGACCACAACGCATTCAAATTTTTTTTTTCAATTTCAAAAAAATTTTATTCGGGCAAGAGATCACCGACTCGCCAAAGCTTTCAAGATTGACCACAACGCATTCAAAATTTTTTTTTTCAATTTCAAAAAAATTTTATCCGGGCAAGAGATCACCGACTCGCCAAAGCTTTCAAGATTGACCACAACGCATTCAAAAAATTTTTTTTTCAATTTCAAAAAAATTTTATCCGGGCAAGAGATCACCGACTCGCCAAAGCTTTCAAGATTGACCACAACGCATTCAAAATTTTTTTTTTCAATTTCAAAAAAATTTTATCCAGGCAAGAGATCACCGACTCGCCAAAGCTTTCAAGATTGACCACAACGCATTCAAAATTTTTTTTTTCAATTTCAAAAAAATTTTGTCCGGGCAAGAGATCACCGACTCGCCAAAGCTTTCAAGATTGACCACAACGCATTCAAAAATTTTTTTTTTCAATTTCAAAAAAATTTTATCCGGGCAAGAGATCACCGACTCGCCAAAGCTTTCAAGATTGACCACAACGCATTCAAAAATTTTTTTTTTCAATTTCAAAAAAATTTTATTCGGGCAAGAGATCACCGACTCGCCAAAGCTTTCAAGATTGACCACAACGCATTCAAAAATTTTTTTTTCAATTTCAAAAAAATTTTATCCGGGCAAGAGATCACTGACTCGCCAAAGCTTTCAAGATTGACCACAACGCATTCAAAATTTTTTTTTCAATTTCAAAAAAATTTTATCCGGGCAAGAGATCACCGACTCGCCAAAGCTTTCAAGATTGACCACAACACATTCCGACTCACCAAAGCTTTCAAGATTGACCACAACGCATTGCGACTCACCAAAGCTTTCAAGATTGACCACAAGGCATTCAAAACAATTTTTTTTTCCAATTTCAAAACAATTTTATCCGGAGATCTAGCAAGAGAAAAGTTTTTCTCCGACTCGCCAAAGCTTTAAAAAAAAAAAAAAAAAAAAAAAAAAAAAAAAAAAAAAAAAAAAATTTTTTTTTTTTTTTTTTTTTTTTTTAAAGTAGGTCAAATTTTTTTTTTTTTAAGTAGGTCAAAAAAAAAAAAAAAATTTTTTTTTTTTTTTTTTTTTTTTTTTAAAGCTTTGGCGAGTCGGTGAAAAACTTTTCTCTTGCTAGATCTCCGGATAAAATTGTTTTGAAATTGGAAAAAAAAAATTTTTTGAATGCCTTGTGGTCAATCTTGAAAGCTTTGGTGAGTCGGAATGCGTTGTGGTCAATCTTGAAAGCTTTGGCGAGTCGGTGATCTCTTGCCCGGATAAAATTTTTTTTGCAATTGAAAAAAAATTTTTTGAATACGTTGTGGTCAATCTTGAAAGCTTTGGCGAGTCGGTGATCTCTTGCCCGGATAAAATTTTTTTGAAATTGAAAAAAAAAATTTTAGATTGGCATTGGTTATACAATGGGACGGGGGTATCATGGAATGGATACATCAACTATACAAACACGTCAACCCACAAAAACTATTGCAGGTTCCCATGAAGCACATCGATGGGAAATGACGTATCCAAGTCAAACATTTACCCGATATACGACTCGATTTGACCCTTCCAGTTTCTAAAAATTTTCGACCGTCTAATAAACCCACGGATTTATTCTTTCACCTCACTGGTGGGAAAAAAATATATTTTCGACGTTCTTATTATACTAAGACAAATTATTATCTATTTCATCATGTCGTGCGTGATGAATGGTGGACTCCGTGCTTTTTGCAACAATCGTGTTTGAATTGTGCAAAACCCTTTATTGCAGTATGTGATGAATTACTAAAGGAAAATGAAAGTTTGAAAATGGAACTTGAGTTTGTTAAAAAACCCTAATTTAAAAAAAAAAAAAAAAAAAAAAAAAAAAAAAATTTTTTTTTTTTTTTTTTTTTTTTTTTTTAAGCTTTGGTGAGTCGTGGTCGGATCGATAAAAATTTTTTCAAACACAATTGTGGTATGCGGCGCGGCCCCGGGCCATTGGCCCGAGGCCTCCCTCCACCACCCGCCACATACACGTGACACCCTTCAACACTCTGTGGCGCGGCCCCGGGCCATTGGCCCAGGGCCTCCCTCCACCACCCGCCACATACACGTGACACCCTTCATTTTCAGTGGGGCCCGGGGCGTTTGGAATGAGGCCAGTGTCCATTTTTAAAACACACCATTGTTTTTAAAACCATTTTGAAAACCATTGTTTTTAAAACCATTTTGAAAACCATTGTTTTGAAAACCATTTTGAAAACACACCATTGTTTTGAAAACCATTTTGAAAACCACACCATTGTTTTGAAAACCATTTTGAAAACCACACCATTGTTTTTAAAACCATTGTCACACCATTGTTTTTAAAACCATTTTGAAAACCACAGCATTGTTTTTAAAACCATTTTGAAAATCATTTTGAAAACCACACATTTGTTTGAAAACCATTTTGAAAACCACACATTTGTTTTTAAAACCACACATTTGTTTTGAAAACCACACATTTGTTTTGAAAAGCATTTTTTAAAACCATTTTGAAAACCCCATATTTGTTTTGAAAACCACACATTTGTTTTGAAAAGCATTTTTTAAAACCATTTTGAAAACCACACATTTGTTTTGAAAACCATTTCACACAATCATCTACACATTTGTTTTTAAAACCACACATTTGTTTTTAAAACCATTTGTCCATACAGTTATGCACAACAACAATGAATGTACTTACCTTTTCTCCTTCTATAATCGTTCCTTGCGCCGCGCTCTCTCTCTCCCCCCAGGGTCGGCCTCTTAGGTACTGCACGAGACTGCCGCTTAGGTAGGAGCCAACGATGGGCTTCAGTGAAAGGGACTGCTCGCACAGAGTGAAAGGGCGTTCCCCCGGGGGGCCTCTAAAAACTAAAACACTAAAAACTAAAACACTCGCGCTTAACTAAAGACTAAAACTAATCTTACATCACTAAGAGGGTGTTTGTGTTGGTGTGAATAAATGAGACAGAGACACTTTTTCACTTTTTAATGTCCAAACAAAAAACAAAAAAGAGAGGTGTCAGATGGCAGCCTGATCCTCGGCTCCACCGCCCGATGTACTTACCCACTAGATGTGCTAAAAACTAAAAAACACTAAACCTAACCTAACACTGGCAGGTCGCGCTCTCTCGCACCCCGGGATCAGCCTCTTAGGTACTGCACGAGACTGCCGCTTAGGTAGGAGCCAACGATGGGCTTCAGTTAAAGGGACTGCTCGCACAGAGTGAAAGGGCGTTCCCCCGGGGCCACTAAAACACTAATACTAAAACTAATGTGGGGTGTTTGTGTCGGTGTGAATAAATGAGACAGAGACACTTTTTCAATCTTTAATGTCCAAACAAAAAAACAAAGAAAGAAGTGTTAGATGGCAGCTGCGGGTCTACGCGCATAACAACGTAGACCATCCATGTCGACAGCTCCACCGCCCGGTGTATCTTACAAACTAAAAAACTAACCTAAAGCTGGCAGAAGGGTCCGAGTGGTGTGTGTGTGAATGTGGGGAGGGGGGACTTTCGGGAGGGGGGAGGGGGGGGAAGCAGAGTACATGTTCCCAAACGTAGCCACTAGAAATGACCACCAGGAAGCCTTCCACGACTCTGCAGTCCCCGGGGGGGGCTGTGTAGGTGGATGCCTCGGGGGGCAGAGCACGTGTTCCCAGAAGTAGCCACTAGAAATGACCACCGAGAATCCTTCCTCGACTCTGCCGCCTCCGACATGCACATTGGGACCCTCTCCGCCAAGTGCTGTAGTGCGGGTCGCTGATATAGACGAAAAAAAAAAAATTTCGAAAAAAAAAAAAAAAAAAAAAAAAATTTTTTTTTTTTTTTTTTTTTTTTTACATATATATATGAGTACACACTGTATGGACGGATAGAGACAGACCGTGAGAGGAGAATGGTTTTTACAAGACATTTGGAACAGGCATTTCAAATCAATTTTATTTAAACAAACAGTCAGTTGGGGACGTTGAAAGCTGTGAGCATCGGAGGTATGAGAATAAATTTTAATATAGTTATAAAAACCACCTTTCAAACTATAAAAACATTAAAGAGATAAAATTGAGTTTTTTTAAAACACCATCAGCTGTAAGTGAAACAATCATGTGACTCTTGCACACCTTTCAAACTATAGTCAAAACATTTTTAAGGATTTTTTAAAATGGAATAATGCAAATGAAATTGAGACCAATTAATAATTTTGAAAAATGCCTTTTCATCAAGAAATCTCACATTTAAATCTTTCTGTATAAAATATTAGAGGATACCCACAGTTGAATCATACATACTTCATTTCAAAGCATACATTACTTTGAAAAACTTGTATTAAAAGATAAGGAATGTGTCTTATTACAATAAGTACATACAAGTCAGAACAATTGTTTTCAAAACTTCCAAACAATGCCAGTCAGTTGTAAAAATTGACCCATATTATTATTTTACAGATCCAAAAGTTTAATATCATCATTTCAAACAACCAATTTGATTTGTCAGTTGGGGTGTGTTGAAGCAACCTTTTAAACTCTAGTTATTATTCAAAGGGCAACAAATGTCAGTTGAAAGCGGTCAGTCCTTTCAAACTATAAAAACATTATATATTTTAAGGACATCAACCAATATCATATCCATTTTATTTCAGTTAGGGAGCTGTCACCCTTTCAAACTATAGTTTAAAACATTTTAAGAACACATATAATTTTTTAAAATGGATTTGATTTGTCAGTTGGGGTGCAACCTTTCAAGTTATCATTAAAACATAATAAGAACATAAAATTGAGTTTAGCCAATATATACGGATTTTTTAAAAACACCATCAGTTGAAAACTGTGACATCAAAACATTTTAAGGATCCATTTTATTTCAGTTGGGGACCACCCTTATTAAATACATCCCCATTATTAAAAATATTTTAAGGACAACATTTATTTGAATCATTCTTTCAAACTATAGTTATGGACAATATTCCTGTGACGTCACCGTAGGTAAAATCGCCGAACACGTATTTTGTAAACAAATTAGATTCAACATGATTGTTATGCATAACGTAAATATTTCTACAGTGAAACTTAATAATAATGTTCAAACAACAAAAGAGAAATGTAAACAACTGAATCGAATGGTAAAGTTAAGACTATTCCATAACGTAAAATTGCAGAACATTTTATGTATACACACATACATATATATATATATAATGAATAAAAGATTAATAAGAACATTTTATACACACACACACACACATATAGATATCAAAGCTTAAATAATTAGAATTTCAATCATTTTAATAAAGGTTAGATGGAACATTCATTTAAATTTGTTAACATGACATCTTTTAATATTACATATGTTGATTAAGATATTACTCAAACTGGATTAAAAACAAAACAAAGTTATCACTCTTACTTCAATCTCTTAGAAATTATATTGCAAGATAAAAATTTGCAAGCCACAATGCTTTGCTATGGTAGAGTTGAGAACCGATGATTTTTTATATTCTCGAACCAATAAAGTCCATTAAAAAACAGGATAAGGATGTTATTTCAACCATTCCCACATAAAGACAAAAAGACACTTACCTCCAACGGCTGCGGGGAGAGCAATGAACAATCGGCAGGGGCCGCTGGGCCAGCCTCACGAGGTCGGTGACGTCACGAGCGATGCGATTGGCTCGGCGCGCCCTGCAAAGTAGGTCACAATCATTTGATGTTGAGCCTTTGCAAAGCAAATGCGTCAACGAACCGGGTCTTTGGAAAGTAGGTCAGCAGAGAAGGCCTTGCAAAACCCATCCACGAACACCTGGCCTGGCCTGAATTTTTGCAATGTAGGTCATCCATTGTTCCCATCCACGACCGTTCACAATCGTTTGAAATAAAATTTATACTAGATGTTGAGCCTTTGCCCTGTTCAATGAACCGAAACGGCCTGGAAAGTAGGTCAGCCACTCTTAGTTAGAGCAAAACAAATGCTCCCATCACCTGGCCTGGCCTGAATGTTTGCAATGTAGGTCATCCATTGTAAACCCATCAACGAACACCTGGCCTAACCTGAATCTGTGCAATGTAGGTCATCCATTGTGTCCCCATCAACGAACACCTGGCCTGACCCTTTGGCCTGACCCATCTTTGTGTAATGTAGGTCATCCATCTGTTTCAGTTCAACTTCCCTTGTGTGAAACATATATGTAGTGGAGCAAAATGTCTGATTCAAAAGAAAGATTTAATAATTTAATTGTCTTGTCCCATGCATTATTGTTTTAGCCTCCAATCTAAGCGACGAGGTTTTTGGACGGTTGAATGTTTTTGGGGTCCTAGTTTTTCGCTCATATCTCCCCTCCTAATGGGCCGATCTTCATAATCTTGACACCACTGATCTCTATAGGGTTACTGGATTGACGATTGCTCCGTTTCGCCAATAGAGCAGGTGAAGGCCTGACCGCGCCCCTACTACACCCGAGGAAGCAATTCTAAGCGCTTTCTCAGTGGGAATTTCTATAATGATATGACTTTATTTTCTTACTTTTTACGGTTTAATTTTCTTATTTTTCGTAGAGCAACAAAATTTCACAGATAGATGTAAATGTAGATTGATTATTCTTGAAATTTTCAGAACATTAATATAATTAAAAGGCAAAATATATTGTTAATATTTAATATATTATGACAAGAACACCGGGAAGGAATTGCACCTCCTTAACTTAAAAAAAATAATAATAATAAAACGGAAAAATTATGTATAAAGTTTGAAATACATAATGGAAAGTATTAATTAATTGATTTTATTAATTTTATATTTATATAAAATTAGAAGCCATTAAACAGTGTGATATATTGTCCATCTTATTTCAGGAATTACTTGTAAGCAGTTTCTAAATCAACTATAGTTAATTGTATTGCATTATGTTATTACAGGAGAATGCTTTACTTTCTATTGAAAGCAGGGGGTAAAAAAAAAGACAATTATTACGATCATCGCTGTTTTCATTGAATTTCATTAATTTTAATAGTGCTAGTTTTTTTTTTTTTTTTTTTTTTTTTTTTTTTAAGTAAGTAAGTTAATTACAGCTTTCCTTATTTAAATTTCCAATTAATTTAGCTTTCTAGTTAAAAATAGATAAATGATTTTTTTTTTCTTTAAGGGTAATTTAATTAAAGGTTTCCTGATTTAAATTTCCAGTTAATTTAGCTTTCTACTTTAAAATAGATAAACGATGCTTTTTATTATTATTATTATTATTAGTTACAATACAGAAATGTTGAAGGAATATTTCATGCATTCATTATAAAAAAAAGAGAGAGAGAATCTTAGTTAGTATGTTTAAGCAAAAAATATAATGTTCCTCTGCCCCCCCCCTCCCTATTTTCCAGCTGTAGTCCCAGAAAACATGTTAGCAATTCAAAAAATTTATTCTTTGACCACTAAATTGCGTTTACTGCTATAAAATATTGTTTTATTCTTTATCACCTGAACATTTATGCAATATATTTAAGTGTATAATATGCACTTAAGTATACAGGGTATTTCAATTTGTTTGGATAATTCAATATCACACACTGTATAAGATTTCTACATAAATATGGAAAAAAAAAAATCCTTCCCCTGAATTTTCCGTCTCTTTTTAGAGAAATAAAAATAGATGACATGCAGTTTTAGACCCTAAGAAGTTTAGAGGTTAATTGAACATATCTAAGGCATATTGATTTTATTAATATATGCATAATTATTTAGTTTGCAAAAATCATATAATTGATTTTTGTTCTTAATTATAAAACACTTAAATTTCAAAAAAAGATTTTTCTCTAAACTATATAACTAGAGAGTTCAAAATTAAAATTTGGAAATAAAACTAATAACTAGTAGATCTACAGATCAGGAGTCTCATCGTCCTATTTGCATCAGACATTATTCAATAGGTCATTTTTATTTATTCCTTATTATATAATAGTATATATTGTTTGATATTAACGAAAAGCTTACTGTAGCATCCCTATATGATGCACATTTAAAATACCAAGTTTGGAATGCCTGCTACTATTTGTTCTTGAGATATGCTGATAACAGACAGACAAACACACACAGACCAACCGCTAAAAACATGATTTTCGTATTCAGGAGACCTCAAAACGTGTAAATATAACAAAGTCTCGCTTTCGAAAATTTGACCCAAAAACAGTACTTTCTCTACCTTATGGGTAAGAGAAAGTAATAGATAAATGATTTTTTTTTTTTTCTTTAAGGGTAATTTAATTAAAGCTTTCCTTATTTGAATTTCCAGTTAATTTAGCTTTCTACTTTAAAATAGATAAACGATGCTTTTTTTTTTTTTTTTTTTTTTGGTTACAATACAGAAATGCTGAAGGAATATTTCATGCATTCGTTATTAAAAAAAAAAAAAAAAAAAGAGAGAGAGAGAGAGAGAATCTTAGAGTTATTGTGTTTAAGCAAAAAATATCAGGTCCCCCCCCCCCCCCCATTTGCCAGCTATAGTCCCAGAAAACACGTTCGCTATTCAAAAAATTTATTCTTTGACCACTAAATTGCATTTACTGCCGCAAAATATTGTTGTATTTTTTATCACCTGAAAATTTATGCAATATATTTAAGTGTATAATATGCACTTAAGCATACAGGGTATTTCAATTTGTTTGAATAATTCAATATCACACACTGTATAAGATTTTTACACAAATCTGTAAAAAAAAAAAATCCTTCTCCTAAATTTTCCTTGTCTCTTTTTAGAGAAAAAAATAGATGACATGCAGTTTTAGACCCTAAGAAGTTTAGAAGTTAATTGAACATATCTAAGGCATATTCATCATTTTATTAACTTACTAAAAATCATATAATTGATTTTTGTTCTTAATTATAAAACACTTTAAAAAAAAAAATCTCTAAACTATATAACTAGATAGTTCAAAATTAAAATTTGGAAATAAAACTACTACTAATAATTTTTCATAATAATTATGTTTTACCAAAAAATATTATGTCCCCCCCTCCCTCAAAAATAAAATTAATAGTATGTATAAATAACGTCATAATTTCACATATTTTTAATTTATTCTTGTATAGTTTTTTTATTCAAGAAAAATAAAAGTATTTATTTTAAATATTCGAATAAATGTTTTTATTTTCAATAAATGTTTGAAGTCGGAACAAAATCTGAATAATATATCTGAAATAATATAAAAATCAACATTAGCCTAAGCGGAAACAACACAGAGTAAATCAAAATTCAAAATGATGAATGAGGATATAATTTCGCCAACTGAGTTAAAACAACATAAAAAGAAGCGATATAGTCGCCAATCTGGACCAAACTACACCCTAAAATTCCTCCTTGTAGGCTTCACTTCGGCAGTACGGGATCCGCCATCCAGATTACTATAGAGATCAGTGCTTGACACCGTTGGATAGATCTCGAGTCACCCCACCCTGTAGGCTCCCTCACTTTGTTCACCGCCAGAGGGCGCCTTTCCTATTCCAATTTTTCCCTATCTTTCTAAATGACCCTAGCACTTTCGCGTTGGTTCTTACCTTTGGTGTATTTTCACTCAACTAGAGTAACGCAATAGCATTTTTTCATTTTTGGGAATTTTGGCGACCAGTGGAGCCAATTTTAATAGTGAACATGACACATTTTAACTTACTGGTGGGTCTAATCCCAATTTTTATTTGCTTTTTACGTCTAGGACTTCTTTTTCACGCATTCTTCAAGTTCTATTCAGAATTTTATTGGTACCAAAATTTGGCGCCGTTTTATTGACAACTTCGAGTTTTTATGGTTTTTCGCTTATATCTCGGGCTCTAATGGGTCGATCTTCATAATCTGGATACCGTTGGAGAGATCTCGAGTCGCCCCACCCTGTAGGCTCCCTCACTTTGTTCACCGCCAGAGGGCGCCTTTCCTATTCCAATTTTTCCCTATCTTTCAAAATTATCCTAGGATTTTCGCGTTGGTTGTTACTTTTTCTGTATTTTCACTCAACTAGAGTAACGCAATAGCATTTTTTCATTTTTGGCTCTTTTGGCGACCAGTGGAGCCAATTTTAATAGTGAACATGACACATTTTAACTTACTGGTGGGTCTAATCCCAATTTTTATTTGCTTTTTACGTCTAGGACTTCTTTTTCACGCATTCTTCAAGTTCTATTCAGAATTTTATTGGTACCAAAATTTGGCGCCGTTTTATTGACAACTTCCAGTTTTTATGGTTTTTCGCTTATATCTCGGGCTCTAATGGGTCGATCTTCATAATCTTGATACCGTTGGAAAGATCTCGAGTCGCCCCACCCTGTAGGCTACCTCACTTTTTTCACCGCCAGAGGGCGCCTTTCTTATTCCAATTTTTCCCTATCTTTCTAAATGACCCTAGCACTTTCGCGTTGGTTCTTACCTTTGGTGTATTTTCACTCAACTAGAGTAACGCAATAGCATTTTTTCATTTTTGGCTCTTTTGGCGCCCACTGGAGCCAATTTTAATAGTGAACATGACAGATTTTAACTTACTGGTGGGTCTAATCCCAATTTTTACTTGCTTTTTACGTCTAGGACTTCTTTTTAACGCATTCTTCAAGTTCTATTCAGAATTTTATTGGTACCAAAATTTGGCGCCGTTTTATTGACAACTTCCAGTTTTTATGGTTTTTCGCTTATATCTCGGGCCCTAATGGGCCGATCTTCATAATCTTGACACCGTTGGATAGATCTCGAGTCGGCCCACCCTGTAGGCTCCCTCACTTTTTTCACCGCCAGAGGGCGCCTTTCCTATTCCAATTTTTCACTATCTTTCAATATTATCCTAGGATTTTCGCGTTGGTTGTTACTTTTTCTGTATTTTCACTCAACTAGAGTAACGTAATAGCATTTTTTCATTTTTGGCAGTTTTGGCGCCCACTGGAGCCAATTTTAATAGTGAACATGACATAACTGGTGGGTCTAATCCCAATTTTTACTTGCTTTGTACGTCTAGGTTCACGCATTCTTCAAGTTCTATTCAGAATTTTATTGGTACCAAAATTTGGCGCCGTTTTATTGACAACTTCGAGTTTTTATGATTTTTCGCTTATATCTCGGGTCCTAATGGGCCGATCTTCATAATCTGGATACCGTTGGAAAGATCTCGAGTCGCCCCACCCTGTCACCGCCAGAGGGCCTATTTCAATTTTTCAGTATCTTTCAAAATGACCCTCGCGTTGGTCAACTAGAGTAACGCAATAGCATTTTATTTGTACCAAAATTTGGCGCCACAGTTTTTATGGTCATCCGTCAGAGTTGAATGAGATCTCAAGTCCCAATTAAAAAAAAAAAAAAAAAAAAAAAAAGTTTGGGATTATCTTTAGTTTTAAAAATAAAATATTCGACAATCATAATAAACAACACTATAATATTTTTTTTAGGCTGTTGGATTACCTCCAACTACCCACTTATTTATTTTTCATCTACAGGATTACAAAAGACTCACCCATTGATAGGCTGCTTACAGCTGAGGTCAAGAGGAGCTTCTTTCGAATGGACGCCGTGGCATATCGGCGGCGGCGGATAATGAGTTTTCCAATGTTTCGGTTCCGTCAGGCTCTGGTAAAATTTTACATTTTCTACTGAAGCCGGAGGGCTCACAACCCCTCCAGGGGTGGGGGTGGTGGTGGAGACGATCCATTCGTCCCACCACGTCGCATTTTCTAAATCCTCGAAGGACACACTGTTCACAAGGTCCGCCAAGGGGTCGGGCATCACTAAGGGGGCAGGGGGCGGTGGCATCACAAAGGGGGAGAGGTCACTGGCAGGAGGCACAGGGTCACTGGCAGGAGGCACAGGGTCCCTTGCAGAAGGCAGCACAACAGTGGAAGGAGGCGGCACGACAAAGGGAGACGGGTCACTTGTAGGAGGTAGCACAACAGGAGGCAGCACCCCAGTAGAAGGAGGTACCACAAAGGGAGACGGGTCACTTGCAGGAGGTGGCACGTTCGGTACCACAAAGGGAGACGGTTCTGGACTGCTGATGTCCTCGTAGTCTGAAGCAGGCCTTCGGTCCTCGTCCGGCTGCGGGTCATAAGGCCTTCGGTCCTCGTCCGGCTGTGGGTCGTACACATAGGGAGTGGGCGGCGGATGGTAGGACCTTTTGCCCGAGGATGTCGAAGGTTCGTCCGAAGAAGGTTGCGGGTCGTACACATAAGGAGTGGGCGGCGGATGGTAGGACCTGTCCTCTTCGTCCGAAGAAGGCTGTGGGTCGTACACGTAGGGTGTCTGCGGCGGATCGTAGCTGATCTTGGGCCTTTTGCAGGTCGAGGGTTCGTCGTCCTCTGACGACCGAGGGCGCTTTCGGGAAGCAGTGGTCGCCGCTTCTGTTTTTCGGGGATCCAGCCATCCTTGCTTCGCGAGCCACTCTTCGTCTTGGGCAGGCACGACCGTCACTCGGAACAGTGTTTTCTGGATGGTGTAGAGCACGTATTCCAGTCCGGAAGCACAGTAATAGGTTTGGTTCGGTTGCAGTCTCCGAGCAATGTAGTCGTACTCCCGCTTGGCATGAAAGTGTTTCTCTTGGATGCCGAGGGGAGACTTGCTGCGCACGTAGTGGAACATCATCGGGGCCACGTGCGTCTGGAGAACGTGGCCCGTGGCCGGCTTGACGGTGCGGTGGCCAAAGGTGAAGGCACTCTTCACCAGAAACGTGCGGCCCATCACAAATCCCGTGCGAACGTCCGTGTTGCGTTTCAGGGACTGGTCCGGCACCCGCTTCAACTTGTGGTCGGCATACGTCCACGGCTTGACGCGGGTGCCTTGGTTGCAGAGGGCGCCTTTCACCGTGTCGGCGAAATGCTTCAGATAGTGCTGACTATACTTCTGAACGTGGTAGTAGACTTTGTCGGCGCTGGTCATGGCGATGATGAAGGGCGTCAAATCCGAGTCCTCGTGCAGATTGTTGTAGTTGGGAGTGGAGAGCGGCGCGAGAGCAGCCGACACCTCCGAGACAGTTTGAGGGAAGATATCCACGACTCTTTCCATGGTGAGAATGAGAGAGAAGGCTTCGTCGGAAGCGACTTTTGAAGACCAGTTGACCTCCTTTCCTGCCACCCTGCTATTGGCTGACAACCTCCTTCCCAACCCCTGGGTGACCTCCTTTCCTGCCATTGGTTGAATGGGCGGGTCCTTCCCAGCCATTGGCTGACCTCCTTTCCTGCCGTTGGCTCCACCCCCCCTGAAACTTGCTCAGTTGAAACCTCTCTCACCACCAGATGCAGTCATGTCGCTCTCTTACACAGGTTATCCGCCTCTGGACTGTACCTTCCTGATGCTTCGCACTCGAGACGGTCGGCTGTTTCTGCGGGCCGCGGACGTCGCCCGGGCTTGCGCCCGCAGTCGGACGCTGCTGTACGTGGGCACGCTGGAGAGGGATTTCGTCAGCGTGCAGAGGGACAGCCCGACCCTCGAAAAGACGGTCTACGGATTCGCCACGCTGACCACGCGAGACGTGTTGGGATGGCAATGGCCCACTGGCCGAGGACGGGTGGAGCACGAACTGTGGTTCGACCTGGAACACGCAAGACTCTTTTTGCCGAGGGAGATCTCGGACGCCCTGTTTCCTGAGGATGGTGGAAAAACATTTTGTGAAAACATTTTGGACAAAAACATTTTAGACATTTTAGATGTGTGCAAAAAAACATTTTAGATGTATGCAAAAAAACATTTTAGACAAAAACATTTTGGATGTGTTAAAAAAACATTTTGGACAAGAAACATTTTGGATGTCATTTTGGATGCTGTCAATAAATACTTTTTTCGACGAGTCCTGTGTTTATCTTTAAGGTCACAGAAAATTTTTTTTAGAACCAGATCGCAATCATCATGAGGGTTGTTTTCGATACACTTTAAGGGTGAGTCCATCAAAAAATATTTTATATTGTAATATATATATATATATATATATATATATATATATATATATATAATTTATAATTTATAATTTATATATTTTAAAATTTCTTTAAACGTATTCTTTAAAAATTTCTTTAAACATTTTATATTTTAAAATTTCTGTGTGAAGCCGATAATAACGATATTCCACGTCAGACAGAGATTTGAAGTAATTATGTGATTCATTGTTTTCATTTTCTGATACTGACATATTGAAAATATTAACACATTTTCTACTTTTTATCTATGATGGGTAAAAAAATAATACACTGTTTCACATTTAAAATGTTTTCTAATTTTATTTGACCTCCCACTCAGTTGGATGACTTATATTTTAGCATTTCTCTAAATGTTGAAGGTTTGGAGTATAATTTCTATGTGGATTCCATATCAGATGTATTCAGGGCAATCTATGTGGATTCCACATCAGATGTATTCAGGGCAATGTCCATTTGAGATTTGAAGCAATCGTGTGACTCGTTGTTTTCATTTTCTAATACCGATTCGGTGATAGATAATAAATAAATAAATAAATAAATAAATAAATAAGGAATTTTGAGTATAATTTCTATGTGGATTCCACATCAGATGTATTCAGGGCAATGTCCATTTGAGATTTGAAGCAATCGTGTGACTCATTGTTTTCATTTTCTAATACCGATTCGGTAATAAATAAATAAATAAATAAATAAATAAATAAATAATAATAAATAATATAATAAACATTGAAGGTAATATTGTGGGATAATTTCTGTGTGGATTCAGGGTAATGTCCATTTGAAAAGAGATGACTCATTGGCAAGCCTCCTTTCAAAAGGGACCAGGTGCATGGAACCACCTGGCCATCGCACGGGCATTGTTCAACGGCCCTTTCAAAAGGGCAGCGAGCATTGAGTTTGTGCATTCAATCATGAAGCCTTTCAAAAGCATTGTTCTCCTCTCTCAAAAGGAAACCAGGTCGATGAGGCAGCTCTCATTGAGTTTGTGCATTCAATCATGATAAATGGGTCACCCCGGGATGATCGCATGACAATGAAGCATTGTTCAAGGGAGGGCTGTCTTTGGATTGGGGTCACGCAAGCGGTCAACCATGAAGCAGTTGTTGGGGGCCTTTCAAAAGGAACTAGGTCCCCGTGATGACTCATTGGGGTCACGCAAGCAGCAGCTGTCGCTTTTCAATCCAATCTCATTCAACCGTGAAGCAGCTGTTGGGGGGCCTTTCAAAGGGGACCAGGTGCATTGAGTGATGACTCATTGGCAAGCCGGTAACAAAACAATGAAGCATTGTTCAATGGCCAGGTGCGCCAGGCCCGTGCTGGTCAGGGGGACCCTCTTTCTGAGACTTTCTTGGTCAGTTAAAAAATGTATGTCAGACATATTGCATAAAAAATCAACTCGTTTTAAAAAATAAAAAAAAAGTTAGTTTATATCTCTTTTTTCAGAAAGAGAAAAACTATCGATTTCTAAGGACTTGCGATAAACTTTTGTCTATAGGCTGAAGGACAGGAGCCCTTTTTAAACCCGTGCGCTGCGCGCACGTATTCCTTCACCATCCTGTTGACTTCTAAAAATTCCATGTTACTATTCATAAATTTCATTCTTAAGAAAAGGAATTAAAAACATATCATTTAGCATCGGGTAAATACTCACACCTGGACCCCACTGCCTTCGGCAGTGCAGATCCATATGCGCTGCGCGCGCAAGTGTGAGGATATATGTGCGCTGTACACGCATATTCCTTCTCAACTCAAACTTTTATTATTAAAAAAAAAAAAAAAAAATCTTTCGAATGATGTATTAAAATTAATTTAATCATAATTAGAAATTGGTAAGTTTCGGAAGAAACCACGGAAAACTCCGAACGGTTAGGGCGAATGAGTGTCCTAGCCCGTATTTACGTGTGTCTCGGAAGAAACCACGGAAAACTCCGAAAGGTCAGGGCGATGAGCGCGACCTGGGATCGAACCCGGAACCTTTAACTATTGGATTAGAGAAGATTAGACATCAGTCTGTTGTTATCTATGGCAAAAATAGTTTTTATTGTTAGCCAAATAAAAATTTAAAACTCAATTTAATTAATAAAAAAAGATGTGATGAAAAAAAGATTACTTTTTCACTGTTAGTTATTTTTACTTATATATGTTTACTTTTTTTAACCCAATGACTTATTTGCGTACTGGGTTGAGCTTAAAAATTGTAATTAAGCGAGTTTCGGAAGAAACCACGGAAAACTCCGAAAGGTCAGGGCGATGAGCGCGACCTGGGATCGAACCCGGAACCTCCAACTATTGGATTAGAGAAGATTAGACATCAGTCTGTTGTTATCTATGGCAAAAATAGTTTTTATTGTTAGCCAAATAAAAATTTAAAACTCAATTTAATTAATAAAAAAAGATGTGATGAAAAAAAGATTACTTTTTCACTGTTAGTTATTTTTATTTATATATGTTTACTTTTTTTAACCCAATGACTTATTTGCGTACTGGGTTGAGCTTAAAAATTGTAATTAAGCGAGTTTCGGAAGAAACCACGGAAAACTCCGAAAGGTCAGGGCGATGAGCGCGACCTGGGATCGAACCCGGAACCTCCAACTATTGGATTAGAGAAGATTAGACATCAGTCTGTTGTTATCTATGGCAAAAATAGTTTTTATTGTTAGCCAAATAAAAATTTAAAACTCAATTTAATTAATAAAAAAAGATGTGATGAAAAAAGATTACTTTTTCACTGTTAGTTATTTTTATTTATATATGTTTACTTTTTTTAACCCAATGACTTATTTGCGTACTGGGTTGAGCTTAAAAATTGTAATTAAGCGAGTTTCGGAAGAAACCACGGAAAACTCCGAACGGTTAGGGCGATGAGCGCGACCTGGGATCGAACCCGGAACCTCCAACTATTGGATTAGAGAAGATTAGACATCAGTCTGTTGTTATCTATGGCAAAAGTAGTTTTTATTGTTAGCCAAATAAAAATTTAAAACTCAATTTAATTAATAAAAAAAGATGTGATGAAAAAAAGATTACTTTTTCACTGTTAGTTATTTTTATTTATATATGTTTACTTTTTTTAACCCAATGACTTATTTGCGTACTGGGTTGAGCTTAAAAATTGTAATTAAGCGAGTTTCGGAAGAAACCACGGAAAACTCCGAACGGTTAGGACGATGAGCGCGACCTGGGATCGAACCCGGAACCTCCAACTATTGGATTAGAGAAGATTAGACATCAGTCTGTTGTTATCTATGGCAAAAATAGTTTTTATTGTTAGCCAAATAAAAATTTAAAACTCAATTTAATTAATAAAAAAAGATGTGATGAAAAAAAGATTACTTTTTCACTGTTAGTTATTTTTATTTATATATGTTTACTTTTTTTAACCCAATGACTTATTTGCGTACTGGGTTGAGCTTAAAAATTGTAATTAAGCGAGTTTCGGAAGAAACCACGGAAAACTCCGAACGGTTAGGGCGATGAGCGCGACCTGGGATCGAACCCGGAACCTCCAACTATTGGATTAGAGAAGATTAGACATCAGTCTGTTGTTATCTATGGCAAAAATAGTTTTTATTTTTAGCCAAATAAAAATTTAAAACTCAATTTAATTAATAAAAAAAGATGTGATGAAAAAAAGATTACTTTTTCACTGTTAGTTATTTTTATTTATATATGTTTACTTTTTTTAACCCAATGACTTATTTGCGTACTGGGTTGAGCTTAAAAATTGTAATTAAGCGAGTTTCGGAAGAAACCACGGAAAACTCCGAAAGGTCAGGGCGATGAGCGCGACCTGGGATCGAACCCGGAACCTCCAACTATTGGATTAGAGAAGATTAGACATCAGTCTGTTGTTATCTATGGCAAAAATAGTTTTTATTGTTAGCCAAATAAAAATTTAAAACTCAATTTAATTAATAAAAAAAGATGTGATGAAAAAAGATTACTTTTTCACTGTTAGTTATTTTTATTTATATATGTTTACTTTTTTTAACCCAATGACTTATTTGCGTACTGGGTTGAGCTTAAAAATTGTAATTAAGCGAGTTTCGGAAGAAACCACGGAAAACTCCGAACGGTCAGGGCGATGAGCGCGACCTGGGATCGAACCCGGAACCTCCAACTATTGGATTAGAGAAGATTAGACATCAGTCTGTTGTTATCTATGGCAAAAATAGTTTTTATTGTTAGCCAAATAAAAATTTAAAACTCAATTTAATTAATAAAAAAAGATGTGATGAAAAAAAGATTACCTTTTCACTGTTAGTTATTTTTATTTATATATGTTTACTTTTTTTAACCCAATGACTTATTTGCGTACTGGGTTGAGCTTAAAAATTGTAATTAAGCGAGTTTCGGAAGAAACCACGGAAAACTCCGAACGGTCAGGGCGATGAGCGCGACTTGGGATCGAACCCGGAACCTCCAACTATTGGATTAGAGAAGATTAGACATCAGTCTGTTGTTATCTATGGCAAAAATAGTTTTTATTGTTAGCCAAATAAAAATTTAAAACTCAATTTAATTAATAAAAAAAGATGTGATGAAAAAAGATTACTTTTTCACTGTTAGTTATTTTTATTTATATATGTTTACTTTTTTTAACCCAATGACTTATTTGCGTACTGGGTTGAGCTTAAAAATTGTAATTAAGCGAGTTTCGGAAGAAACCACGGAAAACTCCGAACGGTTAGGGCGATGAGCGCGACCTGGGATCGAACCCGGAACCTCCAACTATTGGATTAGAGAAGATTAGACATCAGTCTGTTGTTATCTATGGCAAAAATAGTTTTTATTGTTAGCCAAATAAAAATTTAAAACTCAATTTAATTAATAAAAAAAGATGTGATGAAAAAAAGATTACTTTTTCACTGTTAGTTATTTTTATTTATATATGTTTACTTTTTTTAACCCAATGACTTATTTGCGTACTGGGTTGAGCTTAAAAATTGTAATTAAGCGAGTTTCGGAAGAAACCACGGAAAACTCCGAAAGGTCAGGGCGATGAGCGCGACCTGGGATCGAACCCGGAACCTCCAACTATTGGATTAGAGAAGATTAGACATCAGTCTGTTGTTATCTATGGCAAAAATAGTTTTTATTGTTAGCCAAATAAAAATTTAAAACTCAATTTAATTAATAAAAAAAGATGTGATGAAAAAAAGATTACTTTTTCACTGTTAGTTATTTTTATTTATATACGTTTACTTTTTTTAACCCAATGACTTATTTGCGTACTGGGTTGAGCTTAAAAATTGTAATTAAGCGAGTTTCGGAAGAAACCACGGAAAACTCCGAACGGTTAGGGCGATGAGCGCGACTTGGGATCGAACCCGGAACCTCCCACTATTGGATTAGAGAAGATTAGACATCAGTCTGTTGTTATCTATGGCAAAAATAGTTTTTATTGTTAGCCAAATAAAAATTTAAAACTCAATTTAATTAATAAAAAAAGATGTGATGAAAAAAAGATTACTTTTTCACTGTTAGTTATTTTTATTTATATATGTTTACTTTTTTTAACCCAATGACTTATTTGCGTACTGGGTTGAGCTTAAAAATTGTAATTAAGCGAGTTTCGGAAGAAACCACGGAAAACTCCGAACGGTTAGGGCGATGAGCGCGACTTGGGATCGAACCCGGAACCTCCCACTATTGGATTAGAGAAGATTAGACATCAGTCTGTTGTTATCTATGGCAAAAATAGTTTTTATTGTTAGCCAAATAAAAATTTAAAACTCAATTTAATTAATAAAAAAAGATGTGATGAAAAAAAGATTACTTTTTCACTGTTAGTTATTTTTATTTATATATGTTTACTTTTTTTAACCCAATGACTTATTTGCGTACTGGGTTGAGCTTAAAAATTGTAATTAAGCGAGTTTCGGAAGAAACCACGGAAAACTCCGAACGGTTAGGGCGATGAGCGCGACCTGGGATCGAACTCGGAACCTCCCACTATTGGATTAAAGAAGATTAGGCATCAGTCTGTTGTTATCTATGGCAAAAATAGTTTTTATTGTTAGCCAAATAAAAATGAAGTTGTGCCTTGGGGGGGACTCATGTCAAAGTTGGGTCTGGGGGGAGGAGACTCATGTCAAAATTATGCCTTGGGGGGGGGGGGACTCATGTCATAGTTTTGCCTTGGGGGGGACTCATGTCAATGTCATTTTGAAAAGATTTTGATGAAATTCTGGCAAAAGCAGAATTTAGTTTAGGACGGAAGACTATTAGTTTTTTTTTCTTCCTAATTATAACATCGCTTTCAAATTATTCAATTTTATTTTCGATAAATGTCCAACTATCGAAAAATGATTTCGACAGTTGTGCAACTATCGAAAACGACAACGCAAAAATCGCTGTCTGAGACTAATAGGCCCTCAGTCGTAAAAAAATCGCCCTCAAATGAATGTATTAAATAAGTTGCGTAATAGCCGTTGCTAAGATACGTAGACGATTGAAGCAAAATAATAAATCTATGAAAAATGAAACAAAGAAGCCAATATTTAAAATTGGAAAAACATTAATTTAAAAAATTCATTTTCGAAATTCGAAAAAATCTCGATGAGGTGCACACTTGCAGTTTCCCAGGTACCTATATGCCAAAATCTAAAAATTTAATATGTTTAATTTTTTCTACTGTATAACTTTTTGATTTCAAAAAATATAATAAAAAAGATTTCTTCCTCAAATGAATTTAAATAAATAAATAGTTTAATTGCCGTTGCTAAGATACGCAGACTTTTGAAACGAAAGAAATTTCTGAAAAATGAAACATTGAAGCCAATATTTAAAATCTTAAAAACATTAATTTAAAAAATTCAAATTCGATATTCGAAAAAAATCTCGATGAGGTGCACACCTGCAGGGTCCCAAGTACCTATATGCCAAGTTTGGAAGCTCTGCGACCAGTAGTGTGAGCACCAGAGCGCAGACACACACAGACACACACACAGACAGACACTTCTCTTTATTTATATAGATTAGCTACTTTTACAATATAAATTTTTAAGTTCTTCGCCACTTAATTGTAGTCATTGTTGATCAATCTAAATGTTTCATTTTTTTTATTTATCCCTGAATTAACTGTTTAAAAAGCTTAATCTTATTGTCTCTAACATTAACATTGTGTTGTGTTCAATACTTTTAAATTATTTCATGTAAATTAATATACAAATGGATGATGTAGGATAATTTTTTTGGTGTCATTTTTTATTTTCATATATTAAATTTCTTCTAATTCATTGTTTAAATCTTTAAATTATAATTGTAGTACATATACTAAAACAATGTATTATTTTAATGTAACCAATTTAAATATCTCACACTATAACTGTAGAAAGTCTTTATAAAGTCTAAAAAGTTCCACAAAAACACTCTCAGTTCATACATTAAAACATTTCATCTAGTTATATATTTCTTCTATGAAATGTTTTAATGCATAAACTGAGAATGTTTTTGTGAAACTTTTTAGTCTTTATAAAGACTTTTTACAGTTATAGTGTGAGATATTTAAATTTTTTATATTAAAATAATGCATTGTTTTAGTATATGTACTACAGTTATAATTTATACAATGTAATCTTTGAATTGCTGAGCAATGACAGTGGTTTTATTTTAAATGATCTCATATTTCACTCTCTCAAAAACAATTCATTATTTATTACTCTTCTGATATAACTGCCCTTAATAAACCCTTTAGCAGTTTTTTGTGAAATTTTAAATTACTTCTTCTACATTTATTAACTTTTTCAACATCTTTTGCTTTATAACTTTGATGGAGATTTGTCAGATATAGAATTTCACTGGCAAAATGCGAACAATTGTGAAGTCTCTTTGAAAAATATTTTTTTTTAAATCAATTTAAATCAAATATTTATTTATTTATTTATTTACTTTTTTAATTACTATCATAAAATATGCTTCTATATAAGATATAAATATACATATGTATTTCAAATTTTTTTTATTTTATTTTTTAATATACTGTATATAATTTAAAGTAAGAAAGTTAATAAATCAAAATTATTTGTCCTGATTACATTTTAAATCCTGTTAATTTATTTTCATAAAACTTTCTTTCTTTCTTTCTTTCTTTTTAAACATCACTTACTTTTAAAGAATATTAATGTGTAACAAAAGTAAAATTTAATTAGATATTCATCAGTAACATCTCTTTCAAACCAGTGAGAAGTAATATATATATATATATATATATATATATATATACAATGTTTTTCTCTGTAATCAATGTTATATTTTTTTCTTTCAGTTTAAATTTTTTTCTTATATGAACACAATGGCACAACACTTAAACAATCAATATTTATTATTACAATATACTTACAATAATTACATAATTACAATATACAATTACAATATACAATTATAATCTCTAAAAGGAACCAGTAAAAGCCATTCAAAATTCTATCGGTAAAAATAAACGAATTTTTTTTTCTTAATTCATAAGTTTCTAAATATTTAGTATATAAAACGTTTAATTTCGAGTTAAAATTAGGTGAATATCTTAATCTTTTTAATTTTCTTAAATTTTTCCCCAATTGTGCGAACTTTCGAAATGACTTTCGTCCCTTTTTTTATTTTCATTTTGAAAAGATTTTGATGAAATTCTGGCAAAAGCAGAATTTAGTTTAGGACGGAAGACTATTAGTTTTTTTTTTCTTCCTAATTATAACATCGCTTTCAAATTATTCAATTATATTTTCGATAAATGTCCAACTATCGAAAAATGATTTCGACAATTGTGCAACTATCGAAAACGACAACGCAAAAATCGCTGTCTGAGACTAATAGGCCCTCAGTCCTAAAAAATCGCCCTCAAATGAATGTATTAAATAAGTTGCGTAATAGCCGTTGCTAAGATACGTAGACGATTGAAGCAAAATAATAAATCTATGAAAAATGAAACAAAGAAGATATACTTACAATAATTACATAATTACAATATACAATTACAATATACAATTATAATCTCTAAAAGGAACCAGTAAAAGCCATTCAAAATTCTATCGGTAAAAATAAACGAATTTTTTTTTCTTAATTCATAAGGCAAACATATTTTTCAAAATTAAACTAAATTTAAATTTAGTTTAAGAGTTTTTGAGTTTTTTTTAAAAAAAATTGATTGAAAAAGTTAAATATTTTTTAAACAGCGCCCATTTGCAAATAAATGGGCGCATTGAATTTTAAATTAAAATAGCTTACGTTTTTTGGTGCTGCCATCTATATTTAACGTAGTGAGAATAATTTTTAACTCTGAATAATGATGCTAGGTGTCAGCACCAAAAAACGCCTGTAAATTACGTAAAATAAATGAATGAAAAAGTATTTTATCATAATTAAATAGTGGATACATTAAATTTCAATACGTATTAAATCAATTTAAAAAATTTAGATTGATATTATATATAAAGGATAAGAAAATTTATGAGAGAGATTTTATAATCTCTCTCATGAAATCTATTTGCGTATTTCTAATTTCTAAATATTTAGTATATAAAACGTTTAATTTCGAGTTAAAATTAGGTGAATATCTTAATCTTTTTAATTTTCTTAAATTTTTCCCCAATTGTGCGAACTTTCGAAATGACTTTCGTCCCTTTTTTTTTATTTTCATTGATAGTTTTCTTAATATAGGTTGATTATACGAACTTACATTAGTTCTTCTGGCCCTTCTGAATCTTGTAGCTTGTGCAGTAGAGACCAAGGGCTGTCCGTCAGAGGGGGTGCTTGGAAATGTAGTGGATACCAACAAGGGCTCAGTGGATACGGAGGGGGTGCTTGGAAATGTAGTGGATACCAACAAGGGCTCAGTGGATACGGAGGGGGTGCTTGGAAATGTAGTGGATACGGAGGGCTGTCCGTCGAAAGAGGTACTTGGAAATGTAGTGGATACGGAGGGCTGTCCGTCGAAAGAGGTACTTGGAAATGTAGTGGATACGGAGGGCTGTCCGTCGAAAGAGGTACTTGGAAATGTAGTGGATACGGAGGGCTGTCCGTCGAAGGAGGTACTTGGAAATGTAGTGGATACCAACAAGCGCTGTTCGTCGAAGGAGGTACTTGGAAATGTAGTGGATACCAACAAGGGTTGTGGATTTTGAAAACTTTCCAAAAAGCTGGGCAAAAATTCACGGGAGAAATTCAAAGAAACTCCCTGATCCCCGCTTGGGACATCTTCCTGAAAATCATCCAATCGGATCGGCGTGACAGGAGGAGAAGAGTCCGGTATATTAACCAACTCCGGAATGTTTAAATGGTTCTCTATGCCCTCATAGTAAAACACGAATCTACATAGAGGGCAAAATGCTCTATCATAACTCTCCGCATGAGTTAAGAGACTGCGGACACATATCCTGTGATAATCGTGTCCGCAGTTCAGCATGAAGGCATTCACTGGATCTAATATATCTTGGCAAATAGCGCAATTACTCATTTTGAATGAATTGGATGAAAACTCTCGAGATATATATACTGCTTTGCGTGGCCCCATATTGACCTCGTTAAAAACAGCAACAATAGAATCTGAAAGAAAATCTGAAAGGATATTTTTTTTACTCGCAGGCGTTTCAAAAGGTCATTGTGGAAGGTATTTGTGTCATTGTTTAACTACCTCCTGATTAAGTGTCAATGAAACATTCCTCCTTTTGAAAAAAGAGTCCATATGCCTTCTGGCTAGGAGTTGAACTCAGCTGTGCCTCTCTTTAGCAATTTTGCAATATTTTCGGGATCGGTCAAGCTAGGTGAAAAGTTTACGGGTCAAGCTAGGTGAAAAGTTTACGGTGAAAGTTTACGGGTGTATCCATAATATAGATTATGAATAAACTTTAAAAAATTCTACGAAAGTCCCGGCGCTTAATTCTTTTTACCAGCGACTGTAGAGAAAGAGCCCTATTTTTTAAAGGCATGTTTTTCTAAGTTTTAAAAAAATGTAGAAACTAAATTATTAATCAATAACACTTTATTTTTAGTCCTTATTTATTAGGAATGAAAAAATACATCCATAATTTGATAATTGCAGCAATTTTTAATGCTTCTCTATTATAATGGTACTTCGATCTGATCAGCCTATGTATAGCTCAGATTATGATAGATTTGCTCACTTGCAATTGGCATTCTACTTTAATTTCACTGGCAGATTTTGTTGAATTCGATGCAATCACGGAGTAATAAAGTAAATATTACTCCGTGGATGCAATTCTAGAAATCTGCCTTTCTTCTCGTTGAGTCAGTGTTTTAGGATCACCACTTCGCCTTTTTATGACATATGACCAGTGCCTGATTTAAGGCAGGGCATTCGGGGCATGTGCCCTGGGCCCTCACACTGAGGGGGGGCCTCCAAGAAATTCCATCATACATTTAAAAAAATAGTTAAAGTGAAAAACTTCCAAATTTTGCTATAATGATTGTTGTTTTTTTTGTTTTTTCGTCAATGGATTATTAAAATTTATACTGCACTGTATTACTGCATGTATATTACTGCACTGTTTTATAAATTGGCGGTATGATCTTTCAAGGAAACTATCAGCACACCGAAAAAATTGCAATATTTTTGCTAAACGTAAATACAGCTGCATATCCGCGTTTGTAATGATCGATAGATGGCGCTCTCTGAACACTGCAGTTGTTAGTAAATATAACAGCCACGTGTAATTATTATTCTTTCTCCGCCATTTCATCATGGAAAGTCGATTGCATAATATGAGGATATGCAGTGGTGTGATAATTTCACCTTAGCCCACCAGAGGGCGAGCATTTCATTACAATCGCGGATTACCGATACTGCATTCTAAACTCTTTTTAAGGCTAATTAAATCCGAGGCACGCACTGCAGTGCAGATACATGGGCGCAATGTACGTTGATCCGATAAACAAGCATCAGGTCTAGTTAAGCCTTACTCTTACCAATAAAATGAAAAGTGAAGTGAAGAGAATTTTTAGACGCGTGATTCAAAAGTATGCAGTTTGTTTTGTTTGTTGTAATATTAAAGTACGAAGAAAAGGAGCCCATTGAACATGAGTGCCCTGGGCCTCCAAAACAGTAAATCGGTCCCTGCATATGACAGCCTCTTTGTAACAAAATTTTGAATACATCCCTTGGATCGATGTAGGTGGTTTGCAGTAAAAGTATAACTTTTACCTGCATCATGTAAAGATTCAATTTGAGCATAGATAAATAGTAATTTATATAGATCTATCATCCCCATGTTAACGAGCAAAGATTTTTGATGCCGAAAAAGTTTTTTGGCATCAGCCATTAGAGAGTTAAAACTCGAAAATAGTAATGTAGAATGTTAATGAATTTTGAAAATGCCGAAATATCGCGCGGCTTTTAAGTGTTCTAATAAATATATGAAAAGAAATGGGATAAGTTTTCATAAATAAGTTATATTCAAGTAATTTATGAAAAATATAAATTTTATAATCAGTTGTTTTGTTATTATTATGATATAAGTCACTGTTTTCCAATGAATTTATACGTTTTGACATATCCTGTACACGATTGCACTATTTTAACTTTTAAGTGCCTTCGTGTGTGCCTAAACTTTTGTGGATGCTCCATCTCATAAATAAGAGGACAAAATTTAACCAAACTTGATATTTAGTTCTAACTATTTAGTTCTATAAATTAGTGCCTAAAAGCTGTTTATGAAAATCGCCCACCAGCAACCGAGTGGTTCTGTGCTCAAAGCTGGTAGACGTGAGGTGCCGGATTCGATCCCAGCTTGCACTTGTTGACTTAGTCGCTTGGAGTTTTCCGTGGTTTTCTCCGAAACTTGCGTAAATACGGACTAGAACCCCTTAGAAAGACTCCCCCACGGTGGGCACTCCTCTTAATGCCTAGGATCCTAGGGTAGTCAATCAGCCTTACTTCCAAAACATCAAATCCCTAATACGTAGCGCTGTCATCCCGTATATATTTTATTGTATTTATTTATTTGTTTCAACAAAGTACGAAACTTCGCATAAATATACACAGTGAGAATTGTTTTTTAAAGAATTTTTATGATTTAAAAAGGATTGTTTAAAATAGTAATAATCAATTATGAAAAAAAAAAAAAAAAGTTGTAAATGTAGATGTATCGCTTTTCACTGGAGGTGGGGGGGGATGTCTATGTAAATTTTTAATATTAGTGTTCCTGAAAAGAACCCGCCAATGCCTTTAAAATGAATGATTGAACCATAAGTCTAGAATAATTAAGAACAAATAAATGCAGCTTTTAAAATATGAATGTGGTCTATAGGACACAAAATAAACTTTCTTTAGCCATTATTATATATATATCTTTGAAATGAAAATCATTTGCATTCATCATGAAACGAAATTTTAATAAAAAATTATTTTAGTTAATATCGAATTTACATTGTGTGTATTTGTATAGGATAATATAAAAGAAAGTTTTGTGATGGCCATAACATACTATATATTTGAAATGTTTTTATTTCTATACTTTATTCAAAAGATTTTTTTTAATCTTTTTTTCAAAATTGTAATTTATTTGAATAAAAATCGCTTAGCTGAGTTTTCATTGGAAAAAGAAATCTATATTAATAAAATCAGAGTTTTGTCTGTAAATTTGTCGGAATCGAAAAATTTTGCGATATCTTCACGTTTTACACACCATGAAAGCTGAAAAGGACTTCAGAAAATTTTGCTTGCGTGTGTGTGTGTCATCGTGTCTGTATGTCGCTTTTTTTGTCCGGGCATCACTTGAGAATGGCTGGACGGAATTCAACGGCGCTTGGCAGGAATTTAGGTCTTTACCCAACTTAAAATTATATCTATCAACTTTTCAGAAATCTCCCCCGTTCCCCGGGTAAAACACTAAAACACGTTTGTCCGGGCATCACTTGAGAACGGCTGAACGGAATTCAACGGCGCTTGGCAGAGACTTAGGTCTTTACCCAACTTAAAATTATATCTATCAACTTTTCAGAAATCCCCCCCGTTCCCCTCTGAGGGGCAAAAAACAAAAACATGTTTGTCCGGGCATCATTTAATAACGGCTGGACGGAATTCAACAGCGCTTGGCAGAAACTTAGATCTTTATCCAACTTAAAATTATATTTATCAACTTTTCCGAAATCCCCCCCCCGTTCCCCCTGCGGGGGTAAAAGATTAAAACAAGTTTGTCAGGGTATCACTTGAGAACGGCTGGACGGAATTCAACGGCGATTCGCAGAAATTTAGGTCTTTACCCAACTTAAAATTACATCTATCAACTTTTCAGAAATTCCCCCACGTTCCTCCCTGGGGGACAAAAGACAAAAACACGTTTGTCCGGGTATCACTTGAGAACGGCTGGACAGAATTCAACGGCGCTTCGCAGGAACTTAGAGGTCTTTACCTAACTTAAAATTATATCTATCAACTTTTTCGAAATTACTCCCCTTTCCTCCCTGGGGGAAGCAAAAGCAAAAACACGTTTTCAAGCATAACTCGGCTCCTAATTACTTCACAGTAAAGAAATTGCACATGGGGAGACTAGACATGAGTAAAAATAATACATTATCTGCACTTAGGAATTTTCGATTTTTAAGGGAAGGAAGGGTGAAAATAATGAAAATTCCTGATTTTTGATTGGACCTCTACCAAAAATGGAACAAATATATTGAAAAAAGACTGTGCGACTACCTTAGGATATTTCCAAAAACAATTTCTCTTTTTTTTTTTGGGGGGGGGTTACGAGGGGGCAAACTCGAGACACACCTTTTAGCGCTAAATTTGTCCTGAGAAATCTATGGGATCTGCGGTAACGAAATTTGATACGTAAATTGTTTATATGTATCCGACCCTTATTGTAACGGGATTTTACGAAATCCCCCCCTTACCTCCTTAGTGTCGAGAAGGCTATAAACACGTGTAAAAACACGATTTCTCTCCCATACAGCACACTTACATCTCTGGAACGTTGCAAGAGCATCGCATTGCGATGTTGCATAGACGTTCTGCTCGTCTCTGGAACATCCCAAGTACGTTCTAAGGATGTGGAAATGTCTCAGCTTTGCGATATCGCATGCTACATCTCCAGTACATCGCATACATCTCCGGTACATTTCCAGAACATCACAAATGTTACTCTCAGCGACGATCTGCTTCTATGTCTCAGAGATGTTCCATTTGCATCTCTCTGAGATGTGATGATAATAAGACATTGCGATGTACCTGAAACATCGCTGGAACAAAGTGTGCTGTATGGGCTTTTGCATTCGCCTTAAATTATCTTGGATTGGCGAAATTTGGTGTGTGGATGTTGATTAGGTGTACACATTATGTACTTTGTCGAGATTTCGCAAAACTTCAAACTTAGCTACTGGAAAAGGGGCAGTAAGAAGCGGGTAAGTTACTGCCGAAGGCAGTGGGAACACGGACTCCTCACGTTGCAAGCGAGAAAAATCTCTACCGAGCACAACGGGAACTTTAACTCAGGTTAATTAATAATGATATGGAATTTTGATAACTCATTTCAGTATTGTGTCCAGCGAAGCGGGCAAAGCCTGGTAGTAATAATAAAAAATACATAACTCTTATAATATATTTGTCAAAGAATATCTAATGAGGTAAATATTCTTTGGTATTTACAACCAAAAAAATGTTTTTTATGGGAAAAAAAAGTATCGCCAAGAAAGCGATAAGTTGCGGAAAAAGTTAGATTTTTTCCCTCCGCCCCTCTATCTTCATGTGGAGATCTATGGTGGAGCAACACGCTTGGCCAAGGCTGAACTGGATCCGACGCTCCACCGCAGCGCGGATACAAGGCTATAACAATTCTGAAAATAACAAAAGAATTCAAAAGACACAAATCTACGTAAGATTTCTCACCAGATGGCGCTGCGTACGTAGGTCTTTACGCGGTTTATTTACATGGAATTATTAGGACGATCTTGAGTATTTATTTTGTTTTCTTTTCTATAGATTGTGAAATTATCGAATATATGTTATATTAGGATTCTGATTAAATGTTGTTTTAAATAGTAACTTAAGTTCTGGCAAGAAATTGATTTCAGTCAATGAAGAGATAGATTATAAACTTCGTGAATATGGCATACTACTATGTTCCATTTTGCAAATCGAATTCCAGAAAAAATAAAGACTATCGTTTGATGAATTTTCTTCGGATAATGATGGTTAAAAGCCTGGTTAAAAATTATCTCTCGTAAGGAATATTATGCAATCGATAAATCCAATTCGTCACGTGTTTTCTAGCGAACATTTTAAAAATGAAGATTGCATACAGAATTAAAAAAGACGACGGCTGAAGCCTATGTCTGTGCCTTCTGTTTTTCCAGTATATCCTTTGTATAAATTATCTTCTGAGGATAAACTTAGACGAATTTTAAAGCGGCAATTAAGGGAACCTAATTCTAATGCGTAAGCATGAAGAAACCCCAATTGTAAAAGTAGAAAGTACAAGATGCAGAGCTATTGTTGAATTTTTCTCATAACTTTGAACTAAACATGCCACCTGTAAATACTCTTAAAGATCAAGGAATTTTTAATAATACTTAAAATGTATAAAATTTGAAGGTGGATACCTTAAATTAAATGCTTAAATCGCCTCTATCTTAAAATACAGTCACCTGTAAAAAGAATTTGGTGCCAGGACCCTCGTAGAAATTTTTAAAGTTTATTAATAATCAATATTGCCTCGGAAATATTGCATCATTGCTAACCCCCAGGATTCATCCAACAGTTGCTTCATGGTTGAATGAGATTGGACTGGAAAGCGACAGCTGCGTGACCCCCAATGAGTCATACTATTGTTTTCCCCTTTTTGAAAGGGGTTGAACAATGCTTCATTGTCTGGCTTGCCAATGAGTCATCACGGGGATGGTCCCTTTTGAAAGGCCCCATTCATCCAAACCATCTGCTTCAGGGTTGAATGAGATTGGAGCGACAGCTGTTGCTTGCGTGACCCCAATGCTGCTTCATTGTTAAAACTCAAACTATTGAAACCAACTGACAAACCGAAGCTGATCAAACAATTTTTATTTTCCAATTTCAAAAAAACTTTATTTGGAGAACTCGCCGAAGGTGATCAAAAAATTTTTATTTTCCAATTTCAAAAAACTTTATTCGGAGTGGGGCGACTCGAGATCTCTCCAACGGTATCAAGATTATGAAGATCGGCCCATTAGGTTCCGAGATATGAGCGAAAAACCATAAAAACTGGAAGTTGTGGCGCCAAATTTTGGTACCAATAAAATTCTGAATAGAACTTGAAGAATGCGTGAAAAAGAAGTCCTAGACGTACAAAGCAAGTAAAAATTTGGATTAGACCCACTAGTAAGTTAAAATGTCACTATTAAAATTGGTTCCAGTGGGCGCCAAAACTGCCAAAAATGAAAAAATGCTATTGCGTTACTCTAGTTAAGTGAAAATACAGAAAAAGTAACAACCAACGCGAAATTCCTAGGGTCATTTTGAAAGATAGTGAAAAATTGGAATAGGAAAAGCGCCCTCTGGCGGTGAAAAAAGTGAGGGAGCCTACAGGGTGGGCCGACTCGAGATCTCTCCAACGGTATCAAGATTATGAGGATCGGCCTATTAGGGCCCGAGATATAAGCGAAAAACCATAAAAACTCAAAGTTGTCAATAAAACGGCGCCAAATTTTGGTACAAATAAAATTCTGAATAGAACTTGAAGAATGCGTGAAAAAGAAGTCCTAGGCGTAAAAAGCAAGTAAAAATTGGGATTAGACCCACCAGTAAGTTAAAATGGGTTATGTTCACTATTAAAATTGGCTCCACTGGTCACCAAAAGAGCCAAAAATGAAAAAATGCTATGGCGTTACTCTAGTTGAGTGAAAATACAGAAAAGGTAAGAACAAACGCGAAAATCCTAGGGTAATTTAGAAAGATAGTGAAAAATTGGAATAGGAAAAGCGCCCTCTGGCGGTGAAAAAAGTGAGGGAGCCTACAGGGTGGGCCGACTCGAGATCTCTCCAACGGTATCAAGATTATGAAGATCGGCCTATTAGGACCCGAGATATAAGCGAAAAACCATAAAAACTCAAAGTTGTCAATAAAACGGCGCCAAATTTTGGTACAAATAAAATTCTGAATAGAACTTGAAGAATGCGTGAAAAAGAAGTCCTAGGCGTAAAAAGCAAGTAAAAATTGGGATTAGACCCACCAGTAAGTTAAAATGGGTCATGTTCACTATTAAAATTGGCTCCACTGGTCACCAAAAGAGCCAAAAATGAAAAAATGCTATGGCGTTACTCTAGTTGAGTGAAAATACAGAAAAGGTAAGAACAAACGCGAAAATCCTAGGGTAATTTAGAAAGATAGTGAAAAATTGGAATAGGAAAAGCGCCCTCTGGCGGTGAAAAAAGTGAGGGAGCCTACAGGGTGGGCCGACTCGAGATCTCTCCAACGGTATCAAGATTATGAGGATCGGCCTATTAGGGCCCGAGATATAAGCGAAAAACCATAAAAACTCAAAGTTGTCAATAAAACGGCGCCAAATTTTGGTACAAATAAAATTCTGAATAGAACTTGAAGAATGCGTGAAAAAGAAGTCCTAGGCGTAAAAAGCAAGTAAAAATTGGGATTAGACCCACCAGTAAGTTAAAATGGGTTATGTTCACTATTAAAATTGGCTCCACTGGTCGCCAAAACTGCCAAAAATGAAAAAATGCTATGGCATTACTCTAGTTGAGTGAAAATACAGAAAAGGTAAGAACAAACGCGAAAGTGGTAGGATAATTTAGAAAGATAGTGAAAAATTGGAATAGGAAAGGCGCCCTCTGGCGGTCAAAAAAGTGAGGGAGCCTACAGGGTGGGGCGACTCGAGATCTATCCAACGGTATCCAGATTATGAGGATCGGCCTATTAGGGCCCGAGATATAAGCGAAAAACCATAAAAACTGGAAGTTGTGGCGCCAAATTTTGGTACCAATAAAATTCTGAATAGAACTTGAAGAATGAAAAAATGTGTAACACCAGTCTTTTCTAAGATCTGTTTTTAAATACCAGTAACATTTATATATTAGTTGTTTTATTGTCTTAATTTAAATGGATGGACATTTGGAATCCACTCTTGATAAAGTTTATTAATAATCAAATATTACATCATTGCTAAAGAGAGGTTGGGACTTGAAAGCGGGCATCTGCCGCTTGCGTGAGTCATCAACGATCCCCCCCTGAGACAGGCTGATGCCGCCATTGTTAAACATGCACCTGGTTCCCTCTTTGAAAGGGATTGAACAATGCTTCATTGCCTGGGAGGAAGAGAGCAGTTGCTTGCCA